>OU426877.1:73420057-74670057 GCA_911387805.1 Cantharis rustica
GGTTATCTGTTTCAGCGTGTGTATTGCACCAACCGTCGACTTCCCTCTTCTAAAACCAAATTGATATTCACCAATCATCATGTCAGTGTATTCTACTAATCTGTTTTGTATTATCGAGGATAATACTTTGTAAGCCACATTCAGGAGTGTTATGCCTCTGTAATTGTCGCACACTTCCGCATCTCCTTTCTTTCTCAATGTTATGATAACTCCATCGCTCCATGCTTTTGGCATCTTCTCTTTGTTCCAGATTCTTTTCACCAGTTAACTGATTTCATTATGTAAAGCTTCGCCTCCATATTTCATCATTTCCGCCATCATCTCGTCGCTGCCTGGTGCCTTTCCGTTTTTAAGCCTTTTTATTGTTTGTATAATCTCTTCTTTCTCTGGTTCGTAGATTTTGTCTTTATCCACTGCCGAAACTAATTCGATTTGTTCTCGTACTTCGGTTCTGCTTGTGCACAGCAACTTCTGAAAATGTTCTGCCCAAATCTTCTTCACTTTTTCTGGCTCACTTTCTAGTCTGCCTTCGTTGTTTTTTATTCCCCTTGTTTTGACTGCGTTTGGTTTTCTTTTCTTCCTGATGTTCTGGTAAAACCCTTTAATGTCGTGTCTGGCTTTGCATTCTTCTATTTCTTTCATCTTCCCTTCGCCCCATTTGATTTTCTTATATTTGTATAACCTGCTTGCTTCTTTTCTCTTTTTACTGTATTTGTTATAGTCATCTGTGTCACTCGTCTCTATCCATTTAAGTCTAGTTATTCTTTTTTCGTTCATCTTCTCTTCACATTCTCTGTCAAACCATTTCTTCCGTTTAGGTCTCTCTCTGTATCCTATTTCTGGTTTACTGCTTTTTGTAATACACTCCGCTATTATTTTCCATTGTTCCTCAATTTCAGTCGGTAGGTTTCTCGTTTTTTTCTCTAATTCGCTTTTTAGTCTTTCCACATATTTTCTTACATCTGCCCCGTCTTGGGTAAGTTTTTCTGTTGCAATTTGCTTCGTTTTTTGCTGCCTTATCTCATCCGTTGATGTTTTTTGTGCCTTTACTACCCTGCCTAGCCTCTCCTGAGTAAAGGAACACGTATTCTTCCGCATTGACTTCGCCGTGGCCTTCCCATCTAGTTTCTTGCAGTGCTGCAACATCAACTCCATACTTTAGCAGTTCGTTTACGATTTCTTTCAGTTTACCAACTTTCAACAGCGTTCTCACATTCCATGTGCCTATTATCGTTATTTTATGCTTTGTCCTTTTCTTTCTTGGTCCTTCCACGTTTTTTTTTCTTTCCATTCCTGTTCGTTTGCTTTTTCCAGCTTTCAGTGTTCATTCTTCCATATACTCGCCGGTCCATCAACATTTCATTGTTCAATCCATAAGACATTAGTTTTTTGGTAACGTGCCAGGAACGTCTAGCCTTTTCTCTATCAGTTTTCCTTCATTCAAATCCCATATTACGACGTATTCGGGCGTGAGCAATTTCAGGTGACCTATCTTCATTTTTTTCCCATTTTCTCTCTCCATTCTTGCTCTTGTTCTTATCTCCTTCATAATACGTTTCTCCAAAAGTGTGAGGTCACTGTCGATGTAGATTTGAGATCCCATTAACTTGAATTTATTCTTCAGTATCTGCATTTTATCCTCAAAGCTGTACATCTTGACTACGCATCTTTTTTCGCTTATCTTGTACGCATACTTGATTTCAACCTCTGTTCCCATCTTTTCATTAAAAAGGTTTCTCACCGCTATCTTTAATTTGCGCGAATCACCTTCATCTATTGGTATTCCACTCAATATTAAATTGTTTTTTATTTTTTCTCTTTCGCTGTGCTCTACCTTGTTCTCCAGTTCTCTATTCTTTTTATCTAGTCGTATCATTGGCTCCTTCATCTGATTTACGTTCTGATCGTTTTCTCTTTTCATCAGTTGTAGGTCGTTGTCCGTTTGCGCAACCCCTTTCTTCACCTCATCTATGTCTTTTTTTAAGTTACCCATTTCACTCTTAATATCTGCGACGCTTGTCTTGATTTAATTCACGAAGGTAGCCATCATGTTTGTTAGATGACTTATTTGTTCTTCGAGCCTTCTTATGTCAACTCGCGGTTTACTTCTTTTGGCAAGCCTAGTAGTACCTAATCGGAAGTTATAGGCACTATTGCAAAAACCATTTAGTATACCTGATACGCCCCTGGGTTAAATTTAAATTAACCTTCATTCCTCATGCCTAGTGGAAAGGGGTTTCAGCGCGGTTGCCAATCACCTATTCTATCTCTTTAGGTTTGAGATTAAACCTAACTAAATTGATGTCAAATATTAAAAATTTGTTAACAAAGTATCGGGTTCATCCCTCCCACTAAAAGCATTAATTTTTTTGCTGACAGATAACAGATAATAAATTTTAATTTTCAATACCACGTAAGTAGGGGTCTGCCTAAAATCGAAAAACATGGCAAGGAGTCTACGAGATAAAAAAGTTTGGGAACCTCTGTCCTACAGTAACGAGGATTTATGGCAGCACCTTATGTGAAATATATGGCCTCTCTGTATTACTTGAAAAAGCTGTAGTTAAAGTGGTGTAAGTCAGTTTTTCACATTTTTCGACTTAGATGCTGTAATCACTACTTGAAAATGACATCTAATAATAGAAAGGATGGTTTAAGTTTGATTTAAAAATTGACTTACACCACTATAACTTGAATCATTCCGTAGTTAATTTTTAATTTACGTAATTATATTTAAAATTTTAAAATTAAAAATTGACTTACACCACTATAATTTTAACCCATCCACTTGTAAATAGGTGCCTATCAATAATTTCACTAAATAAATAAATTTACTTCAGGCGTGCCCAGAAAATACAAGAGAAAACTGAATGTTGTACCTAGGGCAACATGGAGCGAAGAAGATCTCGAAAATGTTATAATAATGACAAATAATGGATTTATGGGAGTCAATGAAGCAAGCACAGTGCCGGTTTTAGCATTACCGGCGCCCTGAGCGAGATTTCTACGGCGCCCCCACTCTACTCTTGAATTCACACATGTAAAAAAATTTGAAAAAAAACAAAGACAAAAATTGAAGAAACAAACCGTCGCCGAGCTGCGAATACTTCCAATGTGCAAAATTTTGAAAATCAGGTTTTTATATCATAATTATTCTACGATCAATTCTCGATAGATTGGTAATACATTCAATAATGCTAAACCATAGGAACATGGCTAAATGTTAAAAAATATATACCTCCAATGCGACACCTTTTCTAAAACTGAGACAGTAATATGTCCAATGTGACCGAGAGTTTACATTGGAGTTATTACAAATTTCGTATTTCTCCTGAATAACATTTTATCGGGTGCTGACAATATTTGTGGTGGTATTTACCTACCCTTACTATTTCCCTAAAAATCTAGTTTTTTTGCCTCTACTGTAAAATTTTTGTTTTGTCACATTGGAGGTTATTCGCAGCTCGGCAACGAAACATTTATTTTAGGTGAGAGGTGCAAAAAGTGGTAGGGATACACTCATTCCCTTGCTACTTATATTATTATTTAAAAAAATTTTACTTTTCTAGCCTTCCTATCGGCGAACTTCTAATTAAGACATCAAATTCTATATTTTCCGCAATATTTATATAATAGATATTGTGCCTATACATCTTGGCACAATCATACGTTAAAGAAACTAATTAATTTGTTTGATTAAGCTTCCAGCGGGCGCGATTGCGGTGTATACACCGCACATTTAAAAATTTTCTAATTTTAATTGTTAACCTGCGACCACGCTCAAAAGTAACACAAGTTTAACTAAAAAGCAAAAAATAAATGTTTTTTATACGATTTAATACTTAAAAAATAGAAAATATTAAAAAAGTTTTTAGAATTTTTTAAGTATTTATGTGGTATTTAGTAGTATGTGATGTTAAAATAATAAAACCTAACAAAATGTTAAAATAATAAATTTTAACTGTTAAGTAAATAATTACATATAATAATAATATTTATAATAATATTTAAAGAAACCAAAATAACAAAAATTCACATTGAACAGGGTTGAACTAAATCAATAATCAGTATACCAGTGTAGCGTCTTTAGTGGTATACTGTTGTATTTTAACGTGAAATACACTGCAGTACTGACGATATATCGCGTACGGAGTACTGCATAAAATTGATGGTTTGTATGAGATGTCTAAACGGAATAGTAGGTTAAGCTCTTTATTTAATTAATTTTGATATGTTATGAAGGTATCATTTCTATTGAGGTTTGCAAATTATTGATTTTCTAGATTTTTCATAATTTTAAAATTAAAATGTTTAAAAATGTTGAAAACGGTATTATAGATTAAGCTCTTCATGTAATTAATTTTGATATGTTATTTACATCTATAACATCTATTTAGCTTTGTAAATTATCAATTTTCTAGATTTTTCTTGATTTTAAATTTAAAATTTATAATATTTCAATTGGATTGATAGTTAATAATTTGAATTTTGGGATTATGGAAATATTTAACTGCTATCCTGAGCGGTCACGTAAAATATACTGACCTCTAAAATTTGAGTATTTTACTATCTAAACTATTAAGTTTATTGAACTTCTTCACCTCGACATTAAATTATATTCATTAACAATATAAAATTTATCTTGATAGCATATTTCAAGAAATAAGGGTGATATTAGATTAATTTTCTAATGATCATAACAAGTTCATTAATGTTTAATAATGGATTGATATTTTATCCTACCATTGCATTGCATCTATTACATTGAGTTGTTTTTAAGTTAGGGAAGTGGTAAGATCAGGTTGCATTATTATAGTATCTGATATTAAATGTAATTTCTTGAACATTTATGTTTAGTATAATATTTACCTTTGAATGGTGTAGTGTGAATAATTTCACCTGTGTGAAATTATTATTTTTTTTAATTTATAATTTCTAAGGCAAGTGTTTTTGTAATTATAATCATCTAAATAAATGTTCTTTTTTTTTTTGTTAATTCATATTTAAATGTTTGTTTGAAGCGTTGCGTTGTGGTACATTTTTCAGTCGTTTAGCGAGTTTCATCAGAACATATTTTATGGTTTTTTCAAAATTTTTTAACTGCTATCCTGTGCGGACACGCTAGCATAGCTGTAGTGCGAAATTTCAGAATTTAGAATCCAAAAATGGATTTTTAGCGTCAGTTTATATAATATATATTTTCAATTGCTAAATTTTATGCACACTCGTTGTTTTAGTATACGCATGTGCTGCTTGTAGCAGCTGACTGTATTATATTAAATGCAAGGTATAATTTATTTTATTTAGTTGATCCTCGATAGTCGACTAGTTGAGATGCATTGGAAACGCTGCTGAGCTTTGTTCCGATTTTCTGTTCGAATGTTCTGTAAAGGTTGAAATTAAGATCAGGTGTAGTTTTTTAACTACTCCTATTGTAGAAATTATTTTATAAATTATATTATCTAATTAATATAATTTCTACAATCATTAGATAATTAGACAATTAATTAGATAATATAATTTATAAAATAATTTCTACAATCGGTACGAAAAATTTTATTTTTCAAAACTTTCATAGAGTAAATTTATTCTGTGATTGTGGGTAGTGTTTGTCGTTATTATTTATTATTATCAGAATATTTATTCAGTTTTCATAGTTTTTTTTTTGTTTAGAACCATTGAAGCAACTACTGAATTACAATGTGTAATTTTGTCAAGAAAAACGACTTATATGAACAGCCGTTTCGACTGTGATGTAATCAATTTACTAGACCTTGACGGTTTGATACTTAGGTCTTTTACGAAGGATAGTAAGACATCTGAGACACATCGGTAATCCGAGCTTGAAACCCTCGTAGTTGTGTCGTTGACAGATGTTTTATCTCTAAGTATTGCTGTCGGTTTAGGTAAAGTAGTGTGTATTATTTGTGTGAAGGAGAATGAGTTAGAAAGGAGAGAGAGGTTGCTGGTTGAAGAGAAAGAGGAAGTGAAAATAAAAGAGGTGATAGGAGTGGAGAGGGGGTAGAAAAAGAGAAGCAGGGAAGTGAAAAGGTAGGTTAATACGGCGGGAGCATCCTGGGGCTAGGCGGTTTAACTTTTAACCTTTAACTCTAGATAATATTATTATTATATTATTAACTATTAAAAAAAAAAGTTTGAGCCATTTAAAAAGTTATTGCATCATCACACATTTTTCATTTTAAATAGTAAAACCCGAGTGAAATAAGAAAAACTCTGCAGCCCCTGTCTAAACAGGATTAAATTTTTACAGTTTTGTTATCGGTACGCGCAATACACGCACACTATAAAAGCGGTGTGTCAGTCGAAATCATCAGTAGTACCTAGGAAGACACGTTATCTACAACAACTACTAGCTGATCCCCTTCAGTAATAAGCTGCATTTCTGTTCTCAATTCGCTAATTTGTTGGTATAAATTTTAAAACTAAACAAGCTGTATTCAGTTATAGAGAGCGCAAGGACTTGTAAAGAATATATATTAGCACTCTGAGCTTGCAATGGATGCGCCAAAGTTTTCAATAATCAGGGAACATGTAAGAACTATTAAAAAGTATAATGTTCAACAAAAAAACGATGGAGTTTAAAATTAAACCTGCACCCCTCGATGAGGAACCTGTCGGGTGGATCAAAGACGCCATTACCCAAACAGTTATGAGGGCGACAAAGCATTTATCACCAGAAGATAAAGTGGGTATCACGTTTTGTTCTAATGAGTTTCAAGACGGACCAGGATACATGCCTTTCAAAGTAGCATCTAAACTGTCCATCAACGACGTATGGGCTCTGATAAGTGGTGTATTTCAATCCAACTCTACAGGGCTTAATACCGATACATTTTGCCTCTCCGTTACAAGCGTAAAAACTCCCAGAGGAAAAAGACGAGGTTCAAAATATAATACATTTAATGAAGAGTGTGTAAAAAGAAGGGGTATTATTTCTATTGAGAACGATGATAATATGTGTCTACCAAGGGCTTTGGTCGTAGCTATAGCTCACGCTACGAATGACCCAAAATATAAAGAAATTCGCCAGGACATACGAAAGCAGCAAACCACAAGAACCCTGCAAATGGTTAAAGATATGCGTTTTAGCGTTCCGGAGGAGGGGTGCGGAGTTGAAGAGTTACAACTTTTTCAAAAATACTTAAATACTTTCTAAATTATTGTGTATCAATACGGAGGCAGAGGGCGTGACGTAATTTTCAAGGGAGCCCCCTCTTTACAGAAAATACACTTGCTTTATCACAGGGGCTACTTTAATGTTATAACCTCTCTCACAACTGCATTTTGCACAAGTTACTATTGTGAGGAGTGTCACGCCCCATACAACGAGAAAAACAGACATCGTTGTGGAGGAGCCTGCTCATCATGCCAGCAAGCCCCTGCGTGCCTAAATGAAAATAGAGTGCGGTGTTCGGATTGTGGTCGTGCATTTAAAAACGACCTGTGTTTCAGTAAACACAAGGCCCCGAACTCTTACGCAAAAAACTCGACGGTGTGTGAAACATTGAAAGTGTGCGAGATCTGTTTGAAGACTATTAAAACGGGGCGAGAACACACATGCGACGAAATCTATTGCAAGATTTGTATGAAACACCAACCGCGCGAGCACCTATGTTTTATGAACGTTGATACAAAGAAGCCAAAACTTAAAAACTATCTGTTTGTTTTCTACGACCTTGAGTGTAGACAGGAGACACCTTTAGATAATGGTGATTTTTTACACGAACCTAATTTATGCGTGCTTAAGACGGCTTGCGAATTCTGTATAGCTAATACGCAACAGAGCTTTAAAAAGTGCGGTACGCGACTGTTGATCTCGTCAGACTACATGAAGGATAACATTTAAAAAAAAAAACCTGTAGAATGGTTGCTGGGTGTTGTTCTTAATAAACGGAAAATGTATAAAGACGTAGTAGTTGTAGCGCATAACGGACAGGCGTACGATAATCAGTTTTTATTAAATCATATTTTTACTAACACCGATCTAGAACCCGAACTTATAATGCGCGGAACAAAAATTGTTCAAATGCAGCTTGGTAACGTCAAGTTTATAGATAGTCTAAACTTCTTCCCGATGGCATTAACAGCATTACCTGCCGCTTTTGGTTTGTGGGGGATAAATTTAAGAAGGGGTATTTTCCTCATCTTTTCAACACACAAGCAAACGCTGATTATATCGGTCCTCTACCGGATGCCAAATATTACTCGCCAGACACCATGAAAGACGATGTGGCGAATCAAAAATTTATGGTTTGGTATAACACACATAAGGACGATTTATTTGATTTTAAAAAAGAACTAGTAGAATACTGCTCGTCAGATGTAGTAATTCTAGCAGCATCGTGTTTAAAATTTAGAAGCTTGCTGCTAGAAGCCGGTGGTGTGTGCCCTTTAACAGAGTCATGCACCATTGCGTCTGCGTGTAATAAGGTGTACCGACGCAACTTTCTCAAACCTAACACAATTGGTATCATTCCTAGTGGCGGTTACAGATGGAAGGACACACAATCGAAAATAGCGACACAATGGCTGGTATGGGAGGAGAAGCAAAGAAATATAAATATAGTGCATTCAGCCAAAAGACATGAGGTAGTTGTTGGTGGGCTGAAGGTTGATGGTTTTAATGAGGATACCAGTACAGTTTTTGAGTTTTACGGTTGTTATTACCACGGTTGCTCTGTCTGTTTCGAATTTGATAGAGACAAACCTCTGTACAATAATAGTTCTGAAACATTTAATATGCGTTTCGAGTCTACGGAGGCCAAGGCGCATCGGCTAAAAGAGCTGGGTTATTCAGTCTTGGAAATGTGGGAGTGTGATTTTAGACGCCAGTTAAGAAACAACACCTCGATTGCACGCTACACCAAGAATCACCCTATATTATTATCGGTCCCTCTTAATCCTCGTGATGCCTTCTACGGCAGGCGCACCGGTAATTGTACTGAATACTATGAAACCGCACAAAATGAAAAAATTAAGTATGTTGATGTTTGCTCGCTATACCCCTGGGTTTGCAAATACGGAAAATTCCCTATAGGACACCCAGAGGTTATTGTTGGACACGTTGAGTGTTCTATGGTAAATCTATATGAGACCTGCGGGTTGATCAAGTGTATTATAGCACCGCCTTTAGATTTGTTTCACCCTGTTCTACCCGTAAAGGCGAGTAATAAGCTTATGTTTTCCTTGTGTCGTGTATGCGCCGAGACTCTAAATCAGCAAGATTGCAATCATTCTGAGGTCCAGAGGGCCTTACACGGTACTTGGGTTATTGAAGAGGTGCTAAAAGCCATTAAGAAGGGTTATCGGATACTAAATATACATGAAATTTGGAGATATAAATTTTCTCAGTATAATATAGCCTCTAGAACAGATGGCTTGTTTACGGAGATGATGAACACATTCATTAAATACAAGCAAGAAGCATCAGGGTGACCTGTAGAAATTTTATCAGAAGAGGAAAAGAGCTCATATATCGAGAAGTTTTTCAATCACGAGGGAGTCAAACTTCAGCGTGACAAAATTGAAAGCAATCCGGGGTTGAGATCTCTATCTAAACTAATGCTAAATTCATTCTGGGGCAAGCTAGGACAGAGGGAGAATCAGACTAAGACGGCAATAGTAAATAAATCAAGTGAGTTGTATAACTTGCTATGCGACCCTGCCATAGAAGTTAATGGGATTCAGCTTATAAACGAGGAAGTTGTTGTGGTAAATTACGAGTACATAGAAGAAGCATATCAGCCTCTAAGTACAGTGAACGTAACCCTAGCTGCATATACTACTGCGCAGGCCCGACTGAAGCTTTATTCATACCTTGAACTCTTGGGTGATAGGGTTTTATATTACGACACAGACTCTGTCATTTACATTTCGAAGGAGGGGGAGTATGATGTATCTGTTGGTAATATGCTGGGTGAAATGACAAATGAGTTAAATAAGGAGCGATTCATCTCCAAATTCGCATCCGGCGGACCTAAAAATTATGGATATGAGTTAGACGATGGTACGACCGTAGCAAAAGTGAAGGGTATATCTCTCAATTATACTACATTGAAAATAGTAAATTTTGGTAAAATCGCCGAAATGATTTTGGAGCATAGCGATCCTCTGCCTATAACAACTACAAATATTCGAAGGACAACAGATCATCACGTAGTTGGACGCTGTGAAACTAAAATTTACAGAATAAATTCTAGAAAAAGGCGATTTATAGATAATTCTTCTGTGCCTTATGGGTTTAAGCGTAGTAAAAATTAAATTAAATATACAAATAAATAACGTGTGTGTGAGTGTGGTTAAAGGGTATGGGGTAACTTATATTACTTATATCATAATTTATTATTATTATTATATGTGTTCACAATAAATTATATTATTAGCCAATAAAACACTATTTTAAACAGCTCCTTTGTCGTCGTTTTAAAACTTAGGTGTACATTCGTTTTTAGCGACAATGGTATTTGCAATAGCAGGCGCCTATTCAAATTCTTGGTACTGCGCACAAGTGAGTATATTATGTGCATTAATATGGCTCTTGAATATTTAAGCACAGGTGTCTGGTTACATTATTATAATATATACATAGGTGTCCACGTGCACACGATTATCGATAGTATCATAGATAAAGAGAGAGAGAGATGTTTTAATCGCATAGGCAAACCCTTCAACAGCAACATGCGCGACTCGAACAGTGGTTCTTTGAACTATTTAGCAAAATTTTTAAAGGATTCTACAAATTTAGTTCCTAAAACTGCGTACGGTGTTGCTTCTTGAAGATTTGTGTTACTGTTTGACATTAATGGCCGCGTAGTTTTAAGGTGTCCTTTCAATTATTTAATAATTATAAGTAATAGTTAAAAAATAATTATTATACAGGTAAGTATAAAGTATCTTTTATAGTGCTTAACTTTCTTTTTTAATTTAAATATGGCCAAGTCTAATATCTGCATTGTTTCTGGTTGTCCAAACTTTTTTGAAGGGAAAACGTCCGTTAAAAATTTGTTTAAATTTTCGAAAAACATTATTTACCTTTCTAAATGGTTAGATGCCATAAATGAGGCAAGTGGTATTTCTAAACCGATAAACACTCTCTCATGTATTTGTGAGGATCATTTTTCAGACAAAAGCTTCACAAGTACATTAAAAAAAACTTTACAGAAAGGTCCCGATATTTTTCCTACACAATTTTTTAATTTATCTACCAGTTTTTTTCCAACCTCTCTTTTAAGTCCTCAATCAAGTAATGACTGTCCATCTCCTACCGTTCAATTAGTTTCTCCCGTTGCTAGTATATCTCTTATTGATAATATTTCTCCCGTTGCCAATTCATTTCATACAAGTTCTACCGTTGCATCAGTTTCTTTTATCGATAACATTTCTCCCGTTGCCAGTTCATTTCATACAAGTTCTACCGTTGAATCAGTTTCTGTTATCGATAATATTTCTCCCGTTGCTAGTACATCTCATGCAAGTTTTAGATAATTTAGAGCACTTTTGACTAATCCTTCAGAAATTCTAGACAAAACTTTTGAAAATAATGAGCTTCACTCTTTGACAATACCACCTGCTCTAAATCATATTGAAAATTTTTCTAGTCAAGCTGTTTCATATGTAGTGGCTCACAAAATTATTCATCCACTACACAGCACTTACAAATTATTGCAATAACTTCTACAAATAATACCAAATTATATTTAATTAATTTTTAATACATTAAAGCATACTTTGCTATAAATATAAACAAGAAAATAATGAAAAACAACTTAATTCAAAAACACTATTCTAATAAACAAAACATAACAAAGTAAAACCATGTCAAACAATTATTCATCCAGTACCAGGAGGCTTACAATTTTTGCTTTTATTTAATAAGTTAGTATTTTGTAGGGTATCCCTTTGCAACTATAACAGCTTGTAAGCGTCGTGGCATGGATTCAATTAATTTCCTAGTTGTAGATTCGGGAATTTTTTGCCATTCTTCTAAAATAATGCTTTTAAGGGTTTCCTTAGAGGAAATGGGTCTCTGTCGTATTTTCCTCTCCAATTCCTGCCACAAATTCTCCATAGGATTGAGGTCTGGTGATTGTGGAGGAGTGTGAAGCTGTTTTCTTACATGATACAGTAACCATTCCTTCACAATATAAGCAGTATGTTTGGGGTCGTTATCATGTTAGAAGCAATAGACGTCTTGTAAGCCCAATTTATTGACACTAGGCTTTAAATTTTCATTTAAAATGTTCAGATATTGAAACTTGTCCATAGTAGTGTCGATAAATTGAAGTTTTCCGACTCCATTTGCAGCCATGCACCCCCAAACCATCACATTCCCACCACCATGTTTTACAGTTGGGCATAAATTTTCCTTATTTAACTGCGTATTAGGTTTCCTCCACACCACTTGCTTACCGTCAGAACCGAATAAGTTAAATTTACTTTCATCGCTAAAAATGACCGTTTTCCAGAATTCGACGCTTTCATTTATATATTTTTTTGCAAATTCAAGTCTTTTCATTCTGTTCACTTTTGATACACATGGTTTCTTGCGTGCAATACGACCATTATACCCTTCTTTCCGAAGGACCCGACGGACACTTTCGACAGAAACTTTTTGGTCAATAATATTTGAAACCTCCGCAGTCAATTTTGGAACACTTCTCTTAGGATTACACTTAATTTGCTTAATTATATTATTTTTTAGTCTTTGGTGTCAGTATACACATCCTCCCTCGACCGGCTTTATTTGCAAGATTTCCTTCATTTTTAAATTTATTTATTATGTACTGGACTGTACAATGGTTCCTCTTGACAAGTTTTGCGGTTTCACGCATAGATTTTCCTTCGCATACTAATTTAAGAATTAATTTTCGTTCTTCAATACTAGTTTCGCTTTCTTTGCGACCCATCTTACCGAAATATGAAGTGCAACTATTTCATTCCAGTAATTCTGCTTCATTATGCTTGTAAGCACATTTTTACAGCATTATAAAAGACAATTGGATAGTATTACATTATAGAAACATGATAACTACGGTGCAATCTACTTGTGGATGAATAATTGTTTGTTATGAATTTACGACATTACGTTATGTTTCTTAAAATTGCGTCTTCCAATGAAGTTTTTCTTAAATATTTCTTTTCTGTTATCAATTGTCAAGTGTTACTTAATATAATAAAAATGAAATAAAAATAATTGGGGGTTTCATTTCAAAAATACTTCAATAATTAGTAAGTTTTCAGTGGTGGATGAATAATTTTGTGAGCCACTGTATGTGGTTTCATAGTTAAAAAACTCCGATTGTCATCATGTACCAGATGCAAAACTTCTTTTCTTTCTGACGATTTACAATCCCATCACTCTTTCACCTCCTTCAAAGAATTTACCGATGACCAGAAACGTTTAAATTATGTAACCTATCCATTTTTAATTTGTCTAATTCATATGCATGATATAATTCAACTTTGTTTAAAAGATTATGGTTACATTAATCACATTAAAAGTAAAATCATTCAAATTTTAATACAACATGTCAATTTTGATTTTATAACTTGTCAAGATCATTTTGAGGATATTCGCTTGAAAACAATTTCACAATCAACTTTATTAATAATTCGTAAATATTATGTGGATATTAGACGAAGCCATATTTCTTCTAATAGTAGTACTAGTGCGAAAAAACTACGAATTTTAAAGCACTGCTAACGTCTTTTTGTTTTTGTTTCATGCTATCGAGGGATGAAGTTACCATTTTTGCAATAATATCGAGGATCTGTGCAATTTTGAAGTGGATGGAGTTTTTATGCTAGTCTGAAGAGTTCCTATTACATATTTTTGTTATTCATTGTACATATTTATTTCTTATTTAGTTAATAATCCAGAAAGTTCCTATTTTTTTGAATTTTTATTTTGTAATAATAATTTAATATCTATCTACGTTATTGTTATTTGTTTTGTTACATATTTTGATTATTCATTGTACATATTTATTTCTTATTTAGTTAATAATCCAGAAAGTTTCTATTTTTTTTTTAATTTTTATTTTGTAATAATAATTTAATATCTTTCTACGTTATTGTTATTTGTTTGGTTACATATTTTTATTATTCATTGTACATATTTATTTCTTACTTAGATAATAATTTAGAAAGTTCCTAATTTTTGATTATTTTCATTGTTATTATAATTTAATATTTTGTGATTTCTGGCTGTGTAATGTTAAATATTTGTAATAAAATAGTAACAGGGCTTTTCTGTAAGCCATTTGTTATGTATTTTGTTATTGTTACTCATGTAAGGTTGGGTGAACCCAAAATTCAAGTGAACTTTTAGTAATTCGATTATTTAATCGAATTTCCAATCGTTCAAGAATTATACCTAACTTTTAGGCTTAACGATAGCAAAACAGACAGCAACTGGTTCACAAATGGCCTTGTAAATCTTGGTAAATCTATTTGCTGGTGTATTTTTGATTTACCCTATTTTTATTGCATAAAGATAATTTTGACTTGATTGATTTTTAAAAATTAGGCTTCAGAATTTTCCTTTTCTGATTAAAATGTAAATTTACTTTTAATTCAAATTGGTTAAAATTTTCAAACTAATTTTTTTTAAATTAATCAAGTTTTATTCTACATTTCTCTCCCCAAGTGCATATATGCAGTAATTTGAATTGCCCGCTAAATTTTTTTTTTAAATTTTAGTTCTATGAACTCTCCCGTAGGTCGCTGTTGTCGAATGCTTTCATCATAGCGAAAATTATTATTATTTTATTTTAAAACTTATTTATTCTGTGATCGGTTGGCAGTGTCTCGAGAAGTGAGGGGCGAAGCCCTGGTAATATCTAGGCTTTATGCGAGGTTGTGTGTGTCTGAGTGAAGGGGTTATGCATCCAATCAATTCAATTTTCATATCTGTTAGACCTTGACGGTTTGATACTTGGGTCTTTTACGAAGGATAATAAGACATCTTAGACGCATCCGTAATCCGAGCTTGAAACCCTCGTAGTTGTGTCATCGATAGATGTTTTATCTCTGAGTATTGCTGTCGGTTTAATTAGAATAATCTCCGTGTTTAGGGGAAAGAGAGAGGAAAAGAGAGAGAGAGATGACTGTGGATAGGATATGTACTGAAGGAAGGGGTCATCTTCGGGAGAAAGCGGGTAGAGGGGCAGCACCCGCAGGTGTCTGTGAGCTGGTTCGTGAGTAAGGGGCAGAGCCCTGGGGCTCGTGGTGGTGAGGGAGCTAAGCCCCCGGGGCAGAACTCCACAGGTGTTTCTGAGTTGGCTCGTGGGGGCACCTTGGGAAGGCCTTGACCTCTCATGATCTCTAGGTCATGGACTCGGGGTCAAATGAGGTCAGCCCAAGTGCCCCTATGCCTACTCATTTATATCAAGTAAGATCGGATTTTCAAAATTCTTTTTGCGTTTAGTGGGTCTACCCATACTCGCTTTCGATAAATAGTTACGGAACGCAACATGCACTAAAAAGCATGAAATAAAAAAATAAAACCGACTTTAAAAAAAACTACTGTGAAAAAAATGCACTAAAAAGTTAAAAATAATTAGGTTATTTAGTTACTTCAACTAGCTGGTATAGGCGGTCAATTATTGTAATCTTTGCAGTCGGTGCCGGCCAAGCTTTTAAAAAATTTAGTTTTAGTAATTTAGCCAGCTTGGTTGGCACCGACTGCAAAGATTACAATAATTGACCGCCTATGCCAGCTAGTTGAAGTAACTAAATAACGTAATTATTATTTACTTTTTAGTGCATTTTTTTCACAGTAGTTTTTTTTAAGTCGGTTTTATTTTTTTTTTAGTTTAATTTTTATTTGGTAATCTTCAAACACTGAACAATTATTTTGCTTTCTAAAAACGCTACTTACTTTAAAAGTGCAAATTGCAAACTGTAAATTAAATACTAATATTGTTTAGGTTATGTGCGGGTAGGCGGGTGCAATATTACAATAATACCAATATTACCATAATAATATTTATGGTTTTATGACTAATAAATACAAAAAAGATTGACACTGTACAATATATTACAAATGTGATTCAAAGTTTGGCGCTTGTCAGGTATAATAAAATATAAATAAAATATAAATAACTCGAAAAGAATCCCTTACAGACGCCATTTAACACAAACAAAACAAATGCTTTTTACTATTGCATCTATTTAGATAACCTAATAAACCTAGAACTCGATAGTCAACACGAAACTTAATGCAGTTGAAACTAAAACTGTAGTTTAATGCTGCGTTTTAATTGTATCGTATATCAAGCCGCATAACAGATATTATCAAGTTGCAAAACGTACCTTAAGAGACAGGAAGCAAAACATGAAGAGACGCCTTCGGCACCCCTTAAGTCTAGCGCCCTTGGGCGGTCGCCCAGCCTCGCGCTACCCTAACGCCGCTACTGAGCAAGCATATGCCATAAATACCTTATAGAGTTAAAAATTAGGCGTATATACGACTCTTATGCTGGGTAATAAAACCTACTAGTGGGGGTTATACGGCCATTTGCTCTCTACCTTTAAACAAAGATTACTAACCCAAAACGTTATAAATACATATCTGAAATTATATTTATAAGTAGTAAACATATTAAAATATCCATTAGAATAAAAAAAAATTGTATTGATACTTGAAATAACATCTAGGTGATTTACCCTATATTTTAAAATTTTCAAAATTGTTATGCCAACTACATTATACATGTAGAAGCTCGATTCTGTGAACATAAAAATCCAAAAGCATGTTCAAACTAACGCAAGTGTTCACATTAACGGGGGTGTAGAAAAATTACTTCCATTCAAGTAACTGTAAGTAATTCTATTATTTAAATAAAATGACTTAATTGAGCATATTATTATAATTTAAGAAAATATTCACATCTTCCGCAGATTTTATCTATTTATAAAATATTGCTGGCCTACCCAAAATTTTTCTCCACGAGCCGCCACTGCAGTTAAGCAAGACACAAAAAATTTTTTATGACGATTATTTTCGCTTGTTGAGAAGTGAAAATCTAAAAAAAAATCGCAAAACTTAGGTAGACTCATAATCTGCATGCTGATTCTGTCGATAAAGTTAACACATGCAGTTTTGTTATCACAAGATGATGTAAAGGATTTTGCAAAGGATAGTACAAAACTGAGTCATTCAAATTCTTACATAATGCTGATTATATTTTTTAATACATTTTATTATATTAAAAAAAAGTCCTCCGTTTTCAATATATTGGTTTAACATTTCATAAAAATGGTCACTTTGTTATATGATTTGAATGTGTTTTTTATAAGAAAATAAAATTTTAGAATATATTATTATTTTTATTATTAATATTTTATCAATTTAATAATAATTTATGTACATGTATTAATTGTATGCATTAATATACTATATGTAATTTAACAATAATTTAATTTCGCATACGTGCGAAACTTTAAAAAATAATTTCTTAATTTTTGCGCAACTACTTATTGATTAATTAGTTCGTCACTTGTTTATACGAAAATTGTTCAATTTAGAAGAAAATTCACATTTTGTTTAGAAAGCCGCTATCAATCTAATTTCTGAATGTGAATGCGATTTTTGTCAAGTAAAAAGTTTTGCTTATGCAATTGCAAATGAGTAGATCACAATGTGTGAACATTCATGGAGTTGCCCTTTTAAAAAAGTTTAATTTTTTGAAATATAAATACATTTTTTGTTTGTTAAGAATTAGAAACCAGTTATACGGTAATTCGTATCGGATTAGTACAGTGACTCGAATAATAACTCGGGCACCTAATGAAATTGCTTTAATTTCCTTGTAATTCGATTATTAAAATAAAAAACAGAGGTGTCAACTTACCATTTGATAAAGTAGTCCTTAAGTTTACCAAACACTTAAAAATAATTTTAAAAAAGTTAAAATCAACAAGAGATTCCAACTTTAAACAATTTATTACTAGAAATGTACGTCGAAAAAGAACTCGGGCAATATCACTTTTTTGTCATTTATAAAAATCAATAAATTTTTTTAATATTTTGTGGGGTACCCTTTATGTCTTATAACCTCACTCAAACTTTGGGCATATTGTTAATAATTTTTAGTAAATAGTCTTTATCTATAAGAGCCCATTCTTCTTGTAAGCGTCGAATTAACTCTTGCTTACTGTTTATGGGGGTTTTTCTGATTCTTCTGTCCAATTCATCCCATAGATTTTCTATGGGATTAAGGTCAGGAGACTGAGCAGGTGGATGTAAAACTTTAGGGCATTTATATAACAAATACTCCTGAATCAAACGTGATTTATGTTTTGGATCATTGTCCTTGTAATATTTGAAGTACCCTTCTAGGCCCATTTTTGTTACACTAGCCTCTAAATTGTTCTGCAAAAGCTGCAAATATTTAAATTTGTCCATAATGCCGTCTATTACGACCAGGTTACCGACTCCCTTAGTGGAAATACATCCCCAAACAAGCACACTTCCACCACCGTGCTTGATAGTTCCACGCAAATTCTGAGAATCAAGCTCCGTATTAGGTCTACGCCAGACCATCGTTCGACCATCGGACCCAAAAATGTTGTATTTGCTTTCGTCAGCAGATACAAAATTTTCCCACCACGATGCATCTTTGTTTTTGTGCTCAATGGCATAACGTACACGTTTCCTGCGATTCACTTCGTTTACAAATAGTTTTTTACGAGCTACTCGGCCGTGGTAGCCCTTTCTTTTCAAAATGTTACGAATAGTATCTGGATGCACGTCTATTGCTAGGTCATTTAGCACTTTAGTTTTTAATTTAGGGGCACTAATTCGAGGGTTTTTTTACACTGGACGAATAATATTATCCTCATCTCGAATAGTTAAAATACGCGGACGGCCACTTTTCGGCTTAAAGTCAATTCGATCTTCCACTTTGAAGCGTTTTACGATATCACCCACAGTACTCTTACTTAAATTTAACAATTTCACGTTGTGATTTATCCCTAGCATTATGAAAAATCACAAGTTGCCTTAAATCAAAACTCGTATCTTTACAATTTTTGCGTTCCATTGTAAAAGAAATTCACTTTCACGATTGAAAAGTATTCTAATACTAACTGAGACTTTAGAAAAGTGCAATAACTGCATTATATTATATTTATAATAATATTACATCATTCTAACAACGCCTCAAAATATTATAAAATGCTGTGCCCGAGTTCTTTTTCGACGTACATTTCTAGTATTAAATTGTTTAAACGCTTAGAATTCTTGATGTTATTAACTTAAAAAATTTTTTTTGGGTGATTGCTAAACTTAAGGACTGCTTTATTAAATGATAAGTTGACACCGCTGTTTTCTATTTTAATAATCAAATTACAAGGAGATTAATGCAATTTCATTAGGTGCCCGAGTTATTATTCGAGTCACTTAGATCGTCAGCAAGATTGTTTTAGATTGAGGCATTTGTTAGCAAACGTTAATATATTAACACTATACTGACCGAGGTCTTAGTCCACAATCAACTTTTGTTTAAAAAAACAATTGCTATTTTTAATAATTCAGGAAATAGTAGGTCGTGACATTTAAATGTCAACGTGGCTTAATTTATTGTAAATTTAGTTAAAAGAATAATAATTGTTTAACGTATTGGAGACTTCAAAATTTAAAAAAATATAAATAATATTTTGTGCTTAATTTTAAATCATTGTTATTTACGTTAATAGTTTATAAATTTTTCTGTAATAATTGTTCATTTTTTTACAAGTGTGATTATATTTGAAGGAGCACCTGAGGTGGTCCCATAGGTTAGGTCAGGTCCCATAGGACCACATCTTTCGAGATTGCTAGATAGGGTTTAAGTTTTATTCGCGAGATTGTTTAGTTTGTTTAACACACTAGCGTAGAAATTTTAATTTTATATTGATATTACTACGAAAATAAAATCTTACATTTTGAAGGAACCACTTTAGTAAATACTACTTCTGTGTTTTTTTATTGTATATTTGATTCTAATGTTTCGTGTGTATAGTAATTGTGTATAAAGACTTTACTAATTTACCTCTAACGTAAGAGCACTTATTACCACCTGTGGCGCAGCCAGGATTTTGTTATGGGGGGGGGGGGATGCGAAAGAATGTGAGCTGTGCCGAAGGCGAAATATTTTCGGAAAAAAGGGGCGTGGTCATCTTATTTTCGAGTATAATTATTGTGTTTGAAACAGAAACAGAAACGGTTATGGCTTGCGGATGCACTTTTGAGCTCCTTCGTCTATAGGTAACTGTGGCTTTGAGGTTTTCAGGGTCCGCTGGACGCGTTGATTGTTTGCCTATGGGCTGCGTCCTGACTTTGTCCGCGGCTGATGTCGCCGGGTGTTACCTTCTTTCTTCTTTACGACACTTGGTGTTCGTCAGTTACGGTGAGAGTATTGACATTTCTAACGTGTTGCGGGTTGTCTTGACTTAAGCAGTCTGATTTCTCAGACTGCTTACTACGGCTGCGATTTTTTCGGCGCCAATCTCATGGACTGCCATCTGTGCCGTAATAATCGCGATGATCTGTGGGGAGATCTCGGTTGAATTTGCTGCCTCCCTTGGATGACGGCTGGGAGGGGACCAATTTGTCCTAGTATTGTGTCTTGCCCTGGTTTGATTCCTGTTTCCCACCCTAGGTTTAGGGAATTTATGACATCCTCTGTAGCTGGCTGGATGGGGTCCACCGCAGTTTGCGCAGGTGGCTGGAGTCTTCCTAGGTTTAGTGCAGGTGCTTGACGCATGTGCTCCTGCACATTTCACACATCTTGGGGTTGAGCGACACTCCTTCTGCGAGTGCCCGAATGTCTGGCACTTGTGGCATTGGCCTAACCTGAACTTCCTGTTCGGTGTTTCGATGTTGACGTCAATGTCCAGGATTTTCTCCACCTGGAAAATCCTCTTGCTTGCTTTCGGGAGGGTAACTAGTAGTAGAGGGAGGGGTTTCCTGTTCCTCCCCCTATACATACATGCGACGTTCTGAACTTCGAAGTTGCGTGCTTCTAGGTCCCGCTTGATGTTGTCCGTCTCTATCTGGTGGTGGATACCCCTAATCACCACTTTTAGGGGTTTTTCCTGCGCCAGTTGGTGGGTGAAGTACCCAGAGCTATCGGGTGGCAGAGAGGATTCCAAGATCCGATTGATTCCTCGGTAGTTCTTTACTTCACTTGGAAAGATTGCCAATCCTTCAGGTACGCATCGTACCCTCTTGAATTGGAAACCTTGTTCCTTGATCTTAGTAGTCAGTGATGGCCATGCCGCTGCATCTTTCAGCGTGATAAGCGGTATCTTGTAGGTCGCTTTTATACGGGGTCTCTCGTTTTTGCTGGCTTCGGTATACCCACTGTCGTTGATTTGGGAGAGCGCACTAGAGTTTTCCCAACTGGGAGCTCCTCTGCGTCTTTCCCTGTCGGATTTGCGGTTGATTATTGTGTTACCACTGTTACCTAACTTAAATTGAAGTGAGAATTAAAAAACGGCATTTCCGAAATAACTCAGGGCAAAAGATATATCATTGAGTTTTGTTGCAAATCTTCTTATTATAATATACCTTCCCTTATTTTTAATAAATAGCAGTTATAAAGATTAAGAATTGAAACTGATTGCTAATTATTCATAGTGAAGTTATTTTGTATTTGAAATACCAGTAAACACTACAAATCCGTTGACCACGCCCTATCTGCGCTCCTCCCTTGCGCCAGATCACTCCTGTTAGCCCTTAAGTATAACCGGGGCGGCATCTCAAAGTAGTGCCCATAAGCGACAATTTACACTAAAAACAGTACCTATAGTCCATAGATAAATCATACCAGATGCTATATTCAATGTTAAAAAAGTGGAAACAATTTTGCGACAACAGCGACCTACGGGAGAGTTCATAGAACTAAAATTAAAAAAAAAAAATTAGCGGAAAATTCAAATTACTGCATATATGCACTTGGGGAGAGAAATGTAGAATAAAACTTGATTAATTTAAAAAAAATTAGTTTGAAAATTTTAACCAATTTGAATTAAAAGTAAATTTACATTTTAATCAGAAAAGGAAAATTCTGAAGCCTAATTTTTAAAAATTAATCAAGTCAAAATTATCTTTATGCAATAAAAATAGGGTAAATCAAAAATACACCAGCAAATAGATTTACCAAGATTTACAAGGCCATTTGTGAACCAGTTGCTGTCTGTTTTGCTATCGTTAAGCCTAAGTTAGGTTTAATTCTTGAACGATTGGAAATTCGATTAAATAATCGAATTACCAAAGTTCACTTGAATTTTGGGTTGACCCAACCTTACATGAGTAACAATAACAAAATACATAACAAATCGCTTACAGAAAAGCCCTGTTACTATTTTATTACAAATATTTAACATTACACAGCCAGGAATCACAAAATATTAAATTATAATAATAACAATGAAAAAAATCAAAAATTAGGAACTTTCTAAATTCCAAGTAAGAAATAAATATGTACAATGAATAATCAAAATATGTAACAAAACAAATAACAATAACGTAGAAAGATATTAAATTATTATTACAAAATAAAAATTCAAAAAAATAGGAACTTTCTGGATTATTAACTAAATAAGAAATAAATATGTACAACGAATAACAAAAATATGTAATAGGAACTCTTCAGACTAGTATAAAAACTCCATCCACTTCAAAATTGCACAGATCCTCGATATTATTGCAAAAATGGTAACTTCATCCCTCGATAGCATGAAATAAAAAAAAAAGACGTTACCAGTGCTTTAAAATTCGTAGTTTTTTCGCACTAGTACTACTATTAGAAGAAATATGGCTTCGTCTAATATCTACATAATATTTACGAATTATTAATAAAGTTGATTGTGAAATTGTTTTCAAGCGAATATCCTCAAAATGATCTTAACAAGATATAAAATCAAAATTGACATGTTGTATTAAAATTGGAATGATTTTACTTTTAATGTGATTAATGTAACCATAATCTTTTAAACAAAGTTGAATTATATCATGCATATGAATTAGACAAATTAAAAATGGATAGGTTACATAATTTAAACGTTTCTGGTTATCGGTAAATTCTTTGAAGGAGGTGAAAGAGTGATGGGATTGTAAATCGTCAGAAAGAAAAGAAGTTTTGCATCTGGTACATGATGACAATCGGAGTTTTTTAACTATGAAACCACATACATATGAAACAGCTTGACTAGAAAAATTTTCAATATGATTTAGAGCAGGTGGTATTGTTAAAGAGTGAAGCTCATTATTTTCAAAAGTTTTGTCTAGAATTTCTGAAGGATTAGTCAAAAAGTGCTCTAAATTATCTAAAACTTGCATGAGATGTACTAGCAACGGGAGAAATATTATCGATAACAGAAACTGATTCAACGGTAGAACTTGTATGAAATGAACTGGCAACGGGAGAAATGTTATCGATAAGAGAAACTGATGCAACGGTAGAACTTGTATGAAATGAATTGGCAACGGAAGAAATATTATCAATAAGAGATATACTAGCAACGGGAGAAACTAATTGAACGGTAGGAGATGGACAGTCATTACTTGATTGAGGACTTAAATGAGAGGTTGGAGATAAACTGGTAGATACATTAAAAAATTTTGTAGGAAAAATATCGGGACCTTTCTGTAAAGTTTTTTTTAATGTACTTGTGAAGCATTTGTCTGAAAAATGATCCTCACAAATACGTGAGAGAGTGTTTATCGGTTTAGAAATACCACTTGCCTCATTTATGGCATCTAACCATTTAGAACGGTAAATAATGTTTTTCGGAAATTTAAACAAATTTTTAACGGACGTTTTCCCTTCAAAAAAGTTTGGACAACCAGAAACAATGCAGATATTAGACTTGGCCATATTTAAATTAAAAAAGAAAGTTAAGCAATATAAAAGATATACTTTATATTTACCTGTATAATAATTATTTTTTAACTATTACTTATAATTATTAAATAATTGAAATGACACCTTAAAACTACGCGGCCATTAATGTCAAACAGTAACACAGTAACACAAATCTTCAAGAAGCAACGCCGTACGCAGTTTTAGGAACTAATTTGTAGAATCCTTTAAAAATTTTGCTAAATAGTTCAAAGAACCACTGTTCGAGTCGCGCATGTTGCTGTTGAAGGGTTCGCCTATGCGATTAAAACATCTCTCTCTCTCTTTATCTATGCTATAGTCGATCTAAGATATGAATAATATAGGTGGCGCGTCGTTTACAAAGTCTAATTTACATCGGGAAACATCAGATAATTTAGATAGTACTTAATCTTGTAATAATATTAACTATTTTAATAAAGAGTTGTTTACCTATTTACCTATGAAATAATATTAAACATTCACCACAAAAAAGCGAAATGTTATAACTAAAAAACTACGTCTATTCGATATTACATTTAACTCTGTTGAAATCTATCTTATTTATGACTTTACTCGGTTCAGTTTAGGCAACATGCAGAGCACTTCAATCGCAAAAATTTCGTTATTGTAATAGCGTCTACCTTCAAAGCAATTTTATTGGTTTACATTTCAAGGTTATCGCTTTAGTACAAATTCCAATATTTTTCTTAAAAAAAACAGACTATAACTACAATCATATCGTACAAACCCAATAATTTTTTGTTTTAAAAAATTTTTCATTTCACCGGTAAAAAAGAGACTATAGTCATTAAAAAAAGTGGCTGCGCCACTGATTACCAGCCATTACACTAACAGAAAATGAAAAAACATGATTATCAAAGTAACTATAGGTAAATAAATAAATTCTTTAAACAATTATTATTGTTTCGTAAGTAAAATTTAATATTGATATAATATCTTATGTAAAAAAACGTGTTTTAATTTTTTTAGCGCCATTGTATTCTGTGATTTCTTTTTACAATAGTACATAATTGTGTAATGAATTTATTTATTAGCCTATAGTTACTTTGATAATCATTATTTCGTAAGTAAAATTTAATTATCGTACCTATATAAATAAATGTTTTTTTTTCTTTTCTTTTAGTGTAAAAGTGGCGACTACATAAAAGGCGACCTGCAATGAAAACTGTGTATGAAGTGATGAAAGAAGATCATGGCTTTTCTGGATCGGTTTCATCATTTCGAATTGTAGTACGTAGAATTGGTTTTAGGTGGAGAAAATCCCCATGCAATAAGCAAATACTTGTTTGGCGTTGGTAAAGAATCGTGTTGCCGCACGAAATACCACATTTAAAATAGACGATGTCCGAAAACTGACAGAAGAAGAATTTACTAATGTCAACTAGAAGATTGGCAAAATATTTGTCGCCATGTGGAAACTACAGAACAACTAGATGAACTCATCATTAGAGTAAATTACGAAGCTGACAGTGACAATTCAGATTATCTCTCCTCGGACGACGAACAAGATGATGAAGAGTTCAATTTAGAATGTGAACCCATCTTGTAAAGATAAAAATAAAAAAATTAATTACTCATCTAATAAAATTTACTTCAATGTGTGATTACTCACTTTCTTGTTTGTCTATTAGTTATTTTATTATAATAATAATTTGTGAGATTGGTGCTATAACAATAAAGTTTTACAATATATTACATTTCTACACAGTGGCGGATTTGCCATAAGGCCCGGTAGGGCCGGGCCTAGGGCGGCCGGATATTAGGGGCGGCCAAGCGTGGCAAAAAATACACTGATTATAATAAGAAACGACTCAAAGTAAAAAAAAAATTGTAGGTCAAAAACGCTCGCTTGGCTTGCTGACTATACAGGCGCTGGGCGTACGCAGAGAAAGCATAAGTTGGCGCTGCGATAGATAGGCGACTCTCGCACAGGGCTGCCAGATCATACTATAATTGGATACAAAATTTGTATAATACACTTATGTTTTGTATCCTGTATGTATAGCAGATTGCCTTGAATAAAATTGAATTATATAGTATACTACATATAGGTATTATACAAATTATTGGTAGTACCAATACTGGTAATTGTACTGTATCTTGTCTATCTACGACAAACCCTTAATACAGGTATTTTAAATACGGATGTTATTTGAGTCCTGTAGATGCAAAACTCGGTAAATACAAAGGTCATAGTTTTGGGTATTCACAAAAAAGAGTTCTTTACTAACTCTTAAAACAATACATTTTAATCAAAATATCAACATTAATAAGATAATCATTTTACCAAAATAAGAAAAAATTAACTTTAAATAATCATAATTGAAGATCTTCCACTGCCGAACTGCATGTTGCTTGGAGCGGAGAGTCGCTTTCCACATTTTCATTTTCTGCTTCTGTGTTCTCATTAATACACTGAACACTGAAACCTAGTTTTGCAACCAATTGTGTATTTTTGATTCAATTTTACATGTTAGAAGGCAAGTTTTATAATATTATCGCTTCAGATTCAGATAGAGGAGATAATTTACTATAAGATGACGTTCTCAACTCGATTTTCGTTATTTTGCATTTACCGAGTTTTGCATCTACAGGACTCATTTGTGATCACTTGTCAGTAAGTATACTAGGCTGAGATAAGAATACAGCTATCCCTTACCGGAATTTCAGATCTCATGTTACATGTTTCTTTTAAAACTACATATCAAAATATTTATTCATTGTTCACAGTTTTTCATGTGTTGCGGCGCGGCGGCTCTGACGACTTTTCTCTAGCTCTGCCTACTTTGAGTCTTCTTTATCCAATATTTTACTCCCATCGTCTTCAAGTCGTCCGTCACCTGGTCCCACCACCTGATTTTTGGTTTTCCCTTTCTTCTATCTTCAGCCAGGCTCTACAACGTTATCTTCTTCACTATGTCACTGGCTTTTTCTCATTACATGACTAAGGCATCTGACTCTTTGTGATTTAATCCTTAATGATATTCTCGCCTTTTGTTTTTTCCCCAATCTCACAGTTCATCAGCGGTCTTGTTACGGTGTTATAACATTTTTTTGGTCCCATAGTGATGCGTAGAATTTTTCTTTTAAACTAGTTCTGTTTCTGCTTCACGCTTTGAGTAACGTGCAGTTTTAGGGTTTTATAAATCTTCATCTTGGTTTCTCTGTTTAATTTTTATCTCTGAATGTTTTGTTTTGATAGAATGTCCTATTCTCAGCTTGTATTATTCTCTTCACCTCTTCCTCTCTTTCACATTTTTTGTTTATTATCATTCCCAAATAGATAAAGCTGCTTACTTTCTCTATTGCAAGTTCGTCTATGATTGTAAAACACTGTTTTCGTTTATTGTCCTTGCAGCATCTCATGTATTTGTCTTTGATTGGTTCACCAATAGCTCCATTTCTTTATCCTTCATTCTCAACCTTTTGAAGATCTCTTTCATCTTTCTTTGTGATCTATCCATGATGACGATGTCGTCGGCATAAGCGAGTATCTGCCATTCCTTTGTTGTTTAACTATTTTTTCTATGACTACTGGCTACTATTTCGAAACTTTCCGTCCCGTCATCCTCTGTTCTAACGTATATGTAATTATTTTTTTCATCGTCATTTTTGTCAGGTTGATCAGTTCTGTTGGTATTTTCATTTCTTCCATTGCCGGAAATAGCTCTTTTCTCTTTATTTTATCGAAGGCATGTTAAAAATCAATGCAGATCATCCTGAGTTCCATGTGATGTTCGTATATTTTTTTTATCATTTGTTTTACCGTTAGTATTGCATACCTATCGTGGATTTGCCTTTAGTGAAACCAAGCTGGTATTCGCCTACCATTTTTTTTGTGTAGTCCTTCAATCTTCTGTGTATCAGTGTTGATAAGACTTTATAGGCCGAGTTGAGCAGCATAATTCCTTTATAGTTTTTGAAAACACTCACGTCGCCTTTATTATTCAGCGGAATTATATTCTTTCTATTTTTCTACTTATATGGAATGGAATAATAGTCAGATGATATTCTGTTACGTTTGGTTGTATACCGACAATGTATAAATCCACAGATGTTAGAAATAAGCAATTATTTACTTACTATTTACATTTATTACAGTGTATTACAACTTACTATTTTAACACAATATACTAACTAAATTTCTGAATGTATGTGATTTGCAAGAAAGTAAATTTATCTGTAGTACTAGTATTTAAATCCTCCCAATTTCTCCCAATTTATTTAAATTTTTGCTCCTGGGAAATAATTTAAGGTTTAGTGCAACAATTTGGTTGATAAAGATTTGAGCAAACAAAGATTAAAGAGTTTGATAAAAATTTGTAAAAGTTCTATATTACGCAAAATTTTGTAAATACTTAGGGGAGAGTCGGGTATTGGTGCGCACTTAAGCTAAAATTGTAATATTTCTGAAATGACAAAAGATTGGACTGCTAGGTTTGCTATCAAGATTCTTTAAGGGTTTGGCTGTAACATACTATAATAAATTTTAAATAAAAATGCATATCATGATTTTAAAATTCGAAATATAAAAAAATGGCACTGCGTACAATTACACGACGTATGCGGCCAATGGTGCGCACAGGTAGGATAATTGTGCGCACTCAAAAGGGCAACAAAGAACACAAATTATTGAATGTAAAAACATCCTTATTTATTTAAAAAGTTAAAAATACAGTAACATACATAACATATATAATAATACATAAAGTAGAACCAAAATTTTTGAAAAATTAAACTTATATGAAATATAAAAAATTAATAAAACGAAAATAATAAAAGAGTTCATTATGTGTCACACAAATCGCAAATATATCTCTCGGGGGTATCTTCTCTCGTGCATAGTGCATGTGCCCATTTTTTACAGATTGAGCATTTGAACCACATCTCATTTTTTATACTGCTTTCACCGCAAACAATGCATCTCTCGTTTTCATCCGACTCGAGATCGTCTAACTCATCATCGTTACATAGCTGACTCTGAAATATCTTCAGATTCACTACTTTCTGTGAAGACTTTTCTTTTCGTACTTTTTTTAATTTTACTGCCTTTTATAATATTTTTGCTCTTTTTTTGCTCTTGTTTTTCTTCTTAACGACTTTACCTTAGTGCTTTCCTTGCTTCTGCGGTTTCCAATTTTTCTCTGTTCGGTGTAGCTGTTAATATTTCAGACTTCTGTTTTTTGCGGTTGTGTGGTTTAACTATACGTGGTTTTGGAAGAGGATTCAACTCTTCTAAAATAGCTGATGTACACGGTACAGGATCGTTATTATTTTCAGTATTGGGCAGGCTGTTTAAATTTTAAATTTAGTTTAAATTTAATTTAAATAAAGTTTAAATTTTTCTCAGTAAGATTGTTTAGTTGACAAGAAGCTGGTATACAGTGCGAAGAGGTAGTAGAAGGCATCCCGTCATCAATCACAATTGGGAGGTGGTAAGTGGCTGGTAGAAAATCTTCGTCGGTGAATTTATCTGGTTGATAAAGCCATATCCCACATGCTTTAAATCCTGATTGGGGCTTATCCATTGTAACAACAAGAGTGTAGGTTTTGTTAAATATTTCAGATAAATCGTATTGTGTTATTCTTTCGGCCGTTATTAGGTGATAGTCACATTGTCTGTTAAATGCTGATTTCATTGGTCCATAAAAACTTACATCCAATGGCTGAAGCTTATGGGTTGTATGAGGGGTATTGTGAGAAGAATAATGCCATATTCTTTACAATAGTTAAAAATTGGTAGAGAAATGTGACTGGAATGATTATCAAGAAGCAATAGTACAGGTTCATCTTTTGACGATTTTACGGTTTTTTTAAAAGTGTTTTAGCCACTGATGAAAAAGCTCTTCATTACTACAGCCACTTTTTAAACAGGTATAAATTGTATTAGGAGGTCAATCTACAGCGAGGAAATATGAACATTGGTGGCACGTAGCAAGTTCCAGAAGCATTGAAACAGCAGATAACAGTAACTGTCTTCCCTCTTTCACCAGATGTCTTAGCGCCAAATTGCTTAATTTTCTTGGACCCGAGTTTCTTACATGGTTTATGTACTGTAGAAATTCGAGTTTCATCTACATTAAATATTGCATCCTCATTGAATTTGAATTTATCGTATATTTTCTTTAAATTTTGAAAGAAAGTTGAGACCTGATCTTTATTAAGGATTCGATTGATGCTAGTGGGTTCCGGTTTTCTTAGCGCTATCTCTGGGTTTCTTTTGATAAATCCATAGTACCAATCTTTTCTGGCTATTTTTGTTTCAACATTAAAGTTGTGTTTTATTTGGTTGGTTTCGGCAAAGGAAAACTCCAATTTTCTGAGTTGAACTCTAGTCATTCCATGATAAAGTTTTGCCAACTTAAGAACATGGTATTTTAACTCCTTTTCTTGGACGGGTGAAAATACACAGTACTTGCCAATATGTAGTCCTACTACATCAAGTCCATCGTCAAATGCTCGTTTTCTTTTTCGAATTGAAGACTTTCGGATATTAAACCTTCTACCAGCCTGTCGTCTTGATCCTCCATTTTCGATAAATTGTATTGCTTGAATCATTCATCAATTGCTTGCCTTTTTTGTTTTACGTTGGTATTTCGGCATTTGCAAGATGCAAAATATCATGATTGTTTATTTAAAATAAATTCTTTACAATGCTAAATACAAGATACAAGACAAGTTAATCGTGCGTATTGCGCACGATTAACCGACAAGCGGCAGATTTACTTTAAATTGTATAAATCATTAAAAAACGTTTTGTTACCTAAATTACCTATATCAGTGTTAAGAAGATTCATTAAGCAATGTATTAATGCATACGATTATAAAAAAATGCAAAAATGAAAATACTTACGGCTTATTTTCTCCGAGATGTAAACTGGTACATCACATATATAAACAAAGAAACGACCATTGTGGTAAGTAAAGTTAGGGAAAAAACTTTATTTATATCTGATAGTACATACGTTTGTCAAGAGATAACGCCCGAATGACAATTTCGAAATTATATAAGTCAGTTATAGAAATAAAGGCATGCGCACGATTAGCCGCTGCGCACAATTACCCGACTCTCCCCTATGTATTGCTGTGGATTATTTTCATAGAAAATTTACAGTGTCTTGTTTACCTCGGGTTATCCCTGGAGTGCGGGAGCAGTTGGGAATTTTGTAGGGGTCGAAGAGTTCCTAGCGTTCTCAAAAATAAACTCAAAAAATTTCCAATTCAAAAAAATAATAAACTCTTCAAAAACAAATTTTCCAATCGTATACAATTTAAATCCAATGTTAAATTATTGGGCTCGTACTTTTAAATTTTTCCTTATCCAAAACGTCGGCTTATCTATCTGGCCACACGCTCGCACTTACAAATAATTTTAATTTCCAATTTTATAATGCAAATTCAAATTTACAATTTGAATTTCTTCTTTTCCAAATCAATCAAATCAAATTAATTATAGTTCATTAGCCACTCATCAAAAAATATCCAAATTGTCAAAATATCAAAATAATCATCCAAAAAAGGCGCAATAATGCATTCGCATAAAATTCACTTTATTTAATCAAAATAATTACTCACAATTTCAAAAAATATCAAAACTCAGCGGGCATACACAATCTCGCACCCGCTGTCGGCCATAGCTGGCCAAAGAAGCCTCTATCTCGATCTTTTTCTCCCCACTCTGTACTTTTCTAACTTAAACGTTTAAAAATCAAATTTACAGATTTTTACAATTTAGCACAGGGTGGGTTTAAATATTTTGTTTCACGACAGTATACATATTGCGATGTTACAACCTCACGTAATTCCAGCTCCATGGTCGGGCGACAATTATTAAAAATAAAAATGCTTGTTTATCAATTTCTTCCAATTTAATTTTTAAGTCGTGGTTTCGGAGTGGCATCAAAATTTTTGAGCACGAGACTCTTATGTCCGTTTTCACCAACATTTATATAAGAATTCCCTAGTAAAGAATTCTTTACGCTAGGTATTCCATAAACTGATACTTAGGAAAATTTGCATTCCACCAACATAAACCAGCAGTTCCCTTTCTAGGTATTCTATAAGGATGTATGAGCGAGGGCGTGGGGGAATAGCGAATTTTGATGAGTGGGGCTAGGCTAGTATCGTTGCTGGGTGAGATGACAAAAATAACCACGTGACGTGTAATTTACATTTGGCAACACAGTTTTTTGATTAATTTCCTGTCGGTGACATCTGACATTTGAACGTTTTATGCATGCTATTTTTTTAATTTTCATTCATTGAAATGCGGTTTATTTAATATAAAAATTCTCAAGTCTGCTGCTTTCACTATAATATAATATAATAAATCTGCTTTCTTACAAACGTTACGAAAAGATTACTTTTAGATTGCTATTTTAGTTTTGAAATGACATTCTTATACTTTTAAGCACTGCCTAAAAGTAATTTAATAATTTAAAAAAATACTTTGGAAACTAATTTTTTCGCATTTTGACTAATAATGTGCTGTTTTATTAAATTCAAAATCATTTAATAAAGTGGCACTTTAGCACATAGATATGTCACTTTACTACATAGTAATGTCACTGTCAATAAAAAAACTATTGGATAGAAGATTGTTTATTTAAATATTGGAATCATTGTTATACATTTATGTATATTAAAAGTACAAAATTATTATTCAAACTAGAAAACTTAACAATCTCACTTTTATAATTAATATTATGTAACTTACACAAAATTCGAATCAAAAAATAAAAATTAACTGTTGTTATGTAAATAAATAAAGCCGTGTCTGGTTACTAGATTACGAAAATTTTACACAAATATCTATTTAGAAACTTTTTGAATTAGCAATAACTCAAGAACGGCGCTAGATATCGAAAAACTGGATAAAAAATTGGCCCCCCTCGCCTCGTACTCACCCCCCGTGAATTATCGGTAGGAAAGCATACGAAAAAATTTAGACCGATCGTGCGCAAAAAAAATTTACTCATAAACGTCTAAATTCATATTTTAGATTAGATTTTCACAAAATACGAAAAAATTGTATAAACAAACCTCGTAAGAAAAGTAGTTTTACTAAACTCATATAGCTTTTAAGTTATATGGTTATACTCGCTCATACTTAAAAGCTGTATTTGTTTAGTAAAACTTAACTTTTCTAAACTTGTTGTTTAATATACTATTATTTATTATAAATATTTATAACACAATTGCTTAAATTACAAAGTTGAACATTTGCTGAAGATAAAACAGAATTTCGTCATTCGTCGATGACTTGAATATTTGAAGAAAGTGAAGACGATGCTTCTGAAGAAAAAAATAAATTTATATTGTCGTTCTCGGTCATTTTTGGTTTCTTAGAAATATCTCCTTTTTCATCTAAAATTTTCTTTGCAATAGTTTTTTTATTTTCAACAGAATTTTCGACGTATCCTTCAGCGACGGAACTCGAACGCCAACCGCCATGTCTTTTAAGCATGGACATGTTCGCTCCTGCATCGGCTAATAAAGACGCAGAACTCCGTCGAAAACAATGCCCAGTATTAATAGAAAAAGGATCTCAGGTATGCGGACACCAAATGAAACAACTAGGTTACTTCGTCGACGTTTCGAAGGTTTTATTATGCCTTTATCTTCAGGACTGTGAGAAGAAACAAAACATAGAACGTCGGCAAACAGCAATTATTCAACAATTATTCTCACCTCAGCAACGTGATGTAAACTCTGTTTTAAAAGCAATGGAAATGGCTCAAGAAACGATAACAGTAAACTTTGTCAAAATAAAATAAAATGATATACACAGTCCAAAATAAATAAATAAATAAATGCAGTTAGAAATTGAGGACATTACAATTAAAATAATTTTCTAACAATAAATCACACTTAAAAAACACTGCAATTTGACGTGGTGCGTTTGATAAAGTTACAACCAATGACAAAAATTAATTTCAAAATTTCAGTGCAAAACCGCCAAAAGTCGTGCTGTGCCATCTACGAGTATGCTTTAGAGTTATAAAAAAGATTAACAAAACCAAAAACAGATTGAATAAGCTGAAGGTGGTCGTAAATTTAGGATAAAAAATTACAAACTAATAGACGTAATTGCCAAGTCTTCTAATGTAGGTGTCAATCCGGTTGTTTCGCTTTATCATTGTAGCACTTGAGAATGTTGCGGTAGTATTCCTTTATTTGATAAAAATCACTTTGTTTGTTGACATTAGGTCCCAAAGTGGATATAAAAGCGGCCTCCAGAAAAGTTCGTTTATGAAAATTCGGTTCGGTAGCCAGGACTTCCACATCTTCGTTGCCAAAACTATGAGAAGAGTCCACAATATGTTCCGAAAAGCCTGTTTTTTTGGATTTACATTTGATGTCATACTTATGTTGTTTTATTCTATTACCAAGTAATTGTTTGGTCTGTCCAATGTATTTCTGGCCACACTCACAGTTAATCCTGTAGACCACATTAGCTCTATCCAATGCAGGGATCTTATCCTTGGTTCTGGAGTATAAAATTTTTTCCAATTTGAAATTGTTGTAGAAGGCCAACTTCAAGGAACCGTTGCTAACAGCATTCTTAAAGGCATGTTCCAGTTTGTTCTTCAACCATGGATGATACGTGATTTTACTAAATCTTATACCTTCCAAACCAATCTCCTGCGAATTTGGGTTAGTTATCCGAGGCGTTCTCTTCTGGAAAAGTGCACAGTCTATCAGCTTAGCAGGGTAATCGTTTTCCAAAAGTTGTAGCTTTAAATCGTGGAGTCTGGTGTCAATTAAGTTTTTAGGCACGCAGTTTTCGAATGCCAGTATATTCATGAAAATTCGGAAGGCTAAGAAAATTCACAATTTTTTTGGGTATAGCACCAATAGTATTTATACCTACAGGTTGCACACGGCATTTTGAATTTCTGTAAGTAATGAAAAACCGTTGATGATCAGTATGCGATCGACGTAGGTTTACATATTTTCGAAAAAGTTCCAAAAAGTTGATTCCATCAACATCTTCTTCGGTTATTGTGAATAATCTTGAAATTTTTGTTTTTGTATTTGGAATATTAACTTTTATAAAAGTAGAAGCATCAACAATATCCTCGACACGCATAAATGTAAGTTCCTCCTTCCGACAGGCTCCAGACAAACCAACAATTAAAGCTACATAAAGTATAAACAAAATGTTAGTAATTTGATAGAAATAGTTTAAACAATTTGTAACGAAAATTAAAAACGTTTATTTATTTTAAAGGGCTAATACAAATATTTACAGATACGATTAATAACAATTACTAAACTAACAAGGGAAACGTCAGGTATGCGAAATTTTGTTTTGGTTTATACTTACATTACGTAAAGATTACACCTAAGGCATTACGTGAACGAAATAGTAGCGCGCCATATTCAGCCAATTTTGAGAAAATCGAATTTGAAAATTTCTTCTTTTTGCACGAAATAACTAAATAATAAAAGATAAAATTTGCAACAAAGGTTCCGTGGTAACGAGGTAGAGTGGTGGCTTTAATAAGCAAGGGTTCTAGGTTCGATTCCAGCATCTGTACTTATTTTTTCAAATATTTTTTTTTAATTAATTTTCTTTTTAAGTAATATGTAAATTAACAGATATTTAATAATTATTCGAAATTATTAATTTTTAATTAATTATTAATTACTAGATCCCGTAAAACTTACTGTTTTCCCTGTTTTTACGATGAATACCACCCGGGATCGTGCGAAACGTCGGTGTAAAAAATTATACAATGTAAAATGATCAGAAAATAATTAATATGTATAATAATAATATACTTCATATAATATGTAAATACTTATTCAATTATGTAACTTTTCATTTCTTATTAAATATATAAATAAAATACGAAAAATATATAAATAAATACTTATTTAATTAAAAAATATAATTTTTAACAAATTCCAAAAATTTTTGAACGTTTCGAATAATAATCAATTTAAGAAATGTTTGAAAATACTGTTAGTAAGACAAAACGATATCGTCCGAATGTTGAGATCTGAAAAATTAATAATTTCGAATAATTATTAAATATATGTTAATTTACATATTACTTAAAAAGAAAATTAATTAAAAAAAAAATATTTGAAAAAAAAAAGTACCGATGCTAGAATTGAACCTAGAACCCTCGCTTATTAAAGCCATCACTCTACTACGTTACCACGGAACCTTTGTTGCAAGTGTTATCTTTTATCACGTTATTTCAGGCAAAAAGATGAAATTTTTAAATTCAATTTTCTCAAAATTGGCTGAATATGGCGCGCTACTATTTCATTCACGTAATGTCTTAGGTGTAATCTTTACGTAGTATAAGTATAAACCAAAACAAAATTTCGCATACCTGACGTTTCCCTTGTAAGATTAATACTAACACTAATTACACTACAATTTATTTACACTATAATTTATATTTAACACTAGGTCTATATTTATTTAAACACTCGGTATAACGTTATCACTTCACTGTATTTATGTTCACTTGATTTATGTTAACAGTCGCGCGTTCAAACTGGAATTGATTTGTGACAGGAAATCGCGCTGCATTTATACTTAAATGCAGCCTTCCAGAATATTCCATAACCATCCAGGAATTTCCACGCATTTTCTAGAGCGTACATTCATCTATATTTGAATGACTAATGCCGTTATCATATATGACTCATCACACATGACGTCATACATTAGTCATCAAATATAATTAGACGTTCTTTCGTAACACTGCCCCCTCCTTAAATCTGTTCTGTCCCAGAACAGCGGAAACTTGACATCTATAGAAGGGATCGTGGCGGTAGCGGCAATTGTTACTATTTCTGCATACTCCTTGGCGGTAGAAATAACAGTCGACGCTCTTCTGCTCCTTTGGTGTACTGCTTGGATTGTAACTGCAGACCAATATTTGAACTTCCGTTCCTTGGAACACGACCTCTAGCATGTTACGGACAGTCCTCCAGTCTACTTGGTCTAAACCGCAGCCAAGCTTGGGCACCGCCAGCTTCTTGATGTCACGGCTTATCATATCGCTGCGAAGCTCCAACAAAGTCTTCCATAGGTCCTTATAGGTGGGTTTTTGATGAGAAAACCTCTTGGTTACCAAATAGTAAATTGATCTTTGTTGGTCACGTAGCTTCAGGGTTTTACCGACAGCAAGTTCCTGTGATTGAAGCTCATCCAAACGTCCAAACTTCTTTTTAAACACAACGGCAATCCCGCGGGACATGCGAAGATCTTGTGCCACGCAGTGCGCGAGAGAGTAGTCCTTTGGTACGTCAAAAAGATCTTGTTGCACTTCAGTTGTAACTCCAAATCTTGCTTTGGCGGTACCTTTATAGGTAGACATAAATTTCTCAAAGTTTGATTCTTGGGAATGGCGTCCAGAGCTGTTGGTTATTGTTCGTATTCCGGCCTCATCTTCGGAATCGCTGTTGTTGTCACCGGCATAGGGAGCTAATCGGTTGACCTGAACCACTTTTGGCTTGCCTCTTGGTGGTCTTCGGATTCGATATATGACGTCGTTGATTCTGTTAACGATTTCGTATGGGCCTTCCCACTGTCTTTGCAATTTTGAAGACAATCCACGTTTTCTTTGTGGATTATGGAGCCACACCAAATCACCAGGCTGAAAACCACCTTCTTTTGCCTTCACGTCATACTGAGTTTTCATTCGATCGCTGGCCAACTGAATATTCTTCCGAACGGCATCATGAATGTCGTGCATCTTTTTCTTCAATTTGCCAACATAGTCATCCCCAGCAACTTCTCCTCCAGGTTTACTCCCAAACTGAAGATCGCATGGCAAGCGTACTTCACGTCCAAACATCACACACGCTGGCGTTTGTCCAGTGGTTTCGTGAACGGATGACCGGTAACTCATCAGGAACAGATGTAAATATTGGTCCCAGTCCCGTTGATGTTCTGAGACTACCTTAGCCAGGTACCTTCCCATTGTTCGGTTCATTCGCTCGACCATGCCATCTGATTGAGGATGAAGAGGTGTTGTTCTGGTCTTCTTAATGCCCAGCATGCGACAGACGTTCTGGAATAACGCTGACTCGAAGTTTCGACCTTGATCTGAGTGTAGCTCTAGAGGGACTCCAAATCGGCAAAAGAGCTCTTTAACAAGTACATCCGCAACAGTAACAGCCTCTTGGTTAGGTATTGCATAAGCTTCAGTCCATTTAGTGAAATAATCCATCGCCACCAAAATGTACTTGTTCCCGGCGTCGGTTTCAGGGAATGGACCCGCGATGTCGATTGCCACTCTCTCAAATGGACTTCCCACATTATACTGTCTCATCGGTGCCTTGCGCCTTCCCAATGGTCCGTTTTTCGATGCACATAGAGTGCACTTGCGGCACCACTCCTTGACGTCTTCTTTGCAGTTCACCCAGTAGAACCTTTCCCTAACTTTTCCTAGGGTCTTCTTTATGCCGAAGTGTCCTCCCGAAGTTCCATCATGCAAATGCTGCAACACTTCCGACACTCGGCTTCTCGGCACTACCAACTGAAGTTTACACTCAGTGCCACTGTCGTTCTCCAAGGATCGCTTCAGAAGACCATCTTCTAATTTTAAGGAGTCCCATTGGGCCCAATACGCTTTGACGTCATTATTCAGGGCGCTTACTTCTTCCCAAGGCGGCCGTTGTCCTTCGACTTTCCAGTCCAAAATAAATTTCAGGTCCGGGTCGTTTTCTTGCTCCCGAAGTAACTGTTCAGGTTGCCAATTATCATCGGTTACAGTAGTTCTTCGGAGAAAGCTGACTTTTTCTTCCAGCCGCGAGCAATGATTGCAGTTTACTGGACATGGTCGCCTGGACAAAGCGTCTGCGTTGCGATGACTTGTTCCTGCACGATGTTCGGTGTCGAAGTCATATTCCTGCAATCGCTCGATCCATCTTGCCACTTGTCCTTCTGGATTTTTGAACTGTAGAAGCCATTTTAGCGCGGCATGGTCCGTCCTTAGCTGAAATTTCCGTCCGTACAAATACTTGTAAAAGTGTTCGGCGGACTTGACAACGGCTAACAGCTCCCTCCTGGTCACGCAGTAGTTTCTTTCCGGTTTTGACAAAACCTTGCTAAAGTAACCGATAACTTTTTCTTGTCCATTTTGAACTTGTGAAAGGACACCTCCTATGGCCAAGTTACTCGCATCGGTGTCTAATATAAATTTACCATCTGCTTGAGGGTAGCTCAAAATGGGCGCGCTGACTAGGGATTGCTTCAGATGTTTGAAAGCTTTGCTACAATCTTCAGTCCAGGTGTAATTGCGTCCATTTTCGGTCAATTTGGTCAAAGGTTTGGCAATATTAGCAAATCCAGGTACAAAACGTCGGTAATACGTACACAACCCGAGAAAACTGCGGAGCTGATGTTGGTCTTTTGGGATTGGCCATTCTTCTACTGCTTTGATTTTGTCTGGGTCAGCCTTTACACCGCTTCTGGATACAACATGTCCAAGGTATTTCACTTCTGTCCGAAAAATGTGGCATTTCTTTGGGCTTAGCTTAAGATTAGCCTCTCTCAATCGTTGGAACACTTCTTCCAAATTCTTCATGTGTTCCTCAAACGATTTCCCAACCACAATTATGTCGTCCAAATATACTAGACATGTTTTCCATGACAATCCTCTCAAGATTGTCTCCATCAAACGCTCGAAGGTGGCCGGAGCATTACACAATCCAAAGGGCATTACAGTGAATTGCCATAATCCATTTCCGATGGTAAACGCAGTTTTCTCGCGGTCACTGGGTTCCAAATCCACTTGCCAATATCCACTCTTCAAATCCAAAGTAGAAAACCATTTTGAACCGGAGAGGGTATCCAAGGTGTCGTCAATTCGGGGCAGAGGGTAGCTGTCCTTTTTTGTCACAGCGTGCAGCTGTCTATAGTCAACGCAAAATCTTGTAGACCCGTCCTTCTTCTTTACTAAGACGACTGGAGACGCCCATGGACTACGTGATGGTTCGATCACCCCCTGCTTTTCCATGTCTTCAATGATCTTTTCGGCTTCTTCACGTTTGGCCAATGGAAGCCGTCTCGGGTGTTGTCTAATGGGTTGGGCACTTGCAACATTGATTTTATGTTTTACCACCTGAGTTCGTCCTTTAGAAGTTTCATCCAATGCAAACACGTCGTGGTACTTCTGGATTAACTTCTTCACCTCGTTCACTTTGCTTTGGTCGAGATTCTTGCACGAAGAAGTCAGCATGTTTAATAATTGTTGGGGGCATTTATTTTTAGGACTCTCTTCGGTATTTCCTAAACACCTCGCAATGTGAGATACCACCGTACATTGTCCCACCATCGTGTTTTTCTTCAAGGATACCGAGTTAGGGTTGGTGTTAAGAATTCTTACTGGAACTGTCTTCAAAACTTTTACTAGAGCCTTACCAACCAACAAACCCTTGCCGAGCGCTCCATTATTGGTTGGTTCGATGGCACGAATATAGCCCTTCCGGAGATTTCCATCCAGGCTTCCCATCACGATGCTCTCTGTTCTTCCCGGTAAGATAACATCTTCGGTTAACAAAACTCGTACCGCTGCGTCGTCTGACGAATGGAATGGAATTTCTTCACCATCAACTCCAAGTACATCATTTTTCATATCCAAATGGAACCCATATTTTCTTATAACGTCCATTCCTAGGATAACGTCATCAGTGATGTCAGCCACGATTACTTGATGGTTGAATACCTTGCTTCCTATTTCCATGTTTACAGCAATCTTTCCATGCGTAGAGATTTCTTCGCCCGTTGCTGTTCGAAGACGCATCGCTACCGGTGATGTTTTTCCACATTCTCGCACTACGTCAGGTCGTACAATTGTTTTTGTTGCCCCCGTATCAATCAATAGCTGGAAGACTTTTTTATTTATTTTACCGTCGATATAAATACTGTTTATCGCATCAGTCGGTGATGCAACACAGATGGTAATCTCCGGGGCACTATCGGTAGAGGTCGGCGTTTGCCCCTTCTGGCCGACCCATTCTAGTTTTCCTGCTGCTTTCTTGGTTCTTTTCTTGGCTTAGGGCAGCGGCGTTGAACGTGACCCAATTTATTGCAGTTCCAACATCTAGGTCCTGTTCCTTGCGATGGACGATCACGAAGGATACGCCGGAGTTCTTCTAAAATTTCGCCGGATTCGGCCAACTTTTGTTCCGGTTCCTCCGTAACACCTCGTACTCGGTGATTCCCTCGTTGAGATGTCTGCTTTGCCGTCTCGAATTCCAACGCGTGCGCTAATGCGTCATCTAACCTATTGTGCCGAGCTAGCTTTAGCGCCTGCTGCGTTTCACTGTCTCTGATACCATCTATAAAGGTTTGCACTGCCAATTGCTCCAAGAAAGTATCCGGCGCTTTTTTACCACCGCTGTCGGATTTATTACTGTAGTTGTTGTTTCTTCATCCGGGAAGTTGCTTCCGTTTATTATTGTTTCGAGAAGTTGTATTTTCTCGGCAGTTTTTTTATTTTCTTCTTCCAATTTCTTAACGTTCTCTTCCATTTCTTGTTTTAGAGTCTGGGAATTTTCTTCCATTTTTTGTTCTAGAATCTTGGAGTTATTTAACAATTTCTCTTCAAGTTTTTCTTCCAACTCTTTTAAATTGTTTCCTAAGATTTCTCTAATTTCTTGAGAATTTTCTTCCATTTTCGCTTCTAGAGTTTTCGAATTTTCAGCCATTTTTTCTTCTAGGGTTTTCGAATTTTCGGCCATTTTTGCTTCTAGGGTCTTGGAATTTTCTTCCATTTTCATGAAATTATCTCTTAAAAATTGGAGCATATCCGTTTCCATTTTAGCACTTTGCGACCGGGTAACCGGCATTCACTCGCGAATACAAACTAGTTAATCACTACTGTCTTTTAGCCCTTTATATACAAATATTTACAGATACGATTAATAACAATTACTAAACTAAGATTAATACTAACACTAATTACACTACAATTTATTTACACTATAATTTATATTTAACACTAGGTCTATATTTATTTAAACACTCGGTATAACGTTATCACTTCACTGTATTTATGTTCACTTGATTTATGTTAACAGTCGCGCGTTCAAACTGGAATTGATTTGTGACAGGAAATCGCGCTGCATTTATACTTAAATGCAGCCTTCCAGAATATTCCATAACCATCCAGGAATTTCCACGCATTTTCTAGAGCGTACATTCATCTATATTTGAATGACTAATGCCGTTATCATATATGACTCATCACACATGACGTCATATATTAGTCATCAAATATAATTAGACGTTCTTTCGTAACAAATTGTTTTACCTTAATCATTAAATAGCTACATCGTCTTCTTCTTTCATGAATCTTTCTAAATCATTCTTCGAAAATGTTCTAGATTTTTTGGGTCTGTAACCTTCTGCCTTTCTTTTTAAGAATGCGATTAAATTTGTATATTTACTAATATCGATATTTTTCTTGATGTAAACTGTTGTCAGCAACATGGAGTAATTACTCCATAAAGTAGATGGTTTATAAATTAAAGATATTTCAGCAAAATAGACTAATACCACTTTTTCTACTACAGTACGTACTTTTTTCTGATCACACCATTTCTCGAATTTTTTATAGGTTATTTCATAGAGTGATCTGGATTTATTTAGAATCAAAGTAGAAATTGCGGTCTCGGCTGCATTCTCGATATCAGAAGGTATCTCTGAATCGCTCATAACTGTGCAAAATTTTAAAATTTCTTGCACAAAAATAATAACACTAAAGTAATACGAAATTAATAATTGTTTTGTTTATAAACAACTAATCCAGCAATTACTAGACAACCATTTATTTTGCCTACTATAACTTTTATAAATAAAAGAAATTCTGCCATCTAAGAAATTAATAAAATATATCAGAAACGTTACTTTTGAAATAATTATTTTTGTAATTTTTTACGTTTGTAGGAAATAGTTATTAATTATATAAGGGGATTAAGAAGCCTCTAATCAACGAGAAACAATGGGCACTCGAGGCGCAGCCGAGAGTCACATTTATTCGAGAGGATTATATGCTTGATAATTCCCGAATGTAATTCAACGTTTTATCCACGACCATGGCCAAACCCACAAGTAAAAATTTTGGTTTTGAGAAACGTCAGATTTGACAAATTGATTTTGACCAATACCTATTGATTTTAAGCTGAAAACTAATCCACTAGTGTATTATAAATTCTAATTCACTAGTGTATTAAAAGGCCTCTAATCCACGGAAAACGGACGTATTAAACCTTCCTAATATAGTGGTTGTGGATAAAATGTTGTATACAACTCGATTCGAAATGTTTGTTTTACACACTTGGCGTGTGTAAAACACTACCATTTCGAAACTCGGTATATAAATAGCTATTTTAAATATACAAATGAGGTTATATTTATATCTGTATTTACTATTACTACCGCTAGTTTGTTGTGGCGCTCGTGGTAGCAGCATAGAGGTATATATTAAAACTACTGGAGGAACCACTAGGTGCAACAAAACGGTCCGACGTAAGTTTACGCTTCCCCCACTCTTTAAAGGATTCGGTTCAAATTTTGTAATGCAAAATCATAGGATAAGTAATGTTTAAACGTTTAAATAATTGTAGACATATTATAATGTGATTTTTAATTAAAAATTCACATTCTAATTTAAAAAATACATATAATTATTTTCAAAAAATTAATATCCTGTATATTTCACTAAGTTCATACACATGAAATCTTGAAATTGGGGCAATCTACAACTTTTGTAATTTTTAATTACAACTATCGTTTTATTTTAGGTTTTTTATTTGGGTTTGTTTAGTTTTCCGGTTTAGAATTTTTCAAAATAAGTTTATTTATTCATTTTGGCTTCAAGTAGGTATAATTTTTGTTTTTACTAAAGTGAAATAAATTTGACTTTTAATCAAGTTTGAATTTTGAATTTAATAGCATAACTTTTCAATCATTTCAATAATTTTTCCAGGTTTGCCTGATGAGATTCCGAAAATCGAAACATACGGTTATATAACAGCGTGTCGCAAGCTAAATTATTCATTTAAATAGTTTTTGAACAATTTTACGTTTAATTATGAATTAAATTATTCTTCAATTTCATGTAAAATGTAAAAATTAATTTTATAAAAAAATATAATTATTTTCTTATAAACACAAAAATAGAATTGTGAATTAAATTAAAAATACATAGCAAATAAAATTATAAAACACCGAAAGAGAAACAATTATACATTTTTTAATAAAATTAGTTTTGTAAGTTTACTTCTTACAGAACTGCCCTGCAAGACTTTAGAAATTGTTAACAATTTAACAACTAACAACTGCTAACAACTCAATATTCATAGTTTTGAGAAAAACATTAATTGGAATAAACAATTATTAAAGGTTTATTCTAAAGGTTCTATTATTTATTACTAAATTTTTACATTATTATTATGTAATAATTGTGGAGCTTATTACCGAAAGGAAAACTTGCCTTTTATCAAAAGAAAACAACAAAAAAACTAGGGTTTTTACGGTATTGCCGTCAAATATGAAATAATTATTCATAAGTTTTACTTACGAAACTTAAGATAAGTACTTAATTTTTATTAAACAAACATTTTTTTATTCCATGCTATAAAATCATTTATTTTCTATAACATGGCACATATAACTCCAAATCGGCATTTTTTGAGTTATAACATTATTTTTTTAATGTTTATCAACATTATATTATATTATTATAGTATTATCAACATAAGTCTGTGTTATATTTAATTCTGAGGAGTTCTCGTCTATATAAATCATATTTACCACGTTATTATACAATGTCAAATCGAGTTTATACCTTTAAGGAGTGGGGGAACGCCATGTAAAATCGGACCGTTTTCTCTTCATAGGGATTATATGCAAGTGGTGCCTCCAGTAGTTCTAATATATAGCTCTATGGGTAGCAGTGAACTACCAGTGAACTACAGTGAATTTATAGGGACAGTGGCGACACGAGGGGTCCGATTTTTGATTGGTTGCTTGGATCATAGGGTATCGACGTCCATGTTGTTGCAATGTTGTGGTTTGTTTACATTGAGTTCAATGAGTTTTAAGTGATTTCAACGAGGTTTATGCACAAAATAAATTATAATTACATATAAATAATCTAAATCATAATTTAAAAAATAAAATAGAATGACAATTTTTGAATTTAAACGGAGTGAACTGTGTAAATTGTTTCTGTGCATTTTATTATGTTGGTAAGTAATCAGTTGGTAATTAATACACCTGTTTGTAATTTGTAAATAAATAATAATTTCAAATGTTATATTTTCAATTTAATTTGTGTTTTCCAGATGCCTGGTTGTGCCGCTGTTCAATGTAGTAATTCTGCTAAGAAAGGATTCCTAATGAAACGCTTTCCAAAAGACCCTATAAAAAGGAAAGAATGGCATTTAAAAATGAATCGAGATAAATGGACTCCAACTGACACTTCGTATTTGTGTGAGGTATGTTATAAAATAACATACTCCAGAATAACTTGCTCCAGAAATGTGGGAGAAAACTCGGGCAGATGGCACCCGAAAATTGAAATGTAATGCTGTACCGACAGTTTTCTTTTTCACAGTTCCTAAAAAGACAAGAAAACCTCCAACTCAAAGAACGGCTTTACCTTCACAAATCACTATTGAAAATAGTTCACAAGGTTTATCACGTAAGTAATATAGGTACCTACATGAGAATTTTAAAATAAATAATTTTATTTCGATTGTAGGTGAAGTTGAGTTTTTTGAAGTTTTAACTGAAAACGAGGCCAACATCGACAATAATGCTGAGTCAGAAAGCTTACTGTGTAAGTAGTATATAAATTATACATACATGAGTAGACTTTAAAATAAATAATTTTATTTTGAATTATAGGTGAAGTTAAGATTGTTGAAGTTTTAACTGCAACTTTTAGCAAGTCATATTGGTGAAGTAATAGCTCATGATAAGAATCATACGTTTAAATTAGCCCCTAAATTATTAGAAGAGAATCTGCTTCCTACTCATTTTGCTAAGATGAAAGTATCAACTTCAACAAATGTAGTGAGCCATACAGTGAGCAGTGCATTGAAATTTCTTGCAGAAGAACTTGAAAAACCTGCCTTCCTCACCACAGCTTGGTTTTTAGATCAAATTGAAAGATGGTTTTACTTAATGACCTCCAGACATCCATCTTCTGCATTAAGTAAATTTAATTTGGAAGTGTATAATGATTCTGTAATGTTTTTACAAGAATTTATTACTATAATTTGAAATTTAATGGTTGGTCATAAGAAAATTTGGAAACCATCTCAAACGGGAGTTCTAATTTCAACCCAATCTATGTTAGAGTTGCATGCATTGTTACTGGATACGAAAGGATACAAGTTTGTTTTAACAAGTCGATTTTCCCAGGACTGTTTAAAAAATCATTTCTGTGCTATACGATGTAAGCAAATTGTTCCAAACGCATTGGAAGTAAAAAATAACTTAAAATTAATTTGCGTATCACAATATTTAAAGAACGCAACCACAAGCAGTTGTGAAGAAGATGACCGAGAATTTCTTTCGGGATTTTTGGATACATTTAAAGAAAGCAATCCAACATATGATGAAGTTGAACTTCCTGAAGAAGTACCAGAGCCTTCTTCCAATATGAGTTTGACCGAATTAAATTGTTTCTACAATATTTGTGGATATATTCTTCAAAGTATCATAAAAACTTCAGAAACATGTTCTGTATGTGTAACAGCTGCAGGATCTAAAACTCCAATTTTGAAAAACTTTAGTCGATATGTAAATTTGAAGTGCTTTAAGAATGACACTCTTTTTTTCTGTACCGAGGAACTCTTTCATGGTTTCGTAGAAATGGAGATGGTTTTTATTAAATTCCTGTCATTTGTTTCAAATCAAAATATAAATTTAAAAGAATTTTATTTTCGAGAAATGAGAACTTTAGAATTTAATCTGCCTGATTGTCATCACCGGAAAACCAAAATTGGTTTATTGTATATAGGTTGAAAATTAATTCAAATCTTTCAAAAAAATCTTCAAAAGGGTATGCGAGTAAATCTGTTGCTGGTAATTTGTTGTAAATTTAATTTATAGAAAATATGAGTTCTGTCACGTTTTCTATCCCACGATTTTAACTTTTTCCTATTGAAAATACGTGAAAGGACACTTTTCTAAGCATACTAGAACAAAAATTTTGTTGGATTATAAATTAGTTCTCGAAAAAATCGAATTTGAAAAATTTAAATTTACATGTATTTTAGATACACCTTTTAACACGGCTGCATGATTAGCCGATTTTGTGTAAGGCAAAAAAATTTAAAAATCTTGCTGAAAAATGACAGAACTCGCCAAGGGTGGAACTCGAAGCCATAGAACTCGCCCGGGTGTCGACCGCAACTGATAACAACATTAAGAGTAAATCAAAGCTCACGTACCGTCAACAAAATGAGACCGTCACCGACGAGACCGTACCTCAACGTGAGACCGAACGTCACACATCGGGTATATCATATTACATTTGCCTACTTTTCGTAATTTTAAAATGCCGTTATTTCGACAACTATTGCATAATCCAAAAAAAATTTTGTGTTAATATATTCAGAAAATTGTCCTCTTTCCAATCGTCAATAGGAAAAAGTTCAATTCTTGGGATAGAACACATGACTTTATCCGAAAATATAATTATTATGTATAAATAGGTGTTCTTATATTTATTTTATCGGCATGGAAAACTGCCAAAATTTAAATAATATGTCATTAGGTAAGTATTCATTAGCTACACATACAAGATCATTCATTCTTGTTTAATGCTAGGGTTACACCTGCGTCTAACGTTATGCTTAGCTTGCATTAATGCGCTAAAATGCAGATGTGGCTACGAATTAACGTGATAATCTGTTAATGACATTATTAATGACATTAGACTTTAGCGATAACTCGGGTAGCGGTCTCTTTTGGCACATCAAAGGGATTAATACGTTAGATATTGCGTTGTTATGGCTACATTTATTCTATATCTCGCGCTATCGGCATACTTATACTACTATACAGTAAGCTCTCGTTATAAAGATATATCTGTTTTATTAATTTTATAGCAATCATCATCAACATTTTTATGCAGCAATGTCTTAAATTGTAAAATAAACGCAAAGACTTATGGCAGTATACCTATAAATTTTGTTTTATATTAAACAACATAAAAATACACACAAATTTCACGAAAAATTAAAAATAAATATTTGTGTAAATTGCATTTTTTTTATACTACATTAAATAATTTGAAGAACGCCTTTTGCAAATTTTGCAAAAAATTTATTCGTACGTTAAACCAAATTACAAGATAAATTTGTATATTAAAAACTTAAATAAAATGCAAAGGTATGTGCAACTTGCAGAATCAGCGTCGGCTTAAATTTCAACGCTTAGACAAGAGCTACATCTGCGTTTAACTTTAAGCTTAACGTACATTAATGCGCTAAAATGCAGATATGGCTACAAATTAAAGTGCTAATCTGTTGACGATATTAGTAATGACATAAGACATTAAGCGATAGCTCGGGTAGCGGTCTCTTTTGGCACATCAAAGTAATAATGCGTTAAATATTGCGCTGTTGTGGCTACACTATTCATTCTACATATTATATCTCGCTCTATCAGAATATCTATACTGCACGTGGTTCAGTTGCGCCTTTCCTGCATAGTGTGCTAAAATTAAATTACCGTCAACTGACCTATTTTCATAGATGCAATTAATATTGTAGCTACGATGTATAGATGTAGCCCTAGCATACGAGATGATTGCAATGAAGCCAATGATTTATAAAATACAAATAATAATTTTTAAGCAAATGTTTCAATTTAAAATAAAAATGCAAATTTTACGTAAATACGAATAAAAACTATAATGTATTTTATATAATTGCTGTTCAATTAAATAATTTGAAAAAACGCGTTTGCAAATTTTGAAGGTTAATATTCGTACCACGTTTAACTAATTAAATAATTGGCAAAAGTATGTGCAATTTGCAGATTCAGTGTCGACTGAAATTTAAACGCAAGTAACAAGATACCATGTTTATATAATAAGTCCGGAGCGACGCATTTTATACGCTTCTTTCGTGGTAGTGATGCTCGAAATCGAGAGTTTACTGTACATGAACTACGTTAAACATCACATTAAACATTAACATAGATGTAGCCATTCAAAAATATATAATCTAGCGCGTAATTTTTTCTCCCGTTAAATAACGCATTTTCTCCCGTTAGACGTTAACGCAGATGTAGCCCTAGCATAACAATTAAACGTCAAAGAAAAGCGCGACAAGAATGAATGCTCGTGTATGCCTAGCTATTATTTTCGCGCTTTCCTTTGGCATTTAAATTGAAAGGATAGATATTACTGCACATTTATTACTTATTTATCCCCTAACAAGCATTCTTTCCTTCAGGATTCGTCTTTCCTGAAAAGATAAACATTCAAGTATGCATGTCTAGCATACATTTCTTTTTTAAATTTGCAACAATATGGCGGATGAGCGGGGTTTAGGCTCTCGTGTCGTCACTATCCCTATAAAGTCACTGTACAGTGAACTACAGTGAAACGTTGCCAAGTGTCATATTACGGCGAGAAAAAATTTGTAAAATAAAATAATTTGAATTTCATTTCAATTTTTCTTTTTGGGATGAACCGATGCATAGTATTTTTAATATTCTGACGAATTACTGCAAGTATCATCTTTCTTATTTATAGTTTTTTTTTAAACTAAAGATATTTTAACATACAGATATTTGTTGATTTATCATCACAACTACCCATTTCTCCATAAGAGCAATGTATTTTATGTCGATTTTCAAAAATGTTTTCTTTAAAATATGAACGGTTACCTATGCTGAAATTTTTACAGTAAATTCATTGAGTAAAAATCTATATATGTAAAAAAATTTTGAGATCTTAAATTGAAAATTGTTGTTATGCTCATACATCCTTAAAGGTGTCGTGAAGTAGTTGAACTGCAGTGGCAATGACGTAATAGGTGCGAGCGGATACTGCGTTGAGTATTAGTTTCGTATAGTAAAGAGCGAGTATTAACTATTAATTATATATTAAATGGGTAAAACCATCATTTTATCTATTTAAAGAAACAGGTCAACTATTTTTATTAAAATAAAACTTTCTTTTTAAGCTATAATACAAAAAATTTCTAGCTGAAACCACTCATTTTTTCTTTTTAATATGAATCGTAAAAAAATAAATACTAACGCATTCAAACCTACACGTGTAATGCCCGGCTTCTCAATCGCGACTTAAGTTCCAGGTAGAGCTTAAGCTGCAGCTTAAGTTCCGACTGTTGCTTAAACCGTTGCACCATAGCTTAGCACCGGTTACGGCTCAAGCTCGACCTTAAATGTAAGATGCCGATTTCGACGACTTAAGACGTAGATCACAACCTATAACGATAGTTGCTAATAATAAAATTATTTAGTCGAGCTTAAGTGTTCTGTGTTTTTAAATATGAATTATGTATTATTTTAAAAAATTTTACTTGCTCTATAGTCAGGTCATTTATTACTATTTTTGAGCGTATTTGTTCTTGTCCTCTGAATGCCATCACTTTTGTTTCATTTAGAATTTTACCATATTGTATTCTTTTATAGTTTGGCTCAGTTTAAAAACTAAGTTCGCAAAAAGCATGATTATTACAAAATCTTGGTTGTTCAGATTTGAGCAACGTATCTGTTCCTATCATTTGCGTATACTTCTTAAGTCACAATGCCAATATTTGAAGACGCCGACATTCTCGATAAAATTGAAAAATTCAATTATAGAAACGGCACAATGAGAACAACGTTCAAGAATAAAACCAATCAAATTACTGCGTTCAAAGTCAATAAGACAATTTTGGTACCAAGCATAACATACGGGGGTGAAACTAAGACGATTACCAAGGAAAAAGAAAGACAAATTCAGAATACCAAAATGAGGTTCCTACGGGCAGTAGCAGAATACCAAAACACAGATCAAAAAAGTAATACTGATATAAGAACCAACTGCCGAAGAAAATCTTCCATAACAGGATGAGAGGAAGGCCCCCCAGAAGAAATTAAAACAACCAATTCGAGTGAAGTGGTTCACTAGTAGCGGACTACCAGTCTAAAACTTGCAGATAATGATGATCATGAATTGTGTATAGACTTGATAGATGTCGAAAGAGTGGACATTATTGATAATGTTGACGAGATTCAAGTAATCATAATTATTATTCCGATGAAGAATTTTTTAAAAGGTTTGGGTTAACTAAACCTATTGCTTCAAATTTAATAGTGGAAATTCAAGAACAGCTTGCAAATAGAACGAATAGGTATCTTGTTTTTTTCTTCTAATTTTATACTTATTCTATTTTAATCTTAAAATTTTTCAGAAATAATTATGTTTGTTCTAAAGATCAACGTTTAATAACTTTGCGTGATTATGCTACTGGTGGGCATTTAATGACAATATTGGAGATTATATTCATTGTGGTAAACCTACTGTGTCCCGAATTGCAGCAAGAGTAGAACTATTGCTCAACTTTCCAAGAAGTATATAATACATTTGCCAATAAATAAGGCAGAACTTGCCAAACCTAATCTGTATAATTGTAAAATATTAATAATTTGATAATGTAAAAATCTGTTGTGTTTTGGTATTGTCAGTGTCACTTGCAATTTTATTAGATTTTACGACGTTGCCAAATTGACTGGCAGCTAAGCAATTGCCTAGATAAGGCGACGTAATAATATTTTGGTGCAACTCGACTTAGACCCCAGGTAGAGCTTAGACGCGGTTAGACCTTAGCCAGGCAACAGCTTAAGTTGCGATTGAGAAACCGGGCATAAATGTTGCACATGTTGCTTTTTGCAAAAAAAGGCGCTAGCCTCTAAAATTACAAATGACAAACTAATTATTTAATTCAAGGGTTTAATTTTTATATTTATTATTATTAATATATTTACGAAAAGTTGCAATAATATATTGGATTACTTAGGTCGAACGATATCATAATTCATTTTGTAGTCACTTTAGCAAACTTACTTCAAAAAACGTGTTTTGGTTTTTAATTATTAATAGGTAAATTAAATAGAGGCCAAATCTTTTTTTCAGTAGTGGCGATTGCTTAAAATCGCTTTCTTTAGAGTGGATGGAGCATACGCGACTTGATTTGGTAGACACGAAGTTCTTTCTCTTAATTTTATCCAACCACTTGCGGTGCAATTTTGAATTTCTTTCTTTATTGGGAAATGAAAAAAAACCGTGTTTACAGTTTCTTTCATTATTTTTACAGTCTTTGCATTACAGAATTGAACATTGGGGCATTTTTCTTGATTTTATGTTATAAAAACTATGCGAAATGTATCCACTGCACTCAAATTCTAATACGTGTATGTGATATTACAGCGGTCGCGGAGCACGCATGACGTCACGTTTCATTTATTTCCGTGTTTGCGGGTCTGATACTTGTTTATTATAAAACGTATCGAATTCTAATTTGCGACATTTTAAAGAAGATTTTTTGTGATTTTTTTCAAATAAAGTGTCTCAACGACTTCACGACACCTTTAACAATTTTAACGCGTTCTTAATTCGCAATACGCAAAGAGTAGCTTATATAGCGTATCACTATTACTTTTAACGAGACCCATTGTGGCGTTGAGAAAAGGCTTCGCCTACACATTGGTTAGTCGAATATTTCAGAATCGCTGCCTCAGACTCGTCACGGGAGCGGATCGATGCATCAGAATAGAATTTCTCCGAGATCACGTTGCCGCAGCTCGGATATCGGAAAATTTCTACAATTCACAAATACATAAAAGCACACTAACGACAAACATCACACAAAACAAAACACTACGGAAATACAAACTACCTTTTCAATCCTTACCAAAATTTAACGATCCTCCTCCACACCCCGACGACGACACCTAAACAAAAAAGAACCGCTACGCCACTGAAATACGTACACCTGGACATTGAAGTGACGCGTGTGAAAACCGTTTACTTTCCATAGATAGGTAGCTGTAAAGTGATACCTAATTACGAAAACTTTTCTTTTATTGTTGTATTGTTATTTTACAGTTTATTATTATTTTCATATTTTTATTGTAAATTGCTTAATTATTATAAGTTGGTTTTTTAATTTAATACCTTTGCTTGTAAATGCAGCAGTCCCTCTATAATCCAAATCAATTGCGACCAGAGCATATCCGGATTATCAAAAAGAACCAAAAAAGGCCGCTTGACGCCTTAAACAGAATGAAACTTCCTAAAACCGTTAATAATTCACTTTAGTTGTTAAATAATAGGAGCAGATAAATAAAATAATATTTTAATAACTTATAAAAAGTAAAATGAAATATAATGCATACATTGTAAATAATATTACAATACCGCGAATTCATCGTCTAACTTTATGTACTATCATCTTAAGGGGTTATTCTGTAACTTATAAGGGAAACCTTACGTAAAGGAAACCTTTACGCAAAGAACGAGCCTATTCTGTAACTATAAGGGACCCTTTACATAAAGATTGTCTTTAACTGACAGATCTTTATGAAGAGAATTCCTTTATGTAAAGAAATAGGTTATTCTGTAACATTTCCTTTGCATAAAGAATCATTTGACAGCGTGAAATCGGACCTTTACGTAAGGGATGATTCAGTAGGTGTCGTAACAAGTTATAGAACGTTTGTCAAGTGTTGATAATATAAAAAATTTATTATAATTATAACGTATTTTAATTGATAATTTTAAAAATGAATATTATTTTAAATGAAATTCAAGGAAGGAAAGAAAATGCACTGTTAAAAAGAAATTTGAGGGATGTTAGTGATCCATTTTCGATAAGCGAAGAAGAGTTTAGGCGATATTATCGTTTCACTAGAGAAGTTACTTTAGAAGTATTTGAACAATTAGAGCCTCATTTACAAACTCCGATTTCCGAGACTTCGAAATAAAATTTGCTATATTTTACAATTTGTTTTTTCGAAAGAGAATCCAAAGCTACAGGCTTGATGCCCGGTTTCTCAATCGCAACTTAAGCTGTTGCCTGGCTAAGGTCTAACCGCGTCTAAGCTCTACCTGGGGCCTAAGTCGGGTTGCACCAAAATATTATTACGTCGCCTTATCTAGGCAATTGCTTAGCTGACAGTCAATTTGGCAACGTCGTAAAATCTAATAAAATTGCAAGTAACACTGACAATACCAAAACACAACAGATTTTTACGTTTTCAAATTATTGATATTTTACAATTATACAGATTAGGTTTGGCAAGTTCTGCCTTATTTATTGGCAAATGTATTATATATTTCTTAGAAAGGTGAGCAATAGTTCTACTCTTGCTGCAATTCGTGAGACAGTAGGTTTACCACAATAAAGATAATCTTCAATATTGTCATTAAATGGCCACCAGTAGCATAGTCACGCAAAGTTATTAAACGTCGATCTTTAGAACAAACATAATTATTTCTGAAAAATTTTAAGATTAAAATGGAATAAGTATAAAATTAGAAGAAAAAAACAAGATATCCATTCGTTCTATTTGCAAGCTGTTCTTGAATTTCCACTATTAAATTTGAAGCAATAGGTTTAGTTAACGCAAACCTTTTAAAAAATTCTTCATCGGAATAATAATTATAATTACTTGAATCTCTTCAACATTATCAATAATGTCCACTCTATCGACATTTATCAAGTCTCTACACAATTCATGATCATCATTATCTGCAAGTTTTAGACTGGTAGTCCGTTACTAGTGGACCACTTCACTCGAATTGGTTGTTTTAACTTTTTCTGGGGGGCCTTCCTCTCAGCCTGTTATGGAAGATTTTCTTCGGCAGTTGGTTCTTATATCAGTATTATTTTTTTGATCTGTGTTTTGGTATTCTACTACTGCCCGTAGGAACCTCATTTTGGAATTCTGAATTCGTCTTTCATTTTCCTTGGTAATCGTCTTAGTTTCACCCCCGTATGTTATGCTTGGTACCAAAATTGTCTTATTGACTTTGAACGCAGTAATTTGATTGGTTTTATTCTTGAACGTTGTTCTCATTGTACCGTTTCTATAATAATTGAATTTTTCAATTTTATCGAGAATATCGGCGTCTTCAAATATTGGCATTGTGACTATTATGTCTTATTGTAGACCTTTATATCATAAATATCATATTCAAATTTCAAATTAATCGGTTCAGCCGTTTTAAGTCTAAACTTCCCGAAATTTTCAACTTTTTAATGAATAAAAAATTAAAATTTTTTTTACGATTTTCTTTTATCATAGTAATCATTATAAACTATGTTTTAGTTTAATTTTAAAAAAAATAATTTTAAAGTAGATTTTTTTACTAAAAGCAGATTTTTTTTTAAATATCAAAATATAAAATATATATTATGTGCCCTCATGTGTTCCGCATGTACCCTCCAAATTATAATTAAACCGTTAAGCCGTTTTTGAACTAAACCTTCCCTAGTGAAACAACTTGCAAAATCCTACTCTTAACCGAAATCTTGCGGCAAATTCCACTTCATTAAAACTATCAAAATAATTTGCCCGTTTTTTAACTGTTCTGAAGTCTACAACTTCATCATCTGATAAATCATCAAATCTTTCTAGTCTATCTGAAAGTCGAATAGCATCCGTGGTTAGAGAAGAGTGTAGAATAATATACGGCTATTCAAAAGCAAAAAGCACAAACACTAATTTATAACCTATAAAGTATAATAATACAACCGCTAAGGAATACCTAACGGGGTCGGTAAATCGGATACCGTTAAAAAATTCTTAGCGCTTGGTGAAAACCAAATTTGACATAAGAGTTTCTTATCTCAAGTTAAAGAACTCTTAACGTTAGGAATTTCTTGGTGAAAACAAGCAATATTATTTAATAAATTTTAATAAATATCTTATCGTATAAAAGTTTTCGTTTTCAATTTTATTCAAATATGGTCAGACAAATTCTAATGCCCGAGAAACTGCTCTTCTGTCCACAGCTGTCCGCTTTATCAAACAAATTCGTCGTAGTTTGATAAAATTTCCAAATACTTAATAACTTTAAATTTTCAATCTTAATTTTGTAGTTCCAATTTTTAATCACTTCCAAATCAATTAAATTTTATTAGTTTCAATTTCAACTTACCATTCAATTTCATTCAAAACTTCTCAATTGCTTTTATACGCCAGCAACTTTGCAAATCACCAAAATCTTCACAATTTTCAAAAATTTTATCTTGTACACTTTCAATTTAATAAAGCAACTTTTGATCTTAAACAAAATCACTTTTATTTTCTAAATAATTCAAATTATCAAATTTTACAATAGACACACACACATTTTTTCTCCCTTACATCCGCCATTTCGGCAAAAAGCCTAGTTTTCATTTTTATTACCACCATCGTAACAAAATAAATTAATTTAAAAAATTTTTATATATAATCGTAACATAATTTAAAATCAAAACAAAACTAATTTTTAAAATAACTTACAAAAATAACAAAACAGTTTTTCAATAGGATTTTAAAACACGGCAATATATTTCTAGTAAATAGAAACCGACCATTTGGTAAATATTTCAACCATTTCATCCCTTTGAATTTTGTTTATCTGATTCCATAAATCGTTTTTAGCTTTAAATTTAGGTTTCAAGTTCCAACTTTGAGCTTGGATTCATGGTTATTAGTATATTATTTTGTGTTGTATTTTTTGGATCGGCAGTTGGCATTGATAATTTGGTTTTGAATTGTAATTTATGTCTTATAATATGGTGATTTGCACCGCTTATAGTTAAAATTTAAGTGTTAGTTAAATTGATATCACGTCAAAACGCCGCGCCGTCCCTAAAGACGCCATTTCAAGAACGCCATGGAAAAGACGCCGTCCCCAAAAACGCCGTGGAAAATACGCCGTCACAAAATTGCCGTTGCCCAATACTGCCGTATGGCAATACCGCCGTCACAAGATTGCCGTGCCCAATTACGCCGTCTTAATAACGCCGTGAGGTATAAACCTATTATAAATAATTCAAGATATATAATTATAATATAATATAATATAAGTAATTCATTTTTAAGAGTTAAAATTATATCAAAGATTAATCTATAAAGTTTATAAATTAATCCAAGATTTGCCGTGGTTGTGGTAAGCGCAACAGAACTGACAGGATGACAATAGATCCGTAATTTACAATGATTTATTATTCATTATTAAATATTTATAATTGCGCATTAAAAATTAATATAATTATTGGTATATAATTATGGTATAATAATTATGGTATATAAGGGGACGTTCATTAATGCACCCCTTCAAACTCCTTCACAAATCTGTTATTTTCGAGTTCTGTTGCGCTTACCACACCACGGAAAATCTTGGATTAATTTATAAACTTTATAGATTAATCTTTGATAGATTTTTAACCTATAAAAATGAATTAAATGATTAATTATTAATAATAAGGTTATTAAGAAGGCGTAATTGGGCACGGCCATTTTGTGACGGCGTATTTTCCACGACGTTATTGCAACGGCGTCTTAGAGGACGGCGTCTTTCCCACGGCGTTCTTAAAACGGCGACTTTGGGGACGGCGTTTTGACGCCACAAATCACAAATTCACAAATTTGTTATTTTCGAGTTCTATTACACTTACCACAACCATGGCAAATCTTGGATTAATTTATCAACTTTATAGATTAATCTTTGATAGATTTTTAACCTATAAAAATAAATTAAATAAATAAATTATTTATAATAGGGTTATACCACACGGCGTTATTAAGACGGCGTAATTGAGCACGGCCATCTTGTGACGGCGGTATTGCCATACGGCATTTTTGGGTAACGGCCATTTTGTGTTGGCGTATTTTTCACGGCATCTTTGGCGATGGCGTCTTTCCCACGGCCTTCTTAAAACGGCGACTTTGGGGACGGCGTTTTGACCTGGAACCTTTATAAATACAGTAAATTTTCGTCATGGAACAAATTGGAACAATCCTTCCCTTCGGCGGTAAGCATTGCTTTTCTATTATTCTATTTTCTACGGTCAAACCTAGAGGTTACATCCGTAGTACCTCTTCTTCTCCCATAAAAACTTTTAATATATCATTAATTTGTATAACACTTCACTTTTATTGATTTTGCTTTAGCTTTTTAAAAATAGTTAATAATTTCTATTTTAATTTTTATAAACAATAATCAGCGACCTCTACATTTTTATAAATGTAACTTATTGGCTATCATGGTCGATTCGAAAGATTCAAAAGTGTGCTTTATTCTGTCCGGCAACAAGTCTTTCTGTTTTCATTAACGCTTTCTGTGTATTCTACTGTAAGGGTCGGTATATCAATCGCATTTTAAACTTAAGTTCACGTGAACTTACTTTGAGTAGTGATCGCAATTAAACCTAAATGGATTTTTCAACCTTGTATAGTTGTTGGTTCAGTTGAACTTAACTGCGTAGAGGTTGGCAATGAAATTCTACTGGCAGTTGGCAATGAAACTTACTACTTATTACTATATTCCCGCCAGTTGTCATACCGGAACTAGAAAGTAAAGGTATCTTTACACCAAACTAAAAATAATTAACAGTAAATGAAATAAAATTTCAAATACCTTAATTGTTAACCCAAAAACTAAGAATAAGAAATTAATAGTTGAGATAGAGGTCGTTTATAATCTACAAAGTAGATAAATTTCAAAATACAAATTCGTAGCAGGACATTGGTAGTCAGGACCATATTAGGAATCAATAACAAATGAAAAAAATAGCAAGAAAAAAAATTATTAAATTCAAAACGCCTAAACGAACGACATGTTTCGGACTTATTCGTGGTATTACCCAACGAAATTGCCCTCATCAGGCTCGTATTGACAATGAAAATATAAATTATATAAATATAAAATAAAATTAAAAACCTGCTACCTGTAGCAGGTTTATCAGGATTACAGACTGCTGTGGAAGGAGCACATCGAATCCGCCGCAAACCAGGGAAGAGCTGTCTTCTTAAAGCTCTATCCGCTCCTAGCTTCAAACAGCAAGATGTCACCAGCAAACAAGCTGCGCATCTACAAGGCCATCATCAGGCCCACCATGACCTACGCCGCGCCGGTATGGGGGACGCCAGCCCGAACACACATAAAGAAGATACAAGTAGTACAAAATAAATGCATTAGGCACGCATTCTCCAGCCCGTACTACGTCACCAATCAAAGACTCCACGCAGATGCCAAAATGGACACCATCGACGTGCACATTAAAAGTCGGGCGGAAAAATTGTACAAAACCGCGAGCTTTTCGGACAACCCTCTCATCTCGCAGCTAGGACAGTACACCAACCAAGCCACAATCTAGGACACAGCCGGCCAAAGGACATTCTCATCCGCCCGTCAGCCGGGGTGTAAGTAATCCTAATCTTTACAAGTCTGTTTTAGGTTCCCACCAAGCACCGGGTTCATCAAACACCTGACTGCCAAGAAACCATACAAAGACGCCGGAATTACATCAAATCGCTCGCCCCGCCCCATCGACACCAAGGGACCAAGTTCATCAAATGCTAGGGACCCCAATCCACGGATCAACATCAAGTCAAGACAAACCGCAACATGTTGGAAATGTCAAAACACTCACCGTAACTGACGAACATCAAGTGTCGTAACAGCAGAAAGAAGGTAACGCCCGGCGAAATCAGCCGCGGACAAAGCCAAGACCCAGCCCAAAGGCAAAAAATCAGCGGATCCACAGTTACCTATAGACGAAGGAGCTCAAATGTGGCCTCCAGCCACGGTGCATCCGCAATCCAAAAACTGTTTCCGTTTCCAGTGAAAGTTCTCCCGCCCTATACTAGGGACCCCAAACCACGGATCGCAAGCTCGACCCGCCCCATCGACACCAAGGGACGAAGTTCATCGACTACTAGAGACCCCAATCCACGGATCGCAGACGCACACCGCCCTTCTGGCCCCATAACCACGCCCCTGAGGAGTTCTTCGAAACACCTAAGATCCCGCAAACCACGGAAAAATTCATATACCTATTGTTACTTCCCCATTTAAATACCTACAATTATATCCTATTCCTATTTCAAATATTACAATAATTCCCGAACAACCATTCCTATTGCTCAACGATGACGACTATTGAACCTCATCAGAAGAATGTCCAGAAATTGAAAATTTCTACTACTGCCGCAAACAAACTTTACAGAAAACCAACCATGTCTGGCTATTTTGATAAAAACCGGGAAAGATCAGTGCAGAAAAACTTGAATCAACTTCACACAAGATAATATCATTCAAATAAATTCAAATCAAATATTATTATTACCACAAAAACCGATCAACGTATACACACAATGTAATCTTGACGATGGACTTTATAAAATAATCCAACCAAGTGTTATATCCTTAGAGGGTTGCAAAATTAAAATATCAAATAAAACATTCCAACCTGAAGAATCAATATTCGAGTTACCTAAATTAAAAACATCCCTAGCAAACTACAAAGATCAAGATCTCCATCTACAACCAATACGACTTCAATCCCTAGATACAACCGAATTAAAACACGTCAAAATCATTGCAGAGAATTTATAAACCAAAACGTTATCAACTTCAAATGGACACCATCCTTGGATCAACAGTGTAATTGTGTGTATCTGTGCTATGGCCTTTATAATAGTGTTAAGTTACTTCAAGTGCATTAAAACCTATATTTCAAATAAGAAATCATCACAAGAAACTATATAAATACAGAAAATATCAGATCCTCTATTTTCTGACTTAGGCAGGGAAGAGTTAATAAAGTACATTTATGCAGATGCATATTTAGATAGGTATAGTTATATGTTAATTATTAATTATTAATATAGTTATATGTTATAGCATATGTTAATCATAATAGAAGTAGAAAGTCATATTAATCACCCAATAAAGAAGCATTCATCATGATCATCTAACGTACACCCTTCGATGCTGTAATTTATTACCACTTCCTTTTGACAAGTTTTACAACCACTTTTTGTATGTTAATATCTAACTGCATTTGTATAATCTTAATATTTAAATACATTTGTATAATGTTACTACCAAAATGCACATTGTAAACAGTTGTAACTTATTATAAAAGCTCATGTTAAATCTAGCTTAAGTCAGTTGTTCTGTATGATTCAAGCTTGAACCATATTTAATAAACTCCGTTGTTCGACTTCATCGTTTTATTGGACATCAAATAATCAACAATAAATAAAATTGTACTCTTACCAACCTAAACCACTTAAAAGATTATCTACAGTTTATAATAATTATTACATAACAAAAAATAAAATATCTAATTCTACTAATATTTTTTCTACTGAATAACATATAAACATGAACATTTAGGCATCTCAGTATAGACAAAATTTATCCACAAGACGGCTCTTTGTATGTTTTTGGGAGGTACGCAACTAGGGTATAATACATTAAAAACAGTTAGTTATTGGTCTTTATTTAAAAATAATTTACACGTGGTTATAAATTTTTTTAAATCAAATACTAGTGAGCACCGAGAATCCACGTCAAAAAGCATAAGTTTGGTAAAATATTAAATAAAACACATTTCTTGGATATAATATTTTTCGAAGAGACGTAAAAGATTAAAATAGTAGATTTTTAATACAAGAGAATACAATATGACAGAATTGTTTAGATTATTTAATTACCATTTTATTAATTAATTTAAGTACCATGTATCCAGTTTAATTTACCTAACTTAGGCACCGCTTATCCTTTTGAAATTACCTAAACTTTTCCATATCTTAAAATTCCTTTGTGCATATATTTTAGGGTTTCTCCATAATTTATTTGGATGTCATAAAAAAGTTAACTAATTTATTGTTAACATCGTTAGATAAAAATGAAATCAGTAAAGCAAAATCAATAAAAAATTATTTAGTCACCTTTGTAACCATATTTTTAATTGTACTGCAAAAATTGTATATTATAGGCCACGGTTGTGAAGACCGTCAATTAAAATTAATAAAATTAATAAAAAATTCTCTTCGTAATTCGATAGATGAGGTAAGACTTTTCGATAGAAAATAAGGTTGCAAAGAAATTGGACGTTTCAAAAATGATTCAAAATTTTTGTATTCGTACTGCAATTGTTAAAAACAAGAAACATGTAGGGATTATTTCCGTAGAACTGAAAAATGATTAAAATAAAATCTAATAACTTCATAACAAGAAGTTTTAAAATTTATAATATCATCTTTGAACCACACTGCGCAGAAATTGCGTCAAAAACGTCATTAGAATACTTTAAATAATTTGTATTTGTTATTTTAATTATTTTAACATAATTTTGTTTAAATAATTTGTACCGTATAGTAAAATATAAATAGTACTACTGATAATAATTATAAGAACTGTTGTATTATGCAATAATTTTTTAACGCTTAGCCCCACGACAAACTTTGAACACGAACCCAAATTTTGTAGCTATGGCGCTGAAAGTAAAGTATACAGTATGACACGTGTTCCTTAATTTTCTGCTATAATTTTATTTTATTTAAAACAATTCATAATATAATTGATCTGAAACGTTTTTAAAAACTTTAATTTATTCTAATTCAACACTGATATTTTTAAACTGAATTAAAATAGTGATTAATGAGTAATTGAAATTGACAATTAAACAATGAATATCCTGTGTAAACTTACCTTAGAATTGAAATCTAAATTATTTTGTATACTTTTGTGTAATTATAAAAAATATAACAATATTTTGTATTAATAATAATTAACAATAAAATAAAAATATAACAATAAATATATTATTTTAATAATAAAGTAAAAACAGTTATTTACTTATCTTAATTTAAAAAAATATTACACGTGGTTTTAAATTATTTTGAATAAAATTCTAATTAAAGTAATAAATTAAAGTAATATATAAATTATATTCCTTGATATTTTTAAACTGAATTAATATAGTTATTATTGAAAAGTTGATATTGACTATCATCAAACATAAATGCTCTGTATACCCTTCGTAGGCGTGGGGTTAAGTAGTATACCTTTAGATAGAAGGGCTAAAGCAGCACAGGTTCGAATCCCCGTTCGGAAAAAAAATGTAAGTAAATATTATTAGGTGATTAATTTTAAATTTCAGATATTTCAGGAATAAACCAATCATCAACCAGAGCCAATGGCTGGAGCAGCATCGTAAATTCTAATTAAATAATTAAAATTTATAGTACAAATTTAAATAAATATGTAATGGTATCTGAATAAATATAAATAAAACACCGATTGACGCAAGTCATCAATTTATACATCGAATTTCTAAATAATTACAAAAATTAATTTTTTTAATTATTATTGAATATTTTTTAATTATTTTTTTAATTAAAAATCAGTGCCAATTAAGCACGTAAATTTTATGTACCCAAACGACACTGTAAATTTTTAAATATTCCGTTCATAAAAAATCAACACATAATAGGTACATAAATAATTCACCAATTCGGTAACGGAAAATTGAGAAAATCAATACTGTACCGTTACGAAAATTTCTGTACATTAAAGTAAATAAATGATACATCGAAACAGTAACGGCAAAAGCGGTGGTAAATCAATGCCATACCGTTATGAAAATATCTGTACCGTATCTGTACAAAAATGACACCTTGCAACAGTAACGATAAATTGGGCAAATCGATGACGTACAGTTATGTAAATATCGTTACCGCATATATACATTTTTGACGGATTTGTGCTGCATGGGAATTGATTCTACACAATTGTGTATGTACGATGAACCTGATGCATTCGAAATTTTTCAGATTGAGGTTTTGCCAATTACGTTGAAAGAGCTGGCAAGAGAAACATTGCGAGATGCTAGTTTTTCCAAGTTGATTCACGCTTTACGCCACGGAAAAACAGTAAATAAAGCCGATCGTTTCAATGTTGAGCAGACTGAATATATCTTACAACAGGATTGCTTATTTAGGTTGAAAGCAGCAGTTATAGCCCGAACTTTACAAAAAAAGATTTTACAGGAACTACATATCTGCCATTCGGGTATAGTAAAAATGAAACAATTGACTAGAAGTTATTGTTGGTGGCCGAAAATTGCACAAGATATTGAAAATAAAGTAAGGCCCAAGTAACATTTTCAACCTGGTAAATCTCTTATAAACCCCTAGCAGTGAAATCTCATAGGTACCTGTCCCTGTCTAGAACCCTTTTTTGAATTAAACCAGGGGTCTGTGCCAGGGCATAATGGCGCATATTTTGCACCCCTACTAGGGATGCCCAGACAGGGGTCTACTAAGCACCTTTACCAGGTACACTGGCAGGGGTCTAACAGAGTCTCTGCCGCAGGAATTTATCAGGGAGATTTGCAAAATGTAAAAAAAATAATAATTATATTGTTAACATTATAATTATTACATTATAAACTATGCCTCTAGAACACCGATATGAAAGTTAACGATTACATTTTATTTAAATATCTAAAGAAAGTTTACCTATTTTTTTTAACTTCCCGGGATTCGAACCTGCGATAGCATTTATGGAATGTACTGTAACTTCACACCTTAACGATTTCGCTACGGAGGGTATATAATATATTTCACTTTATAACTTACTTATACCTACTTGTATAGGTACTAGTATAAAGTATTATGTATAGAAAAATTTACTACAAAACGGTACTGATGACGACTAATGAGTCAGAAACACATCGTGTGATGGCTAGACGGTCGAAAAAGCAGGCAATGTGTCTACCGTTCTTACCTTAATTATGTTGGATTTTTAGTTTTTAAACTTTTATGCACGATGGGTGCAAGATTTTTAACTTTCATCTTTAATATAATTTATTTTAATATTAAAAATAATAAAATATTTTTATCATATTGGTTATTATTATTGCTTCTTGTTATTTTCTTTATTTTATCTTTTTTTCGAAATTGTTGTTATTTGGTTAACCATATTTGAAAGAGATTATCATTTTAAATTGGTAGTTCGATTTGTGTATAATTGCAATTATATTGTTTTGTGTATTTTGCACAAAACTATGCTAACAGCTATTATTCTACGTTAAATTTCTATTAAAAAAGCGTTCATTTTTACAAACTTGAGACTGTCACTGCGTGCGCATTGAAGCTTGAAACCATACTTGCAAACCAGCATGCACAAAACCCGTGTGAAGCCAACCATGCACAGGAGCCATCATGCTTGGTACCATGCACAGAAACAAGCAAGGAAACCATCAGCAAAACAAGCATCGTGTGAGGCGAGCTTAAGTTTGCGTGTAAAAAGTGAGGTTATCCAACTGGATTGCGGGCATTCATTGCGAAACATTCATTCCGTAAGTTTATTTTTGTTTTTTTTTTGTTGTTTTTTAGGAAGATTTATTTGCTTGACTAATGCCTCCTATTCGACGATCAAACGTTGGACGACGTACACGTCGTGCAATAATTCTTGCAATAATTAATAATAATAATTGAATGCAAAACATTCTCAGAATGTCCGTAATAATCAAACACAAGAGGACCATGCAGAAGAAAATGCAAGGATACGTGCCCATTATGCACAAGTTCGCGCTGCAAGAAGACCTGTAGACTTGAATCACGCTGTTTTCAAATATGATTCCGCAATCGCCTACAAAGATCTTCGCTGCGTTGATATCGGTTCATTGTCTGTCGTATGCCAGCATTGCAATGCATTGAAGATTAAATCGAAAACCCCCGGTTTATGCTGCGCTGCGCTGGTGGCAAGGTGAAATTGCCCGTTTTGACTCATCTACCAGAGCCATTGTATTCATTTCTCTATGGAAATACCATCCAATCAAAAGATTTCCTGACGAATACACAAAAATATAACGGATGCTTTCAAATAAGGTCATTTGGAGCCGAAGTTGTTCATCAATCCGGCTACAATCCCAGTTATATGGAAATGGCGTCCCATTATTATCAAAATAAATTCTTCCAGTTTTCTTCTAAACTTTCAGATTCAAGGGCAAATTTATCATCGAGCGGGCGCTTTGTTACCACCTCCAAACGAAGGAGAACTGCATTCGTACAAATCCGTTGACAGTGTGACCGACGAGGATAAAGCGACCAACTATCCGACGGAATTTTTAAACTCGCTTGATGTGCCAGGAACTCCGCCGCATAATTTACAGCTGAAGGTAGGTAAGGTAGTAAGGTAGAAGAGCAAATTCAAAGGAGAGGAAGTCCTTATCCCACGAAATCAAATCGCAAAACATTGTTTATCATATCGCTCTCTACTGATTTCGATTCCATTCAAATAAATCACATTGAAATTTGAACTAACTGTGTTTTATTGATAAGTTTATCTGAAGGTTTATCTGAAAATTGTCTGTTTTCCAATAGTGCACCCCAATCGTGGGGTGTATTAACTGACAGTAACTAAAAATGTATTTGCTTGAGCGTAATCACTCAGCAGAGTTCCTACTTGTATGGAAAACCTGGAAAAGCCAGGGAATTTAAAATTTTTAGCGCCAATGTCAGGGAAAACAAATTTTGTCAAGGAATTATTTTTAAATTTGAAATTATTTAAAAACAAAAAAAGTTGTAATAAAAAGCTTGAAATGACTTTATATCAGGCCCGTAGCCAGGATTTTATTTCAAAGAGGAAGGCACTCGTAAAAATCCCTGTATAAATAGTAACATTTTCGGGGGTTCTCTTTCCATGGCTTTCAGGTAAAGATGGATAAGTAGGGTTGACCTATTAGTTGACAAAGCAAATAATAAATTACTGCAAATAAATTTGGGGAAAAAAATTTTTCCCACTTTGAAATGTACCTACCAATTTTATTTCCGAAATTTTTCAAAATATTTTCTTAATACTTACTTTTGTATATTAAATTAAATCCATGGCTTTCAGGTAAAATGGATAAGTAGGGTCGACGTGAAATGTAAATAATAATAAATTACGGCAAATAAATTTGGAAAATAAGTTTTCACTTACTTTAAAGTATTAAAGTCCTTATATTTATCTATTTTACTTTCGAAATTTTTCTAAAAATTTCTTTACATAATATGTTAAGCTACTTTTATGAGTAACTGTATGTATCCTGGCATATAGTTTAAATATCGCAAATATTCATTACTATTTTCACAGCCCGATCAAGCTTAGCGCTTCAAATGAGGAATCACACCTCAATAAATCCCAACGCCCGCCGCCCACATCAGATGAAGGAGATATACGGTTCCGCCGTCGCACCTCCATATTGCCAAGAAAGTTCATCGTTCATCGTACTATTTTCAGTAAGCAAACAAGAGTGTCAAGTGTTGTGAGGAATTTTCATATTTCAATTTTTTAATCTTAACTTGTAATTTTTATTTATTTTGAAAATCGTTGTAAATCACTGTACAATAGGTACGGTTCAGTGTGTAACATAGATAGTACACAGTGAACCAATTCTCAGGTTTTAATAAGAGAGATCTGTGACTTCATGTTCAATTTAAAGAGCTGAGATTTATTTCCATTAAACTACAATAAATTTGCTACGGAAAGTAAAAAATTTAGAACCAAAAACCTTTAATCTTCCGAGATATAGAGCTCAGAAAAAAATGTGGTTCACTGTTCGACAGCCTACTCTACTATGTAGACGACTTGTCCTTTTCCGTTTTACATCAAAGTAAGCCAATAAAAACTTTCACCATGATAGCATCTTCTACCTATTTCATTTCACACTATTTTTCAAATTAAATTTATACCTTTCCTTATATTTTGTAGAAATTATAGTAGAAATGGTGGTGTTTTGCAGGATTTCCTCGTAGTCCTCGGAAATATCATTATCAGTATCGCTATCAGTCAGTTTAGCGAAGTAAACAAAAATTATTTCTATGTATACCAGACATTAGTATGGTGACTAAATAGATACTACCTATTTGATCATTATAAATTATATAAAATTATATAAAGTTAATAATTAATAATTTTTTAGGAAACTGTCACGTATGTGATCACACGATTTTAACTTTTTCCTATCGATTATTGGTAAAAGGACACTTTTCTAAGCATATTAGAACAAAAATTTTGTTGGATTATAAATTAGTTCTCGAAAAAATCGAATTTGAAAAATTTAAATTTACATGTATTTTAGATACACCTTTTAACACGGCTGCATGATTAGACATTTTTGTGTAAGTCAAAAAAATAAAACAGATCCTCCGGACGCCTTCGGCGCCCTCCGGGCCTGCTTTATTTTTTCACCTTACGCAAAATAATTAAAAAAATCCCTGAAGAATGACAGAACTCGCTAAGGGTGGAACTCGAAGCCGTAGAACTCGTACGGGTGTCGACATCGAACGATGAACGATGAACTTATTGGTTCTATGGAGTTGCCACGTATTAACGTTTATCTCCTTCATCTCATTTGGGTAGCGGGCGTTGGAGTTTGTTGAGGTTTTCTTTCCTCTTTTCTTGGAGCGCTAGGCTTGATCTGGCTGGGTATTTTGGTCCCTTGGGATTATTTTCCTCGATATTTCTTTTTTATTTTTTATATTTATTTTTATATTTATATTTTTTTTTTTTTTTTTCCGGCGTTCTCTTGTTGCGTGGTTTGGGGTCAGAGGCGGCGGTGAGGAGTGAGTGTTTGGTCCGTGTTTTAACTTGTCTCTTGGATGGGATTCTGCGAGCGGAGCGAGTGTGCAATCAGTGGATTAGGGTCCCCAGTGTTTGTGGTTTGTGGATTGTGGTTCCTTGCGTTGGAAGAGCTTGGTTCCTTGATGTCGGTGGGGCGGGGCGAGTGTCCGTGGATTTTTGGTTCCTTGCATTAGATGAGCTTGGTCCCTTTATGTCCATGGGGCGGGGCGAGTGTCCGTGGATTGTGGTTCCTTGCGTTGGAAAAGCTTGGTCCCTTGCTGTCGGTGGGGCGGGGCGAGTGTCCGTGGATTGTGGATCCTTGCGTTGGAAGAGCTTGGTTCCTTGATGTCGGTGGGGCGGGGCGAGTGTCCGTGAATTGTGGTTCCTTGCATTCGAAGAGCTTGGTTCCTTTCCGGCCATGGGTCGTGACGTGTGATTTGGCGTGTATCCGCCAAATAGGATATCTTTGATATCCTATATCAAAGCACACGTACCGTCAACAAAATGAGACCGTCACCGACGAGACCGTACCTCAACGTGAGACCGACCGTCACACATCGGGTATATCATATTACATTTGCCTGCTTTTCGTAATTTTAAAATGCCGTTATTTCGACAACTATTGCATAATCCAAGAAAATTTTTGTGTTAATATACTCAGAAAATTGTCCTCTTTCCAATGGTCAATAGGAAAAAGTTCAATTTTTGTGATCACATACGTGACAGTAACCAATTTTTATATTAGATAAAACGTTTACAATATTCGCATCATAACCAGCAGTGTGGTGTAAGGCTTAAATCGACATGCTACGGAGCGGGAGACCGCGGTTCTGTGGTGCAGGGCTATGCATCTGGCAAGATTATCACCTTACCAGAATATAATCATGCAAGAACTCAAAGAACCGCAAATGCCAAGTGTAAATTTGGTATATCACATGGTTAAAAAACAGGACGTAGTCCTAGATTAAGAAGATCATAACTATATAATCATAACATAAAAAATAATACGATACTCAATGGATTAACCAACACACCTTTCGGGATTTTTCCCATCTTTTTTCGTAATATGATATACGTATAATATAATATGCTTGTATCCTAAATATAGTCGAATTTTTTTTAACTCGCGTATGACTCATCAAAAAAATTGTATGAATCAAAATTTACAAAACGTATGTCTTAGGGTTCTTTATATCATTTTCATTACAAAGTTACGGCGACGTATTTTTTTTCTGTCTCTTTTCTAATAGTTACTTTTTTCTAAATATGACAAAAATAACCAAATGTTATACGTCAAATCTCATTGCACTTGGAGATTAGTCATAAGCGAGTTAAAAAAAATCCGACTATAACTGTTATTGATATCCCAGAAAAATATTAGCTACCTTAACTTTAATAAGATATTTTAAGAAAATCAAAGATACTATACTAGTGTGTTTAGTAAATTTTTGCTGAACCAAACAACTGGTTTGAACAATTAACAAAAAAAAATAACTATAAGAAAAATGTTTGAACTTCTTTTTTATTTAACTTTTTAACTTACCTTAAAACTACAATGCTGAATATGAAACATAAAAATATTGCACCCATCGTGCATAAAAGTTTAAAAAACTGAAAATCCAACACAATTAAGGTAAGAGCGGTAGACACATCCTGAATATTATAGCAGGGCAAGGGTAGATAAATACATAATATGTAACTGAACAACTGATTAATTTTCTTTTTGAAGCAAGCAAACCCTTTACCACACTCAAAAAAAAATACCTCGACCAGGTGGAGCAATTCGACCTCAAGAGCGAATTCCTGTGACGATATCGTCTTAGTTGTCAATCAATGAATTATTCTTCCAATCGCAACTAATTTAAATTCCCATGTAAAATTTTAATACTTCTCCACAGTTTTAAACTTTTAATTCGATATCAGCAACGCCACGTTTGGTTCTTATAAATTTAATTTTACGTACAAATATCCAAATTCGAATTAAATTACTTTTTAATTTTTCTTCCTCCAAATTAATCAATCAGATTAACACACTACCGCTCGGTAGCCACTCAAAAAAAAATTATTCAAAAATTCAAATATCAAAGAAAATTACGCAATAATGCACACGCATCAAATCACTTTATTCAAATTAAATTAAGATATTACTTACAATAGGCATGACGACAGATTTTTAAATACCTCTCCTTATTGTAGGTACACGTTCCCTATTTTCAAAAAAAGTTTATTTCAGCAATAAACTTAAGTTTTAACGTAAATTAATGTATTTTCTGCTATGTAATTTGAATTAAGCGTGAAACGCTCGTAGGTGTCATGGCGTCGGTTTGTGACGTCACACTTTCGTAAACATTGCATTGTATGTATCGCGAGTGTATGCTAAATGAAGAAAGTCAACAAAATATCATGAATTCCAAAGTTTACAAGTGGTGTGCTGTTCCTATGTGCAAAAATACATCAATAGCAACACCTAACAAACTATTTGTTTATGTACCGAATAAAGTCTTAATAAAATCTTGTTCCATCGTTGGTGATTATTCGATTTCTTATTTTTATCACAAAACTAGTATTAACAACAAATTGCTAATTAAAATGACAGAAATATGTAACTGAACCGCGTAATCAAAATAAAACTTCAAGCAACACGATGACATTTACTGAACCGAGACGTCATTTGCTCTGATTGGCGTTTCAAATCACATGGTCGATTGCAGTATTTTATACTTTTATTTTATTGAATATCTTATTAATCTTAATGTTTATATTAAAACGGGATCATTTTTTAGAACCCTTTTAGCATATATTTTTCTGTAAAACCATTTATTCTCTGATTCTTTAATAGTGTCATCATGCCTATTGCAAAAATAAGCATCAAAAATCAAATATCAGCGCGGGCATACAAAATTTAGCACCGGCTGTCGGCCATAGTTGGTCAAAAAGCTATTATCTCTATTTTTTTCTCCTCACTCTGCACTTTTACCTGCACTTTTAAAAATGAAATTAACAAAATTTTACAATTTAGCACAGGGTGGGTCGAAATATTTTGATTCACAAAAGTATATACAGGGTGTCCCCGTGACCGTGGAGAACCTTTGAGATGGTGATAAAAGACACTTTTCTAAGACAAATTTTCAAATAAAATTTTTTTTCCAAGTTCAAACACTTAGGGGCACCTCTCTTTAAAGCAATATTTTGAATTTCTGGTTTCAAACGGCCATAGCTCCGATATTATTGATTTTTTATACTTAACGGATTAGACCTTTCTTAAAGATAATTTACTTATCTACAAATTAGTTTATATCTCCTTATTGTCTAGAATAAACGGTTTTTGAGTTATAAATTAAATTAAGAGAAAAAATATTAAAAAAATCCTGATTTTATTTTTTTTACTTTTCTTGCAAACTCCGTATCTCTTAAACGAAACGTCTTAGAAAAAAAAAGTACCTATTCAATTCTTCTCGTCTGCTACGGTAACAGATATAAGAACAAGAATAAAATATAAAATGTGGTGTCGTGGGACACCAGATAGGAGCGAAGTACCTTATTACATAAATATTAATTTCAAGTTCTAGTCGAGGTAAAAAATAAATAATTATTCGGATATAAATATTTTATTACGATTTTTTTATCGATAAAAATCAAAAACTACTTTACAAAATTGCCAAAATAGCGATTTCAGTATGTGTCAAAGTCAATGTAAATCCGCAATCATCGCGGTCATCTTTGAAGTTTTCGAAATTTTTTTTGCACATTCGGCTTTAGATAATTTTTTGCATTTGAGTGGCATTTTTCAAAATTGATTTATTTTTAATTTGGGGGTCTTATTTTCGGCGGAAAATTTTAAAAATTATTAAATTATATTTTTTTAAATTATTCGTCGGTTTAACAATTTTAACGCGTTCTTAATTCGCAATACGCAAAGAATAGCTTATATAGCATATCACTATCAATTATAACAATACCCATTGTGGCGTAGAGCGAAGGGTTCCTTCTACACATTTTAGCCGAGGGATCGAATCCCGGCGAAGGCAACTTTTTTTCTAGAGAAATTTGCAAACCTATGACTCGTGGTTTCCGAATATGTACTAATGCTGAGCAGATGTTCCACTTTTAACCACCAGATGGTGTAATTTATTATCAAACAATATAAAAATCTTACGCATTTTCGTTACAGACGTTTTTTTTCCGATTAGGGTACTCCTTCGTATCCTCCCATAAGGAACTTCGTTCCAAAAAACTAATGACCCAAACCGGATAGGAAATTTAACGGGCTACAACTTTGGTCCAATTTTTTTTTTTTTTGGAAATCAACCGTTTTCACAGAAATTCTGAAAATAATGAACAAGGTATAGGTAAAATAGAAATAAATTTACAAAATTTCTAAAAATCTCATTTTTTGTTTACAATTTATTTTAATGTCAAGCCGAATTGTAGCGTTTGACGTTTGAGTAACATTGTTATAAACCGCATTAGTTTAGTTTGTCTTCATCTCGGTCGGCAGGAGCAGCAGCTTTGAATGCTCAAAATTTAAAATCAAAAAGTATGCTGGTCTACGTGACAACTTTGAATTTTTGGGCTTTGCGGTAGAGACACTTGGTACGTGGTCATCTGATTCTAAACAATTTGCTAATGATATTGGCAAAATTTTAATTGAAAAATCCGGTGATCGTCGTGCCAAGTCTTTTTTCATTCAACGTATTAGCCTAGAAATTCAAAGGGGTAATGCGGCGAACATTTTAGGAACGTTTGGTAATCCGGCTGAATTCGACGAAATTTTTTATTTATAGTAAAAAATTTGTATGTGTTTTATTAATATTATTGTTGTAAATATGTTAAATAAAAAATGTACTTTCAATTGTAGTCTTTATTAATTTATTATATTGTTTATTTATTATTGTTAATTAGTTCGTTATTTATTTTTTTTACCTACACCTTGTTCATTATTTTCAGAATTACTGTGAAAACGGTTCGTTTCCCAAAAAAAAATATTTGACCAAAGGTGTAGCCCGTTAAATTTCCTATCCGTTTGAGCCGTTAGTTTTTTTCTAAGACGTTTCATTTAAGAGTTTCGTTTAAATTTTTTAAAATTTTTTCCCTTAATTTAATTTATAACTCGAAAACCGTTTATTCTAGACAACAAGGAGATATAAACTAATTTGTAGATAAGTAAATGATCTTTAAAAAAGGTATAATCCGTTAAGTCTAAAAAGCAATAATATCGGAGTTATGGCCGTTTGAAACCAGAAATTCAAAATATTGCTTTAAAGAGAGGTGCCCCTAAGGGTTTAGACTTGAACAAAAATTTTATTTGAAAATTTGTTTTAGAAAAGTGTCCTCTATCACCATCTCAAAGGTTCTCCACGGTCACGGGGACACCCTGTATAATTAATATGATTCAAGTTATTAACATGTGATAATATTTTTTGTATGTAACAAACTATATCATTCAATTAAATAGTTTTGTACCTTATGATGTAAGTTATGAATTAAATTTTAATTTAAATTTCATGTAACATGTAAAAAATTAATTTCATCAAAAAAAATAAGCGCACAATACTATCTATCGTTTTATATTTTCGTATTTATTCGTATTCGTGTAATTCCCTCCATTACCCTTCTTGGGATTCACGATTGAGTTCTTATATACCACGTGGGTTGAAACGAGTCGGCCAAAGTAAATTTGGGTACTGTATTATGTTACAGCTGTGGTAACTACCGAGTAGAGCGAAGAAATTAATATTAGGTTGCGCGATGCTTCTACATAAACAGCCAGAAATGCTTCAATGTATTGCTTTTTTCTGTTACACTAGTATCGTCGGTTTTAGCCGTTATCACAGATCAAATATAATTTAGTTTTAATTCTAATGTGACGTAGTTTAAAAATTCGAAATAAGCAAAAAATTCAACACTTTAAATCTACATACATGCGAAGAATTCACAAGCATTTGTACAAAATTGATTAATCTTTACGAATAACAGTAACCAAATGATGCAGATCATGTTTTAGATTGAGTAAACAGATTTACACTATCATGTTTTTGCTATCAAGTTTTCCTCCATTATTGGTTAATAAGTACCTATTTATGAATACATAATATTTCAAATAAAATTTAAAATATTTTAAAACTTATCCCTTCCAATGATTCTTATTTAGAGGCGTATATTTTGACAATTAGCCTATCTACTTACCGACTTTTATTTTTAATACTCGATTTACTTTGCACTTATGATATTTTATAATGTAAGTACACAATAAAATAATAATAATTTATTATACTTGAATAATAATATTGTTTTAATATAGATATAATATTATATCTTCTTGTAGAACACACTATTCAAATAATCTCAAATCACTATTAATGTTATTAAGTTAATAAGATATATTATAGGTACATACATATATCTAATATAAAACAAATTTTAAAAGCAAACAAGTTGAACACATCACTATCTCACTTTATTTAATAATTAATATTTCTTAACAAGTATAGTGGTAATGATGCAATACATAATATATGTAGAATAAACTTCAATTAAAAACAAGTTTATCTAAAATACGGGTGTTTTTTATAATTTATTAAGAGCAACGACCAGATCACACTGCACTAACCACAACCGTAGTTCACGTTCAACTGATAATAATTATTATGAAGGCAGTTGACTGGTCATGTAATAGGTACAATAATAAATATTTATAATATATAATATACATTATACAGTGGCTCAGACAATATATTGAACTTACACCTCATCATCGCGTAATGATTCAATCGTCTTTTCAACGCAAAACTGATTTTTTATAACAATTAATATTAGAAAAAATATTTAATTGAAGCCGGATTTCTTGGTGTTCACTTTTGAGAAAATGATTTCTGCAAATTTATCAGCTATTAATTGACCGATCTTGTTGAAAATCGGCATACATGCAGTGGCGGGTCCGTGAGTAAGTAATTTAGGGAGACTGGAAGTCTAAAGGATTAAAAAGTACTAATAACAGTATTTACTAATACATAATAATTTTTGAGTTTAAAACTAAAGTTACGCAAGGTAAAGAAAATAGAAAAATAATATTTAAAAAACAATAAAAACAAACAATAATGAACAAATAACAGGTTTGCACTTAGAATATTTGAATAAACAAAAAAATAAATTTTGAAAAACTTACGTTATAAAAATGATGAGAATTTAAAATAAAAACTTTGTAATACGATATAAAGGCCCTTATTTCACAATTATTATTGATCTTCTTCATTTATATCGTATTACAAAGTTTTTATTTTAGATTCTTATCATTTTTATAACGTAATTTTTTCAAAATTTATTTTCTTGTTTATTCAAATATTCTAAGTTCAAACCTGTTAAATGTTAATTATTGTTTGTTTTTATTGTTTTTTAAATATTATTTTTCTATGTAAGTATTCTTTACTTAACAGTTAATAGTATATTAAACAACAAGTTTAGTAAAACTACTTTTCTTACGAGGTTTGTTTATACAATTTTTTCGTATTTTGTGAAAATCTAATCTAAAATATGAATTTAAATGTTTATGAGTAAATTTTTTTTGCTCGCGATCGGCCTGAATTTTTTCGTATGTCTTCCTACCGATAATTCACGGGGGGTAAGGACAAGGCGAGGGAGGCGAATTTTTTACTCAGTTTTTCGATATCTAGCGTCGTTCTTGAGTTATTGCTAATTCAAAAAGTTTCTAAATAGATATTTGTGTAAAATTTTCGTAATCTAGTAATCAGACACGGCTTTATTTATTTACATAAAAACAGTTAATTTTTATTTTTTGATTCGAATTTTGTGTAAGTTACACAATATTAATTATAAAAGTGAGATTGTTTTTCTAATTTGAATAATAATTTTGTACGTTTAATATACATAAATGTATAACAATGATTTCAATATTTAAATAAACAATCTTCTATCCAATAGTTTTTTATTGACAGTGACATTACTATATAGTAAAGTGACATATCTATGTGCTAAGCGCCACTTTATTAAATGATTTTGAATTTAATAAAACAGCACATTATCAGTCAAAATGCGAAAATAGTATATTAAACAACAAGTTTAGAAAAGTAAAGTTTTACTAAACGAATATAGCTTTTAAGTATGAGCGAGCACAGCGAGCGAGTAACTTAAAAGTTATATGAGTTTAGTAAAACTACTTTTCTTACGAGGTTTGTTTATACAATTTTTTCGTATTTTGTGAAAATCTAATCTAAAATATGAATTTGGACGTTTATGAGTAAATTTTTTTGCGCACGATTGGTCTAAATTTTTTCGTATGCCTTCCTACCGATAATTCACGGGGGGTGAGTACGAGGCGAGGGGGGCCAATTTTTTACTCCGTTTTTCGATATCTAGCGCCGTTCTTGAGTTATTGCTAATTCAAAAAGTTTCTAAATAGATATTTGTGTAAAATTTTCGTAATCTAGTAATCAGACACGGCTTTATTTATTTACATAACAACAGTTAATTTTTATTTTTTGATTCGAATTTTGGGTAAGTTACATAATATTAAATATAAAAGTGAGATTGTTAAGTTTTCTAGTTTGAATAATAATTTTGTACTTTTAATATACATAAATGTATAACAATGATTCCAATATTTAAATAAACAATCTTCTATCCAATAGTTTTTTTATTGACAGTGACATTACTATGTAGTAAAGTGACATATCTATGTGCTAAAGTGCCAATTTATTAAATGATTTTGAATTTAATAAAACAGCACATTATTAGTCAAAATGCGAAAATAGTATATTAAACAACAAGTTTAGAAAAGTTAAGTTTTACTAAACGAATATAGCTTTTAAGTATGAGCGAGCACAGCGAGCGAGTAACTTAAAAGCTATATGAGTTTAGTAAAACTACTTTTCTTACGAGGTTTGTTTATACAATTTTTTCGTATTTTGTGAAAATCTAATCTAGTAACCAGACACGGCTTTATTTATTTACATAACAACAGTTAATTTTTATTTTTTGATTCGAATTTTGTGTAAGTTACATAATATTAATTATAAAAGTGAGATTGTTAAGTTTTCTAGTTTGAATAATAATTTTGTACTTTTAATATACATAAATGTATAACAATGATTCCAATATTAAAATAAACAATCTTCTATCCAATAGTTTTTTATTGACAGTGACATTACTATACAGTAAAGTGACATATCTATGTGCTAAAGTGCCACTTTATTAAATGATTTTGAATTTAATAAAACAGCACATTATTAGTCAAAATGCGAAAAAATTCATTATTTTAATATTTTGTTTAGTTTTTTTATTTTAACAATATTTAATAAATTAATTTTTTAAGTTGTGATATATAAATTAAATTCAATAATCTTAGATTGAACAAGTTAATTAAACAATTTTTAATAATGTTATTATTATTAAGCTTTCAAAGTAGGTTAACGTTTTCATCAGAATATTTTTAATACAATTTTTATATGTGTGTAACAAAATTTTGAATTTTGTTAGATTCTTACCTCGTATTTGTATTTTTAATGATGCGAGAATATTGCGAGCCAAGACGATTGAGGCGCATGACGGGAGATAGGGAAGAAAAGGTGCGGGGTGATTAAAAAAGAGGGCCAGATTTTGTGAGCGAAAAGTTAGTTTTTACCTTTGATTTTGGCTAGTTATCGGTGATTTTTTGTCTAGTAAGATTTACTGGAGTTACTACCGCTTTTTCTTGTGGATTCGCGCCAATTTTAAGGAAATTGTGTTCTTTTGATTTTTTCGTCATTGGTTTTCTTGAACACCCGAAGGATCGAGCAATAGCGACCACTCAACAGCAGCAATAAGCAGTGGCCCGTCAGGGGAGTCTTTGAGACTGCGTCTCCCCTGAAAGTCAGCCAGTAACAAGAAAAAAATGTTTTATTAAAAATCATAATTTACAAGACACTATTCGTATTGAAAAAATTATGTAGTGTTTTAATTTCTTAATTATATTTTTACATAATTGTTATTTAAACAAAAGCTTTTGAAATCAACACCTGCGGTTAAAATTTCATGCTATGCTAAATTGCTGATAAGATAACGACGGCTGCCAGTTGCAAGAGACGCTTATACGAAAGACTCATACTTAAAATGCATCTATATGCTAAATGCAATTAATGCATAACGTAGGAGCGTGTAGGAGTAGGGAAATTGCATACAGCAAATCTACCAACGTTGAGTCAAGTCTCTTCAAATTTTATGCAATATAATTTACGTAGTATTTGTTATTACAAGTCAACGTGTTTGTGCATGTATTCCCTTATAGTTTTTAAATAATTTTTAGCAATGGAAATAAACATTATATTGGACTTTTTATAAAAAAGTAATTTTAATATGTTATCTTATGCACAAAAGTGTAAATTTGATTTCGAGTTTCTAATATAGAATCTGCCAAAAAGTAATTTTACTTCTATTTTAATAATAGTATTTATAAGAAACTTGGTAAAATTAAAATTTGTACTAAATTTTCAAATTACACTATATTACGAGTATTAAACTATTGCATTTTATTGTTTAACAATGTTGTTGAAGTTCTAGCAAATGCATATATTTTCTGGTAAGTCCTAGAATATTGAAAGTAAGATACAAATTTGTTTCACACTTCCCTGATGTTATATACAAAACTTTATAATGCTAATTTTTGCATATTTACGGTTTTTAGTGCTATTTTGCTATTTTAGAGTTTTAAGTGCTATTTACAGGCATATTTTTATATAATAAATGAAATAAACAAAATTCGATCAAAATAAACAACCGAAACAAAATGTAAATAATAAATTTTAACTGTTTAGTAAAGAATACGTACTTACATAGAAAAATAATATTTAAAAAACAATAAAAAATACATACATTAACATTTAACAGGTTTGGACTTTAATATTTGAATAAGAAGAAAAATATAAAAATAAAAATTGAAAACAAATCTTTAAATGTTGACTAACAATTTTTTAAATAATAAATTACGTTATAAAAAAATATGATAAAAATTTAAAATAAATAATTTTGTAATACGATATAAAGGCTCTTATTTCACGATTATTTCGGATCATTATATAACAAAAGAAAAACATAAAAATAATGAGAAGCCAGAAAATATTATATACCAAACAAATTGAAAAATTAACATTAAAAAACCAAGATATTAAAAAAAAATGTTATGGGAAAAAAATAAATTTTGTACTAAATAGCCGCATACGAATAAGCGAACGAAAGCAAACATGTATTTTAATATCACTTTAATATTAAGTTCGGGTTTGAAATAATAGAAATTTGATTATTTTTAAAATTATGTCAGACGCATCTCAATGTAATTAGCAGATTCGCAGTATTTAGTTCATTTATAAAATAAAAAATATAAAAAATGGTTGGCAATTATTTTATTTTGCATATTTTCAATTTTTTAGTGCTATTTATAGCGCTAATTTTTGTGTTTTTAAGTGCATATTAAAGCGCTAAAAGTTTAATTTTTTAGTGCTATAACTTCCGAGCCCTGCTAATAAGTAATAATTAATTTTGTACACTTCATTCTTATTTTTGGCGGTTCTCCAGCTCTGCAGTTCCTATGGTAGAACCGCTCCTGAACAGATGATTTATGGTGCAATTCTGTGCAACACGTAACGTTATCCGTAAGGAATTCATAAAAGTTACAGGTACATTATAACCAGTTGGTTGATTCTGAATGCTACCATAAGCTTACCGATAAGCTGTAAGTATTATAGATTCCCGTATGTTTTATAGACGTTTTATCTACGTCTGCCTGTAGAAATTTGTGGTTTACATTTCGTGGTGTTATTGTTGCACTTAATAAACATGAATAATAATAATGCGTTGCAGTTATTTATTGCAGTATTGCTTGAAGAAGAGAATGATAGGTAAATATAAAAGCATAATAAAGAAGGGTTTCAATTACTATTTATTTAAACGTTATTTATAGTACTCATATAATATGTTTATTTTATATTTTTATATTCTAATAATTTCTAGGCATTTTATGAGAATAAAGAGACGAAATTTGAGAGATAATTTAAACTCATTTTAAATGCCTGATTATCATTTTCAACAGTTTTTTCGGCTTAAGAAGCAATCGGTAATTGATATTGTGGATGAATATAGATCTCATATAGAGCCAACCCTTGATGGTATTCCACTACATTTAAAACTACTTGCATTTTTACGTTTTTTGGCTATCGGATCTAAGCAAAATCCAGGTGGAGCTGTATCTTGGTTATCCATTAGTCCACCTGTTATGAGCCAGTCTCTAGTGAACCGCCGTCGAGGTAAGACGTGTTTTTGGGAGCGCATGAGCGAGCCTTTTAAAACGAGTTACCACGTGGATAATTTTAAAGATAGTGAAATTTTAACGATTTGATTTTAACTTTTAATTAATAATTTGTGATAAGTGCGAATACGATAAAGACGATTATTTGAAACGTAAGTTTATAGTTAAGTGATGAGTGAGAACAACATAATAATAATAATAATAATGATTTATTGACGGAAATATTTCCTTATAAATATACATAATTTAACAAATTTTTCATAGTTTAACAAATTGATAGAAAATCAAGTCAATACAAGAGAAATCTAAATCCCAAGATTCGTTCTTAATTGACTTTTAAGCTTTACTAAGGAGTTGGCACAAAAGTCAATCCTAAACGGATTAGCAAGAGTCATCATTCTCGTAGTCGGTGAATTCATTCCATAACTTGTCCTATGGAAGTTAGATTGGAAAAGGTCCGGTTTTCGTACCGCACAAGGATGAGCCCAAAGGTTGATCGATTGCAGTAGAGCTGGGACCCTATTCTCGAACTCACACGATTTGATTCGCATACACAAATACGTTACTTTCGCATGAGAATAAATAATTGGTATTCTCGAGCAATCGTGTGCGAATGCTTTCGCATGAGAATCACACGACTTACATCGTGTGATACTTACGCATGAGAATTTTGGTCGTGTGGTGATCGTGTGCGATCACATCATGACATTTCGAGGTATTTTAGTTTATTTTGGTAATAATAATTAGCTTCTATGTGATTAATTTTCTAATTAATTTCATTTGGATTTTATTTACTCAAATTTATTTTATTTAACATTACATACTACCACACCATCCACTTCTTTTCCTATTTTCTATTTATTTATTTAGAGTTTAGATTTTGATTAGGCACTAACTACTACTGCTGTTTATTTATAATTATAAAGATTAAGTAAGTACGTACATCGTATTTAAAGTTATATTACTTGAGATTGTAATCGTACTAGTATATGTCCTAGCTGTGAAAATATTAGGTTTGTTCCAACAAGCAGTTCTCTCTCAGTTCTAGAACTATACGTATGCTCTTTAACCAAATTTCATGGTATTAAAGATCATTTTGGTTAAAATTTTAACTAAGGAGCATGCGTACAGTCCTAAAACTGGAGAGAACTGCTTGTTGGAACAAACCTATTTATTGTTCAAAGCATGGCAAATTTTGATGAGTTGGAAATATTATCTACGATTGAGACGGTGGAAGAGGCTGAAATTTCTGCTGAAGAAATATGCAAACAATCTCATCTCCGAAGTGATCCTATTGAGCTATCATAAAAGCAATTTTTTTGTTTGTTTCGCCAGCCTAAAGATCTAGCTCGATAAGTTATTGATATGATTAAGTAGCACCATGCAGAACTGAATGTGGACGTACATGAACGTGATCATTGCTTTCTTCTGTCTCGCAGACACATTGCCAACCCGGCTTTTCTTTGATTTCGGCATTCGTTACGAAATTTATAATCGTAAATAATTTTAATTTAATTTAAAACTTCAAAACTGACATTTGAAATTATTTAACCTATAATGGTGCTGTAATGCTATTGGCCGAAATGTATATGTTCGTATGATTGAAGCTACGACTCTACGTAAGTACGCAATACAATTCGTGTGCTATTCGAGAATACCGATTTTAAGCGATCACAGATTCGTGTGCGAAACTTATCATGCGAAAAGTTTCGCATGAGAATCAAATCGTGTGAGTTCGAGAATAGGGCCCCTGGGCAATCGAACAAGTATTGAAGAATTTTGTACAAAAAGCACAAGTTCAGGTACTTTTTCCTATTTTCTAAACGGGATAAACCCTGATAGCCAAGCAATAGGTCATAGTCACTTTCCAGCGAGATGTGAAACTTATAGCACACGAATTTAACGTATCTTCTTTGTAATTTCTCCATTCGAGTGACCAAGGTGGAATGGTAAGGGTTCCAAACTGTGGAGCAATACTCAAGATGCGATCTGACATAGGCAGCAAACAGTAAGTTCAGTACCCTCAGGCTAATCAATTCATGGGATTGTCTTAGGATGAAGCCCAACATTCGATTACCCTTAATAATAATATTATTAATGTGTGATTTAAAACCAAAATTGGACTCCACAATAACGCCTAAGTCATTGAAGCTTGAAACGGATTTGATCACATTACCAAGTAAGCAATAGTTGAGTTCGGTACGATTTCTTTTACGAGTAAAGCGTAGATACTTACACTTAGAAATGTTAAGATCAATAAAATTGGCACAGCACCACGATTCAAAAGAGCGAAGAACATCAACAATGAGATTAAAATCGTCAACGGAATTAGAAACTCGAAAAATTTTTAGGTCGTCTGCGTAAAGCAAAAATTTGCAATTCTTGAAGACATCTTTAACGTCGTTAATATATATAATAAATAGTAAAGGGCCAAGGTGGGAACCTTGAGGAATTCCCGATTTAACTAGTATTTCACGAGAGAAACAATTATTGATCTTAACTTTTTGCTGTCGATTAGATAGGTAGGATGCAATCCAGTTGAGTATGTTAATACCAAAGCCTAGCTTACCCAATTTGAATTTTAGCCTACCGATATTCACACGATCGAATGCCTTGGTGAAATCTGTATAGATACAATCAACACTTGAATCCGATTCGAGATTATTAATGATATAATCCGAGAAGGTACATAAATTAGTTGCCGTAGAGCGGTGTCTAAAGAAGCCATGTTGCTCATCAATAATCACGTTCTTAACTGCCCAAAAGAGCTTATCAGTGATAATCCCTTCGAAAAGTTTGGGGATAACTGATAATATGCTTATCGGTCTGTAATTCCCCGCATGTAAGCGATCTTTACCCTTAAAAACAGGTGTGATGGACGAAATCTTCCAAGCACTGGGAAAGCAGGACAATTGCAAAGATTTATTAAATAACATTGTTAAGGGTTTAAGAAGACTTTCGCTACAATTCTTAACAAATATCGCAGGGATACCGTCCGAACAAAGGTTATAAGAAGATTTAAGTGAACGTAATTTTTCGGCCACTTCCTCTTCACTAATAACAATATTCGTCAAATTAACACTCTCCACTAGTCGAGAGTCCCATTCCGTATTGGCAACATTATTAGAATGATCGCAGTAAGCACTTTCGAACGAGTTCGCAAAAAGATTAGCTATGTCAGTAGCGTTATCACAACATTTAGCAGCATCATACATTCTTGAGGAGATGTTCCGATCACTAAATTCCAACTTTGATTTAAACAACGACCAGAATTGCTTGGGAGAGTTGTTCAGAATGCTATACTCGACATCAATGATATGAGTCTTCCTATCAAACTCAATAGCAAGTTTGCATTGTTTTCTTGCTAGCGTAAAGCGTTCATATGTGATAACATCCGGGGTCTGCTTGTACAACTTATGTAGGCATTTTTTATTACGAATCAACAATTTGGTGCGTGTACTTATCCAGGATGGAAAGTTATCGCATTTTTTCTTTACGAGTTTTTTGGGAATGAAGGATTCAATCCTAGAGTGGACGATGAAATTAAACGTATTGACACAATCGTCAAAGCATGGGGAGTTTTCAATAAAATTCCAATTGGTAAGATTCAAGTTGTCGTTAATAATGCTGTAAGGAGAATTTTTGAAGTCAAGGTATTTAATGTGACTTTCTGATTTGAGAATTTTGATTCCAAGATCAGTGAAAGTAATAATCAATGACGGATGATTAATATCCGCCGGAGTACTTAAAGGTAAAGTTTCCTCGACTAACAGATGGCAATTGTTATAAAAAACAAGATCAAGAATTACATTATTGGAATTATGTACAGAATTGAATTGTGAGAAACATTTAGCCGATAACTCATCGCAAACAATTTCTTCAACTGGTGAAGATACATTACCCGCTGATAAAGCTGCAGAGTAATCGTCTGATTGCCATGATAAATTAGGTAGGTTGTAATCACCCACAATACAAGCTGAGAGAATTCTTCAGTGAAATTGTGCACTTGCGTTATATGACTATTGTATACAAGTTCAGAAGAATGTGGAGGAATATAAGTGGCACAAAGTAACAATTTATCATGAAGTAGATTTATTGAAACCCACACTTCTTCTCGATGTTCGATTAGAGCTGGAATCATGTGTGAAGATAAAGATTTTTCCACTGCCACGAGCCCACCACCACCCAGTAATTTGTGACTAGTAAGGCTTAATCTGTCACTGCGGTAAACTATGTATCTATTGTCGATGAACTCATTATTGTTAAATTGATCCGATAACCAAGTCTCGGTTAATACGATTATCGGATAGTTTTCATTTAATATATTTACATATAAATTGTTAAGCTTCGTACGTAAGCCACGAACATTTTGATAAAATATTTTTAATTGTTGGCATCTGCCAACGGAATCCGAAAATTTGACTCGCTGATATGACGATTGACATTATTTGACCTTTCAAAGAACTTTTTTACAGCCATACCTGCTGGTCAGAACGAAGGATCAAGTAACTGCTTCGAGTACGATGAGTCAATTGCGATCTTAAAGGAGCTGTAGTGATCCGGAAACTTAGATTGCAATTTCGTAACAGATAAATTTGGCTTATTGTTAACTGGAACGATATCTAATTTATTAGAAATATAATCAAATACCTCCGATTCAGTAACGGAGAGATTTACTCGAGTAAGATGGAATTTCGAGTTGTGGAAACGACGAGCTATTGCGGTAAAACCAAGAGGTGAAGCAGCATTATTGGAAGAATCACTAGAACCTATAATAAGGTCACGCTTCTTAGTACGGGTGGCAGCATGGTTATTAACTTTAACAACTCCATCATTATTATTTATATTCTTGATATTACTATTATTGATATTGTTGACAGCTACGATAGGCGACAACTTAACCTCACTTATTGCAGCATCGCTGTCTATAATAATTGAAGATGCGTTCATACCAGTGACAAGTGTTGTGTCCTGCGGTGGGTCGGATAGCGTCATTGAGCGACGCGAGAGTTCGCTCACCTTTTCCAACAATAAACTGTTATTTAGCGATTTCTCTTGTATAAGATCGCTCATAATCCGAATTTGCTGTTTTAATCAGTTGATCAACTCAGCATAAACAGTAGAAGAGTCCTTCAAACACCAATTAGTTAAAGTTTCATTGTCTTTATACTTATCTGACAACTTTTTGTTAATTAGTAAATCGATTAATTCATCCTTCTTCATTTTTTGTAATTCAGTAGTTAATTTTATATTATCTTGAGCCATTATGACGGTAAAAACAAATCAAATATTAAAATATTAAAATACAAATATTCAAATACAAATATTAAAATACAAATATTAACACGTTGGTAACACAGCACAAGCACATAACCTCAAAACGTCCGTTCACCTCGACTGTTCACGTGACTATGAACGCCATAGATAAAGAGAGAGAGAGATGTTTTAATCGCATAGGCGAACCCTTCAACAGCAATATGCGCGACTCGAACAGTGGTTCTTTGAACTATTTAGCAAAATTTTTAAAGGATTCTACAAATTTAGTTCTTAAAACTGCGTACGGCGTTGCTTCTTGAAGATTTGTGTTACTGTTTGGCATTAATGGCCGCGTAGTTTTAAGGTGTCATTTCAATTATTTAATAATTATAAGTAATAGTTAAAAAATAATTATTATACAGGTAAGTATAAAGTATCTTTTATATTGCTTAACTTTCTTTTTTAATTTAAATATGGCCAAGTCTAATATCTGCATTGTTTCTGGTTGTCCAAACTTTTTTGAAGGGAAAACGTCCGTTAAAAATTTGTTTAAATTTCCGAAAAACATTATTTACCGTTCTAAATGGTTAGATGCCATAAATGAGGCAAGGGGTATTTCTAAACCGATAAACACTCTCACGTATTTGTGAGGATCATTTTTCAGACAAATGCTTCACAAGTACATTAAAAAAAACTTTACAGAAAGGTCCCGATATTTTTCCTACAAAATTTTTTAATTTATCTACCAGTTTATCTCCAACCTCTCATTTAAGTACTCAATCAAGTAATGACTGTCCATCTCCTACCGTTCAATTAGTTTCTCCCGTTGCTAGTATATCTCTTATTGATAATATTTCTCCCGTTGCCAATTCATTTCATACAAGTTCTACCGTTGAATCAGTTTCTTTTATCGATAACATTTCTACCGTTGAATCAGTTTCTGTTATCGATAATATTTCTCCCGTTGCTAGTACATCTCGTGCAAGTTTTAGATAATTTAGAGCACTTTTTGACTAATCCTTCAGAAATTTTAGACAAAACTTTTGAAAATAATGAGCTTCACTCTATAACAATACCACCTGCTCTAAATCATATTGAAAATTTTTCTAGTCAAGCTGTTTCATATGTATGTGGTTTCATAGTTAAAAAACTGCGATTGTCATTATGTACCAGATGCAAAACTTCTTTTCTTTCTGACGATTTACAATCCCATCACTCTTTCACCTCCTTCAAAGAATTTACCGATGACCAGAAACGTTTAAATTATGTAACCTATTCATTTTTAATTTGTCTAATTCATATGCATGATATAATTCAACTTTGTTTAAAAGATTATGGTTACATTAATCACATTAAAAGTAAAATCATTCAAATTTTAATACAACATGTCAATTTTGATTTTATATCTTGTCAAGATCATTTTGAGGATATTCGCTTGAAAACAATTTCACAATCAACTTTATTAATAATTCGTAAATATTATGTAGATATTAGACGAAGCCATATTTCTTCTAATAGTAGTACTAGTGCGAAAAAACTACGAATTTTAAAGCACTGCTAACGTCTTTCTGTTTTTATTTCATGCTATCGAGGGATGAAGTTACCATTTTTGCAATAATATCGAGGATCTGTGCAATTTTGAAGTGGATGGAGTTTTTATACTAGTCTGAAGAGTTCCTATTACATATTTTTGTTATTCATTGTACATATTTATTTCTTATTTAGTTAATAATCCAGAAAGTTCCTATTTTTTTGAATTTTTATTTTGTAATAATAATTTAATATCTTTCTACGTTATTGTTATTTGTTTTGTCACATATTTTGATTATTCATTGTACATATTTATTTCTTATTTAGTTAATAATCCAGAAAGTTTCTATTTTTTTGAATTTTTATTTTGTAATAATAATTTAATATCTTTCTACGTTATTGTTATTTGTTTGGTTACATATTTTTATTATTCATTGTACATATTTATTTCTTACTTAGAATTTAGAAAGTTCCTAATTTTTGATTTTTTTCATTGTTATTGTTATAATTTAATATTTTGTGATTCCTGGCTGTGTAATGTTAAATATTTGTAATAAAATAGTAACAGGGCTTTTCTGTAAGCCATTTGTTATGTATTTTGTTATTGTTACTCATGTAAGGTAGGTCAACCCAAAATTCAAGTGAACTTTTGGTAATTCGATTATTTAATCGAATTTCCAATCGTTCAAGAATTAAACCTAACTTTTAGGCTTAACGATAGCAAAACAGACAGAAACTGGTTCACAAATGGCCTTGTAAATCTTGGTAAATCTATTTGCTCGTGTATTTTTGATTTACCTTATTTTTATTGCATAAAGATAATTTTGACTTGATTGATTTTTAAAAATTAGGTTTGAGAATTTTCCTTTTCTGATTAAAATGTAAATTTACTTTTAATTCAAATTGGTTAAAATTTTAAAACTAATTTTTTTTAAATTAATCAAGTTTTATTCTACATTTCTCTCCCCAAGTGCGTATATGCAGTAATTTGAATTGCCCGCTAAATTTTTTTTTTAAATTTTAGTTCTATGAACTCTCCCGTAGGTCGCTGTTGTCGCAAAATTGTTTCCACTTTTTTAACATTGAATAGAGTATCTGGTATGATTTATCTATGATGAACGCCAATAGTGATAGTGACATTAATAAACTGCGGCAGTGTCCTCAGATACCAGAAGAAAAACTTGAAACAACAAGTAACTCGGAAAATTTGAAACCGGTGAAAGATCAAAACGCCGAAAATACGAAACTTAAACGTAACGCGTTGCAGTTCGATATGGAACAATTTACCTTCGGTCACGGGCAATTAAGCAAGAAGCCTAAAAAAAGGTATAATCCTATACATTACTCCAGTACTTACGGCAATGAACAATGAATACGCACCCCTCGCAAACCAAGCAGATACCCAAAGCTTGGAAACCGAAGGGACAATGGAATGTGACCCAAGCATGTCGGATAAACCATCAGACACAAATAAAGAACCTTTAGTTTCAAAAAAACTAGTTAAGCCTCCACCGATTGTTATCGACAATAACGGTAACACGAATGCAGTAGCGGTACATATCACGGACAAAGACGAATACGAGTTATTTTTGGCTTACTTGGAGAACCGTAAATTCGAGTACCACACCTACACGTCCAAAGAAGAAAAAACCCACGCTTTTGTCCTGAAGGGACTAACTAATGACGCAAACTTAGAGGAAATTAAAGAAGAATTAAATAGAAAAAACATAAACACCCAAAAAGTTTTCAATATCAGCGGAATGAAGACCCCTGCGTTCTTAGTGATAACAAACAATGCGGTCACGGTGAAAAACATTAACGAAAGTGTCACCCAATTATTAGATGCAAGAGTGCGCTGGGAGAGGCACTACAATAATAAAATAATAATTCAATGCCACAAATGCCAAGAGTGGGGACACGCTACGGCAAACTGTAAACGTGCAAACCGGTGTTTAAAGTGCGCCGCCAACCACGCTACCAAAGAGTGCACGCTACCGGCAAACAGCACCCCCACTTGCGCCAATTGCCGAGGTGCACACACAGGAAATAATATTTCCTGTGTGGTGTATCAGAGAAAAATTCAAAAACTGGAGCAATACAAACAAGCTAGGACACCCCCTCAGTACATCAATTGCGCGCGGTACGTTCCTGCCCCCCTTCCAACAACTCCAGCATGGCAAAGAAGAGTCGCAACAACTGCACCACCACTACCGCCACCTCCAACTGCATCGATCGAATGCAATAAGGCTTTCCCACCGCTCCGAACGGGAAGACCATCGCCGACAGCAGCTCCTGCACCACCACCACCGACACAAGAACGAAGAAACACACCGAAGACCAACATCGGAGATTCTTTTAGCGAATTCGCTCAAGTTTGTGATGAAATTAATCAACAAACGGACATCGAAGAAATGCTTCGAGCGATAAAAGACTACAATAACCTGCTAAAAAATTGTAGTTCGAAAACGGAGCGCTTAACTGCTACCATCCAATTTTTCGGAAATCTAGACTCGTATGGGTTGTAGGTTGAAAATGAATTTATGGAACGCTAACGGGATAAGTAACAAAATCTTCGAATTTAAAAATCATTTAATTAAAAACAATATTGACATTTGCTTAATTTCAGAGACAAAATTGAACGAAAACAGAAACTTCAAAGTCCAGGGATACTCAGTCCATCGACAGGATAGGGGGGTCATGGAGCCGGCGGCGTAGCAGCCGTAATCCGCAACGACATTCCACACAGACGCATTCAAATAAGACAAGGTAACAGCATGGAAGTCTTAGCGATAAAACTTCAAGGTAACATAACACTCATTATAGCTTACAATAAACCAACCAATCAAATAACAGATCACGACTTAGACACGCTATTTGGTTTGGACGGTAAAGTTCTATTGGCCGGCGATTTTAATGCCAAGCACGCCCACTGGAACTGTCACCAATCCAACCCAAATGGCAACACATTACTAAATTTTTGCCTACACAATCATATTGAAATTTTTTCATACAGATACACACACTCATCACCCGATGAATAATATGACTCCAACCACGATCGATCTTTTACTTAATAAAAATTTAGATAATATTACGAAACCAACCGCGAAACATAAATTAACTTCCGATCATAACATCATTCAATTTTTCATTAACGATATACCGCGCAACCGTTCCTTCAGAACAATTACTAGTTTCAAAGACACGGACTGGTCCAGATTCCGTCGAAGGCTTAACGATTTAACGACAATAAACAGTAACATCACAGATACACAAATACTTGACCACGAAATTCACACACTTACACAAAACATTAGCAGAGCCAAAGCCGAAAATTCCAAAACGTTTTCTCCGAAAAATAACAGGGACGTCTTCCCAGAAGACATCCAGTTGTTGATCAAGGAGCGGAATAAGAATCTAAAGCTTTGGCAGCGCACTGCAGACATACATTACAAAAATATTATGATTGACTTGAACAGACAAACACAACATAAAATTACACAACACAAAAACAAAACATGGGAGGACCTACTGGCATCCCTAAGTCCGTCAGACAACACTCTTTACAAATTAACTAAACTTTTACGAAAAACGCACGAGCCTATCCCGGCCCTGCAGGACAACACACATACAGCAATGAGTGGCGCCCAAAAGGCAGAGCTCTTGGCAAATACTTTTCAAAAAATAAACACTCTAGACGACACAGACACACACGAACATACATTGATCAAACACCAAATTCGCGACTTTTCAAGTCAATCATATGACATACCTACGAGACAATATAAATCTCTCCTGACAAATCCCAACGAAATTATCCAAATCCTTAAATCCTTACCGAACCGCAAAGCTCCCGAGCCGGACAAAATTAAGAACAAAGTTCTTAAAAATTTGTCGCGGAAAGCTATTGTGCAACTTAATTACATTATTAATGCAATTCTGAAGCTACAATACTTTCCAACGGCTTGGAAGCAAGGCTTAACAATTCCCATTCATAAACCAAACAAAGACCCAACCCAACCTCTCAGTTACAGGCCAATTACGTTGCTCAATACAATGGCGAAAGTAACTGAAAAAATAATCCTACACCGACTTACACAAGAACAAACAAAACTAAAAATCACGAACCCTTATCAATTCGGATTCACAGCTGGTCTTAACACCACCATGCAGGTGACCCGAATTGTAAACGACGTTATTACACAATACAATAAAGACAAACTGACTGCCATGGCACTACTTGACATCGAAAAAGCCTTCGACAAAACCTGGACCGATGGTCTAATTTACAAAATGCTAAACTACCGGTTTAGCAATCATATCAGTAAACTCGTGCATTCATACTTAACAGACAGATCTATCGCGGTCAGGGTCAACGACACCATCTCCGACACTAAACAAATACAAATAGGGGCCCCCCAAGGATCCGTGCTCGCACCTAAACTATTCAACTTGTACATAAACGACTTACCGACATTTCCGCGAACACAAGTGGCACTGTATGCGGATGACACAGCGGTTTACGCCAGCTCATTTAGCGCACAGGTGGCCATTAAACAAATACAAATTCACCTAGACATAATTAAACACTACATAGACAAATGGAAGATCAAGCTGAACGCCGGTAAGACGGAGACGATAATCTTCGCCAGAAAGCGCACAAACCACAGGGTCTTCCAGAAACTAACAGTAGACGGACAAACGATTACGCCACAGCCCAGTGTAAAATACTTAGGTGTTACACTGAACTCAAGACTTAATTTCGACGAACATTTAAAACGGAGACGACAGCTTGGGTACGCAGCAATGCGAAAGATCTACCCCCTGATGAGGGGGGGGGGGAAGATGAGTTCGGAAAACAAGCGAACGTTATACAAAATCGTACTAAGACCGATCCTAACGTATGCTTGTCCCGTATGGGCCGTAAGACCCGTCTTAGACCCCTTCAAGTATTTCAGAATCGCTGCCTCCTCGTTACGGGAGCTGATCGATATACCCGACTTAAGACATTACATGACGACACACAAGTAGAATTTCTCCGAGACCACGTTACTCGGTTATCGGAAAAATTCTACAATACACAAATACACAATAGCATACTAACGACAAATATTACACGAGACAAAACCCTTCGAAAATACAAACTCCCTTTCCAATTACTACCTACATTCAACGAAACTCCACCACATCCCGACGACGACACCTAATTGAAAAAGGACTGCTACGCCACTGGAATAGATATATCTGGACATTGAAGTGACGCGTGTGAAAACCGTTACGTACCATAAATGGGTAGCTGTAAACAGCTACCTGAATACGCAAGCACTTCTTTGTTGTTCCTTTGCTGCTTTAATTTCATAGAATACATTGTGTTCTTTGCGTTCATTGGCTTTATTAACAGTTAAAGTAAACAACATTGTTATTTAAATTTTATAGTTTATTTATTGTTATTGTTGACATTTTTTAATTATCACAAATAGCCTAATTATTTTAAGTTGGTTTTTGCTTAATTTTCTAACAAATATTACTAAAAAATAATACAAACTACTCAAATTAAAAATTAAAATATTGTATATTCATTTTTGTAAAAATTTTTTATAAATTTAAATGTAATGTTAACTGAAGATATATGTATAAACATGAGGTACTTCTAAATGTAATCTAATACAAATGTAGGTCCAACCGGCTTCTATCAGCTGCTCGGTCCATCAAAACCTGTAGGAATTAATTTAATAAAGACTTTTTAAATCTAAATCTAATCTGTTATGAGCCGATGCATACAACAAATATCCTCAGATACAAATTTACAGATTTACAAATTTAAGGACGCGTTGCACAGAATTGCACCATTAATTACATAGGGAAGCACGGTAACACCGTTTGTAGCGACGCAGTTGGGGGTTCTGCTAACTATTTATCAAAGTTCACAATGAAAATTTTTAATTTTTACTAACTTAGTTTACATTACTTCAGGCTGTGGCGCTGATTCAAGTTTCGTGGTTTGGTTAGTTATAGCCGCCAAAATTTTTGAGGTTATTCATATGTGTATGTGTAGTTTTTAGCTAATTTATTTAATTCATTTACAGGTAAGTATAAAACTGTATAATTATCTTTGAGTTTTTAACTTTACGTTTTAATTAAAATCATGGCTACGTCTAAAAAATGCATTGTTTCTGGTTGTTTAAATTTAATGAGGGAAAATCTTCTGTTCAACAATTCTTTAAATTTCCGCAAAACATCGATTACCGTGGTAAATGGATAGATGCAATAAATGGGGCAAATAATATTTCTCAATTTGTAACTACTGATCCACGTTTTTTGTGGTCAGGCTGTTTCATATGTGTGTGGTTTCATAGTTAAAAAACTACGATTATCTTCATGTGCCCAGTGCAGAACTTCACTTCTTTCTGATGATTTACTATCTCATCACTCTTTTACCTATTTTAAAAAATTTACAAATGACCAGAAACGATTAAATTATGTAACCTCTTCATTTTTCATTTGATTAAATCAGATTTACGATATTGTTGTACTTTGCTTGAAACATTATGGTAACATCAATCAAATTAAAAGTAAAACAATCCAAATTGTATTAGAATATGTTAATTTTGATTTTATATCTTGTCGTGATCATTTTGAAGGGATTCGTTTAAAAATAGTTTTAGGGTCAATTTTATTAGTAATCCGTAAATATTATGTGGATATTAGACGTAGCCATATTTCTTCTAATAGTAGTAGTAGTACTTTAAAGAAATTGAAAATTTTAAAACATATCGCTGGGTTAAAATTATAAGGTTTTATGTTACAAGGACCTCTAAAATAACATAGAACGTTGTTTTATCAAAACTGTTTATTATAATTAAAGAAGGTAACATAGAACTTAAAAGTATTGAAATAATATAAATAAAACATAATATAAAAGGAGAGAAACATCGTTACAAGTTAAATTAAGAAACTAAAGTTGTATTGGGGTAGTGGCTTCAGTTATTTTATTAATATTTTGCCTTTTTGGTGTGGTTTTCTTAGGGTTCTTTCGTTTCCAAATAAAATGATTCTATGTTGGTTTCTTGTAATTCCCAATTTCTTATTGCACATACAAAGTTGTATCTAATAAGTAATAACATAAAACTTTGTTTTATCGAAATGAAACTTTCAGCACATAGATCTTTGTAAATGTGCACAAAACCATTTTTAGACTTCTCATACTATCGTTACATTAATTAAAATGTTGTATGTGCATCATAGAAGCTTGTGGTATCAATAACACATAAAGTGTCAAAAATGTAACATAGAACCTTATAATTTTAAGCCAGCGATATGTGACTAATTTATTTATTTTATTTTCATGATGTTCTACAAGCTCGTATCAAGGATTTGTGCAGCATTGGAAGTGCCGTAACTCATGCTAGTCAAACAAAGTTTCTTACTACATACAACTAAGAATTTAATCTCAACTGTACGTTGTGCTATTACAGATTATTGAATTTACCTATAATTTATTGTACATATTATTAGTTATTTTTATTTATCGAGAGTTCTTATTGTTGTTATTCAGAGATAGTTGAATTTTTATTTTCTTATTTATGCTGCGATTTTATTTTTACATTGACTTTACCTATAATTTATTGTGCATATTATTAGTTATTTTTATTTATCGAGAGTTCCTATTTTTGTTATTCAGAGAGAGCTTGATTGTTGAATTTTTATTTTCATATTATAATTTAATATCTTTCTGATTTAATTTATTTATTTCTTATTTGTGCTGCGATTCTATTTTTACATTGTATAAGCTATATTACGGTGTTACGCAAATAGTCTTGTATATTGTTATTTAAAAACATAAAATCGTTGTATTTATATTTTCTGTTGTTTTTTTACGTTAAATATTACTTAACACAAGTGATTAATTTTGTTAAATATGAACTAATGTGATATAAATCAACTATTGATTTTAAAAAAATTTAGTTTGAGAATTTTTCTATTCTTATTAAAAGTGAATTTACGTTTAATTAAAAATAGTTAGTTATCAAACCAAATTTTTTTAAAACTTTTACTGTTGATTTATTCATTATTTTCAATAAATAGAACATTTCAAGATCATTTAAATGTGCCGCTAATTTTTTTTACTTTACAGAACTGCCAATTGCGGCGTTGTTGTCGCAAAATTGTTTCCACTTTTTTAACATTGAATAGAGCATCTGTAATGATTTATCTATGGTGTTGAATATCAAATTAAAATTAATAGACTAATACATAATCTGAACATGCGCAGTCGGAAAAGACCTATCACTATCTAACTCGCACCTACTCGAATGTATATTACTTCGCGCTTGCACCTATAGCTATCTTATTTTTGTCTGGCTAGGGGCTAGAACTGTCGAAACTGTCTGGCTACTGAGAAAACATCTTCTAATAGTTACCCAAGTAACATGTATAAAATTCAGCTTTTATACTATAACGTAAGTACAGTTACATTTTATTAAAGTTTAAGGGTGTCTGGCAAAGGGTTGCCACGATGTTAAGTGTCTGGCAATGGATGAAATGATTTCTAATATTATTCCGAAGAAAAATATAAGAAAATTACGCTTTATGATTTGACGAAATTAAGTCGGTATTTTATTCACCTATGCTACCTGTTACCTGCCAAAGCCACGATGACTCAAAGTACATAGTTGGCCATCGTTCCTACCTGTGTTGGAAGCATGCCCTGAGAAACTTTCAGCTTTTATAAAATAACGAAGGTCTGGCAGCCACGGGCTCTTAGATTACAGGAACTTATCGCAGACCCGTGGTAAAATTGACAGTTCTCGACGTCAACACAGAAGTTGTATCTTGAAAATATTAAAGCACAACCAGGGGAAGTATGTTTGACGAAATAATTTCAGTAGTCGGCGAGAGAGAAAGAAAAAGTTGTTATTATTATGTCAGTTAGATTTTTCGTTTGAATTTGATTGTTATTTTTATTGCTGGTTTAGTTTCGTTTGGATTTTTAATTTATGTACAATTTATAAAGACAAAATATAGATTATAGTTTCGGAATAGATACAGTTCATTTAATTGAAGAAGAATATATAGGTTTTTATGAAAATCCATAATCCGTGATTTTTATAAAAGCACCTGATTTACATTGGCCGTAGATCGGAAGAAACAGGTGGTATTCTCTTTATCAGCTCTTATAATTAATAATTCAGGATGTTCTTTAACGAATTTCTTGATCTTTATAATATCTTGTATGTTCGTGGATTGTTTATATCTTTCTTGTAGTTTGCAAAAAGTTTTTATAGAATTAGTGAAATCCATTTGTAGTAAATTTTTTGTGACGTAGTCTAGGTTTTTGATGATCTTTAAACGCTATGCAGATGAGATTATAACAGCAATTCCAGAAGGCAACCAAGATTTAATTATCAGGCATTTCAATGAATTCATTCACGACTCCAGTGCACTATCGAAAACGAAGAACAAAATAAAATAACTTTCCTGGACATACAGTTAATACATGAAAATAACTGCCCAAAATACAAGTGGACCCAAAAACAGACATGGTCAGGAAGATATTTAAATTTAAACTCTTACCATCACAAAAGCCAGATAATAAGCACGGCCATAGGCCTCGTGGATAAATCTCTTAAATTAACCCATGGAGACCTGTAGTCTCTAAAAAAAAGTCAAAGCAACTCTAAAAATAACTAAAGAGACTGTTTAAAAATGGTTTTCCCGGACCTTTGGTTAAGAAAATTATCAAAGATTGTGTAAACAAACTTTATAATGGTAACAGTATAAAGAAAGAAATATCCAATTTTGCTGTTATGCCTTATGTCAAAAGACTAAGTGAAAAACTGAAGAGAATTTTAAGAAACCACAAAATTAAAATGACATTTAAATCAACCAATAACATTAAACAGTTGTATACAAAATTAAAAGTCCCGGTTCCTACAGAGAAAAAATCAGATCTAATCTATAAAGTTGAATGTAAGAATTGTAACCTAGTATATTGTTGTGGGATTTTGTAAATATTACCTACCCTGCACAATCTTTTATTTACCCAGCTAGCTTTTCTCAGTGGAGAACAAGAAAAACTTATACAGTAGTCGGTTCCCGTGTATTTATCTGCTTTCTTCTTTTTAAAATGATAAATAAAATAATTTCGTCTTCAAATCCAAACAAATAATTTCTCCAATAATAATTCTTCTTCAATAATAATTAATAAATCGTAAATCCAATGTAAAAATTTAAATTTTATTGTGAGGTTTTAAATGGGCTCGTACTTTCGACCTTATGCCTATCCAAAATGTCGGCTTATCTATCATGTGGCCACACGCTCGTACAAATATAATTTTTAATTTTAAATTTTACAGTCCAAATCCAAATTAATTTATAACTTCGAAATACTGTTTTTCTTTATCAATCAATCAATACAATCTACTCACTATCGTTCGGTAGTCACTCATAAAAATTATCCAAAAATCCAAATATCAAAATTTCAAAAATAACGCAATAATGCGAACGCATCAAATCCACTTTATTTAATCAATCAAATTAAAATATTACTTACAATTTCAAAAAACAATATCAAAACTCTCAGCGGGCATACAAAAATCTCGCACCCGCTGTCGGCCACGGCTGGCACAAAAAGCCCCGAATTTCGTGTCATTGATCCCCACCTAGCAAATCTTACAATCCTACAACTTAATTACTAAAGCCAAAATTTCACCAAAATGCATAGGGTGAGTCCCAATCATTTTGAAACACCACAATATATTGGACAAACGAACCAATGGCTGCACAAAAGAATGAGTGGTCCTATCTCAAGTGTTCGCTGTAATAAACCGGACTCGACTGCCATTGCAAAACATATACTAGTCAATGGACATGATGCAGATTTTAAAAACGCAAAAATTATTAAATCTGTTACTAATTATAAAGAAAGAATTCTCCACGAAATGATTAGCATCAAGAGAAAAGAATTCAATGAACAGAAAAACTGATATAGATAGTCTGAGCAATATATTGTAATGATATTTTATTTAAATTCAAAACCCTTTTAAAAAAACCTCGGCTAGCTTTACCAATCGAGATGATCTCGTCAGGGGAGTGGATTCTAATTTTTCGTTTTGTATTTTTATCGTTACTTATTTTTCTGCTTCCAATCTTGTACCTTCTTGTCTAACAAATTTAAATTTTTCAGCTTCTTGTCTTATAACTTCGAATTTTAGCGCTTGCAATCTTACAGTTTCCCGTTTTTTTGCTTCCAGTTTTGCCATTTCTAATCTTTTAATTTCTAATGTTTTATCTTCTTGTTGAGCTGCATCTAATTTTTCAATTTCCAATTTTATGGCTTATTGTTTTGCTGCTTCTAGTCTTTTAATTTCTTCTTTTTCTGTTATAATTAATTCTTTTTCTTCACCATTTTGTTTCATTTTTTCTAGTTTTTCAAATTTGTTATCTAGATGTTGTAAAATTTCCAACTTGTGTTTATTCAATAGTTCTCTCATTATTGTTAACATATCAATTTCCGCCATTTTTACTTGTTTTTTCTTATCTCAGGGTCAACAGTGCGTTCAAATTCATCGAGCGCCCACGTTGAGCGCCAATAGATGTAGTGTTAAAATTTATAAAAAGAAATATCAGGTTTGCTTTCAAGAAAACTTTACAATTTTAAATTATTAAATATTTCACCGTGCATGGGCCTCTTTAATTTCTACCTTATCGAAAACGTCGGCTTATCTATCGCACCATTTGTTCCTACGAATTTAACTTTTAATTTTTCTAATTTTAAATGCAAATCGAATTTATAACTTCAAATGCTTCATTTTCGAAATCAATCAACCAAATCAATCCACTACCGCTTGCTAGCAACTTATAAAAATCATCAAAATCCAAATTCCAAACAATACGCAATCATGCAAACGCACAAAATTCACTTTATTAAATCAAATCAAAATCTTACTCACAATTTCAAAAAAAGCGCAATAATGCATTCGCATAAATTCAAACTTTAAATAAAAAAAAAATCTCAAAATTTGTCTCGAGCCAAAATCGCACAACAGGCTCAGGCGGTCGCTATCGGCAAAAGCTTCGTATTTCCATCGATTCGCCCCCACCTGTCTAATTTCACAATCTTACCAAGTTTAAACTTACAAAAATGAAATTTTCTACAAAATTGTACAGGGTGGGTGCAAACCATTTTGTAACACCACAATATACAGCCATCTACTCGTCTAATTACCATCACGTATTGGTGTTAAGTTTTTCCTACCTTGAAGGAAACTCACTGCAGGTTGTTTCTTATCACACAATTACATATTTTAGATCATAGATTCTTCAAATGACAATACATTATCATTCGGTTTCCATATAAACTTGTAAACATTATATTAAAATATTCTGACGAAGACGTTTACCAACGTCGAAAGCTCAATAAAAACATTATTATAAAACGTTTAATTAACTTGTTTATTCCAAGATTATTTAATTATATTTCACAAGTTAAAAAATTAATTTTTTAAAGATTTAACCTCACAATGCTCATGGCCGTGTACTCTAAGATGTGCAACATCACCCCTAAATACCCGACCAGCATGGAAAATCAAATAGACAGTTTTCTCTGAATTCAAATAAAGACCATTGGCACAAAACCACTGAAACTAAATATCAAGGATTTCCTGTGCTCGTCTAAAACAACTATCCAAATCAATATCATCAATCACTATAGACGTATCATCCGCGTACATCGTTATAATCACCTCGAGAATAAATTTTGTCAGATCATTAATAAAAATAATGAACAATGTCGGTCCCAGAATTGAACCTTGTGGGATCCCCATCTCAACAGAGTTGTTGTTGGAAAAAACCTTATCCCGCTTACAGCCAATCTGTCTTATAACTACGCGCTGAGACAAGTAAGGTTTAAACCAGCAGTAGGCAACGCCTCTTATGCCGCATCTATTTAATTTTGCCAATAAGAGATTATGCTAAACACAGTCAAAGGCGCGGCTAAGATCACAAAAAACACCAATGGTTTTTCTACTGTTCTCCAGAAGGGATAGAGTCCGATTATAGAAGTTCATATGCCTACGTAAAAACGCCGTAACTCTATCATGCATTGCAAATTCAAAAATTTTTGAAAAACACTGAAAGCAGAGATATTGGCTCATAGCTAGACAGAAGTTTAGGATCACCTTTTTTTAGTACTATACCGCTGCCACCTTAAATACCTGAAGAAATATGCCTTCAGTAAGAAAGCGATTTATTAAATATGTAATTGGCGCAACAAGACTGTATTTATGTCTCTTAATTAAGCTACCCGGAAAACCACCGATACCACATGCAGACGTGCTACTCAGGCCATCAATGATTGCAACAACCACTAGTTAGTCAAAAGGAAGAACAGCCATCGTATAAAAACTCATTTCAATGTAACTTAGTTTTGGTTCTACGTGGGGAATCAAATCCCGAATACTAATTGGCGCACGAATAAAGTAATCGTTGAATAGGTTGGAAACAATGCCCGAATCGCAAATAATCTGAACACCCACCTGGATTTTAATGTCACAGGCACTCCTACTAGACCTGTTGTTACGCGCATGAATAATGTCTTATGCTACCTTACCCTTATTATCAGTGGCTGCCATTAGTGCTGGGCGAAATTGAAATTTTAATATCAAATATCGATATAAAAAAAGTATCGATATTATCGATATATCGAAAATATCGATATATCGAAATATCGATATATCGAAATATTGAAATATCGATATATCGAAAATATCGATATATCGGAAATATTGATATATCGATACCTCAATTCAATAAGGTAACAACTAAAAATATATAGTTACGAGATAATTGACATTTAAAAATATTTATAAAATACAAATTAGATTATTTCATTATGTTGTTATTTAATTGAAATGCAATTTTAGCCATTGATTGGGTGACTAATATTGACTAATATCTTAAAATTTATTTATAACGTTTATTTTAAGCTTTTTGATACATTTTTTCAAGTTATTTTCTTTTATAATTACACAATTTACAAAAAGGAACTTGCGTCATTTCTAGTGCATTGTGAATATTTAGAATTGTTTCTGTATTTAAATATATAGATTTTAACAAGGGCTATAAGATGATATGTCTAACTAAAATTTTGCATTTTTTGACTTGTTACCCTATTGCATTGAGGTATCGATATCCAAAATATCGATATATCGGAAATATTGATATATCGGAAATATCGATAAATATCGATATCAAAAAATGTCAATATCGTTTATCGATATTTTTTCCAAGACAAGGAAGAAGTAGGCTGCTTTTTGAAAAAGGATTCAAGATCGAGTTAAACAATATAAATGAAATAAAGTGTACTATAATAATATATTCGTAGTGATACATGATAAGAATAACAACAAAAAAAGCAAAACTAATATTCAATATACATGATATGTAGGTAAAACAAAAATCTTAATTAATCAAGGCTATTCTGTAACTAGAAATAATTTTAGCAACTTGCTAAAAATCACTAAGCCAATAAGCAATACAACCAATCACTTGGCTCCAAAATACACAAAATTACTTATTTAGCAATATTGCTCACTTTTAGCAAGCTGCTAAAATTATTTCGAGTTACAGAATAGCACTGATTGTATCAGTATGTATGTATGTATTAATATTGTAAAATTGTTAAAAAATTTTGACGTAGTCCTTATTCATCGAGAGCATTATCAGTTGTTCGGCGTGCTCGCCAGTTAGGCACGACCGATTGTGTGAAATAACTCTCCCTGCTTTGCTGAACACTCTTTCGGACGCTACGCTTGTTACTTGAGCACACAAATATTTTTTCGCCAGAACGTTCAGAGTTGGGTATATTTTTGCGTTGTCAGCCCACCACTTCAGAGGATCTTCTTCTAACCCTATAGAAGGATTTCTTACATAGGTGTCCATTTCATTGGAAATGTCACCCTGGTGCTCGGAACTTCTTTGTGGCCCTCCAATCTTTAAAATGGAACTCAGTCCCCCCGAAATTCTTTTTCGAGATGGCTCTCTTGGCACATCCAAGTCCTATACCTTCAAACTGAATCAAATTTTTAATTTTAAAGATTTCTTCCTCTTTAAAAATGTGTATTTTAAAACGGGGGTCAAGAAAAGTGCTTTTACTTAAAAAAGTCAGAGTCTCTTCTTCTTTGTAATATCTATCCTCCAAATACCTAAGAATGGATTGAACGAAGTGAACTTTGATGACATTGACCGATGAATCGACTTGGGTTTCATCTGTATCAAGTTCCCTCAATGATGTCATAATTTGTTTCGATATCGGTAAAATGGCTGACGCAGTTACATACTTTTCCCCGGCCATGACATCGGACATATTTTTGATTGGAGAAAGAATTTCGATAATACATTTCATCAAGTCCAATTCAAGAACTGTCAGAGTATAATCCCTATATTTTCCTTTTTTGAAAGTTTGAAAAAGTTCGAACAACACCGATGATTGCTCCACGATGACCTGCATCAGAGTCAGGAGCGACCACCATCGAGTTTGAGTAAACGATGGGATTCTTTTCACTGAAGTGTTCCAATTTCTTTGGCAGGTTTCCAGCTCTCGTAACAGCTGCCAGCTGTGAGCAAAAACATTTTGAATTCGTTTAATTTTATCGAGAGTGGGGCCTATATCATAAATTTTGAATGCCTCTGTGACGGCCGAGTTGATGGTATGCCCGAAGCAGCATATTCGAGGCAGTCCCAACAATTTGATGCATTTCACCATATTTGAGCCACTATCGGTTGTGAAGACAGCTCTTTTGTTAAATGGAATGTTCTCCATCATGACACCGAGCACTTCTGCCAAATTTTCTCCGGTGTGATCCTCAGCGACTTCTTTGCAGTTAACGCAGACCGACTTCAATTTCCAATTTAAGAAGAAATGTGTTGTCAAAGATATGAATTGCTTTTTATTAACCGCAGACCATCCGTCAGTTGTAAGAGAAACATATTTTGCATCTTGCAAATCTGAATGTATTGCTTTTACCATAATGTTAAACAAGTTTGGGATCTTGTTTTCCGTTAGAGTCTTTCGCGACAGTACCTGATAACTCGGTTGTAATGTCTTAAGTAGATGTTTGAAGCCATTCTTTTCAACCAAGCTATATGGCTGCATTTCAACAGCAATAAAATACACGATCGCATTATCAATCTTCTTCTTTTGTGTATCACTTACCCGATAATGTTCTAGAGTAGGTTGCTTCATTTTCCTTTCAAGCACAGCTCGTGTGCCCCGCGAAGTTGAAGAGCCAAGTGATTCCAGCGAAGTAGACCTCGAGGGTCCTTCTACTGGATCTATCTGAGAACTTTGGGTCGTTACTGCCAATCCTCCTGTGTTCTCTTGTAATATGACTTCGGATTCAAGTTGTGAGGAGATATCAAGAAAAGTGGAATCCTCCTCATCCTCACTCTGGACCTCGGCGTCGGTTTCTTGTTCTTCGAGAAATCTGGCAACCATAAAAGCAAAGATGAGAAAACTCAAAACGAGAAGGAATAAAAATATAGAGGGTATTTTGCAATTACAGTTACAAACTTCTAGGGGAGATTCCCTATGAAAAATGGATCAGGAAAAAATATAACTTCGATATCCTAAAATTGAAATAGCTGTTTTTGAGTGGCGTGCTGGGACTGCTGAATGTTGAGGCTAAGAGTGCTTCGACACGAGGACGGTGAAAATTTTAGGGCGTTTGTTTTTCAAAAAATATCTAGATTTGGCTAGTAGTAATACATTGCATTTGCATTAGGTACTTTTCAATACTCACACTACAATATTCTGTACTTAGATATTTTCAGCAGCGATAAGCCTCTAGTTTTCGTTTTATTTTTACCCATTTAATATCTCCCGTAGTCTCGTATCATTAATTAAGTATGATTTTCATAGCATATAGCAGTCAGCACTATCTAGTTTGAAAAAATGAGAAGAAAGGGGAATGTGGATTTCGATTTGTTAGTTTTGGTTTAATTTTACGGTAACTATTACATAATACGGTCAATGTTTTTCAAAAAATTAGCTTACCTGTTTTTCTCAAGCAATTTAGTTTTCTTGTTTTGGAACTCGGCATGCACAAGAGGATGGTGGTGTTTCAGATGCGCATGTAGATTGCGAGTAGTCCCTTTAGACACCACCGTCTTTTTGCACCGGGTGCATTCTATTTCACCGTTAACGTTCTTCTTAAAATAGTTCCACACAAAACTTTTCGGCATGATCGTCGAATTGTACAATACAAAAAATTAATTTCAAATCACACTGCGTTCACACACCAAAAATAAATTACACGCTGCACTTATAAAGAAATGAATTACACTTATGTCATGATACACTTATGTAGCCTGATTGGAGACATTACCTTTATAATATCATGAGTCATGACGTATATTTTTTTGCAACTGCATATTCAACTGATATTATTACTGATCATGTTACCAAGACAGCAGTCTGTCCGGATTTCAAATTGTCGCAAATAAATGCACTACAGCTATTAATAATTTGCTTCATAGTGAATTTATTATGGTTTTTTGTTCAAATTTCAATTGATCGTTATTATTAAAGTTGAACAAATTATATTTATATAATTATAAATTATTATATATAAATAAAAGTATTTAAAAGTTGGAAATTAATTGATATATATTAATGGAAGCGTCATAATTAGTCAAGGCGCGCACTGAAGTGGTGTGGTAGTGGCGTTTAGAGCTGAGCGATATCGAAATACCAATATCGAATATTAATATCAAAAAAGTATTGAAATATCGAAATATCTATATATCGATTATCGATATATATCGATATTTTTCCCAGGACTACAGCTGCCATTATCAAATTATAATAATCACATTCAGCCTGTGAAACCAACGCACAGTGTTGAGCTTTTCTCTCTTCGTAAATAGGTTTCAGAAAAACATTCTTCCTGGATAAAACATATAAATCATTCAAATTCGAATTAGACTGAATTACTTGAGGAGTAATCCATTTTTGTACCTCATTCTTTTTACGCATCAGAATGGGTGAAAAACATAAATTTACATGAGAACTCAGAGCATTAACAAAACTTACAACCTTATTATCAACGCAGGATGCGCGATACATTTCCGGCCACTCCTCGAGGCAAATGCGATCAAGAAATTTAGCATTCCGATTTATATGTTATTAAAACATCTAGACCAGAAAGAATTCATACGCTCATCAGAATTAAAACGCTCTACATGTAAAAGCAGCAGCAACTTATGGTCTGAAAGAAATGTATCACTCACCCGCGCCTGACATTTAAAATTAATGCTTGTAAAAACAATATCAATTGCTGTAGATGATGACCCCACATTACGCGTTGATCCAGTAGCCGAAGCAGACATTCCATAAGTTGTCATCAAGTTTAAGAGATCAGACCTGGACCTAGATTCCGATAGCAGATCCACATTAAAATCACCACTCACTATCACTGCTTGACTCTCACTATAAAAATAAAAATTAAAAATTTTAAAAACCCCCGACTGTAAAAAAATTCTAAAAATAAAAATTAAAAATAAAAGCACCTTACTTTAAAAAGACAAAAATAATTTTTTCTTTTTCATTCAACAACAAATTCTCAGACACTTTACTCGGAAAATTAACTTATTATTCCTCCGCCCCACCACCCCGCTACAAAATTTAAACATTAATTTTGAAGTCAGGGGAAACGGAGATTTGTTCCACTTACAAAACCTGTTTATACATTCCATATTAAACATTCTTCTGTCAGGGGTTTTTAAAATTTTTATTTTATTTTACTCTTTTTGGAGTATATTTTTTCAAAATGTATAGAGAAAGTAATATATGTTTTAAACCGCTTCGTGATCCAGTCAGCCGATACGGTAGCGCGAATAGTTAGCGAATGATATGAATTTAACAGCCATAATGGTGGTGAATTTTCAGCAAAAATATAGGTTATCCATTGATCTAACGAGTAGTTTATCCGATGAGTATTTGATCCATTGACCCGATGAGTAGTGCCGATCCGATAAGACGTCAACACCTCATCGGATCGTAGTTCCACCAGAACGATTGGCGGGATTTGTTAGAGTCATTTTAATACAGAGGATTGTGCAGAGGCGAGTGCATAAATTTTGGGGTTTGGGGAGGGGTGTAGAGATAGTTTTCTGAGATAGAATTTCTTCTTATGGCTGAAAATTGTGTTTGACTAGCCTGGAACACTCCCCTGGTCTTTACAAACATGCTGTTAAAAATGTACGTCGCTACCTGTAACCGTTCGGGAGATATGGTGACACAAACATATATATATCGTGGTATTTCAAAGTGATTCGGACCCACCCTATGCATTTTTGTAAAATTTTTGTGTTAGTTATTAAGTTGCAACATTGTGGAATTTGCTAGGTGGGGCCGATCACTTGGATACGAGGCCTTTTGCCACAAAATGGTCGACGTAATGGACGTGAATTGATTAGTCCGAAAAATATAAGAAGTTTTTTTTTGATGAAAGTGTTTGATTGATAATTATTAGTTGGAATAAATTAAATTTTGAAGTAGTTTGAAGGAGTTTTGAAAGTAAAAATTAAATTGAAGCAAATTACATAATTAAAGATAGAAAAATAGAATTGGATGGAATTTACAATTACAATTGGAAAATTTAGTAAATGGTAAAAATTGTATATTTTTAAATTAAAAATTCAATTATTCAAGGAACTATAAAATTTGGTTGATAAAGCCGGACTGCGATATGGCTATCGTATAAAAATTAACGTTGTCATTTGGATAATTATATTGAAATTAAAATTTAATAAATATTTTAATTAAAGATTTTAGAAAATTGATGAAATAAAAAAATAATCTCAAGGTGCATTACACTTCAATATATAAATAAACACAGATTGTACATAGTAACTTCATATACCCTGTGTTTTTTAAAAACAGTTAGGGGTAAAAAGAGTCAAAAACCCCCGCAAGTAGATTTAAAAATTCTGAAAATTCACGAGAAGGTGATCTATAAATAATCAGCACTATCAGAGGACCATACTGTGGGGAGTTCCAAGTTGCTCTACATATCTTAAAATTCGAACACACACACACTGCCTCTAAATCAAGTGGAACTCATGTCCAGGTCATCTCGGCACCAGAGACCCACACCACCACTTCTGCATGTCTTACGACAGTAGCTGCTGACCAATTTGTATTTGCCTAAAGAAGTTGCATTTATAGTTGATTCCGACAACCAATGTTCAGCCAAACCAAGAAAAGGCACCCCAATGCACCTGTCTTTAAGCATGACGAGCAGCTGACTGTGTTTGCCATTTAGTTCAAATGTTCAAAAATAACAAGGTTTGCATAAGCCGCGACCCATCACCACCCACACAAGTATTGTCCATGGTCTGCTTAACACATTCACTACGCTGTGGACTAATCTGAGGCCTGTGGTCTAAAAATGTAGGGCCTAATTTCGGTATCCTTGAGCCACATTTCTAGATTTATCACTATATGTTTATCTTCACTATTTATACCCAGTCCGAAGCAGGCAAATATTCCACGAGTTGCCAGAGAATCCACATTAAAATTACCATTCGGAAGAATTTCAGCAACGTGTTCCTGAACTTTGCAAAGCTCCGTACCCTTCTTCAAGCGGCCAACAAAAATTCAAGTTTTCCTCTCCATAGCCATCAATCTAGATTTAAAATTAGCTACCAAACCACTGCACTGCCATAAATTGACTTTCTGGCCCTTCTCCTTCTAACCTGAGTATACCCATCGTTCGCATTGGAATTACCCACTACGATATCATTTATTCCCGCATTATCACCAACCCTTGTGAACGCTTTTAAACTAGGCACGGTTTCAATCGCCAAAGCAACCACGCCCGCACCATGCACAGAACCAATACAGCCACTTTCAACTGCATTCACACTAGTAGCCGCATAAGGCACTTCTTTAACAAGGCTAGTATCAGGGCCGTATTTATGGGGGGTGTTTTAGGGGTTAGAACCCCTCCCAAAATTATTTATTAAGTACTGAAAGTCCGCCTGCAATCGTAAAAAAATTAGAAAAAACAAAAGCAATCTTTACAACTAATAACAAAAACATTAAACTTGAAGTACTATTAAAAAAAAATTAAAACTAAAGATATTTCTAATAAACTAAATCCCAAATTAAAAAATCGGAAATGTGTATTAATGTACGGCGATTGGCGACACTGGATTGAATACACCTACTACTAAATTGCAAAAATATAAAAACTGACGATGAAGAATATAAAAAAGCCCTATATATTTACAGTACTGTGTAAAAGTCTGCGGGTTCTTAATTAATATTGTTAGTTATTACTCCTATTAATTAATTTTCGATTTTTTGAAAAATAATTATATTGGAATGAATGAAATAGATATTTTATCTTAATTCTTACTATTACGGTAAAAATTTTAAATTGCTATAAATTGTTTAAATCAAAAATTAAAAAAAAAAAATTTTATGACCATCATCGGCAACATAGCTTAAAATAACACTTCCGCAATAAATTAGAGTGGGCATTGCAAACCCATAAATTGTCTTATATTTTGGTGTAATTTAGTTCTTCGTTTTGACAACATTATTTACCATCCGTAAAGTAAGAATTTAGTTTGTGATTTTTATTAAATTAAAAAATGTTATTTAAAGACGGTTTTTTACAAAAGAGTTTAAAATTAAAATATGCATAAGTTTAAACTTATTAAAAATATCGCAGTAAACAAAACTTTTAAAATGGCACAAACAAAATTTTATTCGCGATGTCCCCCAGAAGTCAACCTGTAATCAAAATTTGTCGTTCTCTCGCCAAATTATTTTCAACCATTAAATAAAGTTCACAAAAATCAAAATTTTCTTTAAATATCGAACTTAAATAAAAAAAAATCACTCAAAAAAATAATTACTTTAATTAAATAAAAGCAATCTTTTCACAAAATTTCAACTTTTTTGAGGTCACTTTCGACCAAAATACTTTTAAACAAAATTTTCCGATAACAATACTCAAAAATAAAATCTTAATTGCAAAAATACTTGCGCAAAATTATACTCAAAAAATTAGCGGAGCAAAATCTAGGCCTCCATCGTTTCCGCCATTAAACATTACATTTCAAAAATTAATATAGCAAACTTTAAATTTAAAAAATTACCAAAATTGCATTTATTTTGCCGATTTTAGCATGACTGACGGTTTAAGTTGGAACTTAAGTTTTTTTATTTAGGTATTTATTTATTTATCGAGTTCCTTCTATTTTTTATTTATTGTAGTATTTTTAATTTATTTTCCGTTATAGGGCCGTATTTACGGGGGGGGGGGGTTAGGGGTTACAACCCCTCCCGAAATTATTTATCAGTCCGACTGTAATCGTAAAAAAATCAGAAAAAACAAAAACAATCTTTTAACACATAACAAAAACATTAAACTTGAAGTGTTGAAATAAAAATTAAAACTAAAGAGATATTTCTAATAAATTAAATCCCAAATTAAAAAATCGGAAATTCGTATTTTTCGTATTCGGCGATTGGCGGCTATTCGATAGCATTGGATTGAATACACCTACTACTTAATTGCAAAAATATAAAAACTGACGATGAAAAATATAGAGAGACCCTATAAATTTACAGTACTGTGTAAAAGATCTTTTGAAAATTTTTTTCCTTTCAAAGAAAAATAAATTTTATGACCATCATCGGCAGCATAGCTTAAAATAATACTACCGCAATAAATTAGAGTGAGCATTGTAAACCCATAAATTGTATGTAAATAAATTGAAAATATGTACATTCGCTTAAATTTGTGAAATTTTCTTTTAGTTTAATTTAGAATTTGAATATATTGGGCGCGAAATTTTAAATTTAGTTCATTTTGGTTACTCTAAAATACAACGGTGGTAAAACGGAGGTAGTGGGAGTTTTTTCCGCTAGAGTTGACCGTTAGGGATGGTAAGGGTTCTTACATTTTGGAAGGCCGTTAAAAACACTTGTTCTTTGTGCATCAATTTGAAAATACCAAGTAATTGAAATTAAAATTATTTCAAATCAGATTTAGTTAACAACAGAAGTAAAATACGTAAGTTAAAATATTTGATTTATTTGTTAAAGAATTTAATACAGGATTACGTTAAAATTTCGAGTAATAATTGTTGTAACCACGCGGGTAGATAATTTCGTTTTACATACACGGTTGCATCTAAGTTTTATTAATTTATCTTCAGATATAAGATTTAATTACTGTTTAAAATCGTGATTTATATTATTATCATTTAAAACGGGAGTAGATTATGTAACGTGAAAGATTGATTATTCATATGTTTTGCCAATGGCGTACAATGATTTAATGAAGGCGGGTGTTTGGAGTGGAAAATATGTTTATCGTGGGATAATTTTATTTAGATAATTAAGTGTAACGGATTTTGTGGACGGTTACAATCATAAGATGGCGGTTATAATACGTTGCAGTAATAGGCTGGCCACTGAACGGTAAACTGTAATGGAACCGGAAGTGACATAGCAAATGCTGTGATGTCGTTCCTTTCTTTCTTTTTTGTCATATATCTAAATGATGTACTACAGAATTATGATATTTCAGGACAGTTATTAATAATTTTAACAATGTTCCTTATGATTATTTGCAACCACTTATAAAATAGTGACAATTGAATACATTTAACTTAATTGAAATTGAATACAATTAAAATTACACCATTTAACCTAATAAAAGGTAATAACAATTAAAAACAATATTAAAGAACTGTGTTAACAAAGTTCTTCATGGTTATTATTTGCGGCTATGATTATTTGCTAGTTTAAGTATGGGGAATTTATTTAGTTAAGTACATACGACTTATTTAGATTTAAGAAAATGACCAATTAGCAATAAGAAGGACGTACTAGTTTAAGATGACAATTTATTAATAAGATGACGATATATTAATAAGGTGACAATATATTAATAAGATGACGATATATTAATAAGGTGACAATATATTAATAAGATGACGATATATTAATAAGGTGACAATATATTAATAAGATGACGATATATCAATAAGCTGACGCGCTTGGTTAAAATGACGAGGTATTAGTTATATAAGGACGGATAATTTAGAATATAAGGGTTATGATTTAAGGTCTTACATAATATAAAAACCAATTGAGTCGAACATCGGTATGCATACTTGAAATTCTTACAAATTACGATAGGTTGTGGTTGGTAATACAAATATGAATAATCAATGAGAAAACATTACGATCAGGGGATTAATTATCGAACAGTTATTAAATCAAATTTCAAACTAAAGTATTCTGAATTACATGATATCAAGGAGATTAACTTTGCTGGTAAATTGGTTGTCGGACTACCTTTTTTTTTCTCGGTTAAAATATATTCATCGTTAAACCGAATCCTGTGTTTTATTTAATTTGTGTGTACTAATTATTCCTTCAAGTGTCCTAGCAGTGGTTACGCCACTGGACAGATCTAAGTTGAAGTTAGTAATTAAGGTAAAACTACGTTAGCATTCAAAGAGCCATCCGCAAATTTAAAAGGACTTGTAAGTGTTACTACGAGGGGAGATTACAACGTGCGAGATTTGTTTGACGATCACAGCTTTGGTTTGGTTTGTAACTTTGATTTGAGAAGGCGGTAATTCAAATTGAAGAACCAAATATTACAAAGTTTAAAATTAAAATATGAATAAGTTTAAACGTAAGTTTAAAATATTGTAGTAAACAAAACTTTTAAAATGGCACCAACAAAATTTTATCCGCGATAACGCGGAGGCGTTAATTCAAGAAGTCAACCTGTAGTCAAAATTTGTCGTTCCCTCAACAAATTATTTTCAACCATTAAATAAAGTTCAGAAAAATCAAAATTTTCTCTGAATATCGAACTCAAATAAAGAAAAATCGCTAAAAAAATAATCACTTTAATTAAATAAAGACAATCTCACAAAATTTCAATTTTTTTGCGGTCACTTTGGACCAAAATACTTTCAAACAAAATTTTCCAATAACAATACTCAAAAATAAAATCTTATTGCAAAAATACTTGCATAAAATTATACTCAAAAAATCATCGGAGCAAAATCTAGGCCTTCGTCGTCTTGGCAAAAAAATCTCCCTATACTCATTTATTTTTTAATATTTTTAAAACACCCCCTGAAAATCTATTCTAAATACGGCCCTGTTCGCAACAAATCAGTCATCAAGATACCGCTTGATTTGAGTCAATTTACTTGGACTATAATAACGTACTAAGTTTTTATAATTATTAGTTACATGTTATAGTTATTAATTATATTTGCTCTTCAATTTTAGTTGAAGAAATGCCTTCCATATCATATTTAATTACAAAATGATAAATGTTATTAACATGTGATAATATTTTTTAATAAAATTAATTTTTACATGTTAGATGAAATTGAAAAATAATTAAATTCATAACTTACATAAAATTGTTCAAAAACTATTTAAATGAATGATATAGTTTGCGACACCCTATTATAACTGATGTTTCGATTTTCTGAATCTCATCAGGCAAACCTGGAAAAATTATTAAGATGATTGAAAAGTTATGTTTTTAAAATAAAAATTCAAACTTGATTTAAAGTCAAATTTATTTGACTTTTGTAAAAACAAAAATTATACCTACTTGAAGCCAAAATGAATAAGTAAACTTATTTTGAAAAATTCTAAACCGGAAAACTAAACTAACCTCGAAAAAACACTTTTGTAATTTTAAATTACAACTAACGTTTCAATTTAGGTTTTTTTAGGGTTAGTTTAGTTTTCCGGTTTAGAATTTTTCAAAATAAGTTTATTTATTCATTTTGGCTTCAAGTAGGTATAATTTTTGTTTTTACAAAAGTCAAATAAATTTGACTTTAAATCAAGTTTAAATTTTTAATTTAAAAACATAACTTTTCAATCATCTCAATAATTTTTCCAGGTTTGCCTGATGAGATTCTGAAAATCGAAACATCAGTTATAACAGGGTATCGCAAACTATATCATTCATTTAAATAGTTTTTGAACAATTTTATGTAAGTTATGAATTAAATTATTTTTCAATTTCATCTAACATGTAAAAATGAATTTTATTAAAAAAAAAAAAATTTAATTACTACTAAAATCCTACATATCTGAAAGATACTTTTTAGTTTTATATCAGGACGAATACACCGACCTTCAACCAACATCATCCGGACTATTGCAAGGAAGCTTATTGGGGCCAATATGTATACTTACTGAAGAATTTCCAACGACAAACCCTATCACATTGCAACCTTTGCTGACGATGGTGCTGTTTTGGCATCGCACAATGGCTAAAAACTTAGCGAATTAAAGCTAATGACAAAAAAGAGAAATTGCACGGCTGTATCAATAAATTGAAAATAACTTACCCATTTCAAAAATGCAAAGCACCTTGGATTGCATTTAGATCGAAGATTAAAAAATGACAACAACATATATTTGCCAAAAGAAGGCTGCTTGGTCTTAAGTTATATAAGCTCTACTGGATGATAGGTAGAACATCACAACTATCTCTAGAAAATAAATTATTAATATAATATATAAGGTTGTTCTAAAACCTATATATTCCCAAATTACCCAACTTGCTGGGCATATTCAGCAATTTAAATATAGAAATTTTACAACATTTTCAAAACAAAGTATTCCGATTCATATTGCTTATTTTTTTTGCGTTGCTGTTTTTTTAATCTCGCACGTAAGACTCTGAAGAAAAAACCCAAGTTGAATTTATTATGGAATATCTACCTGTATTGTTCTTTTGTGGCTACTGAATGAACTGAGTTAGTTTCTATAATCCATTCTGTAACAATGAATCCATACTCACTTTTATATGTAATTTTTCGAGAAAAATATTGTAAAGAACATTACAATGTTTTTTCATTGCAACTCATTCAATAATAAGAATTTACCATGTTGTAACTTTAGTTACTATGTTTATACCACAAATTGCAGCAAAATTTGAGTTACTAGAGATAGAGATATTTATTTTGTTACATAATAATAGAATTACAATTAATTAAGATAGAGCCACGATTCTCAAACAAAAATTATAGATTTGTCTTTGGAAGCCATTTAGAGTATACAATGTAACTTATATATAGTATAAAATATAACTTGAGTTACAATGTTAACTTAAGTTACAATGTTATTCATATCGGCAGGGCCGCGCCGACCCGTGTGCAAAACTTATTAAGCGTTTATTTTTTTGTCGTCGTGTTTCGACCTGAATATTTTTTTTATTTTTCAAATTTTGACTGAAATATGTTCTGCAGTTTTATATAGGATTTTCTTAAATAGGTAAAAGCGGTTCGCTTTCGCTTCCGCTTGGTAATTACTGCGAAAAATAAAACGCGAATTAAACTTTTACATACTACTTTATTTGAGATATTAATTATATAGAAGAAATACGTGAAATACGTATTGTATACGTGATGTATAAGTGAAAATTTCAGTGTGCACTACTCGAAAGCAAACTTTTGTGTAAAACAAAATTTATGCTTAAAATAAATCCAGATTATTATAATAAAATGTCCAAATGTTTATTTTTTCCAGTTAAATTGATTTTTCCAAAAAAAGATATATTTCTACGGGCCGACAGAGTAAGAAATAAGCAGATTTAATGGTAGTTTTATTGCTTTATTACCATAGTTTATTATGCCTGCTACGTATTAGGTTCACTTAATAACTTAAATATTTTCATAAACGTGACGTGTTTTATCTGCTCCAAACAGTTCGGAGCAGGTAAAAGCGTTCGTGCGCAATCGATCACTTGCTCGGAAAGCGTTCGTTGGACAAGTGCAAGTTGTTCTGAACTGTTCAGAGCGGGTTAAAACTGCTCGGTAGCAATATCAGGAGTAAGTTGCCAATTTATTCTACCTGTTCAGGCGGCAATATTTTTCAAATATTTTCCGCCTTTTATTAAATTATTTTGTGTTTATTAAATATTTATTGAATAGTACTTCCAACAAAACAATCCATACTCCAAAATGGACTGAAGAAAAAAATATGCAAGTTCGTTTTAGTAATTCATTAATTAATTTTACATATAATTATTGAAGTAATTTATTTTAAATGAAAGCTGTTATGTTAACAACTGAAACTGGCGAGCCTATTATTGAAAATGGTACGTATCTTCTACAAGGCAAGTTTTTAATAAATACTATATTAAACTATAACATTAATTATATCTTTACATTTTTAAAATTTACGTTTTTCTTTCAGATCAATCTATTGGTAATATTTTTCAGGTACCGATTAAAAGTTTTCCAGTTGCACCGATTTCTGCATCGAGTGATGAACCGATTTCTGAATCGAGTGATGCAGAAATAAATAAAACTGAAGAGAATGTTACAGCGCAGTGGGACGACAAATAATGAAAATTATTAATTACAACGTATCGAATTAAGAAAAAATTAGCAGAAGAGAGAAAAATAAAAAGTTTTAAAAAAATGTGAAGCCATCCAAGCAACCATGGCAGATTATGGGTTCACTTATACACCCCGCCTCAATGCAAAAATAAGTGGAAAAGCTTAAAGCGAGCTTTTAAAAATAAATTATTAAATTCAAAAAAGCTGGAAAAGGAAGAAAATCAAACAATCAGAAGCTGGCCTGAGCTTTCCTTTATTTAATTTAGAAGACTCCAAGAAACAGGGCCGTATTTAGACTAGATTTTCGGGGGGGGTTTTAAAAAAATTAAAAAATAAATAGCTAATTTATTAAAATACAAAGGATAAAAAATATTCAAAACAAAAAATAAAAAATATTTAAAAAATAAAAAAAAACTAAAATAAAAAACAAACATAAAATATAAAATTAAAAATAGAAGGAACTCAATAAATACGTAAATACCTAAATAAAAAAGTTTAAGTCTCAACTTAAACCGTCAGTCATGCTAAAATCGGCAAAATAAATGCAATTTAAAAAAATTTAAAGTATACCAACTAAAATCATCTTGCACTATGAAAATTTATCCTAAAACCAGGTCACTGGGGATTGGCATAGTTTTATGACTGAACATAAGAATAAGAGCTAGTCTTGTTAGCCTTTCTTACCCAGTAGAATTTCTTAAATAGCTTTTCCCTTTTTTGAGTGAAAAGAAACTTCTTCCCGGGGTGGCTGTTGTCACTAGCAGGGTACACAGTATTTGTAGAAGCTTATATATTGCCGTGTTACGAAAGGAGGATTTGAACGCCTCAGTCCCTCAGTTGTAATTTTTGAATTGATTTGAAACCTTTGGGCTCAGTTGTTCAGTTGTAAGTTAAACCAACAGATTTGGATTAATCAATGAAATATTACGTTGAAAAGCTGTTTTTTAAAAAATATTATTAGTTAATCTAAATTTTTTGGTTTAGCCTGCAACTGAACAACCGAACCTTGGTGATTTTTTTAAATTTAAATTTTGTTATATTAATTTTTGAAATGTAATATTTGCAGAAAGGTGAGTAGAAAGAGATTTTTTTGCCAAGATGACGGAAACGACAAAAGCCTAGATTTTGCTCCGCCGATTTTTTGAGTATAATTTTGTGCAAGTAGTATTTTTGAAATTAAGATTTTATTTTTGAGTATGGTTATTGAAAAATTTTGTTTGAATGCTTTCAAACTTTTGGTCGAAAGTGACCGCAAGAAAGTTTAAATTTTGTGAGAAGATTATTTAATTAAAGTGATTATATTTTTTGAGCAATTTTTTTTTATTTGAGTTCGATATTCAAAGAAAATTTTGATTTTTGTGAACTTTATTTAAAGGGTTAAAATAATTTGTCGAGGGAGCGACAAATTTTGATTACAGATTGACTTTTGAGCGTTATCGCGGATAAAATTTTGTTTGTGCCATTTTAAAAGTTTTGTTTACCACGATATTTTTAATAACTTTAACCTTATTCATATTTTTATTTTAAACTCTCTTGTAAAAAACCGTTGTAAAAAACGAACCCCAAAATATAAAATAATTTATGGGTTTACAATAACCACTCTAATTTATTGCGGAAGTCTTATTTTAAGCTATGCTGCCCATGATGGTTATAAAATTTGTTTGCTTTAAAAATTTTGGTTCAAACAATTTATAGCAATTTAAAATTTTTACCATAATAGTAAGAATTAAGATAAAATACCTGATTTAATTTATTAGAAATATCTCTTTAGTTTTAATTTTTATTTAAACACTTCAAGTTTAATGTCTTTTTTAGAGTTTTAAAGATTTTTTTTTCTGATTTTGTTACGATTTCAGTCGGACTTCTAGTACTTTATTTATTGATAAATAATTTCGGGAGGGGTTGTAACCCCTAAACCCCCCCCCCCCCCGTAAATACGGCCCTGCCAAGAAAGAAAGAAAAAACTGTACGTAGTAGTAAACAAACCGAACTACAAAAAATTCGTGTTATTGAAGAAAAAAAACTGGAGCACAAAATTAAAATGGACAAAATTTGTACAAGGCAATGGCAGGAGTATATCGATGCTATGAAAAAGAAGAACTCTTGGAAAAAAATGTTTTAAAACAGTCTGAAAATTAAATAAAGTGTATAATAATAAAAACGTTTTTAATATTTTATTAATTTTTATTCATTATAACTGACGACAGATTTCCTCTCTTAATTTTGCACACTCATTTCTAGCTTGTTGGTATTCTTCAATAGGAAGTTGCACATCGCTAACATCTACTTCTGCTTGAAAAAGTTGCATATCTTCAATACCAGCTATATTATCGAAATCTTTGTTTCAATAATCTAAAAAATTATCCAAACAATTAATAATTGTTATATCCTAGACTGCTGTAATTATGAATTGCTAATTTTGACAAAATAAACTTATTTTGAGGTTAGGATATTTACAAGTTTAACTGTTCCGAGTAGACAAATGCGTTCGTCTGGCATTACTATGAGCAGCTGCACTAAACTGTTTAAGCTGCTCTAGTGATGTCATTAAAAGCTGTTCCGAGCAACTTGCTTGACGTTCAACGAACAAACCTATAGAAAATAAAAGAAAGATTTTAATTATTGAATGATTCAAATTGTATTTTAATCTCGCTGCTTATGCCACCTGATGCGGCCGCATCTTTGCATCATAGCACCGCACCCGCACGACCCTCTGTGCACCTTGCACCCTCACTCTCGATATAACATTTGTTCAATTGTTTTGGTTCTCTTGCTTGCGTTGCATTTATAAACTCACCCACGGCTTTTGATTTTGATTTTAACGCAGAGCTCATAATTAATGTAAACTAAAACCCGAAACGTAAGCAACATTGGGTCAATTCAATTAGTGTAAAAATAATTTCAATGATTGACGCTGGTATTTCATTTGGCGCCCGTATTGCTTTGGCGCTTGTGTGCGCCGCACACTACGCACACATAGGCGAATCGGCCCTGCATATCGGATGTCTATTAATTTGACAGGTTAGAACTAAGAATAATTGCATACGAAGAAAAACTGTAATATTGTAAAATTTGAATTTAAATATAAAGGGCGCGAATTTTAAAATCTAGTTTATTTTGCTTTGCATTAATGTCGATTGGTTTGACAATGTTGCTTTTTTGTTTTGTTATAGGAAGTGACCGTTAGGTTTTGAAAAACGCGAAGATACACTTATAATTTAACACCGGAAGAGAACGGTTGGTTTTTTGTGTCAACATGTGTTTTTAAAAGTAATTTAATTGAAATTGTTTCAAATATATTTTTAGTTATCAACAAATTTAAAACACGTAAGTTTGAAATACTATCATTTATAATAATTTTATTAAATAAGGCCACAAGGATTTGACATTAGGAATTTTAAAGTAAATACGTAGTAACTATGACTCGGGTTGAGTAATTTTGTTTCTAATTAAAACTATTAAATTCTTCTGATCGCGAAAGGTTTAATTTATTGATTTGAGGGATGATTTATAAGTTATAATATAATTTACGCAGGAATTGATGTTATGTAACAAAGGAATTGTTTATTCAAATTGTTTGACCTTAAAAAATCTTGTAATACGAATTGTGGTGTTGGTAAAAATTCCATTTGGGGTAAAATGAAAAGACAAAATTAAAATAGTTGTTTTGGATAATACGAAGGCTGCTAGTTTTCTGAGGTGAAAATATACAGGATATTAGTTAAATTGACTTAGGTAAATATTTAAAAAAGAGGCGCTACCCGTTTTAAAATGCCCGTCTTAGGTTATAAAGTGTTTTAGTTTTAGGTGATTTATTTGTTATGTATTTGAATTTGATTAATGTGTGTTCAGAGCGTCGGTAAGAGAAGTACCGTAATAAGGGTCAGAAAGACCCTTCAGAAAATTGTTTCTTCATTTCAAATATCTCTCATAAGATTAATAACAAATTATTTAGCAGGCTTCTACATAATTGAAAGGTTACATAATTTAAGATTTTTACGTAATTGAAGGCATGTAATATATTATTAACGGTTACATAATTATTTAAGATATGACAATCTATGACAATTTATTTTGTTAAGGTGTGACAATTTACGAAACTTATTAGGTATATATAAGGTTTAACAAGATAAGATTAACAATTTAACAATATAATCATTATCGAAATGCGTATTGATAATTCTTTTTGGTTGTTTAAAGTAATACAAAGATTGTGCTTGGTCGTTATATGTATTCGATGTATATTTTTAAATTAATTAATTTAAAATTTTTCCAATCAAAAATATTTCTTTAAATTCCAATTTATGTTTCGTTTCAACAAAATAAAATAGAATGGTAATGCAAATTTTCATACGATACCCGTATCGCAGGCGTGCTTTTATCAACAAACTATTTGTTCATTGAATAAATTTTCAATTTAACAATATAACACTTTTACCATTTACTTAAATTTTCAATTATAATTGTAAATCTTATCCAATCCATTTTTTTTATCCTTTTATCTTTAATTAGCTTCTGTTTAATTTTTATTTTCAAAACCACTCAAAAATCTTTCAAAATTGATTTAATCCGACTACAAATCTTAATAAAACGCTCTTCATCCATAAAAAAATCACTTATATTTCAAAAACTACAGAACTTATCAAATATTTCTTGGACTCACAAATCATACGTCCATCACGTCGGTCATTTTTGGCAAAAGGCTTCGAATTTCCTGTCTTTGGTCCCCACCTAGCAAATTTTACAAACTTAACTTAATTATTCGTACAAAAATTTTACCAAAATGCATAGGGTGGGTCCAAATCACTTTGAAACACGACAATATAAATAAACAATATTTACTGTAAAATAGAAAATAACTTAAAAAAGTTTTTAGAATTTTTTAAGTATTTATATTTAGTAGTATTAACATAGAATAATAACTATATATACTAGAATAAGTAGTTTCACTTCGTGTCGGCACCTTTGAAGTTGGTGTCCGCAAAGTGAACTCGCGCATACCTTTATGCGCAAGTATTAACCCTGCATGTGAACCATATTTTACGCTCTTATAGATAACATAATTATGTTTAAATTTCACATGTACGGCAATGTAGGGTTAATAAAAATATGACCTTGTCGGTAACCTAACTTTTTATACTTTTCTCAACTTATTAAAATTTCATTTATAAATTTTTGAAATAACTTTGATAAAAGTTATTTGAAATTTTAACAGTTATTAATTATCATAAAGGCTCGTTCAGACACTGCAAGTAATTTAGACGAATGGAGAGTAGTTTAATGGATTTATCTAATTATCGATGTGTGAACAGTAAAAAATTAGTGGAGTACGAGTAAGTGAGTAGTTTTATTTGTTTGAAAAAGCAAATTATAACTGACTAACAATTTTTTAGGGCTTATTATGGGTTACGATGCATTGGTTGGTTGTGCAACAAAGAAAATAATGTACCAAGTGTATCGATAGACTTGCCACGTGAGAATGAAGATCTACGAGACGAAGGACATTTGTTGAAAGAAACCACTAGTTGTAAGTATATTTTATTTACAAATTTATTTACAACTCGTTAACTGTTATTTCACTTGTTTTAGAAATAATTCAAACAGTTGATGAACTCCAAGTTTATCATCTTCCACTTCAAGGAAGATTAGTCGGGAAGCCGATATTAAGAATTTGAAAAGAAAAAAGTTAAGACTTAGACAGGCTCCAGAGAGGGAGCTGGAAATAATGGAAGAGAAATTTATCGATTTCTGAAAACTAAATTTAGGAGAAAGCATGGTTAGCTAAATCTGAAGGAAAGGGTTTACGATATCCTGAATTATACTAGCAATTTGCTTTAACGGTGTATGTTTTTGGAGTAAAAGCAGTAAACCACTTTACAGAAGCAATGGCATCTACCATCGAGTTAATTTAATAAATATAATTTATGAAATGAAATAATTTAATAAATTAAATTAATAATTACATATGCGTCACATTAATAATTTTTGTATGTTTACGTGGCTGATTTCTAAAATTTCTATTTAAAAATTTTAATGTGTAAAATATTCTAACACGAATAAATAAATTTAATAAGTAATTTGTAGAAGTCTCACTGCATAGTGGAGCAAAAGGGATTTTCTCAAGCTCTACCTTTATTTTGTGTGCAACTTCGGCTTGAACTGCTAATTTGGGAAACAGATCACAAAACGTAACATCCAAATTTTTTATGCAGGAGTAAAACACTGTAGGTGGCATTTTGAAATTTCCATACAAATCCCGATTTTTATTTTTGTAAAATAGCAAACTAGTGCATCTATTACTTTTAAAAATTTTAAATATGTAGGTGAAAATTTAAAAGTTTAAGCGGGGTAGAATCTGGTTGCCGATGATAAACGATGAACTTCTTGGCGATATGGAGTTTCACGGTGATCCGTATATCTCCTCCATCTGGTGTGGGCGGCGGGCGTTGTGATTTACTGAGGTGTGATTCCTCATTTGAAGCGCTAAGCTTGATCGGGCTGAAATCTGGCTGCCGTTTTAAGGCCCATTAGGAACTAAGCAATAAAGTTTATAGAGCATTACAACTGTCGGCAAAAAATAACAAACTAAAGTATACTAAATATATACGTGTGAAAATTTAAGAAGATCAAATAATAATATAAGATTTTAATTTAAAATTAAAAGTAAATATTAAACAGCTGTGAGAACGGATCCATATTGGGTGCGCATAAAGGACTGCGCGAGTTCCAACTTCGGACACCAAATCACGAGAGTGAGACTACTTATTCTAGAATATATAGTTATTATACTATGGTATTAATATCTACTGTTATAATTAAAGGGAGTTACTTATCGAACAGTTATTAAATCATATTTCAAATTAAACGTATTCTGAATTAATTGATATCAAGAAAATTAACTTTGTTGGTAAATTAGTTGTTGAATTACCTTTTCCTTTTCGGCGAAATAAATATTTATCGTTAAACCGAACCCTTGTTTTATTTAATTTGTGTGTACTAATTATTCTTTCAGTGATTACGCCACTGACAAATATAAGCTTAGGTTAGAGGTTGAAAACGAGGTAAACAAAGGTAAAGAAGTTAGCATTCAAAGAGCCATCCGCAGATTTAAAAGTGTTACTACGAGGAAATCACAACGTGTGCGGTTTGTTTGACGATCACAGTGTTGGTTTCGTTTGAAACTTTGATTTGAGAAGGCGGTAATTCAAATCGTAAAACCAAATATTACAAAACTAATACGGAATCTGGATAATTCGAACCTCTTTAAGTGGCAATCTTCAGTAAGATCAGTGGCGGCCCGTCAGGGGAGTCTTTAAGACTGCGTCTGCCCAGAAAAAGTCAGCCACCAAAAAGAAACAAAATGTTTTAACCTTTAACTACTCGCGCCGGTGTTAAAGTACACCAAAGATGCACAAAACTATGCCGTTCCGTCCCGAATAAATCCTTTGGGTTTCCCGGTCATATAACCTATAGCAAAGACCTATAGCCATTTCACCTGCTAGTAGTACATTGCAGTATTATTGTGATTTTTGATAAGACGAGTGCATATTTTTAAAAGATTTCCAGTATGGTGTACAGAATACACCAATGCGAGTAATTATGTAAGTATATTTTATGAACCATTTATTTCTCTTTACTAATTTAGTTTGATGAATTGTAATAATATTCCAGGAATCGAGTAAAAGTTAGAAACCCAAAACAACTAACACAGACTAAATTGGAAGCTATGGCTCAGGTTATATGTGATACAGATTCAGAAGAAGAAGAAGTAGCAGCTGAAGAGGATACTTCAAAAGACGTGGTAATAGAAAACAGTGACTAAAATTTAAATTCTGAACAAGAAGATATTGACTGGAATGTTTTATAGAACTCATCTAGCATTGTGGAAAGTGAAAATAGTTCATATGAGGAGGATAAAGTGAGTAGTTCAAATGTATTGAAGGAATTGAGTGTAGAAGGACACTATGTAGGTAAAGATAAACAAATTTTTAGGTCTAAAAATAGTACGTTACTTCGAGTGCTATTTTTAGATGTAATAAATAACAATACTTATACTTCTATTATTTCAAGATATTGAATAAAATTTACCAATGGTGATAAATACCTAACGTGCTTCCTGACCAGGGTGACCCCGTCCTACTCAACTTATTTTGTATTCTATTATGGTTATTTTTTTAAATATATATTATTTTAAATTAATTAAATTCTTTCTCTTGATCAGAAGGGATCAAGTTTTGAAAATCCAAAAACTGGATATGGTGTATAGAATACACCGCGCGAGTAGTAACGGTAAATTTTGAGGCGCGAGTAGTTAAAGGTTAAAAATCATAATTTTTAATAAAATTTCCAGACACTTATTTGTATTAAAAAATTATGTGCTGTTTTAATTTCTTAATTTTATTTTTACGTAATTATTATCTAAAGAAAAGCTTTTGAAATCAACACCTGCAGTTAAAATTTAATAGTGATGCTGAATTACTATACGATAAGATAACGACGGCTGCCAGTTGCAAGCAAGAGACGTCTTACGAAAGACTCGTACTTAAAATGCACCTATGCTAAATGCTATCAATACATAACGTATACGAGCGTAAAAGAGTGGGAAAATTGCATGCAGCAAAGATTGCAAACGTTGAGTCTACACTGTAAAAAAAGTGTAAAATTACACTATCTTGATGTAAAAATTACCTTTAAAAAAAGAGCATTTTTACTTTGTTTTACGGAAAATCTCAAAAGTACTCTTTTAATGCGTGTAAATTTACTTACTGTTTGGTATTTCTACCTTATAGTGTAATTTTACTGTATTTGTATAGATAATTTTACTTGTTGCAATGCAAACTGTTACATTTCTGTGTGTAATTTACAATATTTCAAGTAAAATTACCTTGCATATGTTTTGTTTACCTTTGTGGTTTAAAATTATCCGATATTGGAATTTTGAGATTTTTAATAATATGAGTTTCAACTAATTTAAAATTCATAATGAGATATTTTCTTCCCAGTTATTATATAGAAATAACATTTATACCATCAGAAATTTTTAGAAGAAACTGTTAGCTATGTTTTTATAGGTTCATAATTAAAATTGAGCTTATAATAATTATTACATTATGAAATTAAAAACTGTAAAAAACAAACAAAAAATTTTAAATCGAATTTGTCTCTACAAAAACATGAGGATATTTGTGAAGTTTACATATCAATAACTGAAATTTAAAAAAGCTAATTAATAACAAAACGAATGAACTCCGGTACTTATCATATTATGCAGATTTTGAACTTTCAAGTTCGGAAATAGTTCGAGCATTTTGAACAAAATGAAGCTTTGAATTAACAGTTTTTGCCAGGTAGATATTATCATATATAAGAGAAAATGAAATCGAGGATAGAGCCGATAGAGGATTAAACTATTACACGGTACCCAAAAAAGGATGTTTTTAGTACAGATAAAATGTTCTATAGATTTCGACAATTTGTAATATTTTTTAGGCATGTGAGTAGCTTGGGGAAATTATTTTTTGTCGCCCCCGTATAATTATAAATTGAAATTACCATAATAACATTATTACAATTCGGTAATAGAGTATCATTTTTAGAAATGAAAAATAATAGTTATTCTAATAACATTAATAACCTGCATTAATGCGCTAAAAGCAGATATGGCTATAAAAAATTAACGTGCTAATATGTTAACGACATTGTTAAGCGATAATAATATGTTAATATGTTAAGCGATAGCTCGGGTAGCGGTCTCCTTTTACACAAAAGAAATCGGTGGAAGACAGGCCCCCAGCAAAAGGGGGCCATCAAGGACTCACGTCAAAAAAGATAAATTTGGTTAAATAGTAAATAAAACACATTTCTTGGATATAATTTTTTTCGTGGAAATGTAAAAGATTATAAATCGTAGTTTTAAATACAAGAATACAATATGACAGAATTGTTAAATAAATTATCAAATTTGTCGATAGAATGCAACAATGTAGGTATCGCTTATCCTTTGAAATTACCTGAAATTTTGTAAATTTTAAAATTCCTTTGTGCATATTTTTTGGGTTTTTCCATAGTTTACTTAGATGTTATAAAAGTGTTACATGAGCGGTTGACCGGTAGTGTACATTTGCAACTAAAGTTTTCTCGAAGGTGGAAGTTTCTAGTAAAATCATTTTTTATTAAAGTGTTGTTGAAAAAATTTAGTTTAGAACTACTACAAAAGGTATGCAATTTGTTGTTATTTATTTATTCATTAAAAAGACGAAGTAATATAACTTATAAGCAGGGCTCGGAAGTTCTAGCAAATGCATATATTTTCTGGTAAGTCCTAGAATATTGAAAGTAAGATACAAATTTGTTTCACACTTTCCTGATGTTATATACAAAACTTTATAATGCTAATTTTTGCATATTTACGGTTTTTAGTGCTATTTTGCTATTTTTGAGTTTTAAGTGCTATTTACAGGCATATTTTTATATAATAAATGAAATAAATGAAATTCTATCGAAATAAACAAACGAAACAAAATGTTAAAATAATAAATTTTAACTGTTTAGTAAAGAATACGTACTTACATGGAAAAATAATATTGAAAAAACAATAAAAAATACATAAATTAACATTTAACAGGTTTGGAATTTAATATTTGAATAAGAAAAAAATATATAAAAATAAAAATTGATAACAAATCTTTAAATGTTGACTAACAATTTTTTAAATAATAAATTACATTATAAAAAAATATGATAAAAATTTAAAATAAAAAATTTTGTAATACGATATAAAGGCCCTTATTTCACGATTATTTCCGATCATTATATAACAAAAGAAAAACATAAAAATAATGAGAAGCAAGAAAATATTTTATACCAAACAAATTGAAAAATTATTATTAAAAAACCAAGATATTAAAAAAAAATGTTATGGGAAAAAAATAAATTTTGTACCAAATAGCCGCATACGAATACGCGAACGAAAGCAAACATGTATTTTAATATCACTTTAATATTAAGCTCAGGTTTGAAATTTGATTATTCCTCTCAATTATACGCTTCTCAATGTAATTAGCAGATTCACAGTATTTAGTTCATTTATAAAATAAAAAAAAGGTGGACAATTATTTTATTTTGCATATTTTCAATTTTTTAGTGCTATTTATTGCGCTAATTATTGTGTTTTTAAGTGCATATTAAAGCGCTATAACTTCCGAGCCTTGCTTATAAGTAATAAACATGTTTTTATTTTAATTTTACTGTTTTGCAGAGAAACGTACGTAATCGTAATCGAAGACTATAGTCGGAGGCCCGAATCGCAAAAAATCTGAGTTGTGATAATTTTTGTTACAAGGAACAACATTTTTATATAATGTACATCATTTTCAGAATCTTCAAGAAATCAAAGATTTTGACAGCAATTCGCTGTCAATTGTAGAAATAAATAATATAGCAATGTATTAATACACTGAGAGAAAAAAGTTGGTAAATTGAACAAAACTTAAATGTTGAATTTTTTCTTGTTGAATTAATCAAAATTTCGTTGAATGAAACTATTTTTAGTTGTGACAAGAAATTCAAAAATGTTGTTTCAATATATTATTTTTGTTAAATAAATATTGGTTGATTTAATGTTTCTAATGGGTTCGAATAAGCTTCTACAATATTATCGTTGAATTAACAAAATAGTTCGATTGGAAGAAAACCAATTTTATATATGTTGCCAGTACTTTATACGTTATACCTAGCAGTGATATTCCTCTGTAGTTCTCGCACAAAGTTTTATCGCCTTTTTTAAATATTGGGCTCAGCACTGCCTTTGTCCATCCTGTTGGCATAATCTCTTCTTTCCATATTCTTATCATAAGTTTGTATACTTCATCTACCAGTATTTCTCCTCCAAACTTAATCATTTCCGCACTAATTCTATTTTCTCCCGGGCTTTTGTAATTTTTCAGGTGCATAATTATCACTTTTATCTTTTCTTTCGATGGTTGCCTATCGTTGTTTTCTTTTCTTGCATATTGTTTACTTCACGATGCTCATCATCTTTGGCTTCACTTCTTTTGTCCTTTTCCATTAGCAGCTTCTCAAAGTATTCTCTCCATCTTTAGATTTTTTCTTTTTCACCTCTTATCAAATTCCCATTTTTACTTCGGCAGTATTTTGTGCTGCTCAGATACCCAATTTTTTCTTTTTTTATTTTTTGATAGAAGTTTCTGATTTCTTTGTTTTTTATTTTTTCTTCTATTGCTTTTATTTTTTGCTCATTATATTGTCTTTTTTTATTTCTACATATTCGTTTTGTTTCTCTTCTCTGTTCTTCGTAATTTTTTTTGCTTTCTTCCGTGCTTTTAGTCATCATTTCTTCTCTTCTTTGTCTTCTCTTTTCTACGGAATTTCTACATTCTTTATCAAACCAATCTTTAATATGTCTTTTGTCCTTAATCATCGATATTGTTTTTGTTGCGTCCTTTATTATTTTTTCTATTCTTGACCAGTCCTCCTCGATTGTTCCATCTTTCTTTTTATTAGCGTTGAATTTCTTGTTGGAAGCGCTTTTTTATTTCCTACTCTTGTAAATTACCGATGACCGCCTTGTTTTCTTTGTTTTTATTGCATTCTTTCCTTTTTTCTGTTTTCTGTTTCATTGTTATTCTATGTAAGTAATGGTCAGAATCTGCGTCTGCTCCTCTGTAGCTTCTTACATTTGTGATACACTTAGCACGTATTTCTTCGATTAATATATGATCTATTTGATTTACTGTTCTTCCATTTGGTGCCATCCATGTTTCTTTATGTATACTCTTTTGTTCAAATTGGGTACTCCTTATTACCATATTCTTTTCCATTGCAAAATCTATCAGTCTGATCCCATTTTCATTAGAATCTTTATGCTTGCTATGCTTTCCTATTGTTGGTTTGTATTCTTTTTCTTGTCCTACTTTTGCGTTACAATCTCCTAAAATCAATTTTATGTCATATTTGGGAATAATACAATACACTTTTTCTAATATTTCGTAGAACTCGTCTTTTTCTTCTTCATCTTTTTCCTCTGTAGGTGCATGTATGTTTATCACACTTATTTTCCTGTTTTTACCTTTTAATCTAATGTAACATATTCTATCCGTGATAGGTTTAAATTCGATTACTAAATGAGCAATACTTCCGTCAATAAGAAAACCAACTCCAAATCTTCTGTTTGCTCCCCCACTTTTGAAAAATATAAATTCCTTCATATCTATCATCTCATTTCCTATTTGGTTAGTTTCTTGTACAGCAGCTATCATTATTTTATATCGCTTTAATTCACGTATTAAAGTTTTCATCGCACCAACCCTGTATTATGTATTAAGAATACCTTTAATATTATCTCGGTCTAGGACAAAATCCGCAGCTACAATCCCGCGGCAACAATCCCGCCGCCAAAATCCCGCCAGACCATAATCTCGCCGGACCAAAATTCCGCCGGACCACAATCCCGCCGGACCACAATCCCGTCGAACCAAAATCTCTCCGAACCAAAATCCCGCCGAACAAAAATCCCGTTGAACCAAAATGCAGCCGGACTGAAATCCCGTCGGACCATATTTGTTGTATGATAGATTTCTTGTGCAAATAACATTCGGACTGTACGTACCTTACCGACAGAAATTTGATAGAAGAAAAAAGTGAAACAGAAACGGTTGACCCCAAAATAACAGAAACAAAGATAGTGGTGAGACGTATGGGTGTAAGGCCCATTATACAAGGTTGAACTTAAAAATTAAATCTTGAGGTTTTTTTAAACCAATGAAGAGGAGCCCTGCCCATTTTAAATTTTATTGTATTAATCTTGTAAAACTGGACAATTTATCGATTGGTATTAGTTTTTCCTGTAATTTTGTTACATAAATAAAATACTATTAAAGAAAATAAAACAATAATAAGTACAACGAAGTGTTAAGAATTATAAAAGTAAGTAAATAATAACGAAGTATTGAAATAGAGTGCAAACTTTTTTTAAGTCAGAAGGGAAAAGAACGATGAACGATGAACTTCTTGGCAATATGAAGCTGCCACGGGGAAACCGTTTATCTCCTTCAACTGATGTGGGCAGCGGGCGTTGGAATTTATTGAGGTGTGGTTTCTCATTTGAAGCGCTAAGCTTAATCGGGCTGGGGGAAAAAGAAAAACTTGCCTTGGACGGCTATACGTATGATTTTGAAAAATTCAGGGCGTGCAATTCAAAAAAATTTGTAAAAGAAAATTGTAACTGCAGGATTTTAATGCCGCGGGATTTTTGTTTGGCGGGATTTTGGTTCGGCAGGATATTGGTTCGACTGGATTGTGGTCCGGCGGGATTTTGGCTCGGCGGGATTATGGTCCGGCGCGATTTTGGCCGCGGGATTTTGTCCCATCCCGATATTATCTACCCTTAACCTTAATCTCCTACTAACAGCATAAGTAGGTATAAGTAGACAACCCATTGTTGAAAGGATGCGAGCGCAGCTTACATTTTGGATTACAAAATAAAATGCAGGTACTTTGGAGCGCAATTTACATTACGCCGTTAGAAATAGCGGCGCGTATCGGTAAAACAATAATAAGTTAGGTGACTTAAAAATTTGTTAAACGTGTTGTCTACCCGCGAATTATAAAATACAACTGAGCTTATAAGCCCCTTCGCGTTTGTGAATCAAAGCTAGCTGCTTATAATATCTTATCTTTAACATCATCGGCACGCGATTTAGCTTACATTAGGCAATCGATTTGCGATGTATCAATGTATACATTATCTAGCATATATTCTTTATTGTCATTAAATAACAGATGAGGGTATATATTTCTTATGTCGGATCTTGAATTATTAGTACATAATGTACATAGTTAATAAGTAAATACTATTATTAGTATACTTAAGACTTCCAGTTTCCCCAAATTACTTACTCACCGACCGCCACTGAGTAAGATGAAAAAATTGCCATTCTCTTCCACCGAATCTCTAAATACGCGGTATCTCGAATCATTTAGACTTTGTTGCTTGAACAAAATATTATTTCCCTTAAGATATTGATACACATAACTAGTGCCAGCCCGTCAAGGGAGTCTTTGAGACTGCGTCTCTCCAGAAAAAGTCATCCACCAAAAAGAAAAAGAATGTTTTATTAAAAATCATAAATTTTAATAAAATTTCCACAGACACTATTCTTATTGAAAAAATTATGTGGTGTTTTAATTTCTTAATTATATTTTTACATAATTATTATCTAAAGAAAAGCTTTAGAAATCAACACCTGCAGTTAAAATTTAATAGTGATGCTGAATTGCTATACGATAAGATAACGACGGCTGCCAGTAGCAAGAGACGTCTTACTAAAGACTCGTACTTAAAATGGAACTATGCTAAATGCTATGAATAACGTATACAAGCGTAAAGGAGTAGGAAAATTTCATACAGCAAATATTTTAAATGTTGAGTCTATAGTCTATTCAGTCTATTCAAAGCTCATGCAATGTAATTTATGTATTTGATATTACAAGTTCTACGTTTTTATGCATTTATTGCAGTATTTTATTTTTAAAATTTTTTTCATCAATGGAAATAAATGATAAATTAAAAAATAATTTTTTAACTAAAATTTTTTAACTAAAATTATTTTTTTAATTAAACACGCTTTCTTCCAGCCTTTCATTGGAATATAAAGAAGGTAGATTTTTGTGGCTTACTGGTTGCGATAAGCAAAATAAAAAGTTTTGTTTTACTTACGTAATTTTTGACGCAAGAAAAGAATGTTGATGAATTGTCAACATTAAAAAATTTTATAAAAAAAGCATAAAAACATTCTATAAAAAAACATTTAACAATAATATTTTCTTTGAGAAATCAAGAAAAATTTAATGTTTTGGGTAAATTCCAATTGAATATGTGATAACAGAAAGTCGACGCCTTGCTACCCTAAAATATATTGAAAAAGTCAGTATAAATATACGTTTACTAGCACGTTTAATCCATGTTGTTTATTTTTTGAGTAAGCAAGAAATTGATTTTCGTGGACATCAGGAAAATAACTAATTTTTAAATAAAGGGAATTGCCTATCTTAAACTACTAGAACTACTTGCACAAGAAGAGTAGTTGCTTAAAGAACACTTTTTGTTATCAATAATATTTAAAGGAATATCTTTTTTTAAAAAATTAATTTTTACATGTTACATGAAATTGAAAAATGAGTGATATAGCTTGCTACATAATATTATAATTTTATGTTTCGATTTTTGGAATCTCGTCTGGCAAACATTTATTTTAACAAAAATTTTAAGATGGTAAATGTTATTAACATGTAATAATATTTTTTAATAAAATTAATTTTTACATGTTAGATGAAATTGAAAAATAATTAAATTCATAACTTACATAAAATTGTTCAAAAACTATTTAAATGAATGATATAGTTTGCGACACCCTGTTATAACTGATGTTTCGATTTTCTGAATCTCATCAGGCAAACCTGGAAAAATTATTGAAATGATTGAAAAGTTATGCTTTTAAATTAAAAATTCAAACTTGATTTAAAGTCAAATTATTTGACTTTTGTAAAAACAAAAATTATACCTACTTGAAGCCAAAATGAATAAATAAACTTATTTTGAAAAATTCTAAACCGGAAAACTAAACTAACCCAGAAAAAACCTAAAGACTTTTCAATCATTTCAATAATTTTTCCAGGTTTGCCTGATGAGATTCAGAAAATCTAAACATCAGTTATAACAGGGTGTCGCAAACTATATCATTCATTTAAATAGTTTTTGAACAATTTTATGTAAGTTATGAATTTAATTATTTTTCAATTTCATCTAACATGTAAAAATTAATTTTATTAAAAAAAAATTCAAAAATTTTAAGGTGTAAACAGTGAAATTTTTATTTTTATAAAAATTTTAAGCTAAATTTTAATAATTACACCATCTAGTGGTCAAAAGTGGAACATCTGCTCAGCATTAGTACATATTCGGAAACCACGAGTCATAGGTTTGCAAATTTCTCTAGAAAAAAAGGTAAATTACACATAGTTACACATAGTTACACACAAATTACACATAGTTACTCTATTTTTAAAATTAACCCGTCCTCTTACCGCCTCCACTTTTTTTCTTGCAATTTGTCGATAAATACGGAATTTTCTCGTTTCTCCTTCTATAGAACAGTATCAACCAGGCTACAATCTAGGACACAGCCGGCCAAAGGACATCCTCATCCGCCCGTCAGCCGGGGGGGTAAGTAATCCTCATCTTTACATGTTTGTTTTAGGTTCCCACCAAGCACCGGGTTCATCAAATACCCAGCTGCCAAGAAACCATGCAAAGACGCCCGAAATCACACCAAATCGCTCACGCCGCCCCATCGACACTAAGGGACCAAGTTCATCAAATACTAGGGACTCAAATCCACGGATCGTACACTCGCCTCGCCCCATCGACATCAAAGGACCAAGTTCATCAAATGCTAGGGTCCCAAATTCACGGATTGCAGACTCACTCCACGCCGCCTCTCTTCTGACCGCATAACCACGCCTTCAGGAAAGTTCTTCGCAACACCTAGGACCCCACAAAGCAAGGAAAACTATCCCCATGGACCAATAACCCAACCCGATCAAGTCTAGCGCTTCAAATGAGGAACCATACCTCAATAAATTCCAACGCCTGTTGCCCACGTCAGTTGAAGGAGATAAACGGTTTCCCCGTGGCACCTCCATATTGCCAAGAAGTTCATCGTTTATCGTTCTCCTTCTAGTTCATCGCCTGATGATGCCATAGTATGGCGAAAACGTTTGCGATAATATACATACAGTGTAATTATATTGTGGTGTTTCAAAGGGATTCGTACCTACCCTGTACATTTGATGAACATTTTATTTAAAATATTTTAAGTTGTAAGATTGTAGAATTGGACAGGTGGGAGCGAATCGACAAGGAGATTGGCTTTTTGCCGACGAGCCGCGCGAGAGAGCGAGCGGGCCGATTTTTGGCTTGTTAATTTTGGACTCAAGTGAGTTATTTTTGAGAATTGTCTTAATTTTGAGATTGTGATGATTATTTTTAAATAAATAAAGTGATTTTTGTGCAAATGCATTATTGTGCAATTTTTGGAATAGTTGATATTTGGATGGTTTGGATAAATTTTTGAGAGTTGCTACCGAACGGTAGTAGATTTGATTGGTTTGGTTTAATTGGAAAAGAAGCAGTTAAAAAATTAATTTTCGATTTGAATTTAAAATTGGAAAAGTTAAAATAGTTGAGCGAACGAGTGTTGCAATTGATAAGCCGGCGATTTGGATAAGGCAAATCAAACTTCGTTCCTTTTGAAATAAAATTAAGATTTTATTTTTATTTTGCATTGAAATAAATTAAATAGGAATTAATAATTATTTTTTTAAATTTGGAGAGGCTGGATACATCGCAATATATTGTGATAACTTAAACATTTTAGTTTCGAAAAAGTTTTTTTTGCATTTTTTGGTTTATGCTGAAAATTTTGATATGATTAATATCGAGTTACACTACTTAAACCACTTATCTATTGATTAAAAAAGTTGCCTTCACCGGGATTCGATCCATCGGCTAAAATGTGTAAGCGGAGCCCTTTATAAGCTACTTTTTGTGTATTGCGAATTAAGAATGCGTTAAAATTGTTAAACTGTCGAATAATTTAAAAAAATATAATTTGATAATTTTAAAAATTTTCAGTAAAAAAAAAACCACCAAAATTTAAAAAAAAATCGATTTTGAAAAATGCCACTCTGATGCAAAAAATTATCTAAAGCCGAATGTACAAAAAAAATTTCAAAAACTTCAAAGATGACCGCGATGATTGCGGATTTACATCGACTTTGACACATACCGAAATCGCTATTTTAGCAATTTTGTAAAGTAGTTTTTGATTTTTATCGATAAAAAAATCAAAATAAAATATTTATATCCGAATAATTATTTATTTTTTTCCTCGACTAGAACTTGAAATTAATATTTATGTAATAAAGTACTTCGTTCCTATCTGGTGTCCCTGACACTGCCCTTGACACTATCAAGGAAGGGGGACCCTCACCCAAGTTCACTGAGGTAAAACCAAAGGGGGGGGCTGATGATTGCCTTCTGCGTCGATCAGGTCACTAAGGACTGGTTGGAGCGGGTGGTGACCGAAAGCAAACCCTGGGCGGTAGTAAAACTTGGCGTCATTGACGCCAAGAACGTTCCAAAGCCCGTAAACGTTTTAACATGGGTTCCGGGACCCCCAGTAAAACCGGAACTCATTTTAAGGCGGGGGAGACCTAGAGTTACCCTTTTTTTTGTGTGCGTTGGGCGTGGGGAAATCTTCAAAAGACACCACCCTGATGTTAAGGTTGGTAGTGTCGGATTTCTACCGACTAAAACCTCACTCCATGAAGTTGCCGGGAACGGCTTGCGCATAACTTCCGTGCAATCTTCTGCTTCTCTCATTCTTGTGTCCTTTCGGGTCTTTGCTCTTGTTTGTCCGCCTCTTGTGCTTTTGTTAACAAGATCTTCACCGTCAAGCGCTCCAAGACCGACCAGCTTCCTTCGCTATCCAGCATCAGCTCGACGAGGTTTGTTGGGCTGAAATCAGTGCCCAGTTGTTTTCTCGTCTCTTGTCTCATCTCTGCTCATTTGATACAAGAGAAGATGGTGTGCTCCGCGTCGTCGTAGTCCCCGCAGTAGAGGCAGTTGGGGGAATCTGCTCTCTTAAACCGATGCAGGTAGCTCCGGAAGCAGCCATGACCACTGAGAGCCTGCGTGATCTCGAAGTTTATTTCTCCGTGCTTCCTTGAAATCCACGGGGCAATGACAGGTATGAGACGGCATGTCCACCTGCTTTTGGTCGAGTTCTCCCAATTGGTCTGCCATGCATAATAGAAGTTTTCCACACGATTGTCTTGGTCTTCCTGATTGTCGCTACAATATTTGAAATCTCTTATCTCCGCCTTTAGGTGTATGGCGAGAAGAGATGCCAGTACCAGAGCTGCGTCCGTGGAGACGGTTCTGTATGTGCTACAAATTCGCGGTGCGCTTTTTTAAAAAATTGCTATTTAAAAATAGCAAAAATTGTCTTTTTTTGGTTAATAATTAATACAAAAATTCCTAATTTTGCATAAATCGATTATAATCGGTAACATATTTTTAAAAATTGTTTTACTATGAAATAAAATTAATATAAATATGTCTGCATTGGCAAGTCCGTAAAAACGTGCACAAAATTTTATAAAATTTTCAAAAATATAATTACCACGCGAAAGTATATGACTTACTAATGACAAAAATTAAAAAATTTAAAAATAAAGTTAAACAATTGATGATATTTTTGCGAATTACTTTTACCATGCGGTCGAATTTATGCGATTTATGTCAAAGCGAAAACCCAATATTGCATTTGTAAATAAATTATAGATTTACATTGAAAATTATTTTGATTTTAATTAACACTATTTTTATTTATTGATGATGAAAATGATGAAAATTAATACAAATTTTGTTCACTTTAAATGTTGGTCCATTTTTTAAATTACTAATCAATTGACAATATAAAATACAAATAATATAATTTGTATTATAAATGTTCGCTAAACGACCAAATATTGAAAGGGCGACAATTTAATTAGATAAATATAATTATCAATTTAAAAAAAAATTTTTAATAGCTGTTCAAAATGCTGAATATCAGCTGAATTTTAGCTGAATTTCAGCTGATTCAGCGCTGAATATCAGCTAAGTCAGCATTTTTAACAGCTGACGCAGCGCAATTTCAGCTGTTTTTTGCAGCCAAATTAGCAATTCTGCAGCAATTCAGCTTCTGACGTTACTAAAAATCAGCACCTGACGCAGCTCATTAGCTGAATTTTAAGCTGACAACAGCGCTCTCGCAGTTGATATTCAGCACAAAATGTTACTTGGGTATAGCTCTTTAATTATTTTTTTCGCATTTTGACTAATAATGTGCTGTTTTATTAAATTCAAAATCATTTAATAAAGTGGCACTTTAGCACATAGATATGTCACTTTACTACATAGTAATGTCACTGTCAATAAAGAAACTATTGGATAGAAGATTGTTTATTTAAATATTGGAATCATTGTTATGCATTTAGGTATATTAAAAGTACAAAATTATTATTCAAACTAGAAAACTTAACAATGTCACTTTTATAATTAATATTATGTAACTTACACAAAATTCGAATCAAAAAATAAAAATTAACTGTTGTTATGTAAATAAATAAAGCCGTTTCTGGTTACTAGATTACGAAAATTTTACACAAATATCTATTTAGAAACTTTTTGAATTAGCAATAACTCAAGAACGGCGCTAGATATCGAAAAACTGAGTAAAAAATTGGCCCCCCTCGCCTCGTACTCACCCCCCGTGAATTATCGGTAGGAAGGCATACGAAAAAATTTAGACCGATCGCGCGCAAAAAAAATTTACTCATAAACGTCTAAATTCATATTTTAGATTAGATTTTCACAAAATACGAAAAAATTGTATAAACAAACCTCGTAAGAAAAGTAGTTTTACTAAACTCATATAGCTTTTAAGTTACTCGCTCGCTGTGCTCGCTCATACTTAAAAGCTATATTCGTTTAGTAAAACTTTACTTTTCTAAACTTGTTGTTTAATATACTATTCTACACTGCTGTGTTCATAAAATAATAAAACGATTTATAAAAACACTTGCTCAACTGAACCGTATAACTAGCTTAATTAATTTTAATTAATCAATGGATTATACTTGTTGAATGTATATATACTTGTAATAATTATAATAATCTTCAATTTTGACGTATGACGTACGACGTATCGAAGCGTCATATTAAAATTCAGCTAAATTTGCTGAAGCTGAAAAACAGCTGAATTTGAAGCTGATGCTTCGAAACGTCAGCTTAAAATTCAGCTAATTCGCCGAAGCTGAAAATCAGCTGAATTTTAAGCTGACAGACCGCAATGACAGCAAATAATTTGCTGACCAAGTTTTTCAGCACCAAATGTGACTTGGGCATACTGCCCATCAGCCAGGCCTCCGTTTTGGTCGATTTCTGTCTGGAGTCTGTTAAATATGAGGCGCTCGAACAACTTGCCGACGTGATCTAGGAGGCAAATGGGCCTGTATGAGCTCGGTAGGTTCAGGGGCTTGTGGCCCTTACGCAGCAGCACCAGCTTCGCTATCTTCTATCCGGCCGAGTAAGAACCCTCTGTTAAGCACCTGTTGTATACGTTCAGGAGGGCTTCGGAGCGCTTCTCCGCTATAACTCGTATGACGGCAGCCGGCACGCCGTCCGGTCCCGGGGCTTTGTTTGCGAGTAGCCTTTTTGTCGCTGTTTTAAGTTCTGCCTCATTTAGGGGAGTGACATCGCTATTTGTTGGTCTGTAAGTGTGGTGCAGTTCAGAGTGCTCGGGAAAGAGAGCTTGAATGATGGCCCTAAGACGCGTCTCGGTTAGGCCTGGGATATTTGGTCTCCCCAACCTTTTTGTGACGATATAGTAGGCTCTCTCCCAGGTGTTCTCGTTCACTTCCTTGACCAGGCGGTTCCAATGATGTTTCTGGCTGTCGTTTATAGCGTACTTTAGGTTGTTCTTGCATTTTTTCAGCTCCTGTAGGGATTCAAGCTGCTGTTCATGGAGTGTAGTCTTTTTCAGTCTGGTGTATTTTCTCCTGGCCCTGACACAGGTTTTTCTTGCCTGGGATATCTCCTCCGTCCACCAGTATGCTCCTCTTCTCGGGCGGTGCTCCTTCTGGGCATCACCGCGTCGCAGAGATCTCGGAGGCACTGCTCAAGACCGTGGTTTCTTATGTCGTCTATAATTTTGTTGTTTTGCAGGAGGCCATTTAATTTGGTAGCGTTTAGCTTCTGCCATACCCATCCCGACGCGGGGGGTCGGTTGTTCTCCGAAGCCAAGCCGATTTCGAAAGTTATGTAACGGTGATCACTGGCCGTTTCCTCTTCCAACACCGTCCAATTTAGAATTTTATCGACTAAAAGCGGCGAAGCCGCAGTAACGTCCAGAATGGAGCTCCGGTCGCCTCTTTCAAAAGACGGGGTGTCGCCAGTATTGCATATTGAGAGATCCAGCTCTGCCAGTACTTCCATTAGGAGTCGGCCTCTTGGGTCTGTCGCGGGGGACCCCCATGCGACTGCCTTGGCGTTGAAGTCTCCCCCGATCACCATTGGTTTGGTATGACCTCTGACGCTTTGTGTCAACTCCCACAGTTGATTTTCGTATTCGCTCCAGTTATCATTTGGTGGAAAATAGCACGAGTACGCTATTACGTTTTGTGTTTCTATCCACACGAAGCACTGCCCTTCCCCTCAGTTCAGCACAGCTACCCGGTCATCGGTGAGAATTGCGGCCTTCCAATTCGACCTTCGAATTCATTTCGTCAATTCATCAATTCGTCTGAATCCAGCCTCTGTCCATTTCAAGGTGTGGTTCGCTTAGTAATGCAATGTCGACTCTCTTTGTTTCGAGTGTGAGGAGCAGTAGGTCTTGGGCAGCCCTCGCGTGGTTTAGGTTAACTTGGAGGAACTTTGTCGTATGCTTATTTGTGGCTTCGGTGGCTTTGTTTTGCCAGTTCCCGAAGTGCCTTTGTGACGGGGCAGTTGTAGCTTGTGGTACGGTGCCCTTCTTGTTTACAAGTAAGGCAAAAGGGCCCGTCTTCTGTACATTTGTTTGCAAAGTGTCCTAATTTCTCGCATTTTAAGCACTTTTCGGTTCTGTCTTCTGCCTTGCAGTTTATCGAGTTGTGACCTGGCTGCCAGCAACGGTGACATCTCTTCGCTTGTGGCTCTTCTTGTATGCGGCATGCATTAATCATGCTTATTCTTATTTTTTCCATCTTGTCGAGTTTGTTTATTACTTCGCCTCTAGCCTCTATTTTCGCGATTTGTGTACCCTGGTAGTACTCACGGAGGTCTCTGAGTATCAGATCTTCCTCAGGAGCGATTTTTCGGAGGTCTTCTTTGATTTCCTCTTTGGTCGCCAACTCTTCAATATCCTTAATAGGGTAATATTTTTTCCTGCCTACCAGGACTTGCATGCTTGTTTCGTCTATTTTTTCTTGTAATACGTCGACTAGTTTGCCATATTGGTGGTTCTCTTACAGTTCGACGAGGATATCTCCATTTCTGGTTCTTCTCATCGCGCTTATTAGTGGGGTTTCTTTTGTTTCTTTCACAGTTTGTCTGACTTTTCCCATGATATCTCCAGCATTGGCGGGGTTAGTCTTAATTATGATAGCATCCCTCCTGCTGGACTTTTCTAGGACTCTTTGCTGTGGCTTCCTTTCTTGGTAGATCACAGTTTGAAAGGCTCCCTGTGACCCGCTGTCTGTGTCGTATATAAGTCTGTTTATGATATCTTTCTGCGCGTTTTCGTGCAGTTCCAGATTTGAGATATGTCGTGTTCCGGTTTCGGAGTTGTGGTTGCCGGTCTGCGTTAGGTTAGTGGTAAGTTTTTTCTTTGGTTCTTCTTTTGCTTTGTTAGCGGTTTTCTTCGATGCTACTTGCGCCATTGTTGGTTTTGTCACGGGGGGTCTTTTGTCTCTCCCGGTTGTTGGCTTTCCTATTGTTTGAACCATGACGTCCATTTTTTTTTTCAACACCTTCTACTCGTCTGGTGACGTTTTTGGCTGCGTTTTTGCTTTTCATCGCCTCTTCTTTTGTTTTTTCGACTTCCTCCAGCAATCGTTTGTTTAAAGTTTGGAGTTTTTAGATTTTTTCTCCTTGTGATTGCATTATGTTTAGTATCTGTTCTAGGGTTTTTTGCTGGCGTACGTAGTTTTCTTGCAGCTTCTTAAAGTCCATCGTGGACACCTCTATCATCGCCTGTGCTGCAAGTTTGCTCTGGCTTGTTGGGTTTGGGTCTTTTGACATTTCCTTTTCGGTTGCCATCTTTCTCTTTTGATTTTGTATTTCTCTCCTATGTGTAGTTCTTATTAATTAGAGCTGTCCCATAAGCATTGTTTTATAAGGCTTGTAGATTGAGCGGGTCTGTGACGTGTTAAGTCTGTCCGTGATTCGTTTGATCGAATTCTCGATCTGGACACCTACGGAATCGTCGGACAGTGTGTTCTTCCTTGGTCGTAGTTTTGGAAGATCGTCCGGTGGGTGCTCTTCTTCTCCAGTCGCTTCTTGTAGCGTCCCGGCCTGGTAAGCCACCAGGAGCGCAGAACAGTTGATGGTTGACGGTCGGTAGGGGCCTGCTCCATCACCCGACACACTGACCGATACTGGGGCTCCGAGAATCCTCTGCATCGTAGTTTTCTTCTCGTTTAATTTGTCCATTGCATGTTTTCTTGCGATTTTTGGGCAGGGCCCTGTTACCTCTTGCGTTAGCCTTGCGGATTCCTTTCATCCACCGGGGTTGGGTACCCGATCTCTAAGATTCCTCCACAAGTTACCAGGGACCACCAGCGTGGAGGTGCGAGTAGGATTTTGGTCCCCCCTTTTGGTTACCCCTGCCATTCACACATCTTAACGAGCCTGGGTCTTCGGCTGAAGTCGTACCTTCAGCTGATGGCAACGAGAACAGGGCTGTGGGAGTAGCTACTCTCCCAACCGGATTGCAGGTGCGATAATCCGGTTAGTTCAGGTAAACCTTCACCATTGCAAGGTTGCTTCGGTTTATAATTAAACACGACATTGACGTGGCTCTGATTTAGGAACCCTGGATAACGGGGGGCCGAATCAGGGGGCTTACTTCTCTAGAAGACCGAGATCTGATTAGCCCGAGAGACAATCATCCTAGGGTATGTATCATTGCAAAAAAGAGGCTCTGTCTTTTGCCGCTATGGGGTCTCTGTACCAGAGACCTAATAACAGCCAAATTTAAAATTTCTGTGGAAAGAAGCTTAATAGACCTTGTGATAGCGTCTGCATACCTCCTATATGACCAACCAGGACCACCTCCTCCAAAAGAGCTAGAAAATCTGGTACTGGACTGCGAAAGCAGTAAAACACAACTTGTGATCGGCTGTGGCTCCAATGCACACCACATAATATGGGGAGCAAGGAGACAAACAGCAGAGGCGTATTCTTACTTGAATTTGTCTTCAGCAATAAGCTGGAGATAATGAACAAGGGAGAGGAGCCTACTTTTGTCACTGTGGCAAGGGAGGAGGTAATTGACATAACGATAGGGACTCCCCTCGTCAGTCAAGTGATCAGAGAATGACACGTCTCCCAGGAGGAGTCACTCTCTGATCACAGATACATAAGGTTTAACATAGAAACCCCACCAATGGTGGACGCCTCCGTACAGGAACCCCAGGACCTGTGACTGGGCTCTCTTCAAGAAGAGTCTAAGACAGAGTGTGGAAGAATGTCCGTCGAGGGTTACTAACACAGCGGAGCTAGAAGTGATGAACGACGCGATAACGTCGGCCATCATTACAGCTTTCGAGGAAAACTGCTCTCTAAAAGAGAGGAAAAGTAAGCGGGAGACCATTTAGTGGAACCGTGAACTTGAATTTCTCAAGGCAGAGTCTCGAAAGTCTTTTAACAAAGCTAAGAGAACAGGAGACTGGGAAGCTTACAAAAGCTCCCGTCTGAAATATACGTACGCCATACGAAAGGTAAAAGAAGACTCATGATGGAGGAAGTACTGCGGGGAAATCGAAAGAACTCCCGAATGTGCAAGGCTTCAAAGAGCTCTTCTAAAAAGTGGTCCCGGGAAGGTGGGCACAATAGAAAAGCTTCAAGGAGGGTTCACATCATCGGGGGAAGAGACTCTGGGGCTACTGCTTCGGACACACTTCCCCGGATGTGTTCCCAAACCTGATGATGGCTCTAATGGCCAGGGGCACCAAGCCGTTGCGACTAGTCAGGCGAGCAGGAGCATCTGGAAATTAGCAGATAGCATAATTAACAAAACGAGAGTTGAATGGGCGATCAACACTTTCAAACCATTCAAATCTCAAAGCAAGGACGGAATTTTTCCCGCATTATTACAACAAGGGATGGAAACACTAGCCACCCTTCTATGTACAATGTTCAGAGTCAGTCTGGCGCTCAACTATGTACCTCAAAGCTGGCGAATGGCAAGAGTGGTATTTATACCCAAGCCAGAGCGTGCATCATATGCCCAGGCAAAGTCACTTCGTCCAATTAGCCTGATGTCTTTTTTGTTGAAGACACTGGAGAAACTGATAGATAGGCACATAAGGGATAGTGTATTGGTGAACTCACCTTTACACAGACACCAGTATGCCTATCAATCGGGTAAATCGTGTAAGCTTAGTTTACACGAACTGACTCGCAGGATAGTAGGGGCTCTTAGAAGTCAAGAAATTGCTCTGGGAGCCTTTCTAGACATAGAGGGGGCGTTTGATAACGCCTTTTTTGACTCTATAGTGAGAGCTGTCGGAAGTCGAAGATTCGACCCAGCCATAACGGGTTGCATTGGTTCCACCCTCAGAGACAGGAAAATCAAAGCTAGTCTGGGACAGACGACTGTGGAGGTGTCTGCCGCGCATAGGTTTCCGTAGGGGGGAGGTCCCCGCTCCCCTGCTGTGGTGCCTGGTGGTGGATAGTCTTCTGCGGGAGCTAGAACAGGCAGGGGTACATGAACAAGGATTTGCTGATGATATCACAATTCTTGTTATTGGGAAATTCGGAGGAGTCGTGTCATCGTTGATGCAAAACGCACTCAGAATCGTCGAAAAATGATGCACAAGAGATGGGCTATCGGTAAATCCGAGTAAAACCTCTGTTGTGGCGTTTACACAACGCACAAAACTTCAAGATGTGAAGACTCTGAGGTTGCGGGGGGAGAAGCTGCTTTTGCAGAGGGAGGTCAAATACCTGGGTCTAATTCTGGACAACAGGCTGACCTTCACACCTCACATCCGTCACATTACGAACAAAGCGACTAGGGCTCTCGGGGCCTGTAAGAGCATGATTGGTAAAACGTGGCGACTAAAACCTAAACTGGTACTTTGGTTGTATACCAAAGTGGCGATACCCACGATTACATACTCAGCCCTGATCTGGTGGTACAAAGCCAGTAAAAGGGAAAGCATAAACCGGCTCAACAGGCTGCAAAGACTGGCGTGCTTAGGTATTACGGGGGCAATGGCATCAACGCCCACCGCTTCCATGGAGGCTCTTCTGGGTCTTCGGCCTCTACACCTGGTAGTGGGGGCCGAGGCTCTACTTGCAGCCTACAGGTTGAAAATTAACGGTCATGGTGAGATCAATCCTAGAAGGAGACACCACACTATGATCTTAAACTCAATTAAGAGTAATGGCTTGCTTAGCATGCACCCTGATAACACTAGCACCGTGAGGGACCTTAGAAAGCCCTATAAGGTCCTAGTACCGGATAGGAATCAAATTGAAACCTCACAAACGCTGGAGCTTAAGTATGATGCCATCTGGTATACAGATGGATCAAAGACTGAGATAAGCACTGGAGTAGGTGTGAGAGGCAAGAGACCGGGGGATGCTTATAGCATTAACCTGGGACCCCTTGCAACTGTATTTTAGGCAGAAATAAGTGCTATATTAGTCTGTGCTGAAGAATTGGTATAGAGAAACCTTGCAGAGAGGAGAATCTGTATCATGACTGACAGCCAGGCAGCTCTAGGAGCCCTGGAAGGAGTTAAATTACACTCCAAGGTTGTCAAACAATGCAAAGATGCTCTGGTAAGACTAGCTCTCCGCAACAGCGTCACACTGATGTGGGTGCTGGAACACCAGGGTATCAAGGGCAATGAGGAAGCGGACTCTCTAGCTAGGAAGGAAAGGAAGCTAAGGGAAGGATTAGGGACATACTAGCAGAACAACACCTTGCTCTCTGGGTGGACCTTTTTGGTGGCTGACTTTTTCTGACGAGACGCAGTCTCAAAAACTCCCCTGACGGGCCGCCACTGAAGAACAGGATCTAGATCTGGTCGTCGCAGAATTTTGTGGTTTAAGAATCAGCGGTAAGTGGTATGGTAAAAGCACAAGATCGTTGTTTCGCGCTGCGGTATCGGAGATACAGATAGCTATGTTGATTGCCAAAATGCTAACCTCCGGTAGGAAAAGACAACATATGAAGAAGTTAATACGAATTTAATAGTAAAATTATTCATATGTATTATCGAGTATTAAAAATTTGCCGATTTATTAAACGTTACTAATATTTAATTAATATGAAAAAGAATATTTAAGAGTCAATCTAGTATTTTTAATTTAGAAACACGTTAAAATTTGTGAAATAATACAAACGAATTAAAAGGTTGTAATATTTGGTTCTTCAATTTGAATTACCGCCTTCTCAAATCAAAGTTACAAACCAAACCAAAGCTGTGATCGTCAAACAAACCTCGTACGATGTGATCTCCCCTCGTAGTCACACTTACAGGTCCTTTTAAATTTGCTGATGGCTCTTTGAATGCTAACGTAGTTTTACCTTACTTACTAACTTCAAACTTAAATCTGTCCAGTGGCGTAACCACTGCTAGGACACCTGAAGGAATAATTAGTACACACAATTTAAATAATACACAGGATTCGTTTTAACGATGAATATATTGTCGTGTTTTTTTTTTCACTTCAACCAGATAAATTTTCTGGTGGTGCTTGGAGTTTTGGTCACCAATCTAAACGTTTTTAATTTTGGAAACAAAACTGGATGTGGTTAATCACCGTACCTTTATTTTCTATAAACATAAAACAATGAACATAAACAGAAACAGAAACTTAAACTAATGAAATCAAGCTTTAAATATACCGTTAACGGAATACTTTTTTTTTTAACTATTTTCCCTCCTTTTGTACTTTCGCCGTCGTTCTCTGCTCCGCCACAGTTATCTCCTCTCTAGCAATCTTCTTTCCAAACTTTACCTCTTCACCACTTCAACAATTCTATTTTTATGCTTTCGAGAGCCTCTTCTCGAACTTAATCGTCCTTTTCTTTTTTTTATTTTATTAAATTTCGAGAGATTAATTTCTCTTCAAAATTCAGCCGGCACCCGGTTTATTATATTTTTTTTTACTCTTCTCTTTTTTTTTTCTTCTTGATTATTTTTTTATATTATTTTTTTTTTAACCTCGCGCACTCTTTAAACGTTTTAAAAGTAATGTACAATAAACTAAAATAAAACTATAAACTACTAAATACAAAATTAACAAATGGAACCTTCTTGAGTTACAGACTTGTACGGTTCAAAGCTACGGTGGTTAATACACTCATCCAGTTTATTTAAATCAAAATATTTTTAATTTTGAGGTAAAATGTGTAAAAGAAAATTTTGTTTTGTAATTCGAAATAAATTTGTAACTTATAATTTGGATTCAGGAATTTATCTGGTTTGATTTTTAATTCATCTCAATATATTAACCGAAAAAAAAAGGTAGTCCGACAACCAATTTACCAGCAAAGTTAATCTCCTTGATATCATGTAATTCAGAATACTCTAGTTTGAAATTTGATTTAATAACTGTTCGATAGTTAATCCCTCTGATCGTAATGTTTTCTAATTAATTATTCATATTTATATTACCAACCACAACCTATAGTAATTTGTAAGAAGTTCATGTATGCATACCGATGTTCAATTCAATTGTTTTTTTTATATTATGTAAGACCTTAAATCATAACCCCTATATTCTAAATTATCCGCTCTTATAATTATTACCTTGTCACTTAAGCTAAGATGGTTACCTTAAAATTAGTACGTCTCTTATTGCTAATTGGTCAGTTTCTTAAATATAAATAAATCGTTTGTACTTAACTAAATAAATTCCCCATACTTAAACTAGCAAATAATCATAGCCGCAAATAATAATCATGAAGAACTTTGTTAACACAGTTCTTTAATATTGTTTTTAATTGGTATTACCCTTTTAGTAGGTTAAATGTTGTAATTTTAATTATATTCAATTTTTATTAAGTTAAATGTATTCAACTGTTACTATTTTATAAGTGGTTGCAAATAATCATAAGGAACATTGTTAAAATTATCAATAACTGTCCTGAAATATCATAATTTTGTAGTACATCATTTAGATATATGAAAAAAGAAAGGAACGATATCACAGCATTTGCTATGTCACTTCCGGTTCCATTACAGCTCACCTTTCTAGTGACCAGCCTATTACTGCGACATATTTTGACCGCCGTCTTATGATTGTAAGCGTCCACTCAATCTAAATTAAATTATCCCACGATAAATATATTTCCACTTCAAACACCCGCCTTCATTAAATTACCTTCAACAACTCCTCTTATGTCTTGACCAAACCACCCCTCGTAATGGTACGCCATTGGAAAAACATTATATGAATAATCAATCTCTTCTATTACATAATCCTACTCCCGTTTTAAATGATAATATTATAAATCACAATCTCAAACAGTAATTAAATCTTATAACTGAAGATATATTAATAAAAACTTAGATGTAACCTCTGATGAAAATTTACTTAACCGCGTGGTCATGATATTATTACTTGTAATTTTAACGTAATCCTGTGTTAAATTCTTTTAACAAAATAAATCAAATATTTTAAACTTACGTATTTTAATTCTGTTGGTAACTAAATATGATATGAAATAATTTTAATTTCAATTACTTGATATTTTAAAACTGATGCACAAAGAACGAGCGTCTTCAACGACGTTCCAAAATGTAAGAAGCTTTTATTACCATCCCTAACGGTCAAATCTAACGGAAAACTCCCACCACTTCCGTTTTACCACCGTTGTATGTTAAAGTAACCAAAATGAACTAAATTTAAAATTTCCCGCCCAATATATTCAAATTCAAATTTACAATATTACAAGGTTGATTAAATTAAATTTGGTTGATCTACTAGAATAAAGATATATGAAAAAATATGAAGACGAAGGTTTTTTTGGAGACGTCAAAAAGTAGTGTGCTGTGTGCAGTAGAACTTGGTAGAACCAAAGAGTATGTAGTGTATAGAGGAACAGCTCTTATGGGTATACCTGTCACTAGCATTTTTTGTACCCTACAATAAAATTGTAGTCGATTCGTAACGACCTCAGCGGCAAAAACGAGCATTATATAATGAGTAAGCATTAAATGAGACAGCATGATAAGCTGTCTTTGTCTGTTACGATTTTGGTAATCCCTTCAGATAGATGGTTATAAAAGTAAGAAGAGAATTTCAAAGTATCGTAAAAACAGACAATTTTATTATTTACTTCGAATTTTAAAGATTATTAAAATTTCAAACCAAAGTTAAAACTACAATAATTTTAAATTTCAACAAATCAACGCTTCAACTCGGATCTCTCGGCACAATTTTTAATTTTTATGTATTTAATTTCATGTTGAATTTTATTTTTTAAATCAAATCAAATTAAAATATTATTATGAAACATTTATCATTAGTTTAGAAGTATACATAAAATATTATTCATGCTTTAAAATTCTTTTTTTGGGTTCTGCTTTTTGCTTGTCATATTACATTAATATTACATATTAATTTATTGCAATTATTGTTTTAAAAAAGTTCGATTTGTTTTTTCGCAATTCTTCTAAAACTGAATGTTTTATATTTATTGCATGTGGAGTAACAGATATAAATCTTTCATATATTTGTAAACTAGATTTACATTACAAATTTTATTTAAACACTTTAAACCAGGGCCGTATTTAAGGGGGTGGTTTTAGGGGTTACAACCTCCCCCGAAATTATTTATCGATAAATAATTCGATAAATTATTCGAAAGTTCGACTGCAATCGTAAAAAAATCAGAAAAAACAAAAACATTAAACTTGAAGTGTTTAAATAAAAATTAAAACTAAAGAGATATTTCTAATAAATTAAATCCCAAATTAAAAAATTGGAAATTCGTATTATAATCCGGCGATTGGCGACACTGGATTAAATACACCTACTACTAAATTGCAAAAATATAAAAACCGAAGATGAAAAATATAAAAATGCCCTAAATATTTACAGTCCTGTGTAAAAGTCTGCGACCACTTAGTTAATTGTTAGTTATTACTCCTATGAATTAATTTTCGATTTTTTGAAAAATAATTATATTGAAATGAATAAAATAGGTATTTTATCTTAATTCTTACTATTATGGTAAAAATTTTAAATTGCAATAAATTGTTTGAACCAAAAAGTTTAAAGGGAACATAAATTTTATGATCATCATGGGCAGCAAAATAGCTTAAAATAACACTTCCGCAATAAATTAGAATGGGCATTGTAAACCCATAAATTGTTTTATATTTTGTACATTTTTGTACATGTGTATATTTGCTTAAGATTTGTGAAATTTTCTTTCAATCTAATTTAGTTCTTCGTTTTGACAACATTATTTTACTATCGCCATCGGTAAAATAAGAATTTAGTTTGTGATTTTTATTCAAATATTAAAATTAAAAATTTTTATTTAAAAACGGTTTTTTACGTGAGAGTTTAAAATTAAAATATGAATAAGTTTAAACTTATTAAAAATATCGTAGTAAACAAAACTTTTAAAGTTATATAAACAAAAACGCCCCCCCGCCCCAGAAGTCAACCTCTAATCAAAATTTGTCGCTCCTTTGACAAATTATTTTCAACCATTAAATAGAGTTCATAAAAATCGAAATTTTCTCTGAATATCGAACTCAAATAAAGAAAAATCGCGCAAAAACATAATTATTTCAATTAAATAAAAACAATTTTTTCACAAAATTTTAATTTTTTTTTGCGGTAACTTTCGACAAAATACTTTCAAACAAAATTTTCTAATAACAATACTCAAAAATAAAATAAAATCTTAATTGCAAAAATACTTGCACAAAATTATACTCAAAAAATCAGCGGAGCAAAATATAGGCTTCTGCCGTTTCCGCCATCTTGGTAAAAAAACCTCCCTCTAGTCACTTTTCTCCAAACATTACATTTCAAAAATTAATATAACAAAATTTAAATTTATAAAAACTTCTTTTGTTATTTTATAAATTAGCTATTTATTTTGCTATTTTTTTAAAACCCTCCCCGAAAATTTAGTCTAAATACGGCTCTGCTTTAAACAGTAATCAGTGCAGTCTTCAAAAAATTCAAAACAAAAATTTAAAAAACAAATTAAAAAATGAAATATTTAATCCTTGATATTTAATATTATTAAATAATTTATAGTATATTTTTAAATTATCGGATTTATCGGAAATTGATCGTATCATTTTAAAAAATTATCGTACGATAACATAATACTATCGTATAGACCAGGCCTGGTATATACTATAAAGCAGTGTTTTTTAACCTGTGGGTCACGATCCCCAAAGGGTCGCGATGTTTTGCTCGTGGGGTCGAAATTTTTTTTAATATAATTAAATTATAAATTTACATAAATTATAATAACTATTTATGATATAGGTGTTAAAAGTGAGATTTTATTTTGTTAGTGGAGAATTTCGCGAAACGAGCGATAGCGAGTCCAAAAAATTATAAACTAATAACACTAGTGTTAAAAATCTTTTTCTTACTAGTGTTAAAATAATTATTAATTATATAAGGGGATTAAGAAGGCTCTATTATTCTCTATTCGATAAGGTTGAAAAACACTGCTATAGAGGATACAAATTATCGTATTATTATATATACAATAACTACCGTATGGTGGTTACACTGATTGTAATGTTTACTGCCCTATTTAAAAATTTCTATGGAGACCCCATGATAAAACCGTGTTAAAAAACCTTTTTTCTTACTTATCCACTTCAGGTACGAACAGTCGCCAAAAAGGTATACCTGCAATTATCGATATAGTAGCTAACTTTATATTTAGGTATTTAATATAAAAATGTTCCCGGCCGATAGATGGCTTTGCTACGCCCTCTGGTAGACGGGATTGTCTCTACGTTTCAATTTTTAATACATGGCTGTTCCTCTATACACTACATACTCTTTGGCGGAGGTCGAATTAGCGAGCAGAAATCTACAAAACAATTAAAATTAATGTTAATTCCCTATGTTCGACGTTGATAGTAGACACAATGTATATGTAAAAAAATTAACTCATCAAATGAGTCAATAAACTTAGAAAATAGAGAAAAAAATAAAAAGAACTTAAAAAACTTTGAGTATGGTTTGACAGACAGCGATTGCCAAAAATAAAGACATTTTTGGTGTTAAGGTATATCGCATTGGGCCTTTGTTCCTATATTCCAACCGTTGCTAGCAGCTTCTATTAGGGATAACAGCCTTGGGACGAGGCAAATTTCAGGAGCTTCATAAGGGAAATTTTAGAATATTAATTTCCCGAAGCCCTAGGCTGAGAGAGATTTGATAAATAATTTTTCCCGAACGGCAAAAGCTCTGTGAAAATTAGTTTGCGATTATGTTTTCAATGTTGTAAAATGCGACGTCGGGATTAATTATATTTTTCCGAATTGTAAATAAAAAAGCGGGTTGAAAATGTCTACAATAACTACAAATACTTTCTGAAGTATTTCGGTAAATGCAAAATTTTTAAATATTATTCATTATTAATATACAACACTTATTTTTTGATTTGCCCACTACGAGCGCTAGTAGTACATTTTTTGTCGACTCCGCCTCTCTGCTCCAAGTCTATAGAGGAACAGCCATGTATTAAAAATTGAAACGTAGAGACATTCCCGTTTACCAGAGGGCGTAGCAAAGCCATCTATCGGCCGGGAACATATTTATATTAAATACCTAAATATAAAGTTAGCTACTATATCGATAATTGCAGGTATACCTTTTTGGCGACTGTTCGTACCTGAAGTGGATAAGTAAGAAAAAAGGTTTTTTAACACGGTTTTATCATGGGGTCTTCATAGAAATTTTTAAATAGGGCAGTAAACATTACAATCAGTGTAACCACCATACGGTAGTATTGTATATAAAACAATACGATAATTTGTATCCTCTATAGCAGTGTTTTTCAACCTTATCGAATAGAGAATAATAGAGCCTTCTTAATCCCCTTATATAATTAATAATTATTTTAACACTAGTAAGAAAAAGATTTTTAACACTAGTGTTATTAGTTTATAATTTTTTGGACTCGCTATCGCTCGTTTCGCGAAATTCTCCACTAACAAAATAAAATCTCACTTTTAACACCTATATCATAAATAGTTATTATAATTTATGTAAATTTATAATTTAATTATATTAAAAAAAATTTCGACCCCACGAGCAAAACATCGCGACCCTTTGGGGATCGTGACCCACAGGTTAAAAAACACTGCTTTATAGTATATACCAGGCCTGGTCTATACGATAGTATTATGTTATCGTACGATAATTTTTTAAAATGATACGATCAATTTCCGATAAATCCGATAATTTAAAAATATACTATAAATTATTTAATAATATTAAATATCAAGGATTAAATATTTCATTTTTTAATTTGTTTTTTAAATTTTTGTTTTGAATTTTTTGAAGACTGCACTGATTACTGTTTAAAGCAGAGCCGTATTTAGACTAAATTTTCGGGGAGGGTTTTAAAAAAATAGCAAAATAAATAGCTAATTTATAAAATAACAAAAGAAGTTTTTATAAATTTAAATTTTGTTATATTAATTTTTGAAATGTAATGTTTGGAGAAAAGTGACTAGAGGGAGGTTTTTTTACCAAGATGGCGGAAACGGCAGAAGCCTATATTTTGCTCCGCTGATTTTTTGAGTATAATTTTGTGCAAGTATTTTTGCAATTAAGATTTTATTTTATTTTTGAGTATTGTTATTAGAAAATTTTGTTTGAAAGTATTTTGTCGAAAGTTACCGCAAAAAAAAATTAAAATTTTGTGAAAAAATTGTTTTTATTTAATTGAAATAATTATGTTTTTGCGCGATTTTTCTTTATTTGAGTTCGATATTCAGAGAAAATTTCGATTTTTATGAACTCTATTTAATGGTTGAAAATAATTTGTCAAAGGAGCGACAAATTTTGATTAGAGGTTGACTTCTGGGGCGGGGGGGCGTTTTTGTTTATATAACTTTAAAAGTTTTGTTTACTACGATATTTTTAATAAGTTTAAACTTATTCATATTTTAATTTTAAACTCTCACGTAAAAAACCGTTTTTAAATAAAAATTTTTAATTTTAATATTTGAATAAAAATCACAAACTAAATTCTTATTTTACCGATGGCGATAGTAAAATAATGTTGTCAAAACGAAGAACTAAATTAGATTGAAAGAAAATTTCACAAATCTTAAGCAAATATACACATGTACAAAAATGTACAAAATATAAAACAATTTATGGGTTTACAATGCCCATTCTAATTTATTGCGGAAGTGTTATTTTAAGCTATTTTGCTGCCCATGATGATCATAAAATTTATGTTCCCTTTAAACTTTTTGGTTCAAACAATTTATTGCAATTTAAAATTTTTACCATAATAGTAAGAATTAAGATAAAATACCTATTTTATTCATTTCAATATAATTATTTTTCAAAAAATCGAAAATTAATTCATAGGAGTAATAACTAACAATTAACTAAGTGGTCGCAGACTTTTACACAGGACTGTAAATATTTAGGGCATTTTTATATTTTTCATCTTCGGTTTTTATATTTTTGCAATTTAGTAGTAGGTGTATTTAATCCAGTGTCGCCAATCGCCGGATTATAATACGAATTTCCAATTTTTTAATTTGGGATTTAATTTATTAGAAATATCTCTTTAGTTTCAATTTTTATTTAAACACTTCAAGTTTAATGTTTTTGTTTTTTCTGATTTTTTTACGATTGCAGTCGAACTTCCAGTACTTTATTAATTGATAAATAATTTCTGGGGGGGAGGGGGGGGAGTGTAACCCCTAAAACCACCCCCTTAAATACGGCCCTGGTTTAAAGTGTTTAAATAAAATTTGTAATGTAAATCTATAGTTTACAAATATATGAAAGATTTATATCTGTTACTCCACATGCAATAAATATAAAACATTCAGTTTTAGAAGAATTACGAAAAAACAAATCGAACTTTTTTAAAACAATAATTGCAATAAATTAATATGTAATATTAATGTAATATGACAAGCAAAAAGCAGAACCCAAAAAAAGAATTTTAAAGCATGAATAATATTTTATGTATACTTCTAAAATAATGATAAATGTTTAATAATAATATTTTAATTTGATTTGATTTAAAAAATAAAATTCAACATGAAATTAAATACATAAAAATTAAAAATTGTGCCGAGAGATCCGAGTTGAAGCGTTGATTTGTTGAAGTTTAAAATTATTTTAGTTTTAACTTTGGTTTGAAATTTTAATAATCTTTAAAATTCGAAGTAAATAATAAAATTGTCTGTTTTTACGATACTTTGAAATTCTCTTCTTACTTTTATACCCATCTACCTGAAGGGATTACCAAAATCGTAACAGACAAAGACAGCTTATCATGCTGTCTCATTTAATGCTTACTCATTATATAATGCTCGGTTTTGCCGCTGAGGTCGTTACGAATCGACTACAATTTTATTGTAGGGTACGAAAAATGCTAGTGACAGGTATACCCATAAGAGCTGTTCCTCTATACACTACATACTCTTTGGTAGAACCACAGAATAAGTATATACAGAAGCGTCACTCCGGGCGGCACCTTTGATATTTAGATGCGATCGCCAGTGACCTTGGACCTTTAAATTGGTAGTTGACGAACACAACCACACAAATTTTATATGGTATTGACAGTGAATAATAAACGTAACAGTTGTTATTTATGATAAAATTTTGTTCATTCGTAAAGAAAATGTTAATAATACAGTTGGCGCAATTTTCTTTAATTCTAAAATATTTATTTTTACTTTTATAATTTCAAATAAAACGGGAAATCCTTTTTTCTCACCTGGGTTATACGTTGTTTATACGAGTATTGACGGGTTTGCACGAGAAGCCCTTTAACTTGGTAGTGAAATTTATCTCTCTCTAATTTTAAGTTCTTTGTTCAAGTGACGCTTCTGTATATACTTATTCTGTGGTAGAACTAAGATTTTAACGCAAATGGGCGTATCCGTGAAACTGGAATAAGAGCCACTGCCATAATAACCTGTGACTATCATGACCTGTGACAATAACCATGATAGAATGTGTATGTCGTGTTGCCAACAAGTTGAATAATAAAAATCAAAACTTAGTTTAGGTCAAAGCATTTAGAAGCGAAATAAATTTTAGCAAGTTTTCAGATGTGGGTAGTAAGAGGTGCTTATAACGGATTTAATTAATTTAAATTAAAAATCAATATTTGAGAATAATTACATATTTATTGAGCAATAAAAATGATAATAGATTTAAATAAAAATAAGGATTCTTTAATACAAGCTTGGAAGGATGTTTTAGACAATCAAACTGGTACAAATTGGTAAGCAAATAAATTATTTTTATTAAATGTTGCTATAAATTTTTAAAAATATTGTAGGGCATTATTTGGATATGAAGGACAAACGAATAGTCTTAAAGTTATTGGTCAGGGTTCACAGGGCATTGAAGAATTAGTGGACGATTTAAACAGTGGAAAGATTATGTATGCCTTTGTCAAAGTTAACGATCCAAAAACTTCTTTACCAAAATTTGTTCTTATTAACTGGCAGGGAGAAGGAGCTAATACAGTACGTAAAGGAATTTGTGCTAATCATCTACGAGATGTAGAGAACTTTTTTACTGGTGCTCATTTAACAATTACTGCACGTAACGAAGAAGAAGTTGAACCTGATCTTATTATTGATAGAATTTCTAAATCAGGCTCAACTTATAGTTTTAATGTTCCAAGAAGTGATACATCTAGTATAAAAGCTTCTGTTGGCTCTAATTATCAACGAATTAATCCTGTTAAAGAAATTAATGTTAGTGAACGAGATCAGTTTTGGTTGAAAGAAGAAGCAGAAGAAAATCAAAGACAAGCGGAAGAAAAAAAACGTAAAGAAATTATGTACCCGGAAACTTTTCCTAAAAAGAAGGAATATGTAAAAGTGGACAAAGAAAATGCTACAATCAAGAAAATCAATAAAGAAATAACTTCAAGGAAGGAATTTGAAATAGTTATGTTAAACAATGATCAAGGGCATTGCAGTGATACGTGCATTGATATAAAAAAGATAAATCAAAGTGAATTATTACGACAACAAAGAAAAAAGGAAGCTCAAGATTTAATTGCTCAAAGAACTATTGATGCAAGATCAATTTTTGAAAATAGCACATCTACTGGCCAACTTAAATATACACCTCAAAAACCAGCTCGTAACTCGTTATTTAAATCACAACTTCCTCAAAGTGTGCATTCAAGTCAACCTGACTCGGATTCAAAGTGAGTATGGCTATTATTTAATTTGTAATGTAAGCATTGAAGAGTTTTATATTTTAAATTTCTTGTACTTAAGGGGCCTATACACGATGAGACATGTTGTACAACTTGGTTCGGTTGTAGGTGATGTTGTATCGTGTGTGGGTCAGTCTTTGTACTAAATTTCAAGTTTTACAAACGGTTGGATAAAATCAAAACGATTTAGAATTTTAGGGGCGGGGCTTTATGTTGTATGAACTAGTACGACCGTGTATGAGCATGTTGTACAACTTTTTTGCAAACATCAGTGTAATTTTTAATTTTACGAAGCTTATATTGAGATGACATCCTGATAAGAGCATTGCTATTAAAAGTTTAAGCTACTGATTAATATTTTTGTGTTAATGTGAGTTTATTTGATTTGTTTTAAACAACGAAAATGGTATTAATTATTAATAACGATTTATGGAGACGTTTTATTGTAAAGTACAGGAGTCTGCCAGAGTTATGGAAAATAAAAAACGACAGTTATAAAAATAAGAACGCTAGAAATAAGGGTTGGGAAGAGTACTATTAACTAGTTTCCAACTAATTGAACCTGATGCCACACTGGACATTTTAAAAAAGCGAATAAACAATATGCGTGCATGTTATCGACTTGAACTAAAAAAGATTGCATCTCTCATCAATGTATTTTTCTTTATAATTAAAGGTGTAAGCATTAAGGTGTAAACATTGTTATTCATGCGTAGAAAATTTTTATAATTTTTCGGTGATGTTATTTTGAGTTCCGTCAATAAATTTATGTGGGAAAATTTAGCTCGTTTTTGCAGCCAATCTTTAATCCAAATTTTTCTTTTTCTTTTCGTTTGATGCGTTTTTCTGTGCACGCAGCTATTATTATGCTACACAAAATAACTTCTTCAGTCTTTCTTGACATTTTGTAAAAATGAGTTGCAGTATTTGGGGCATTCCATGCCAAATCGGACACCATTTAGCTTTTGCATCTCGGATTTTACTGAAAAATTTTTTTCTCTTAGTACTAGTTGAGCCTAGTCTCCATTATTGTTTTTAGCTTTTTTTATCAAGTCATTCAAAAGAAATAAATTTTTGAAAAATTACGGAAAATTACATTACTTTTTTTTAAAATGCTCATAACTACGTCACTAATTGGGCAAATGACACAATTTTTTTTTCAAAACTTTTGTTTTTAAATCTACTTTCCATAAAAAATATCAAAAATTGTATTAAAACGGTATTACTAATAGATTTTCAAGTTTCAAAAATAAATAGTCATTTTTAACAATGTATGTGCAGTTTAATTTTTTTCAATTTTTTTTGTAAAAAACTGTTACCAATTTAACAAATTTTAAGCCTAGTCCCATCGTGGGTAAATGATGGGATCTATATTTTTTTGAATTTTTAATGTTTTTTTTTGTTAATTTTGAAATATATTAAAATTTTTTTTTAACTAAAAAAAATTTTTTTTTAATTATTTTGTTTTAAAACGAAGCACGAAGCATTTTAAAACGATTTTACTATTAGATTTTCAAGTTTCAAAAATAAAACACCATTTTTAACAGTGTATGTACTGATCGATTTTCTTCAAAATTTTTTGTAAAAACTGTTATTAATTTAACAAATTTTAAACTTTACCGAACATAATATATAGTATTTTATTTTGTTTATATCTTTTCCCTTAATAACAATTTTTACAAAAAATTTTGAAGAAAATCGATCAGTATATACACTGTTAAAAATGGTGTTTTATTTTTGAAACTTGAAAATCTAATAGTAATATCGTTTCTAAAATGCTTTCGATATTTTTTTTATGAAAAATTTGTTTAAAAACAAAATAATTAAAAAAAAATTCTTTTTAAAAATTTTAAAACAAATTTTAATATTTTAAAATTAAAAAAAAATTAAAAATTCAAAAGAATATAGATTCCATCATTTACCCACGATGAGACTAGGCTTAAAATTTGTTAAATTGGTAACAGTTTTTTACAAAAAAAATTGAAAAAAATTAAACTGCACATACATTGTTAAAAATGACTATTTGTTTTTGAAACTTGAAAATCTATTAGTAATACCGTTTTAAAATAATTTTTGATATTTTTTATGGAAAGTAGATTTAAAAACAAAAGTTTTGAAAAAAAATTGTGTCATTTGCCCAATTATTGACGTAGTTATGAGCGTTTTAAAAAAAAGTAATGTAATTTTCCGTAATTTTTCAAAAATTTATTTCTTTTGAATGACTTGATAAAAAAAGCTAAAAACAATAATGGAGACTAGGCTCAACTAGTACTAAAAGAAAAAAATTTTTCAGTAAAATCCGAGATGCAAAAGCTAAATGGTGTCCGATTTGGCGTGGAATGCCCCATATACACAGTTTGATTTCTTTGCATATACTAATGTTTGTCGAACTTGATTTGAATGTTGTAGTTCCATGTTCTACAACATGTTTCATAGTGTATAGGCCCCTTTACTCTTTGACGGTAGGCTTTTTCACATAATTTGATTTATTAATCTGAGTTGCTGTTGGCAGAGGCGGATTTATACTTTTGCCGCCCATAGGCACTGAGGTTCTCGCCGCCTCTATTTAAAGGAAAAAACAGTTGCTGGATATAAAGTATCAAGTAAACAACCTTTGCAATAGTATATTCCTGGCCGAACTTCGAAAATTATTCGTTACTGGGCGCGCAGCAAGCTTTTTAAAGCTGCGCGCCCAGTAATGGACAATGTTTTTCGAGTTGAGGTGAGTATACTTTTTTATCGGAAAACATAAAAATTAGCTATTATACTAAAAATAAAAAAAAAATCGTATAATATAATATTTATAACTGACTTCAAAAAAGGAGGTTATCAATTCGGTTGTATTTTTTTTATTTTTTATGTTTGTTACCTCAGAACTCCGTCATTTATGAACCGATTTTCAAAATTCTTTCGGCGTTGAATCAAGTATACATAGTTCCAAGTTGGTCCCATTAAAATTTCATTCGTATTGGACCTTGAACTTCGAAGATAAACCGGAAAAACCGTCAAACTTCTCCTCAACTCTTCTCAAAATCGGCTTAATAACGCATTAAGTACTGAGTACCTGTACCTGTTTTATATTACCTGTTCTTGCCCGGTGGGTCAGAATCTTTTCTTAAGTACCTTATTGTTATTAATCTTCTAAGTAGTACGTTAAGTATAAGGTAAATAGTAAATACATTTATATCAACTATGATCGGATTTTCAAAATTCTTTTTGCGTTTAGTAGGTCTACCCATACTCGCTTTCGATAAATAGTTACGGAACGCAACATGCACTAAAAAGTAAAAAATAATTACGTTATTTAATTACTTCAACTAGCTGGCATAGACGGTCAATTGTAATTTTTGCAGTCGGTGCCGGTCAAGCTTTTAAGAATTTTAGTTTTAGTAATTTAGCCAGCTTGGCTGACACCGACTCCAAAGATTACAATAATTGACCGCCTATGCCAGCTAGTTGAAGTAAATAAATAACGTAATTATTTTTTACTTTTTAGTGCTTTTTTTCACAGTAGTTTTTTTTTAAGTCGGTTTTATTTTTTTTTAAACATTTTTTTCTGATTAAAACAATATAGAACAATATCGCCTTACACTGAGAGAAAATTTTAATACTGTGAATTAGAATTATTGTTACAAGTATAAGAAATTCTATTACGTATTTGGACAGCAAAGCGTTTTATTACTGTTAGTATAATCATTTTGCTAAACCAGTGGGGTACTGTCAGACAACCCTCATCACGAATTTCAAAATTTCAACTGCACTATAGGAAAGAGGACACTTTTCTAAGCATATTAGAACAAAAATTTTTGCGGTCCGTGCATTAGTTCTCAAAAAAGTCGAATTTGAAAAATTAAAATTTACATGTATTTTAGATACACCTTTTAACACGGCTGCACGATTAGCTGATTTTGTGTAAGGCAAAAAAATTAAAAATATCCCTGAAAAATGACAGAACTCGCCAAGGGTGGAACTCGAAGCCATAGAACTCGTACGGGTGTCGATCCCGAATGACAACATTAAGAGTGTATTAAAGCACTCGTACCGTCAACAAAATGAAGAATAGGAACGGAACGTGCCAGTTGACCGTGGCTCGACACGTTGCAACGGGGTGTATCGGGTTACAATTACCTACTTTTAATAACTTTAAAATGCCGTTTTTTCGAAAACTAAAGCATGGACCGCAGATATTTTTGTTGCATTATACACAGAAAAATGTCCTCTTTCCTATAGTGTAGTTGAAATTTTGAAATTCGTGATGGGGGTTGTCTGACAGTAGCCATACCATCTTAATATAATTTAATATCAGTAATATTTATATCTTATACCAGTTATAAAGTTCGTAAAATCTATCTTACTGCGGTTTTAAGACGCTTTATGTAATTGACACTACTGAAATGTAGTGTGTAATAATAAGTATTACTAAAATAATTGTCATCATAAGATTGGTTAATATACATTAAAATTATTTCTTATAGTAGCTATAATAAACTTTTTAAGAAGTATAAGGATGCTTAATAAAACATTTAATGTTATATTTTAAAACATTTATTTTTAAATACATACATTTTTATTAGAAACAAGAAACATAATAGTACTTATCAGCTAATTGTGTAGTAACAAGTGGAGAATAATTCATTAAATCTGATTGCAATATGCAATAACTATTAGAAGCAGTACTTGTAGTAAGTATTTTATAAGCTTGTAAATGTTTATTAAATAATAGAACATCAAATCGTTTGTAAATAAACAAAATTTCACTTTTGACAGAAACAAATATATGAGTTATTAATCCAAAGACAGGCATTCCATCAATACAATCTATGTAAATGGTATCATTTATTTTATAATTGGTACTATTTACACTGACCCGTTTGGTACTTATTACATTTCTTTTGAAATGTTCGATGTCATATGATTTCGAAAAAATTTCATCAAAATTACTAACAACAGTATAGATACTTTCAATATCGACAGATTTTCCCATCGTTATATTTTTTTCAAAGCCCTTATTAAGTAATAATCTGTTACAAAATTTTAATTGATTTTTTATTGCTAGTGTTTTTGCTATGTCTATTCTAGATGAAACTACATTGGCTGAAGTTTTCGATAGTCTATGTTTCGACTCGTAACGCATACAAGACATATGAACCAAAGGACCAACTTTTTTCATAATATTAGGATAATGTACCATGTGATGATGTTTTGGTTTTAAATGTCGTTTAAAGGTATCGATAATGATTTCATGATGTTCACTTATCAAGATTTTTAATAATTCGTGGCCATTCGATGTTGAATGTTTTGACAATATTAAACACATGATTTCACGAAGTTTTATATATAGTTTCCAATACTTGTTATCAATTGGAACTAGGTCTCCAATAATTAAACCAAAATATAGTATAAAACATTTCATTTCTGAAGCAGACATTTTTAAACTTTGATTTTTTAAATTATCTACAGATATCAAACAGGGTTTATTTTTAATATCTGAACCATACTTAAAATGTCGAATTCGAGAGTTAAGTATTTTTAATGAAAATAATTTATCTTTATTGATAAACTGATCTAAAAGCAAAATTAAATCAAAACTCCCAACTCCTTCAAATATGTCATGCATAATATCCACAGCAAAGTTTTTAGTTACTTCAAATGTATTTATGTTGTTCCAAATACACAGAGCTTTTACTCCAGTTTTACTTATGTCATTTATTTCCAAATCTAATTTATAATTAGTCTCATTTCTTAATAAATCGGTTTGCTCACAAGTTTGAGTTTTAGTCCGCAAACATTTGCAAAATCTGCAAAAATAGTTTGATGTAAAACTTTCGGAAAATCCTAAAAGAGTATGTATCCCTAAATTATCTCCAATTATAAGAGCAAGACAAAAATTTATATTGATAACTTGACCGTCTATTTCTATTAGTATTCCCTTAGTCTCCAACTGATTGAAATCGTTAATAAGTTGCGAAAAAACTATATTTTTTCCAAATTCATTTAAATCGTAACTGTGAAATAACATAGCTAGAAAAATATTGTTAACAGTACTTTGTTCTAGTACAGGCAAACAGGGTATCGAAAAGTAAATTGCTCCTAATTTATGGATACCGGCATGGGCACCTAATGGGTTACCAGTTTCGTATTCATCAAAATATAGATAAATGGGAAAGATAAAATTATTTTTGATACGAGATACTTTGTTTTTCCAATAATCTGTTTGAATTATATTGCTTACAACATCATTGTTACAAGAATTAAGAGCTTTCATGTAATTCACGGTATCCATAAACACATTTGGTAACTCAAAAAATTTTTTTAATGTTTTCCCAATTGGTACATATTGTGCATGTGCCATCTTTTGCAATGTTTTCGATCCGATTTCTTCTAATCGTTGTCCTAGTACCAGTTGCATAGGCTCTATGAAAATTCCTATATCGCCTAAATTTTTGAATCTTTTATACTCACTATCTAAATCATTAAATGAATCGTTTAATACTGTAACGAAAGACACACATTGATTTATAAGAAGTTGTGAAATTTCGGTATTATAACTATCCAAAACTTTTGTTAAACCGTCTTTAATATGGTTCGTACAATCAGAAATAAATTCTTTAAGTTCCTCAATAACGTTTTGAACTTGCTTTCTTGTCAATGTAGATTCATCGTACAGTTTGCAAATAAACTTGATTGCTTTTTGGATCATTAAATCAGAAAAACCTTTTATGTCGATTGTAAATTTACTAAAATCTAAATGAGAGTTTTGTGTATTACAATTATCATCAGTGTTAACAATACAATTATTGAATTTTACATGATTGTCATCAGATAAATTTTGAGAGGAATTACAATTTTGAGAAAACTTATAATTCAAACGTTTTGGCGATTTATTTATTTCACAAAAGTGAGATTTTAAGAAATGCTTTCTGAATGAATCTAGAGACGAAAAACTTCTAGTACAATTTCTTTCTTTACATCGATATAAATCATTCACTTTTAAATTATGTATATTTCTAAAATGTAAAATCAATGTATTGATGGCATGAGTCTTTAAATTGCAAATATAACAATGTGGCATTTTTAGAAACTTGACAACTAAATAATACTAATTAAAAAAAACTAAACTAAATGGTAAAAAAAATACAAAATATTTTATTTTAAAATAAAATCAAAATTAAAACTTACTCTTCAGTTAATAATCTTCTGATATCTGACATAAGTGAATGTGTAGCAGTGTTAATATTATCAAAACGTGTCGTCACGTCATACACCATCTTTTGTATGAATGTCTAGACATGGCCACATTCTGGTGGATATTTGGCATTAAAGGTATGAAAAGCTTTGAACGTTAGATCTAATGCCTTGAGTGGTGAATCTACTTGATACCTCACAGTATCGATTATTACATAATAATTTTCTTCACCTACACATACGAGAAAAGGCCGAAGAGACAATTTTTCCCGTAACAAAACTTTTCTTCTTTCTTGGAGCTTTTCTTGTAATAACCCGATATTCTGAAATAGAATTGGTTAGACCATGTACATCCCTACAAAATAAACTTACAGAGATATTAAGCAAAATGCTTTCCTGGATTTCCAGTCTGGAAGGTCTCCAAGCTTTCTTTTTTGGTCTAGAACTGTCACCAACAGTTACTGGCCCAAATAAATGGGGTAAATAAATAAGGCTGAGGAGATTATTATCTGTAATATTTCGTATGTTATTGTACATATTTAGGACTTCCTTTTACTCACCTAATATATTTTCATTTTGTAAAGGTAACTTAACATGCTTGTTTGTTGCTTCCTTAATACAGTAGGGCCGCGGTAATCCGGACTCTCGCTTGTTCGGTGATCGCTGTAATCCGGCCGGGCAATGGGATTCGCGGGGGAGGCCCGGCGGCGTGTAGGTGCGGGGGCTGTCATGAGCCATTGCAGACTTTTTCAAGAAGAATTAACTAATGTTTTATTTTAACTTACTGATTTCCTTACATAGTTGTAATTTTGAACATGTACATTTTGTCTATATGCTATAATTTAAAAATTGTTTAAAGAAACTAAGGTTAAACATGTGTTTTATTAACATTTAATATGGCATACTATAATCCGGACGCCTCGATAATCCGGAAAGGGTCTTGTTTTTGCCTCTCCGGATTAACGAGGCCCTACTGTAATAGCTTTAGCCAATGCTGGCCATGCAGTATAAAGATTATTCTCTTTTCCAGGAAATAATTGATTAAAATCTTGTTCAATCTAAAATTCGTAGATATTAAATTTTATTGAATGTCTTATAAATACTATATGTTCCTCCTTTTCCCCCAACACTTACCAAAGAAAATCCTTCTTTTTGTTTTAGAGCTGGATATTTGTTAAAATGATCTATGATTGATAAATTTGTCTCCTTTTGCCTTAATTTATAAGTTTGAAACCAGTAGAGAAGTACAGTATCCCAAGGTTCAACAGCATGTTGTAAAAAAGCTAAACTAGCCAGAGCAGTCTCATCTGTCGCCTCATCCGTTTATAATGACGTCACTGAAAAGTAATTTTTATATAAAAATGTAATAAAATGAATTTTGATTATAATTACAATCAGGTGGTGATGCATACGATTCGGAACACTCGATTACCTTGATTGCACTTCTAATATTAACGTAACATGAATAAAGTTTACCTTTCGGTGATAACTTTGGAGTTACAGCACTCTTTGGCTGGTACGATATATAGTACGTGTATTTACTTTCTTTTGTGAATAGTTCAATAATTTCTTCACTAGCAGCTATAAATGTGGTGGAAGTAATGCTGAAAAAAATTTATGAATTCAGTTGAATATATAAAATGTTACGATTTAACACCTTTTGTTAAGATTGAGAAGGTTACTAATAATTATATGGGTTAGCTTGTTTCTTAATTTATTAGTCAAAAATCCTTGGTCTTTACTCATTAAAATCTGTCTCCCTTCTATGCTTTGATTTAAAAGATTTTCTAATGATCCTGCGGAAAAAATTGAAGTTTTAATTTTTTTTGGAAAGTGAGCAAAATCTATTCCGATATCTGGATTTAAATTATTTTGAGAAGTTCCCTCTATGGGTGCCGGAGGTGGCATTAGCACAAATGATTCTTGTCCCGGATGCAACGCAGCAATTATATTTCCATCGGTTTCGACATAATATGATCCTAAAGATGTAGAAGAACCATCAGAACATAAGCTAGCAGTATCGGTCGATGCAGAAGCAGTGCCATGTAGTACCCAATTTTCTACACGAAATTTTTTCATCTTGTCTTTAAATTTCAGTTGTAGTCCTATCTTCGGTATTAAAAACTCGATTGTAGCGTTATCCAACAATTTCAGTGTCTCTTCATCTATACCATGTTCTTTAAATTTCTCTAACAATTCATCAGCCATACCCCATTTAGTCAAAATAGTTTCGACAAAAGTGTCCGACATTCTAAATATAAGCGTTAAATCAATCACTAAACTGTACAAATTTAATTCGTTACTAAATATTAAACTATCGTTAGAAACTATTAAAATTTAAGAAAGCTGTTACGTAAAAAATAAATTACCTACAAGATTAATTTAAAATAAATGTGTATTTTGGCGCCAACACGAAACAAAGAGGACGCTAACTTTTATAAACGTAAAAAACGATCGTTATCACTTTTACAAATTAACAGTAGGTAGTATAAATACTATATATTTGGAAAGATATTCTAAACTAATTAATTAATAATTACTAATTATTAAATTACTTACCTGAGGATAATTTGGATAAAAAATCAAACCAATCACACACAACATTAACTTAACAGTAGCACAATAGAAATAAAGTAGCATTACGCGTTTTGCTAAAACTGCTGAGTTTATGAATTGCACACTACCCTGTTATAATATTTCTTGCAAACATTATTATATTATTATGACATTTACAAGTAACCGTTTGATAAAAGCAGAGTGTCTAAGAAATTTTATTATGTTTACAATATTTTACAATTGAAGATTTAATACCGCTACTATAAACCACAGTTTATTATTCGAACAACTTTGGCTATAAATCATTATTAAACAAATCATAATTATAATTATTCTTTATTACTACTGTAATGAAAATTGTTTTAGCAATACTTTCTAATAAAACTATTTTTCCCAGTGTAGTTACGATATGTCATAACACATTAATATTTCCCTAGGGAAATATGAAGCGTCATATTTTAAAGTATACTTTGCGCACGATGACTGGACAATCAAACACGCAAAACAAAATACTCAAGCCATCCCTGTTAAAAAGTGACATTTAACTTTTTCTGAATAATTGTGCTCCGTATTGATCTAGAATTTTGCATAAGGCTTCCTTCGACAACTTGCTAGGGGGGTGGGGGGTGGGGGTGAGAACGAGCAAAGGGGGGTAAATTTTTTGTTCAGTTTTTCGATATCTAGCGCCGTTTTCGAGTTATTGCAATTTCAAAATCTCAAATTTAGGTTACTGTTGCATATCCTATCCCACGATTTTAACTTTTTCCTATTGACTATTGAAAAGAGGACAATTTTCTGAGTATATTAACACAAAAATTTTTTTGGATTATGCAATAGTTGTCGAAATAACGGCATTTTAAAATTACGAAAAGCAGGCAAATGTAATATGATATACCCGATGTGTGACGGTTGGTCTCACGTTGAGGTACGGTCTCGTCGGTGACGGTCTCATTTTGTTGACGGTACGTGTGCTTTGATATACTCTTAATGCTGTCATTTGCGATCGACACTCGGACGAGTTCTATGGCTTCGAGTTCCACCCTTGGCGAGTTCTGTCATTTTTCAGGGATATTTTTAAATTTTTTTGCCTTACACAAAATCGGCTAATCATGCAGCCGTGTTAAAAGGTGTATCTAAAATACATGTAAATTTAAATTTTTCAAATTCGATTTTTTCGAGAACTAATTTATAATCCAACAAAATTTTTGTTCTAGTATGCTTAGAAAAGTGTCCTTTCACGTATTTTCAATAGGAAAAAGTTAAAATCGTGGAATAGGATACGCAACAGTACCCCAAATTTAATTTTTGATGAAATATTGATATATTTAATAATATATTTTTCAATTAGAAGAAAACTATTGATTACAACACGGGAAATATGAATACATCTCTCGGGATTTTCCCCCGAGAGGTAACTAGCCAACCTGGGGAAATATATTATTCATATTACCCTAGTTGTAATAATAGCTATATTATTATGCTTTAAATATTCTGTCATATGAAATAAAAGTAATACAACGTCCATGGCATACTGGAAGTAAACCGATTTGTCAGATCAATAAGGTCAGGATAGGTTTGGCGCGGTTAGTAATTGAATGGGTGACCGCTTTGTAAATATTTTACTTAAATTTTTGTTTTATACAACCCTTCTTAATCGCATACATTAGGGAGTTATCGCCACACCACGGTAAACTCTTCGCTAACGCTGAAAGGCACGTGACAAGATACGGTATTTTACAATAACGAGAATACAGTTTAACAGCTGTATTCATAAAAAGTTACAACAGGTTTATAAACCTATTATAAGCAAAGTGTCAAAAAACATTATTCATAAACGTTCAATAGCGCTAAAACACAGTTATAAGACTGCTATAAGACTGATATAAGCGGTTTGTAACCTAAAACAACCAATCACATATAACCCATAACCTGTAACAGTGTTATAACTAGGGCTGGGAATTATATGCATAAAAAAATTGAAAATATGCGCATATTTATACTCGAATTTCCATAAAAATATGCATGTTAAAGTAAAAAATATGCAGTAAAAAATTCAGAATTCAAGTTCAAAATATGCAATAAAAAGCTAATATTTTGAACTTTTTTGATACAACCGATTCTCTTAAAGTGATTTAAGATTTAGATGAATTAAATTTTTTTGCAGTTACGTTTATGCAAACTTTCGCTTCGTGTTGCTTTATTTGATATTTTTTTCCGCAGGTACTCGAAAAGCAATAAGTTACAATTACTTTTACCTTTAGATCAAAGGTCTTAAATAAAAATGTACTAACAGTTTTACTGCAAACTCTACAAAACACGTTATTTTTGTTATCCGCAGTCAGTTATGGATACTCCTATATCCAAAAAGTAATATTCAGACTTTCTTTAGCAGTGGCGGTCCGTCAGGGGAGTCTTTGAGACTGCTTCTCCCCATAAAGTCAACCAGTAAAAAGAAAAAAATGTTTTATTAAAAATCATAATTTACAAGACTACTATTCGTATTGAAAAAATTATGTGGTGTTTTAATTTCTTAATTATATTTTTACATAATTGTTATTTAAACAAAAGCGTTTGAAATCAACACCTGCGTTTAAAATTTCATAGCGACGTAAATTGCTGATACGATAACGTCGGTTGCCAGTTGCAAGAGATGCTATATGAAAGACTCATACTTAAAATGCATCAATATGCTAAATGCAATTATTAATACATAACGTAGGAGCGGGGAAATTGCATACAGCCAATCTGCCAACGAACCAAGACTCTTCAAAGTTTATGCAATATAATTTACGTAGTATTTGTTATTACAAGTTCTACGTGTTTGTGCATTTATTCCCTTATACTTTTTAAATAATTTTCAGCAATGGAAATAAACAATATATTGGACTTTTTGTTAAAAAATAATTTTAATACGTTATCTTAGGAACAAAAGTGTAAATTAAAAACTAATAGACCAACACCCAGCCTTTCATTAGAATCTAAAGAAGGTAAATTTACAAGAAAATTTCAATGTTAGTACTTACAAGGAGGGGGCCAGGTATGCGAAATTTTGTTTTTGTTTATACTTACACTACGTGAAGATTACACTTACGACATTACGCGAATGAAATAGTAGCGCGCCATATTCAGTCAATTTTGAGAAAATCGAATTTGAAAATTTCTTCTTTTTGCACGAATTATCCTGATGAAAGATAAAACTTGCAACAAAGGTTTCGTGGCAACGAGATAGAGTGGTTGATCTAATAAGCAAAGGGTTCTAGGTTTGATTCTACCATCAGTACTTTTTTTTAATATTATTTTTTTTAATTAATTTTCTTTTTAAATTACCTTAGTATTTCCTAATGATAAACATAGAAAGGTAATAAAGTCAAATCCAAGTAACTCTGGTCACTTGCAAAAATAGTTTTAAAAGAAATAAAATTTTCTGTTATCAGAAAATACCACGAATATTCGTTCCACGTAATTTGTGAACTTAATTTATATCATACAAAAATTGTTTGCCAGATGTGAATTAACAATCGACATTTGTAAATTTTAATATTAACCAAAATCAAATATTTCTCATTTGAGAATTCAAAAAGTAAATCAATAGTAGGATCAATAAAAATGTGACTTACCTAATTCACTAAATTTCACTTCAAAACTAAATATTATGTTTTCAAATCGCCAATTACTGTTTTTGTGGTTTTATTGTCTGACGCTCTTAAACGACCATCTTGGATCCTCTTCTCGATGACCTTCTCATCCAACCACACAAAACCGTAGCATTTGTAAAATTGAAAAGTTAGCAACGCCATCTTTTAAATTAAAATAAAGCAATATTTACAGAAATCTAAATAATCACCAAACCAAAATTAAACAAATTCAAAAAAACAAAAAATGTAAGGTGTGTAAGTATGAAACCGGAATTTGCCTATAGGTGGTGCTAGATGTCGATACAGTTACCGACACATCACGTCAGCAGTGTCTTGTTATTGTTTTGATATCCGACAAAGATTTCCAACTCACAATAACACGAGTTTCATTCAGTAGCATTAGTTTATTAGAGATAAACATGTCGAGTTTTGTGGCAACAAATTACGATTTGCGGACAGCACTACTTTTCTGTTTTCATCTGAAGAAAACCGCAGCAGAATCGCATCGAATGCTTGTGGAGGCGTTCGGTGAGCATGCTCTCGGTAAAACACAGTGTTTCGAGTGGTTCAAACGGTTTAAAAGTGGCGATTTTGACGTGAGGAACGAAGAACGTGGAAGACCACCGAAAAAGTTTGAAGACACTGACCTGCAAGCCTTCTTGGACGAAGACGACGCTCAAACACAACAACTGGCGGATCAGTTAAAGCTGACCCGAGAAGCCATCTCCCTTCGGTTGAAAGCCATGGGAAAGATACAAAAGGTGGGGAAATGGGTTCCACATGAACTCAACGAAAGACAGTAGGAAAACCGCAAAACATCATGCGAAATGCTGCTCGCCAGGTTCAAAAGAAAGTCATTTTACATCGAATTGTGACTGGCGATGAAAAGTGGATATATTTCGAGAATCCTAAGCGCAAAAAGTCATGGGTTACTCCAGGTGAACCATCAACATCGACGGCAAGACCAAACCGCTACGGACGAAAGACAATGCTGTGTGTTTGGTGGGATCAGAAGGGCGTAATCTACTACGAGCTGCTGAAACCTGGGGAAACTGTCAATACTCAATGCTACCGACAACAAATGACCGATTTGGATCGAGTTTTGCGTGAAAAACGACCAGAATACCAACAAAGACAACACAAGATGATTTTGCTGCATGACAATGCACCAGCACACAAAGTAAAACAGGTCCAAGAAACGATAGAGTCGTTCCGTTGGGAGATTTTTCAGCACGCGCCTTACTCACCGGACCTTGCCCCATCCGATTACTACTTGTTTGCATCGATTGGACGCGCACTTGCTGAGCAGCGCTTTACTTCTTACGAAGATGTACAAAAATGGCTCGATGACTGGTTTGCCTCAAAAGAGCAACGGTTCTTTTGGCGCGGAATCCACAAATTGCCAGAAAGATGGGAAAAATGTATAGATAGCGACGGACAATACTTTGAATAAGTTACTTTGTATCATATCATTACAATAAACGTGTATTTTCTGTACAAAAATTCCGGTTTCATACTTACACACCTGGTACATACTTTTGATATAATTTAATTAAAAATTAATATAAACTAATTAATAAAAGTGATTTTTATTAATGTTCGTGGGTCCGTGGAATTTTTGAAATTCTGAAAGCGGTTTGTGGCTACAAAAAGTTTAAGAACCCCTGATTTAAAAACATTAAAATAACATTTTTTTGTAATTTTGAATCCCTTTCTACTTTATTACCTTGTTTTAGTTTTAAGTTTGTATATAAATTTAGTATTAACGATATAATTTTTTAGTTTTCACTTTGTTTAAAAAAAAATAAAATACATTATATTCAAAATTTCGCAATCCGTTTCAATTTTTAATTTTAACATTTTTAATTCTAATGTTGACCGGAAAACACAAAACCGAAACCAAATCAAAGCGTGCCGTGTCGAATGGAACCTGATGTGCGTGAAACAAGTCTAAGTAACTACCTAAGAATAATAAAATTACGTAAAATAATATCCACTCATGTTCAAAGACATTGTGTCAGATTCGCGCTACAACTAAGGTAGTTTGTAAATATTTTATTTACTTCGGTAATTTTCGTGCATTTGTATAATATAGTAATTTTATGAGTTGCAATAAATATATGCACAAATATGCTAATTTTACTAATATATGAACCAATCGTGAAGAATATGCAAAATATGTAAAAAAAATTTTGACTCAAATAAAAATTGTGTAGCACCAATTGCGCTAGCACGGCCCTATTAGCGTTCGTGGGTGTACTTTACGTAACGGCTAATTCAGAAAATTCGGTGGCTATGAGATGTTACCTCAGGGAGTGAGATTTGTTTGGCTTCTGCTTGTGTTTAAAATGGTTGACGATCCACCTAGAAGAATTGCGGCGCCAAAACTCAAAATAAAACAAATAGAACAGGAAAAGAGATTTATTTTTCGTATTATTAAATGAAATGGAAAGATAGTTACAAGATGGATAACTGGCACTGGTATTCGTCGACGTAACAATTTTATAATGATTGGAAAATTCCAATCCACACTCGTGTATCACTTTTGGATGGTGGTAGTATTGTTGCGGGCAGTGTGACAAAATTACCAGTAGCGATTAGCAATGTAAACTGATAATCAGTTGCTCAAAAAAGAAATAACAAAAAAGTCTAAATGGAGACGAGTGAAGTAGCAACTCACAGTACCAACTTGTGTAACAGTGCAATATGCACAAAATTAAAGCAAAGCAGCAAATAAATGACAACAGATATGCTAAAATAGAATCTTGCAAGCCACTTACCCAGTTTACCTTAGAGGTGACAAAAAGGTTCTTTCGATACAGATCTGCCTCGATTCCTTGGTATTCAAATTGGTAACTGTTGGTAATCTACAAAATAAATAGCTGCAAAATAACCATTAAAGCACATTATCGTCCACTGCGTGTATGTGAAGTAGCTGATACACAGTATTGGTACAGGAGCCAACCTCCACTAATATTATCCCCGACTTCACGGAAGCAATCGAGATGATATTTGCTACTGATTGAGTCACACTGATCGATATATAATACTGATACCAAATCGATGTTATTCCATATACTAGATTGTCATCGGTAGGGATTCGCAGTGACGGGAACGAGCTCCAAAAGAATTAATATTTTCCAAAATTAGAATTTCAAAATTGCTCTCCAAAATGGCGTCCACAGCTGGATGTTATCTCTACCCCAATAATTCAAATATTCATCCAAACGATGATTCCAAAATAACGGGAACTAATCGGCTTAAAAAAATATCTCAATACCTTCAAGAATCCACAGGAAGGATTTCTTAATTGCAAATTTACGGGCTCTTGATATTCTACCGTGTTCAACTATTCGACTCTATGAATATATTCGAATTCTTATCTTATCACCAAGTGAAAAATGTGTTTAGTTAGGCGAAGTTCATACCTAACTTTAAATAAAACCGAGTAAACATATCGAGCGGAGGACGTAATTGTAACATTCAAAATGCATGTTACAATTGACGTTCTCATATCAATAATGAAAATATGCATTTGCATATAATCCCAGCCTTATTAATTACTATTGCAACGCCACAGCAGAGACATCGTTGACCCGGTCTCTGCGAAGTACAGAGTAACCTAGAAATTTAATAACTTTGGTCGCGTTTAATTTTGTTTCACATACCAAAAGGATGTCAATTTTGTTTGATACTAAATAATTTTGAGTTTCTGGAATTTTGTTTTGGATACCATTGGCGTTCCATAGATTTACTTTGAATTTAGATGTCATAGGTGTCAATTCTTTCTAAAAAGTCTAATGTCGCCTGAAAGTTTTGCGTTTTTGTCATTGAACCGTTTAATAAGTTGTTGTAATCCGAGAGGGCTCTCAGCATCTCGCTCATATTTATTTTTGAGTTTAGCTCGCTTGTAACTTCCATCAAGTCAGCAAAGTCTCCACTTGAATTTTGAGTTGAATGGTTTTGACTAGGGTTGGGTCTTTGCTGACTTGATGAACGTTGGCTTGGTGTAATATCTTGACTTCGAGGCGGGGGATCATTTCTTCTGGCATTCCACTCGTTGGTCGCTGGGATAAAATAAAATGGATAAATGCGCTGGGCGCCGGCATAAAATATCGTGGTTGTCGAAGCGCCGGAAACACGCGTTGGTCAAGCGTGTAGCCCACCTGATTTGCTGTTCGCGCTTCTTTTGCTTCATTTAATTGTTTAATGGGCTTGTCCCGGGTTAAAAATATAATTTTGGCTTATAAAAATCGATGCCCCTTGGTAAAATACTTCATATAGTTACAAATGTATAATTTTAAAACGCCACACTAATTATATAAAGTGCCTTTTTGAAACGTATACGTTTGAAAAGTTGCAATATTGTGACGTAGATTTCACTCGAGCAATCACAATGCTCAATTAAAATTGAATTTACAACGATGCGATGTCATGTTTTATATGTATACGAAAATGACATACTTGAGTTGACCCTGTCTTGTGTTTTAAAATTGTTAAAAATCTATAAATTTAAATACTTTTATAAAGTGGCAACAGTGCATTACAGTAACCACTGTCAAAAATGCAATTTGTAAATAAATACTTTAAAGAATTGTAATTCGTAGCGTTCATAATCACGACAGATAATAATCATTATTTCAATAAACATACAGACCAACATTAAGACGTGCTTTATTCCGAGATGCAGGAATACCTCAAATAATTCAGAAAAAATGTTTTTCGGCGTTCCAAGCGATCTAGTTACAAGAAAATTATGGATACAAGCGACAAAAATACCTTCGCCTTACCGTATTAAATCAAAATGGCATTGTTGTGAAAAACATTTTGATGTTGGTCAGATTACAAGCAATGTAATACTGCCAAATTTTTAATTTTAAGTACGCCAAACGGCTTTATAAATTTCATATCGAATGGTTTCCCAGGTAGAATAAGTGACAAAGATATTGTAGTTCATAGTTCATATTTAACCTTTAACTACACGCGCTGGTGTACTGAGTACACCATCATCAAAATGCTTTCAAAACAGCTATAGTTAATAAATGCTAGATATATTTATGCTTAATAATTGTTTATTAAACAATAATAAAGATAATATTTACAAAATAAAATAAAATATTTTTACTTTTAAAAAAATACAAAACAGAAAAAATAGTCGCATTCTTGTAACGGCTACTCGTTTTCAGTCTCGTTATCGTCCTTATTCTTACATTTTGGACAAATAGTAATTGCATGATCTCTGCATATCGATTTTTGAGACACTTTGGATTTTTACCTGATACACGATTCCTACAAATTTTTAATTTTGATTAAGAAATGTTTATATTCTTTACTATGAACATAAAATATATGTATAATATGTGAAAACAAAATATTTTATGCGAAATAAACAACTTCAAACTTGAAAAATATACTTATATTATTATTAGCTTATACGTTCAATATAATAATGACTATTTTTTATATAATTACAGTGGTGAAAATAGCTGTAAGGACACTTTAAATTTTTGTAATACTTTCAAGATCTTGATGCTGCAGAGTAATGGTTTGTATAGTTCACTCGCATTTTTTTATAATATTAAAACAAAGTCAACAATAATTATTCCCAGAAAATTAATGCTGTAATGCATTTATACGATTTTATATCAGTTATGTCTATAAATTGTATGGAAATTGATCTAAAAACAGGTGTTAAATTGCTGAACTCGCGCGGTGTATTCTATACACCGCATGCAATTCTTAGAAATTAAAACCAAATATCCAACTTATTGGTACAGCTATAACAACGAAATTTACCAGGGTCGTTCTGAACACCTCAATAATAGGTTAGGTGATAGCGTAAATGCCCAAAATGCAATTTAACATAAATTGCAGTCTTAAATGCGACTGGTGTACTCAGTACACCGCGCGAGTACTTATGTTAAATATCAGGGCGCGTGTAGTTAACCTTTAACTACACGCGCTGGTGTACTGAGTACACCAGTCGCATTTAAAACTCTACAATTTGTGTTAAATTGCATTTTGGGCATTTGCGCCATCACCTAACCTATTATTGAGGTGTTCAGAACGACCCTGGTAAATTTCGTTGTTATAGCTGTACCAATAAGTTGGATATTTGGTTTTAATTTCTAAGAGTTGCATGTGGTGTATAGAATACACCGCGCGAGTAGTTCTGTAATGTTAGAACTTAACGATCGCGCTACTTTATTCAAAAATTGCCAGCAATTTAACACCTGTTTTTATATCAATTTCCATACAATTTATAGACATAACTGATATAAAATTGTATAAATGCATTACAGTATTAATTTTCTGGGAATAATTATTGTTGACTTTGTTTTAATATTATAAAAAAATGCGAGTGAACTATACAAACCATTACTTTGCAGCATCAAGATCTTGAAAGTATTACAAAAATTTAAAGAGTCCTTACAGCTATTTTCACCTCTGTAATTATATAAAAAATAGTCATTATTATATTGAACGTATAAGCTAATAATGTAAGTATATTTTTCAAGTTTGAAGTTGTTTATTTCGCATAAAATATTTTGTTTTCACATATTATACATATATATTTTATGTTCATAGTAGAAAACATAAACATTTCTCAATCAAAATTAAAAATTTATAGGAATCGTGTATCGGGTAGAAATCCAAAGCTTCTCAAAAATCGATATGCAGAGATCATGCAATTACTATTTGTCCAGAATGTAAAAATAAGGACGATAACGAGACTGAAAACGAGTAGCCGTTACAAGATTGCGACTATTTTTTCTGTTTTGTATTTTTTTAGAAGTTTGTAAATATTTTTGAGAATATTTTGTAAATATTATCTTTATTATTGTTTAATAAACAATTATTAAGCAAAAATATATCTAGCATTTATTAACTATAGCTGTTTTGGAAGCATTTTGATGATGGTGTACTCAGTACACCGCGCGAGTACTTATGTTAAAAATCAGGGCGCGTGTAGTTAAAGGTTAAAGGAACTTCCAAATGGTGCGCATATACTTGCAGACTGAGGTTTTAAGCATATAAATGCAGTTTTATCTGAAAAAAACTGTGTATTACTTAGGCCACCAAGTGTAGTTTCCGGACAGAAGAGTTCAAAAGCGGAAGTAAAACTTAGCAAAAGAATTGCTGCTTTACGAATACATATCGAAAGAGTTATTCGTCGAGTTAGGGAATTTTACTTTTTGAAGCCTCACGCATGTGTTAACCATAATTTAATATATTTGTTAAACTCTATAGTTATTATAGTTTGTGGTCTTATAAATTTTCAGGAACCTTTAATTGCAGTTTAGGGTGTGTTGAATTGCGTTTTTTGTAAATAATTCAATAAATATAAAAATTGCAAGAGTTAAAAATATTCTTATTTATTACAGTTTAATTTTTAAATTAACAGTAAGAAGTTTTTAGTTTAGGATATATAGCATTTTTCCAAAAATCTTCACACATTGTTAAAATGTCCTGTAATTTTTCTTCTTGAAAATCTACATCTACTTCTTGAAGCCACAATAAAAACGCCACCCCATGTTTACATCCACCTTCAAAAGCCGGGCAACTGTGACATTGATAACTTATAACTTCTTCTTCCTTTTCATTGATCACAACATGCACATCATAAGCTTTGCTTCTTATTTTATGTTCCGGAGTAATTTTTGCTTTCACTGTACATAGATTTCCTAACCGTTGAAGTTGTACGTATGAGATAGCGTTATCTCCATACATTTTTTTACCAGTTCGTTTGGTTTTCACGTTTCGTACTTCGGCACTCACAAAAACAAATAATTTGCTACCCATTTTGAAATATAAAAATAATACTTGTTTCAATTAATTCTCGACATATAAATACCATGATAAATACTACAAACTTTTGAGGTTATACCAACTGACATTTAAAAATAATTATAATAGTCCTACTGGCTCCTTATTGGCCGAGTGAAATCTCCGTCATCATTTCCCGCGTTTTAATTATTTAAAATTTTTTCAATTTTTGAACTTTAACAGGACCGTTAAAATTGCAAAAAAAAAATTTTTTTTACGCAAGAGGTGTTTAATTTCACTTAAATTTTTGATTTTAATAAAAAAAAAAATTTTAGGGATTACCCCATTTTATTTATATAAATGGGACAGTTTGTGCTGTTTGCCGGGTGGCTTCCTCCGCAGTTGGCACATACTGCTGGGGTTTCCGAAATTATCGTGCAATCTTTTGTTAGGTGTCCTTGCCCACATTTCAGACACTTTGGGGCATGTCGGCAATTCTGCATGGCGTGACACCACGCCTGGCATCTATGGCACTGTATAATAATATTATTGCTTTGATGTCTTTCCCAGTCAACCTTCACGTGGAATAGGTATTTTACCATTTTATTCAAAAATTTTTCGGTAACGAAATCGTCGGTTATAACCATGTATAGTGGACGGCTTGTTTTCGATAATTTGTACGTTTTCTTGATGTCCAAGTTTGTTAAATTTTTTAATTCGTTGAGTAGTTCTTCGTCTGAAGGTGCAGAGTCCAATCCCTTTAGGATGAAGGCATGGTTTTTTCATCACGTGGAGTATACGTGTGAAACTCGGCGTTGGCGTTGTCCAGGCGTGCCTTTAGCATTGCCTATTCATCGTTGTCGTACACGTATAATCCGGTGGTATTTTTGAAATATCGGATGTGTAATCCTTTTTTAATATTGTTTAGACTTTTTAGAAAATTTGTGTGATTGCTTATTTGGTTGCTAATAATAATTGGGGGCGGTTTTGGAGTACTTTTTTTGGCAGGTGGGGTGGCCATTTCTTCTGCTTCTTCCATATTTGTTTCCACATGAGTTGGTCCTTGCGTTGGAACGGTTTTGCTGTTGGAAGGAGTTGTAATGAGACTAAATTTATTGCTGTGGTGATTGGAGCGGTTTCGAATTGTGGGGGTTTGGTGCTTTTTCTAGGTAAGTAAAATCGTCGTTGGATTTAACTACATCTTCTTTCAGAACATTGTCGAGATCTACTACTTCCAGATTCTTTGTGGGCACAAGTTTTTCGGCTTTAATTATTATTTTTGTTTTATGGGTCACCCTCGGTTTTCTTTTTCTTTTGGGAATAATACTAGCCGGGATACCAGATAGCTCCTGACTGATGTCTGAATCTTCCAAAGTGCTTGTGCGCATAGTCTATTGCGCTTACTAATTGTCCTGTAGTTAATAATCTAAAACTAAAAAGTCAAACGTGAAATGTCAAAGTGACAACGAAAAAAATACAAAATTATGACTAAAATTGAAAAAACTGGAAAACAAACTAAAAAATTAATTGAACACTAACGCAAGTGAACACTATTAACTATAAAAGAAACTCGAGCAATAATCAACAAAAACTTTATTAAACAATATGAAAAATTAGCAGATTGAGGAGCAAATTCAAATCACGGGTACTCTTAACGGTTGCTCGTAGCAACTCCAGGCGGGCCTGTTTTGCACAACGCCACAATGGGTCTCCTCAAAAGTAATAGTGATACGCTATATAAGCTACTCTTTGCGTATTGCGAATTAAGAACGCGTTAATAGTATATTATCTACGTGGGAGATATGAGATGCATTACCGGCGAAGGAAAGCCAGAGGGCCGTAGGCCCGAGGGCTTTTGAATTCTCCGCTGGTAATGCATTGTTATCTCACAAGTTTGATATACTATTAGCATTTAATAATCAATAATAATTAAAATAATTTGCACTCTACAAATGGAAACATAAAAAGCTGATTATCTCGAAAATGAGACAAGATATCGAAAAAATAACGCAAAAATGTCCCTCCCCCCAGCCTACTTACCCCCACCGAGGGTAGAGTTCCCGCTACCAGATGCACTAATTAGCGCGCACTAACTCTAAGAAATATGGATAAAAATTGGATTAAAACAAATAAAGTAATAAAAGTTATAAGAAATCTAGTAATTAAAAAATAAAAGAAATGAGTAATTTGTCAAAAAAGAATTGTGTAATTTCGTTTATTCACAATCAGTTAGTAATCGACACATCCCTGACTTTTAAAAAGTTGGGAAGCTGTTTATTATTTTATTCACAATCAGTTAGTAATCAACACATCCCTGACTTTTAAAAAGTTGGGAAGCAGTTTATTATTTACTTTTACTTGACAACCAATCAGAAAGCTATTTTGTTTTACTTCCCAACCTTAGGGCGGGAAGTGGTCACTTCCCGACCTGCAATGTCGCATTGTCGGTAGGCAAAAAATGGAACTAACAAAAAATGTGCGTTAATAAAATGAAATTTGATGATTTTTAATTATTTAAAACTGATTGTGAATAAAATTGTATACATACCTCGGTGTCAAGCTTCATTCCAGCCTCGCGCTTATAGTTGACTTCGGCGCTTCGCGCCTCAGTCAACTAACCTAGCGCTCGGCTGTAATGAAGCATTTTCCACCTCGGCACGTAATATACTATACTTTCACTTGACAACCAATCAGAAAGCTATTTTGTTTTACTTCCCAACCTTAGGGTGGGAAGTGATCACTTCCCGACCTGCAATGTCGCATTGTCGGTAGGCAAGAAATGGAACTATCAAAAAATGTGCGTTAATAAAATGAAATTTGATGAACTTTAATTATTTACAAACTGATTGTGAATAAAATTGTATACATACTTCGGTGTCAAGTTTCATTCCAGCCTCGCGCTTAGAGTTGACTTCGGCGCTTCGCGCCTCAGTCAACTAACTTAGCGCTCGGCTGTAATGAAGCATTTTCCACCTCGGCACGTAATATACTATAACATGGGTGATACTTTTGATGTTGATGAAGCCGCGGCAAAGCTTGTTGAACAATCATTGCCGACGAAATCAGCAAAGAAATTATTTAAATAAAATTTAAATTTTAACATAAATTTTATTTTATTCATGTTTATGTGCTTGTCGTGTAGTTATTGTAGTTAGTGCCAGTATTACAAATATGTCAATATATGTAATGTAATGTAATATATATAATGTAACAAACAAACAAACATTTGATGGAGATAAGTACGCATTTATTTACCGGAAGTAGATAAAATTGTTAAACCGACGAATAATGTAAAGAAATGTTGTAATTTAATAATTGTAAAAAATTTTAAAGTCGAAAATAAAAACGCCCAAAATTAAAAAAAAAATCGATTTTGTAAAATGCCACCCGGATGCAAAAAATTATCTAAAGCCGAATGTGCAAAAACAATTTCAAAAAATTCAAAGATGACCGCGATGATTGCGGATTTACATCGACTTTGACACATGCCGAAATCGCTATTTTGGCCGTTAAAATTCCATTTCGATTGATAAATAAAAATTTGTAAACATGAAATTATTATGTACGAATCGTAGATAAAACGTCGCGTCGTATTGGACTCGCACATAAAGGCTATAAATCAGTGGGATGATTATACGCGAGCCGTAGGCGATTATTCCGTAGACGATAATTTTGTAAAGTTACTAATGATAATTCCACACATATATAAAACAATCCATAAGAAATGTCAAAATTGTACTTATGAAGAGACAAGTTTGCAAGTGGATAAATTTTGCGGATATTTTTTTGTTTACCTTTGCCATGACAGCCAAAGCAAATCAACATTAATTAATGTGACGTTAAATAATATACTACGTATTGTTTTTAATTTATAAATATTAATACCTTCATAATCAATATCGTCGTTTATTCGCGGAATTATCTTACCAAATACAACACTAGCTTTGATTTCTGCCCTGATAATTTTTAATTTCAAAACACTTATACGTAATTTTAAAATTTCGCTTGAGAAAACTGTTGGCCAGACTAAAACACGAGAGCGATCGAGAGCGCTCGATCGCTCTCGTGTTTTAGTCGACCAAGTTTTCTCTCGTTAAATTGCTAATCACGTATTCGTTGAAATTAAAAATTATCCGGATAAATCGAAGCTCTTGTTGTATTACATACGACTATATGTAAGTAAAAATAAAAATTTATTTGATACATAAAAGCAACACGTATTTTTTTGTTTGGTAATATGTGTATGATTAACACATGATGTTTTAGTTTTGTGGCTGTGTAATTATTTATAATTACACGCGTATAACGTATAATTAATTTACGGTTATTTATAAAATAAAAGTGTTACGATAATTTTGTAAAGTAGTTTTTGATTTTTATCGATGAAAAAATCATAATAAAAAATTTATATCCGAAAAATTATTTATTTTTTTTCTCTACTGGAACTTGAAATTAATATTTATATAATAAGGTACTTCGTTCCTATCTGGTGTCACACGACACCACATTTTATATATTTTTTCAACGATCCGCCGTCCAGAAGGAACTAAATTCTTATCCCAATTTTTTAAATATTGCTATTTCCGCATTATTCTTTCTATTTTAACTAAATCGTCGACTCTATCACCGGAAAAACATCCCCAAACCATAGCACTACAGCCCCCTTTACTTCCTATGTGCACTAAACACTGCTCTGCCATTCGATCGATTCGATCGCTGGGTTTACATCGAACATGCACCCGTCTTTTAAAACCAAATATTTCGAATTTTGATTAGTTCATTCAAAGTACTTTTTTCCATTGTTTTATCGACTAATTTGAATGTTAACAAACCCAAAAAAGTCTGTTTTTTTGTGAACTGGTTTTAGAAATGGCTTTTTACCGCTACACAACCTCTTAAACTTCCTGAAAACTGCCGCCAATAACCGTGTTTTAACGGTTGTAACAGAAATTGGTTTATTCCGAATTTTATTCACCTTGTGGTTTATTTCGGGTGCAGTAAGTCGTCGATTACGTTTAGATGTTGTAGCAATACAATTTTTTTCGACACTGGTTGTCGCGCGAGGTCATCCGCTGCGTTTCCTATCACTTCGCTGTCTGGTTTCTCTTCTACGCGCTATGGTGTAATGCACCGCTTTGCAAGATACATTTAATCAACTTGAAATTTTGTGTTTTGTTAAATCTTTGTCATGTAATGCGCAAATAGCAGCACATTTTTCAATTGATATTTGATTTTTTTTCACCATTTTTCAAAAATTTAACAATATTTATAAAAATTAAGTGCAAGTAAATTTACTACCAAAAACATCGAGTTCTAAACTAAACTAACAAAAAAATCACTTTTTAGGACTTGTCGGTACCTAGTAGTAATAAAAAAAAAACAATAAAACCACATCTTGCTAAAAATTCTTTGTGTTTTACCGAAACTTAAAATGCAGGCAGGTAATACCGTAAAGTAATAAAATTCGATTTTGTAAAATTTGTTTAAATAAAACATTATTTTTAAGTTAAAATACTACCAAAAATACTTAAACACACCTGTATTTATTTATAATGGCATTAAAAAATATTTAATTAAAAAAATTATAAAAAATTATTTATTATAAATATTTCAATTAATTAATGCTTGCGATGTAGGTATATCAAAGCACACGTACCCTTGGCGAGTTCTGCCATTCTACAGGGATATTTTTAAATTGTTTATTTTTTCTCAACAACGGCCCATCATGCACCTGTGTTAAAACGTGTATCTAAAATACATGTAAATTTTGCATTTTTAAATTCGATTTTTTCGAAAACTAATGGATAATCCAACAAAATTTTTATTCTAATGTGCTTAGACAAGTGTCCTCTTTCCTATAGTGCAGTTGAAATTTTGAAATTCGTGGTGAGGGTTGTCTTGGCAGACAACTTAAAAATGAAAACTTTGTAATACGATATAAAGGCCCTTATTTCACGATTATTTCCGATCATCGGTTGTATATAACATAAGAAAAACGCAAAAATAATGAGAAGCAAGACTGATGATCGGAAGTAATCGTGAAAAAATGCCTTTATATCGTATTGCAAAGTTTTTATTTATTTTTAATCATAATACTTCTAAGATTTAACTGTGGTTTTAAGATCAGGAAAGCTTCTAAAAATCAGGTATAAATATTTTCCCTTTTGTTTGGAAGAAGGGAATAAATAGGTATAAGATCGTATATAGTTGGAAGAACAGCGCTGGTGCCGATTTGAACGTCCTATCGGCAACCAATGATCGGAATCAGCTATAATTGCAAATTTTCCGCTGTGGTAAAAATAAGGATGCGGTTCTCGTTGGGTCCACTATTTTAAAGGAGAAAAGGCTTTTCTTGTCTTAGCGTAATCTTTTTAGATCACTAAATTCGTTAGACTGATGAACTGCAGGTCCAGCAGCGTTTCGAGTTCTCTAAACGATCTGTTGGATTAATGTGCTAGTAGGGAGATAGGCTACTGCTGCGTCAAGGTTAATAGTGGCCTTCGTCAGAATCTGTTGGTGGCTTTGGGTGGAAATTTTTGCTACGACTTTAATGTTGGCAAGCACAATTTTTGCTATGACCGTATGACCAGTGTGCGTGCCACTAAATCGAACAAATTCATCACCATCAGTGATTGCTCTTGCTTTGCATTTTGCACTGTTCTACTTGGTGCATTTCCAGTGAACTTTTGCTTCACGCTGTAAACAACGTGAAGCTGTTATCGCGAGTGAATAGAAAACCCGTTCATCAAAAGCTGATCAGTTCCACGATTGCTCTTTACAAATTTCAAAGGCATGACTTGATTAGGAGAAGGGTTAGTTTTTATTTATTTTATTTTGATTCAATTATGAAATAATATTCTTTATGTACTATAATTTTACATTTCAAAATTGTACCAACCTACATAATCTTATATAATAAAATTATAAGGTTAACGTTATCTAAGTTATCGTTAAAAAAAATAACTCTAAAATTTATCGGTCAAAAGAGTTCGGGCAATCACAGTGAATTAACCAACAGCATGCGACGGCCAAATCCCTTTTTCACGTTGATTCAAACTGAACAATATTACACATCTTATCTGAACAAACTTTATAAAGATTCTTTCCAAACATCTTGAAGCCCTATTGTTCTTCTTTCTGGCGATGTTTTCCTTGTTTTTGCTGACGGTTTCGATGTCGATGGTCCCTCTTATTACTGTCGTTGCCGGTTTGCTTGCTGGTGGTTTCTATGTGGCGGAGCATCATAGTTCACCCATACTATGATTCCTTTATTATTGTACGAAGAAATTTTTCCTCTGCAGTTTTCGACGTTATTTAGCTTTGATGGGATAGGTAGTATATTATTGGCGAGAGCGTTAGACTAGTTAACTATTTAATCAGTTCCAAAATTAATTTTTTCATTCACCCCCAAAATCAATCAGAACAACTTCATCAAAACTCTCTCTTTAATTCAATTAAATTGAAACACAACAATATAATTATACATGCTCGCAAAAATAGGTTAAAAAACTTTTTTCTAACATTTTAATCTCAATTTCTATTTTTTTTTAAATTATTTAATATCTACATAGTCCGTCTTTTTTTTCGACATACATGCTATTCTGGAAGGTAGTGATCTGGTATCCTTCAAAATAGATTTCAAAAAAGTAAAACAAATGCTATCAAAAAGAACGACTTATCAAAAATAAATGTATTGCAGTGATATTGCAATAAGCTGGTTTATAGATGAAAGTATTCTCTTTGTCCTGAACTGCTCACGAAACTAGCGGATGACTTAAGTTGCCTTAGTATTATGCCTTAATATTGGGTATACCATCTAGTTAACCTGAATGGTAGACTTGCAACGCGATCAACAAATTGTACAGTTTCAACTGCTTTACTCGAGTGGAGTAGGAGTGGCATAGAACAGAAAGATACATCAGCAATCTACAGCGACGATTTTACAGCAGAACATACTGAAGGAATAAACGAAGCACTAGAACACCGGCTAGAAAAATCGATAGTAAATATACAGAAGAAACAGATGAAATGAAGAATATGAAGTGGGAGATGATCAAGAAATAAAAGAAGTGAGAAGTCAAACATAATATGAAGAGAAAATAAAATGTTAAAAGGTGAAAACATACAATTAAAGGAAGAATCTTAAAACTAGAGAACATACTAAATCGATTGGCGAACAAATGAAGAAATAATGTAGTAAAAGGTGTAACATTTAATGAAACCAACCTAAAACAGGAAGTGGAGATTTTCTTAGGAGAGAATTGAACGTAAGCTCAAAAATAATTAAAGTCGAATTATTAAAACCAAAAACAGTAGAACCCTTTGTGGTAGCTAAAGTAGAATCCTGACAGGATAAGTTGGAATAATGAAGGGAAAACGCAAATTAAGGGGAACCCAGAGATGATGATGATCTGTCAAGAGAAGAGAGTGAGGTTCAATCGGAGTTAAGAAACGTAGCAAAAAGAGAAAAGGCAAATGAAGCAAAGGTAGGATACAGGAAAGTATTCATAAAAAAGGAACGCTGGGACTGGGATGAAGACAAGTTAAAACTAGAAAAGCATGTTGAACGCTCGTCTGCGAAAAACTAGTAGCGAGCGTAACCGGACAGAACCAAAAAATGACAAAAACGGCGAGACCTGGAAGAATCGAGTTGGATTTCTAAAATGACCAAAAAGAAGTAGAGAAGAAGCAAAATGATGAAATAATATTTTTAGCAACTTGGAATGTAAGGGGTATTTTTGAGGGGAGATGCTGAAACAACTGATAAAGGTATTGAAAAATTATAACATTGACTTATTGACAATACAGGAAACAAAACATAAAGACATCGGAATTTTTATATAGATATGCATTTGTATCGTACTTGCCTCCGAATACTTGCAAGGCGACAGTTTATCCGCCTTTAAAACTAGATGTATCTTGAAAATAGATCTGTATATTTGTATGGCACAATTAGAACTCCTAGAGCAACCGACGAAGGGTAAAAATTTTTCGTATTTCGTTATACAAAAATTAGTACAGTGGCATTACGCTTTTGACTCCGCTGTTTTGTATGACCTTAAGAACTTAATCTGTATATAGGGTAGGGGTGTGTAACAGTGCGCAGCGTACAAGAGTGCGCAATGGCATTAACCGATTAGAGGACAGACATCCGCGTCCGTCTTTAATTGTCTGCTGATCTAAGACAAGTTTCATATGTGGCTACCAAAACATTTACGTTTTTATTGAATTTTGACAGATTTATTCAACAAAATCTGTTTTTCCTTACTTCGATGTATATTTTGAAAATTTTCAACCGTCGATTGCGAAAAAATTTGTTATGATAAGGCTTATTTGGGATTTCTCAAGTCATTTAGTTAGTCTTCGAAATACTTGCCGACTTACACATTTGTCCGACGTTTCACATAAATAGCGTGATAATCATAGAAGAATAATTAGTCCTCTGCGTTCAAGAGTGTTCAGTACCAATGCGGACAAGAATACGCGAGCACTTTTGCACCGTGGACCTGGAAGAAGTTTATTCTTGTTTTCTATTGGTCAAATCTAATGTAAACAATAATTTATGTTCAGGTTAGATATCTGATTTTATAATTTTATTTATAAAATTTAATGAAAAGCATCAACGAATTTTTTATGATTTTAAAATTATAATACGAAGTGCTTAATATAATGTATTTACTAAATTAGAATGTTTTCAACTCAGAGCAAGACGACGAAATTGTTGAAGATGTTTTGTTACGTCGACATCCTCAATTATGTTGAATACAATAATTTGGAGACCAGAATAATTCACTACAAATTCAAATTTGAATTGTTTTTAATTTAAATTATACAGAACCAGCATAGCAAACTAATTTTGTGTTTTTCGAAAACACTTTTTTAAAGTAACATTTCAATTTATGGTTAAATTAATGTCAAATGATGGAAATAAATATGCCAAACAACCTAAAAGGGGTGCGCAAGAACTACTTTTTAGAAATAGTAATACTAAACGCATACGAGCATTGCAGAACGCGATGACTTTTATAGTTGGAATAAATCATGGAATAAGTTATACGGAGTATACTTATTCGGGACTTTATAATTCCATTGTAAAACTGGTCCTAAATGTGATCATTGTAAGCGATGCTTAATGCGCATTCTTGCACGCCTGCATGCGCATTCTTGTCCACTACATAGTGCAAGAGTGCGCAATCGAATGCCTTGCAATTTTTTTAATTTATTTCTTTACCATCTATTGTTCGTTAATTTTTTAATAGTTTTTCTGTAGCCAAATACCTAAGAAGTTAATATATGATAATAACTTTAAGGTTGCTGTCTCGCATGTGTTAACCTTATGGGCGATATGTGATCATTGTATTTGCAACCAAAAAATAAATACTAACTTTTAGAAATTCATTTTGTGATCATTGCAAAGCTAAAACTTGGCTCTTGGATGTGAATAACTTTTTATTACAATCAAGTAATTCGAAATATAGAAAATTTTGCTGTGAAGTTGATCGATTTTTCAAGTAGCAAAAGTGATCGTTTAATATTTTTTATAAACATTACCTTTATAAATATCAGCACGAAAAGTAATTCAAGTCCAGCGCAAATGTTTCACCTAGCTTGAAAAAAAATCTGATAGCATTATATGCATTTTTGTACAAATGGTTACAAATATAAATTGAAAGAATAATTTTCCTTGTTCTGAAGAATTTACTCGTAATGGCAAATAGAAATCTGTCACATTAGATAAAAAAAACTTGAAATTTATAAAATATAGTTTGTCTATTTATTCAACCACAGCGGTAGTGGCAATACTCATATGTTGGTTTAAAACTTTGCTAAGTATGTGCACGTATAATTATTATCAGGACGTCAATGTAATATGATCTGTCTATAATGCAAAGATAATAGTAATTGCATTCCGAATTCCGATTTATGTAACTATTCGTTTCTTCAGTAAGATAGATACATTAAGAGGGCGGCCGCTGCGAATTTAACCGCTACGAGCGCTACATGTACAAAATTAGACAAATTTTTATGAATGCACAAATGTTCAACACTTTAAAATTTTTTGCATCTGATTGAAAATATATGAAAACAATAGATCTATTTAGGTCACGAAAAAATTTCATTACGAAATTCGGCCGTGGTGTATTGTTTATTGTTAATTGAAATTTGAAAATTTAGGAATTTTTTTGTTAATAAAGTGAACTTTTTTTATTTCGTACCCAAGCTACCATTATAAATGTGCTAATTTAAAAGTATAAACGTTAACAGTTCATTAATAAAGTTTTTCTGTATGTTTTTGCGATAATTAAAATAGTTCAAATTTAGATTCTAATCATGAGTAGCACATGTAATTTTTCTAGTTCGGCCATTAGTTCATAGGGTAATAATACAGAATTCTGTACTTTGCTTTCATAATGTTATAAAAAAGTAAAATTTATCGTATATATAGATTAAACATGTTTTTCGCATTTTGACTAATAATGTGCTGTTTTATTAAATTCAAAATCATTTAATAAAGTGGCACTTTAGCACATAGATATGTCACTTTACTGCATAGTAATGTCACTGTCAATAAAAAACTATTGGATAGAAGATTGTTTATTTAAATATTGGAATCATTGTTATACATTTATGTATATTAAAAGTACAAAATTATTATTCAAACTAGAAAACTTAACAATCTCACTTTTATAATTAATATTATGTAACTTACACAAAATTCGAATCAAAAAATAAAAATTAACTGTTGTTTTGTAAATAAATAAAGCCGCCGTGTCTGGTTACTAGATTACGAAAATTTTACACAAATATCTATTTAGAAACTTTTTGAATTAGCAATAACTCAAGAACGGCGCTAGATATCGAAAAACTGAGTAAAAAATTGACCCCCCTCGCCTCGTACTCACCCCCCGTGAATTATCGGTAAGAAGGCATACGAAAAAATTTAGACCGATCGCGCGCAAAAAAAATTTACTCATAAACGTCTAAATTTATATTTTAGATTAGATTTTCACAAAATACGAAAAAATTGTATAAACAAACCTCGTAAGAAAAGTAGTTTTACTAAACTCATATAGCTTTTAAGTTACTCGCTCGCTGTGCTCGCTCATACTTAAAAGCTATATTCGTTTAGTAAAACTTAACTTTTCTAAACTTGTTGTTTAATATACTATTATGAGGCAATTATGACCCTAAGAAAATAAATCGGGCACCTACTTTGTGGTAATTCGAACACATTTTTTTATCTAAATTTGACTTTACTTTTGCATTACAAACTCGAACAATTTTTATTTACTGCTAAATTATGTAAGATTTCGGTAACTTCACATTAATATAAAAGATAAGCAGATATTTTTTTACAATATCGAATATAAAGAAAAACAAAGGGTCACTTTTTTAAAGTATAAAATAAATAAACACAATTTAAAAAGTAAATTCTTTATTAATAATCGTATGTTCGCAGATGAGAAACAGTGGACGGGTCAAACCTTCGGAGGCGATTTTTTACAGTTGTACTACCCTGCATTATTTTTTGTATTTGTTTTAACACTTTTTGGTAATTTCCTTTTATTATTTTCAGCAATAGCATCTTGAATGTATGGTTGATCTATACATTTTTTGTTTTTCTTTAAATTGTTGCGAATTAATTCAGGAGCTATACATTCAGTGTAAAATTGTTGTAATTTAGGCAACATAGAATTATTCCAGAACTGTTCTTTTTTGTAAATTTCTTCTATGAATACTGGTATCATGTCGTTGATATAAACAACGAAATAACATTTTTCCTTTTTGGTGATATTTAGTTGTCCTTGAACCTAAAAATATTTTATTAGCACTTTGACATCTACATAAAGTTTAAAAGTACCTGATAATTGTGATTTAATTGTATCTGGCATTGTTTTCGGGTTTTTTTAAACAAATCTTCAATTTCTTTATCTCGATTAGCTCTAACAAAGAAGTAACTTGTGTATCGGGTGAATAAATGCATTTGATTTCTAAAATTGCATTTTCTCCTATCAAACCTGTTATAATAAATTAAGGTTATGTTATTTCTTTGAATAGCTAATACTATAATCTATTTTTACCATCGGGTGAAGCAGCTAAGAAACCATGATCTTCGTCAATCCAGAGACCCGATTTTTGAACTTTCTTTCCAGTTGCTTTCAAAAATAGTGATGCAGCCACAGTCTCTTTTGATATACCATATTCGGTTGCCAGAGAATAAAATGAATTGTGATTTAAGCACGGTTTGACTAGGTTATGGCACGATGTATGTTGCCGACGTTTTACAACATTTCCAAATATTGATGCCGTTAATCTGGGATGTCTTTCGTACTCATACAATTTGTTTCTTCCGTAGTAACCTAGAAAATGAACAAAATCAGAACTAGCTTATAAATTTTAATATGTTAATATTTTTACTTGTAACCGTAGTGTTTGCTGTTTAGCTTCCGTCAGAATAAATTGTCAGAATAAATAAATAAATCTTCAATATCCTTCGGTTCATTTGCAAACTGTCCATAATCTGTGTTTTTACTCACACTTGGTGTTTTACAACTCCGTTTGCTTTTTTTAATTGCATGAAATAATTTTTTTCGGCAAGTAACCGTTTTTCGTTGGTGCTTTTAATAGTTTTTAAAGTGACGGCCTGGACTACTTTTAACGCATTTCTTCCACGGACTCACATGCCACGCAAAACTTTTATTGTTTATTTTATTAACTTTTATTAAATAATTAAATTATATTTTTTTTATCAAAAAACTATAGTAACTTAAAGAAAATTTTATTATATTTCGTTCTAAAAATATCAGTTGAGTACGATTGATGTCAACATATGCTTAAAGAGAGACAAATAATAATGCTTGCTTTAATAGCTCAAATATTTTCGAGTTTTAAAGTGTATATGGTCGCCCCCTTCTGATTAATAGTTTAAGGTTGGTGGGGATCTTAGCTAATTTTGATAAAAGCTTCGCTAATGTCGTCCTCTTAATTTAGATTAATTTAGATTTCAAGTTTGTTATAGTTCGTTCTGTTTTTCAAAATTCGTTTTTTTTTCGATTTACTTAGAATTTCTAGTTTCAAATCATGACTGAGTAAGCAGATATGAAAAAAAATTACATTCTATAAGAGTCGAAACAATGCTGCGTTGTATATTGCATTTTATTCTGTCTTTAATTTTGTGAGGCAGTATAACATACCGGGTGTCCGGTTTTAAAGATGAATGAAATTATTGCGCATGAAATGATTCTAAAAATAAGAGCAAAAATGAAATTTTTACTTTAAATTACCAATTTAAAATTTATCGATTTTGCAGTAATAATGATTTTAATTAAGTAGGCGAAAAACAAAACACCTAAAATAAGTACAGTTACTCACAAAAGTATTCGGACACTCCAATGTTAGCAATGTAAATTGTACTTTTTGAAAACTCTTTTTAGCATATAAAAATTGCTTTTACAAAAATATGTTTCAGACATTTTTTGTAGATAATTTCTGTCTTTTGATTTTTGTTTCCATGCTTTTTTTTATTCTTCGCCTCGTTTTCGACTGAGAGTGACTTAAGGCAGTATTCTAGTCTAGAAAGTTAAAAAAATCGAAAATTTTTGTTTTCATATTTCGATAGTTTAGATATTCAAGAATATCTTCTTAAAAAGATTTTTTGAAATTCGAATTATTTTAAAAATTATTGTCATTTTAGTGTCGTGGCAACTCGACTAGTTTAGATAGAACGAATCTAAGAAAAGTATTAAAAAATACTTAAAAAAAAACTTATAAAAAAATACTTATAAAAAAACTCATTGTTGTTTTTCTGTGTTTTTTAAAATTTACTTATTTAAATATTCAATTTGAGGTAGAAGAAGGCCCGCGATATATGGAGCCGGAATCGTTGATTGAAGAAATGTAAGTAATATGTATAGTTCTATCAATTAGACTGCCTAAAACTTAACTTAAATTTTTAATCGTGTTTTTTTCGAAACTACTTTTTTTGAAACGGTTGACATAAAATCTCAAGTTCTAATTGATCAATTTTTTTGAAATTTTGTATGAATTTTCTTTATATATCTCCCTATGGTTGGAAGCAACAAAAAATCATAATTTTCAATTTTTACTATTTTTTAAAAATTCGGAAAGTTGAAAAATATCTGAAAAAATCAACTTTTTTATCTGAGTACCCGTTATATCGCGAGAAAAATCTTTTTCTTCATTTTTCCTGGTTCCTACCATAATGACATTTGTACTGATAAAGAATCTTTTTTTTTGTTTTTTTCAGATGACCAGAAGGGTTGGAATCGTGTCAACCAGAAGTCGCTCTGTTTTTTTCCTCTCTACTTCAATAACGAATTTGTAAAGTTTATTTATTTTCTTTTGAAAATTTTTTTGTGAATTCCTAAAATATATATAAATCAATGACAAAAAAATGTATAGTTAAAATATTAATTGCTTTTCTTTTATCGACCGTCAAAAAATGTCCGAAATTCAGGCTTCTAGACTAGAATACTGCCTTAAAGCAATCTCAGTAAAAATTCGATGGGAATTCTCTGCAAACATCATAAGAATTCAATAGTGTAAGTTTTACCGAGTTTGCTTTAAGTCACTCTCGGTCGAAAACAAGGCGACAAATAAAAAAATTAATATGAACATGAAATGAGGACAATGAAATTTGCGATAAAAAATGTCCAACAAGTATTGGTGTAAAAATGATTTTTGTATGATTAAAGCAGTGTTCAAAAAGAACAATTTACATGGCTAACATAGTAGCGTTCGAATACTTTTGTGAGTAACTGTAATATGTACTGTGTGAAAAAAATTAACGCCTAAGGCGTAAATTGAGTTAAAAAACAAAAGAATGTACTATGGTAATTAGTAATTACATACTAAAGTAGTTAACCATTCCTTACAACTTCATCCAATTGTCAACTTTACAAAAAAAACTTATTATTATGAACTACCCGAACTACCGTGCCGTTTTATTGGTTTTGTTTGAATTCTTCAATGATTGTGCTTCAAATATAGACGGAAGATCTCTGCATTTTAAATTATTTTCTCTTCTATTTAAAATTATGTCGAGAGTGAGGGCAGGTAAATAAATACCTAATTAATTTATTTAGATATCATAATATCTAACCAAATTCCTTCATTGAAATATATTTCTTCAATAAATCATTATGGTCTTCAGGGCATACAATAAAATAACATTTCTTCTTTTTGTCTATAGCAAGCTGCAATTTAGCAATTTTATTTAATGCAATTTTACCGGTCTCATCTATTTTCAAACCAGCCACTTTTTTGTTTTCCACGGCTTCTCGCAATATATGATACTACTTTGTAGAAGCATTCCACTATTTCATTTTTACTCAATATTCCATTGGGAGAATCTCCCAAGAAACCGTCTCTTCATCTAAATGTAAACCAGTTCGACTTATCTTGCGACCTACCTTTTATTCAAATTTCTTTATGGCTACTGGATCTTTATTTGTGCCATATCTAGTAGCATCTGTATTTATTGAATTTGTGCTTAATATGGATTTAACCAATGTATCGCACGATTTAGTTGGCCTTCGTTTTATTACTGCTTCAAATTTCGAAGCAGTTGATCGTTTCTTTCTTACTTCAATAAATTCTAGTCGAATTTTTGTTTCGTTTTTTCAATTTTTGAAAAATTTTTCTTCAATTTATTCTTTCTGCGAATCTTTTCGAGATTTCTTCAATTTCTGACGATGTAACCTGCAACCGAAGTATTAACGCTTTTATTTCAATTTCTAAAGTTTCTTCTTCTATGAAGATTTCTGATATATTGCTACCATAATCGTGGTTTTCCGTGTTAGATTCAAATTTTTTACTTTAAGAACCACTGGTCTAACCACTCATGAAATATATTCCCTAGATTCCGTTGAATTTTAAAATAATTATTTTTACTGAAGTTTGTTATTTCCATAGTAATTCGGCAGTATGTTCAAATGTACTACCCGTAGCAAGAGTCCCCCATACATACGGTGACCATTTTTATGAAATGGAAAACCAGTATGTACACGGAAAAACGGAGGACGTTTTTTGTTTTATTTTTTAAACGTAATATAAAAATAATGACTTTTAACTGTTAAGTACAGAATCCATACTTAAAATGAAAAATAATATTTAAAAAAACAATAAAAACGACAATAATTAACATTTCACAGGTTTAGACTTAGAATATTTAAATAAACAAGAAATGAATTTTGAAAAAATTACGTTAAAAAAGTTAAGTATGTATTCTTTACTTAACAGTTAAAATTCACTATTTTAATATTACGTTTAGTTTGTTTATTATAATAAAATGTAATAAAAAATATAATCCGTTTTTTATAAAATCTTTTACATCATCTTGTGATAACCAAAATGCATGTGTTAACTTTATCTACAAAATCAGCATGCAGATCATGAAAGTTAAAAAATTACAATAAAAAATAATTTCTCCGAAAAAAGCGTTTCGTCAGACATAAATAAACACTCAAAATTAAATTATAGAAATTATTATTATTATAATATAATTAAAATTCTAAAATTATTGCGTCGTTTTTTTATTCCAAAAGTATTTATAACCTCTTCCACATTAATATAAGCACATTCCTGTGAACTGCTAGTAAAGCTAAACCGCTTAACGCCCGTACTATTTCTCAAATTTGACTTTATTCGTTTTAAGCTGGAAAATGTTTTTTCTACAGAGGCTGTAGTAACCGCTAATGTTCTTAAAATAATTATATATTCGGAAACATCAATATTGAACCGATTAAAAGCTTCCATTCTATATTTTGGAAGCTCTCCTTCATGGTTTTTTCATTTCTGATGCGAAATCAGTCATTTGCCTTCAAATATAGTATCATTAGTGTCTTAAAAATTATTTATATAGAAATCTATACATGGTTTGAAGTCATTGTAAAATTACGAATTAATAATTTCGGGTGGGGCCCGGGCCCCCCAGTTCCCTCTCTTGGCTACGCTGCTGTACGTATATATTGTACTACATGCAGTAGATTCCCGATAAGATAAAAATCCAAGAAAAAGATATCAATTCATATAAAAATAAATTGTTTACACGCAAAGAAATTTTGCTTTATAAATAAAAAAATTGCAAGTACAATTAAAAGATTTACTTTTAATAATGCGTCGACAGCATATTCTTTTCTTTTAAAAGTAGCACTACTTTCAACAGATATAATAAAAGTAAATACTTTTATTTTAATGGCACAGCTTTTAATTTATATTAAATATATAAAATTTTATTTTAAAATCAAATACTTTCAATTCCAATATTAAAACAAAAACCAGCTACTTTCAACTTGATTTTTAAAAATTTTAAATTAAAAGCACAATGTTTTCAATTTGAGAGTTATTCGATTTTGAAATTAAAAGTTCTATAAAGCAGGTACCTTTAAATTTAAAGTAAAATGCTTTTATTTAAAAATTAATGTTTTATTGTTATTTACTACAATTTATTTTTAATTATTATTAACTTAAACTAAAATAATATAAAAAATTAAGCATGAACAATTTTATAAAAACTTATTTCTAACAAAGTACTTATTTTGTATGTTATATATATGTACAGGTGGACCCGTAAAATATTTTACAGAATTTATAAATAAAATTTTTGAGTTAGTTCCTACCTCAAAACACTGATAATGTTCGTTAAAACACTTAATATTAATTTTGTGAGTTATTACAAATAAATCGTTATTAGAATTTAACAGAAAATTTTGAACTTATGTAACTCTAGATTTTCATTATTATAATGACAAATAATAATTTACTTTATATATTGTACCTCTGTATTGCATAGTTGGTTGGAGCGATGGTTTTTCTTTATGGTGTCAATCTTTTAATTTTTCAATAGTTTCATTTAATTCGATAACACTGTTCACTTTAATCGCAAAATTTTCAACACGCTCCTGAAAAGTGTATCGCTGGGTCTTCTCTTCTGCGGAGTTTTTGTATCCTCTCCAGTGCTGTACCTCCCTGTAGGAACAAAAATAGTGTTCAGCAGTTGGCAAATAATTAAGTTTGTAGTATCTGCATAAAAGAATTAAAATACTAAGGTTTAAAATATAAAAAAAAAAAAAATAATATTAAACTTACTCTCGTTCTTATCTTCTTTTATAATATCTAAAAATGTGCCGATACAGTTTGTCTTTAATGTTGTCCACAAAATATTGAATAATTTTTAATTTAAATGCATCCCATTTACTAAATAGCGACAAGTCTTTTCCGGGGTACATTAAATTAAATTCAGCATTTAACTACAAAGCAACAAAGTATGATTAAAATTAATATTGCATTATTGATTTGAAATAATACTTACTAATTTTGCTCCATGAACAGACTTGATGATGGGCCAATCTTGAAAATATTGAATATTATTTTCATATTTAATTATATTTTAACCACTTTTTACAATTTTCGCTAACGATTTCTTGATCATTAATTTCGAAAGTATCACTTGAAGAGATTTCTGAGGAAGTCGTACTTACTTCTACAGCTCGCCAGTGCTTCAATTGATGTCTTAAAAAAACTCTAAGACCGAAATTTGACTCCGGTATTAATTCTTTTAAATCAAATTCATTGATGTATTTCAATGTCTCTGTTGTAATTTGTTTTCCTAGAAGAAAATTAACATTATACAAATGTAGGTAGCATAATTTCGTATGCTCGCAAAAATACAATCATAATTCCTTGATATGTAAGCAAATATGATTTTCCTATTATCTTACAAAGGGGAATCACTGAAGTGACAAATGCATATAGGTACAAAATGTATATTATATTCTGATTATTATATTACTGATGCTTGTAATAGTACACAAGTACTACTTAAGCTAACAATAAGACATTTTCACTTACCTGCTAAAAATTTATATCCTTCTTCGACATTTAAATTATTTAAAACTTGATGTAATTCGGGTTCACTAATTACTTCTTCAATACTACAACTGTTAAGATCACACCAACAGCTAGCACCTGGAGAACTATTCATTATTTTTAACACAGAAAATATACCTATGATAATAATATGTAAGTAACTTCTTATCAAGACGCCTTTCTCGATGCCAATGGTACGCAAATTCAAAACGTTGCAAGTTAGTTCGTATTTTATAATGCTACCCACAACTAATTTTTACTAACTCAATTAGACGTTTTTCTTTTAAAAGACACACTTTTAATTTAATAGTAAATGATATTTAGTTTTTCATTAAAAGCGAATAGCATTTATTTTAATAGTAAAATTCTTTTATTTTAAAATTATTTTTATTTCTTCTCAAGTTTATAATGTCAATTTAAAAGTAATATGACTTTCAAAACAAGAGCATTTTTTAAAAGTAGTAAAACTACGATTCTCTTAATTTTACATGCATTTTTTTGTTTTTAAAGTAAATACTTTCAATTTTCTGTTAAAAGTAGAGGTTTTTAAATTTTGCTTTAACATTTTTTTGCGTGTACTTGCAATATTTTCCTACAATTTAGGGTTTTGTAGTTATAAAATTGTGAACTTTTTTGAGTATCTTTTTTGAGATTGTTTGTAAATACTTTGGTCGAAAGTGGCCGCAGCCTAAATTTTTGCTTTTAATGAGTTGAAAAATTTTCGATTATTAGTGATTTTGTTTGGATAATCGATTTTCCTGGAATTGAAGTTATTTAGTTGAAATTGATAAAAATTGATTTGATGTTTTTTGGAACAACCACTCATTTGGAGATATTTAGAAAATTATATTTATATTACATCACAATATGCATATTATATAATTATTATAAAATGTTGGCTGAAGTAATTAGTAAATTCTCAGAAACCCGAGTATAATTAAACAAGCCAACTTGCAATTTATTGCAAGTTATTGTTCTATAATACGATAGCCGTAAAAAAATAGTTCAGCTTTTAAACACCTCATGTCACCACTTTCTGTTTAATTATTTTGAAATAAATCTAGATGCAATCGCCCACGCTCAAAACGACAACCTTAACTTGATGTATTTTACTTTATTGCTATAAGATCAAATCGTAAAAGTGCGCACTCCTACACACCCTTACCCTACCCTACTGAAGACGTTCGTGCGTTGTGATTGCTGCATACAGTGTTGCACGACTTAAATAGCGATAACATAAGATGGAATGAGTAAAAAAGAGAGACAGCGTTTCAACTGGTACCATGATACAATGAATTACAAGGTATGATATCTTTGAAACCTATTTTCGTCCGTTTGGCTCACTACGTCATTATGACGTACCTTGGTTTGATTCAAATTCAAATATTTAGCGGTGTTCGCGATATAATGAAAACGTGTAATTATACTTTACTAAATCGCAAATATTGAAATAAAACACATAATAGGAATATAAAATCATAAAATATATTTAAATAATGCGCTAAATTAGAAAAAAAATTATTACAACTATTCAATTAAATCATAAATTCAAGAGAGATAATATTGAATGCTGACTTTTATTCAATATAATATAATAATTATATACATATACTGTAATGTTAATTATCCAATTTAATTTTATTTTTAAATTTTTCTAATAATAAATTATTGCCAAAAGAATGCAATGTAAATTATCCAAATTAATTAAGTTTAAATTCCTCCAATAATCCAATCAAAAATATTCCAATTCAAAAATAATACGTAAAACTTTAATTTTGTTTCAATCTAAAAAACATCCTCGATCTAAAAAATAATTTTTTGACATCTTCAGAACATTCTACATGACTACTTTTTTCTAACAAGTTTCTTAGATAATTTTTTGAAATTAAAACACTGTCGGCATTAACGTTAACAAAAATTGCTTCCAATTCTTCTATTTTAGTCATGAAATCTGATGACGGTTTAGTTAAGCCACCTTCACTGCAATGGTGAACCCAAGAGAAAGACGACACGTTAGCACTTGTTAAAAAAATTTGTCAGCACATATTGGCTAAGTCGTTAGCTGTACGTTAAAATATATTTCGTTCCAAATCTTTTCTTGAGATCTTCAAATAGCAATTGCAACGCTGTTTGTCATCATAACTCCTGTAATAAATAACTTATAATTATGAATATTTACTTTATTAAATTAAATATTAAAATGTACCTTTTTGAAATGGCAGAAGAGAAGACTTGCCTTTAGCCCTCAAATTATCCATTACATTGGTCATATTATTTATAATGCTGTTCTGAACTTCAAGCGACAAACCATACGCATGTTTCCTCTCCCGACTATCTGATTGTGAAACTCGCACATTTAAGCAATCGAACCAGTCGTTTACCTAGTTTAAAATTAGATTAACATTAAAAGATATTTTCGATAAATGTCTCTAGTACGTAAATATATTTATTAAGTTTACTTTAACATTGAATAAACTGAGTAAAAGTGGAAAGAGGAATATCAAAAAAAATGTTTTGTAAATACTTACTAATTTAAAAATTTCTTCACATTCAACCCAATTATGACCTTCCAAGTCACCATTCATTCCACATCTTGTAATTGCACAAGAAATAGTGTGTGAAAATAATTTTGTGGCGAATTTTACTTTTTGTCTACTAGCGTTCTTGACGTTTAGAGTTCCTTTAGAGATTTTATGCGTAATAGTTAAATCAGACTAGCTAGTGACAGGGCCGTATTTACGGGGGGGGGTTTTAGGGGTTACAACCCCTCCCGAAATTATTTATCAATAAATAAAGTACTAGAAGTCCGACTGAAATCGTAACAAAATCAGAAAAAAAAATCTTTAAAACTCTAAAAAAGACATTAAACTTGAAGTGTTTAAATAAAAATTAAAACTAAAGAGATATTTCTAATAAATTAAATCAGGTATTTTATCTTAATTCTTACTATTATGGTAAAAATTTTAAATTGCTATAAATTGTTTGAACCAAAATTTTTAAAGCAAACAAATTTTATAACCATCATGGGCAGCATAGCTTAAAATAAGACTTCCGCAATAAATTAGAGTGGTTATTGTAAACCCATAAATTATTTTATATTTTGGGGTTCGTTTTTTACAACGGTTTTTTACAAGAGAGTTTAAAATAAAAATATGAATAAGGTTAAAGTTATTAAAAATATCGTGGTAAACAAAACTTTTAAAATGGCACAAACAAAATTTTATCCGCGATAACGCTCAAAAGTCAATCTGTAATCAAAATTTGTCGCTCCCTCGACAAATTATTTTAACCCTTTAAATAAAGTTCACAAAAATCAAAATTTTCTCTGAATATCGAACTCAAATAAAAAAAAATTGCTCAAAAAATATAATCACTTTAATTAAATAATCTTCTCACAAAATTTAAACTTTCTTGCGGTCACTTTCGACCAAAAGTTTGAAAGCATTCAAACAAAATTTTTCAATAACCATACTCAAAAATAAAATCTTAATTTCAAAAATACTACTTGCACAAAATTATACTCAAAAAATCGGCGGAGCAAAATCTAGGCTTTTGTCGTTTCCGTCATCTTGGCAAAAAAATCTCTTTCTACTCACCTTTCTGCAAATATTACATTTCAAAAATTAATATAACAAAATTTAAATTTAAAAAAATCACCAAGGTTCGGTTGTTCAGTTGCAGGCTAAACCAAAAAATTTAGATTAACTAATAATATTTTTTAAAAAACAGCTTTTCAACGTAATATTTCATTGATTAATCCAAATCTGTTGGTTTAACTTACAACTGAACAACTGAGCCCAAAGGTTTCAAATCAATTCAAAAATTACAACTGAGGGACTGAGGCGTTCAAATCCTCCTTTCGTAACACGGCAATATATAAGCTTCTACAAATACTGTGTACCCTGCTAGTGACAACAGCCACCCCGGGAAGAAGTTTCTTTTCACTCAAAAAAGGGAAAAGCTATTTAAGAAATTCTACTGGGTAAGAAAGGCTAACAAGACTAGCTCTTATTCTTATGTTCAGTCATAAAACTATGCCAATCCCCAGTGACCTGGTTTTAGGATAAATTTTCATAGTGCAAGATGATTTTAGTTGGTATACTTTAAATTTTTTTAAATTGCATTTATTTTGCCGATTTTAGCATGACTGACGGTTTAAGTTGAGACTTAAACTTTTTTATTTAGGTATTTACGTATTTATTGAGTTCCTTCTATTTTTAATTTTATATTTTATGTTTGTTTTTTATTTTAGTTTTTTTTTATTTTTTAAATATTTTTTATTTTTTGTTTTGAATATTTTTTATCCTTTGTATTTTAATAAATTAGCTATTTATTTTTTAATTTTTTTAAAACCCCCCCCGAAAATCTAGTCTAAATACGGCCCTGGCTAGTGACATCAAGAAGCTTTTCTTTAATATTATTGTTTATTTCCTTGCCGTTGATTATATAGCCACTATCAACAAAATGCTTTCTAATCAATTTAATAAGATGAGGGACATCAGCGAAAACGTAACTTCTGTGGTCGTTTAAAGGATTTTTAAACCAAGGTTGTTCGGGGTTTACTTGCAATTTAGTATGTGCGCTTCTATTTCGTCCACCAAGATCGCTAATCATAGCTACAATTTGGAAACCTATAAAATAAAACAATTAAAAGTGATAAGGTAAACAGATTGTTGTTGAAGCTTACCTGAATTTTCAACATAATTTATTATTTTAAATAATAGATCTTTGGTTGTCTTGCAGTCATAATTGTAGAAGATTGGTTGTTTCCAATTTGAAAATAGTCCCCTTAACATAAATACTTGTGCATAACTGTATGGCTTTAAAGTTTCGTCGTTAGCCTTGTCGTACAAATATACCTTTCGAATCTTGATCTCATCAAACGACAATATGCACACTTTGTCCATCTCATTCATATCAGTCAATTTAAACCGATTTCTTTTATCCAACTGCTCCTGCCTTTCGGAAGTATACCTACTAGACCCTGAAACAAAAGAAAAAGTTACTTTCGGTAAGTTTCCACTAGGAATCGCTTCCGGTTTCAGCAGCCGAAAACGATCTGGTACACTACTTTTTAAAAGCTCGTATCTCAAATATCTTTGGTAATCTTCTTTTTTAAAATGTTTTGAACACACTCGTGCACTTTTTACGTTAAACTCGTCTTCCCGGCCGCACGCTATTATCCAATATTTACAAATTTCACCATCAGTCGGAAATCGAAATAACTTCACATCACTTTTATTTATATACCAAACTTCACATCCAAACACAACACACCGCATTATTCCTAATAAATTTTAAATATTATATAAAAAAACACAAATCAAGAATACAGGTTATAAAGAATCGAGTCGAATAGTTCCCGCCGTAGTTGACCGCCAATACTCGGTCGTTCTCGCCATTTGTTTAACCCTACAATGCTATTGTACGTAAAGTTAAATATAATACGATACCCAAACGCTTACCACGACTTACGTAGATAGCATGCTAGGGTTAATATCCAAACCAAGATACGTCACAGTAAAGCTCGCCTCACACGATGCTTGTTTCCCTGCATGTTTCTTTGCTTGGTGCCGTGATGGGTGCGCTGATGGATGCGCAGTTGCCGTGCATGCTTTGCTGCATGTTTTCGTGCACGATTTCTCAGATAGAACCGGTGCTATTTTCTGTGATGATTTACGTGCATGTTTTCAGCGCTAACCAATGATAAAGCCGCATCGTGCGAGTACTACCGAGAAATGCCGAGTTTCAGTCGAATTTGAATTGAAATGATGTAAACAAATAAGTTTATTAGAATAACATAATTTATTTTAATATAAAAAATAATAAAATATTTTTATTATATTGGTTATTATTATTGCTTCTTGTTATTTTCTTTATTTTATTATTTTTTCGAAATTGTTGTTTTTTGGTTAACCATATTTGAAAGAGATTATCATTTTAAACTGGTAGTTCGATTTGTGTATAATGGCAATTATATTGTTTTGTGTATTTTGCACAAAAATATGCTAATCGCTAATATTCTACGTTAAATTTCTATTAAAAAGGCGTTCATTTTTACAAAGTTGAAACTGTCACTGTCACTGCGTGCGCATTGAAGCTTGAAACCATACTTGCAAACCATCATGCACAAAACCCGTGTGAAGCCAACCATGCAAAGGAGCCATCATGCTAGATACCATGCACAGAAACAAGCAAGGAAACCATCAGCAAAACAAGCATCGTGTGAGGCGAGCTTAACTTGGAGTCACATGTACGTGCTGAGTCAACACCTGCGCTGGATCATACCTTGTAAATTTATTGTATCATGAACTGGTACTATCTTATCGAAACGGTTTTCAGCGTACATGATAATTTCTTATTAGTCATGCACATTTAATTTTCTGCAAATAAATGAACGCGTAATATTTACACGATAATATAAAATTGTGTTCTCACAATTTTTTTAAATTTTATTAATGTAAAAACAAAACAAAATCATATACGAGACACAAATAGTAGATACCTACTAAATTGTTCTTAAAAAGCAAACTTATTTTTTTAGTCAAGGTATATTTTTTCAATTATCAATTCACCAATTAAAGCGCTTAGGTTTGAATATTATGTACAGTTACTCACAAAAGTACTCGGACGTTCCTACGGTAGTAATTAAAATTGTTCTTTTTTAACACTGTTTTTATCATATAAAAATCGTTTTTACAGCAATACTTATTCGGCATTTTTTGTCGCAAATTTTATTGTCTTAATTTTTGTTCATATACATTTTTTTATTTTGTCGCCTCGTTTTCGACGGAGAGTGACTTAAAGCAGACTCGGTAAAACTTTTTAATAAAATAAATGCACTTATGGAATTCTTACGGTTTGCTCAGGGGATTTCCATGGGATTTTTACCGAAACTGCTTTAAGTCATTCTTGATGAAAACCAGGTGAGGAATAAAAAAATGTATAGAAACAAAAATGAAAGGAATGAAATTATTTACAAAAAATGTCTAAAAAGTATTTTTGTAAAAGTGATTTCAATATGCTAAAAAGAGTTTTCAAAAAGTATAATTTACTTTGCTAATATGAGCTTTCGAGTACTTTTGTGGGTAAAGCTGCGTTCAGATAAATATTCTTGTCTTGCCTTGTGGCGCCTTGCCTTGCTTAGTTTTGCTTCGGTTTTGCGTACACGACTTGAGCGTTCACATAGAAATTCTTGTCTTGCCTTGTTTTGACAACAGCGATGGCGACATCTTTAACAGGATAATTTTAGTTTTACAGGATAATTTTCAAGAACCGATGCCAAATTTTCATCAAAATATAAATGTAAATTATTCATTTTCGAATTTATAAATAATTAAATGTATATAATTATTTGATAACGACACACTATACTTACTAGTATCTATTTATACTACTTACCAGTACTTTAGTACCAACATAATATTAAATTTTTTTAATTTAAATTTAAATAATTTTTAAAATATACGCACGAAGTTTCATTTAAAATACTTCGATTTGATTGGGTCTTGCTTCCGTTGGGTTGTGTTGTAGAATCGAAAAGCTTGACACTGACAAGCTTTAGCAAGACCTCGCCACCGCTACGGGAATTTGAGCCAAAAATAAGGATAGAATAAAATACTTCAATCTGATTGGCGCTTGCCAGTTTCTACCTAAGCAAAGCAAGACAAGAATCTCTATTTGAACGCCGCTTAACTGTAAGTGTGCAACAAATTTAAATTATAGCTTGTATAGTTGAATTAATACAGCCATAATTATTAAGAAAAATATTGTTGTTGGAATTGTTTTTCGAAGCCCCGCTCACCTTATTGTTCTTATTGTATCACTTTTGTGAAAAACTAAAAAAAAATTAGGTTACTGTCAGACAACGATCACCTCGAATATCAAAATTTCAACTGCACTATAAGAAAGATGACAATTTTCTGAGTATAATGCAACAAAAATTTCGGAGGTCTATGCATTCGTTTTCGAAAAAACAGCATTTTGAAGTTATTAAAAGCAGGTAGTTGTAACCCGATACACCCCGTTGCAACGAGTCGAGCCACGGTCAACTCGCACGTTCCGTTCCTGCACTTCATTTTGTTGACGGTACGTGTGCTTTGATATATTCTTAATGTTGTTGTCAGTAACACGTGCCTTGCAACCAACCGTTATGACGAGACGTAACCAGAAAAAACCAAAGCGACAGGCGGCAGAGGTCTCTAGTAGATCAATGACCTTCAAGGAAATCATGGAATCACTCGATGAACCAACAAAGGCTAACGAGGAGCCTCAACGACGTGAAATGGCTTCACCAGGGGTAGCACAGGAGCGTACCCAGGAGCAGCAGGTAACCAACCATCCTAAAACAGGACCAAGAACCCGGAGCGATTCACTCGTTGACTCTGGCTACCTAGAGTCGCTGTTGAGTCAACGAGCCCAACTCACCAAGACAATGGAGGAAATGATGTCCGAAGCCAGCGAACTAGACGAGGAAATCGCTAGCCTATCGGGCGGATCCACCCCTCTATCGCCGGAGGTCAGTAACAAAATGAGCGATAGCCTCTCCAGCTCGAACACCGAAAACAAAACGGAAGAGGAGGAATTCTAGGTGGTACGGAAGAAGAGGGCAAGGAAGTCAACCAACTCGTCCACCGAGGATTTACACCTGACAAACAGGTTCAAGCCTACGGTGCAAACGCCCGAAAAAGCCCTAACATCAAATCCGACAGGGACAGACGTAGAAGAGCTCCCAGTTGGGAAAACTCCAGTGCGCTCTCCCATACCAACGACAGTGGGTAAACCAAAGCCAGTGAAAAAGAGGAACCCCGTACAGAAGCGACCCGACAAGATCCCGCCTATCACGCTAAAAGATGCAGTGGCATGGCCATCACTGGTAAGCAAGATTAAGGAACAAGGTTTCCAATTCAAGAAGGTACGTTGCGTACCCGAAGGTTTGGCAATCTTCCCAAGCGAAGTGAAGGACTACCGAAGAATCAATCGGATTCTTGATTTCTCTCTACCACCCGACAGCTCTGGGTACTTCACCCACCAACTGGCGCAGGAAAAACCTCTAAAAGTGGTGATTAGGGGTATCCACCACCAGATAAAGACGGTCAACATCAAGCGGGACCTAGAAGCACGCAACTTCGAGGTTCAGACCATCGCACGTATGTATAGGGGGAGGGACAGGAAACCCTTCCCACTACTACTAGTTACCCTTCCGAGAGACGAAGCAAACAAGGGGATTTTCCAGGTAGAGAAAATTCTCGATATTGACGTCACCATCGAAACGCTGAACAGGAAGTTCAGGTTAAGTCAATGCCACAAGTGCCAGACATTCGGGCACTCGCAGAGGGAGTGTCGTTCAACCCCCAGATGCGTGAAATGTGCAGGAGCACATGCGTCAAGCACCTGCACCAAACCATGGGAGACCCGAGCCACCTGCGCAAACTGCGATGGGCCCCATCCAGCCAGCTACAGGGGATGTCCAAAATTCCCCAAACCGAGGAAGGGAATCAAAAGGGCAATACACAACAAGAGGCCAAGTCGGTCCCCTCCTCATCACCACCCAAGGGAGGCTAACCCAACGGAGATCTCCACACAAATCATAGCGATCATTACAGCACAGCTGGCAATCCATGAGATTAGCGACGAAAAAATCGCAGCCATAGTAAACAGTCTGAGAAATCAGACTGCTTAAGTCAAGACAACCGGCAACAAGTCAGATTCGAAACACGCACTCCTCTCCGCCGCCTCAGACCCCAAACCACGCCTCCAGGAAGCTCTCCGCAACACCCAGGACCTTCCAACCAAGGAAAAATAACCCCTTGGTCTAAAAAACCAAACGAGTTCAAGCCTAGCGCTTCAAAATGAGGAACCTACCTCAGTAAACCCCAACGCCCGCTGCCCACATGAGTTGAAGGAGATAAACGGTTAACCCGTGGTACCTCCATATTGTCCAAGAAGTTCATCGTCGCGGTCAACACCCGGACCAGTTCTATGGCTTCGAGTTCCACCCTTGGCGAGTTCTGTCATTCTTCAGGGATATTTTTAAATTTTTTTGCCTTACACAACAACGGCTAATCATGCAGCCGTGTTAATAGGTGTATCTAAAATACATGTAAATTTTACATTTTTAAAATCGATTTTTTCGAGAACTAATGCATAGACTTTCGAAATTTTTGTTCTAATATGCTTAGAAAAGTGTCCTCTTTCCTATAGTGCAGTTGAAATTTTGAAATTCGTGGTGATCGTTGTCTGACAGTTCCTATTTATATTAGTGTCCGAAGACTTTGTGGGTAACTTTCAGTAAATACCAATAATCATGCACTTTCAACAGAATTAAATTAGCAATTCAACTAGGTGTAACTTTGTTACAATAAGAGACATATTACCATACCTTGACGCGTTTTGCTCGGAGCCAAAAATAATATTGGTTTGTATGGATTTCGAGTAAATTTTTAAAACTATGTCAAATTAAATTTGATTTGATTTTTTATACACTTATACTAAAAAGCTAAGCGCTTCGACGGTCAATAGGAAATTTTTAAGGTTTTTCAATAAATAATTAAAAATGTAGAATCATCAAAACCACCCATCGGAAACTTAAGTCGATAGGCTTCAATATTTTATTGAAATGTGAATTTTATACGATGAACGCCGTTATTAAATTATCAAAACAAAATTCTTTGTTTGTCCCTAAAAAAGCTAAATTAATTCGGATTGAGCACATTTGATATAACGGCTTTCTGTATTAAAATTTAAAATAATATTGAAAATTGACCGATACGTCGTCTTGGAATTTGATGATTTTGTTTAAATTATTGTGTAGGTAATGATCACCTAACAATATTATGTTACCGATATGACGTCCACCACATACAATATGGAATTAAAAACATTTAAAATGCTCCGAGTAAGTTATTTCAAGGAAAAGGAGTATTTTTTACTAATGTCATGAAAGACGCGTAACTCAAATTTATAATCGTGTCTCCTGGCTTACAATTAACCCATCAATAAAATATTTCATATTAAATTATTTATATTGTTTTGCAAAAATATTTTCTTTAAAACAGTTTATAAATTTGTTTAATCTTACCATTATATTGTTTTGCTAAATCGAAAGTAAAAATACGTTAATATGTATTGATTGATTTCTTTAATAAATAAATTATAATTTTATACTGAATTTTTGAATTAGTAGTTTCGCTTTTAATTTTTGCTCCGTAGTTTTTAACAAAGTTTTAATTAAGATCTGGATTTATAGTCGAATTCATTTCAACTCGCGTATGACTTATCGAAAAAATTGTATGAACAAAAATTTACGAAACGTATGTCTTAGGGTTCTTTATATCAAACGAGATGTTAGATGTCATAATCTTTGACGAAATTATATGTTAAAATTCAAACGAGATGACAGTTAAAATCGTTAAAATCGACTTACGTTTAATTCATTTTCATTACAAAGTTACGGCGACGTATTCTTTTTTTCTGTTTCTTTTCTAATAGTTACTTTTTTCTAAATATGACAAATATAACCAAATGTTATACGTTAAATCTCACTGCATTTTGAGGTTAGTCATACGCGAGTTAAAAAAATTCGACTATACATAAACAACGAAATTAACTATCTACTTATAGTCCGGTCACTCTAGACATTCGAAGGTACAATAATTCCCAAAAAGCTGAAAATTGGTAAAATTGTTCAAAACATAATTATAAATGAAATTTAAAAAGTCCTTATCGATCCGGTACGTGGAAAAAAATTTATTCGAGGTGAAAGGTAAAAGAAATTGGTTTTTCACGATTTTCAGCAAACGATAAGTTTTATCATAAAATTATCTCAGACAAAAATTGTAGATCATGTATAATTGTAGATCTATAAAAAATGTATCAATACTTTTTTTCTTAAAAAATGAGTTTATGAATGTTATCACGTTTATGCAATAGTTTTTTTTGTTCCTTCGCATCACAAAAAAAAATTAAAAAAGAGTGTTGATGAAAAGTTCAGTGCCGGCTACAGACAATATTCTCGTAAAAACGACGAAGACAACGTCCAGGACAATGACAGGTTTGACGACGATGTTAATTCGAATAGCGATGATGATGAACTAGATTGCTTTCAGGCAGAAGATGATATGGAACAAAGTTTCGTTAAGTTGGACTTGTCTGCTGTCTTTAGTTTCGGATACAAATAAAGTAGATCACGTGTTTTTATCTCATAATTCTATCAATTTTTCTTATTCCAGATTTTAAAATAAATTCTGTTTTTTTTTCGTATTTGTACTCTTTTTTCTCTTAATTTTAAGTGGACTTTTAAATAAGTTATGACTTTGGTTTTCACCATGTGAAGGAGCATCTCAAACTCAATCCGAATCGGCAAAAAACTGGAAAATGAGTTTTTAACAACTAAGACCCCTTTTCTCGTAGACCAAGTCACATATTGCTGTGATTTTTGTAGGCAATACGAATTTGTAGGGTATAATTAAATTTGAATATTATTTTTGCGCGCCACGACTGGTGCAGCCCGGCTCTGCGAGCAGGGAAATTTTGTTTTTGGGGCGAGAGAGGGTAGATAGCGAGAGCGGTGGACGTAAAATTGTGATCCACAAAAATGAGAATTAAAATATTAAAATAATAAAGGTAAATTTGAGAACACAAAAGTTGTTTTGCTGAAGTGAAAGTAGCTGATAAGAATAAAAACGAAGGTTAGTCGCACTTACCAGGTGTGTAAGTATGAAACCGGAATTTGCCTATAGGTGGTGCTAGATGTCGATGCAGTTACCGACACATCACGTCAGCGGTGTCTTGTTATTGTTTTGATATCCGACAAAGATTTCCAACTCACAATAACACGAGTTTCATTCAGTAGCATTAGTTTATTAGAGATAAACATGTCGAGTTTTGTGCCAACAAATTACGATTTGCGGACAGCACTACTTTTCTGTTTTCATCTGAAGAAAACCGCAGCCGAATCGCATCAAATGCTTGTGGAGGCGTTCGGTGAGCATGCTCTCGGTAAAACACAGTGTTTCGAGTGGTTCAAACGGTTCAAAAGTGGCGATTTTGACGTGAGGAACGAAGAACGTGGAAGACCACCGAAAAAGTTTGAAGACACTGACCTGCAAGCCTTGTTGGACGAAGACGACGCTCAAACACAACAACAACTGGCGGATCAGTTAAAGGTGACCCGAGAAGCCATCTCCCTTCGGTTGAAAGCCATGGGAAAGATACAAAAGGTGGGGAAATGAGTTCCACATGAACTCAACGAAAGACAGCAGGAAAACCGCCAAACATCATGCGAAATGCTGCTCGCCAGGTTCAAAAGAAAGTCATTTTTACATCGAATTGTGACTGGCGATGAAAAGTCGATATATTTCGAGAATCCTGAGCGCAAAAAGTCATGAGTTACTCCGGGTGAACCATCAACATCGACGACAAGACCAAACCGCTACGGACGAAAGGCAATGCTGTGTGTTTGGTGGGATCAGAAGGGCGTAATCTACTACGAGCTGCTGAAACCTGGGCAAACTGTCAATACTCAACGCTACCGACAACAAATGACCGATTTGGATCGAGTTTTGCGTGAAAAACGACCAGAATACCAACAAAGACAACACAAGGTGATTTTGCTGCATGACTATGCACCAGCACACAAAGCAAAACAGGTCCAGGAAACGATAGAGTCGTTCCGTTGGGAGATTTTTCAGCACGCGCCCTACTCACCGGACCTTGCCCCATCCGATTACTACTTGTTAGCATCGATTGGACACGCACTTGCTGAGCAGCGCTTTACTTCTTACGAAGATGTACAAAAATGGCTCGATGACTGGTTTGCCTCAAAAAAGCAACAGTTCTTTGGGCGCGGAATCCACAAATTGCCAGAAAGATGGGAAAAATGTATAGATAGCGACGGACAATACTTTGAATAAGTTACTTTGTATCATATCATTACAATAAACGTGTATTTTCTGTACAAAAATTCCGGTTTCATACTTACACACCTGGTATATGATTATAAAAATAAAGAAATTTGCATTGCGCAATAATTATTAAAAATTTAACATAGAGAACATAGCAATATATTGAATATTGCTATGCCCCCAGCATTTTATTATTAATTCTATTTAATTTTTCAAAATTTTAATTAAACGCATTTCTTCAAATTTTCAATTTTGTTACAATAAAATAAATTAAAAAGGTAATGTTAAATTTTTGATACCCGCATCGCAGTCCGGCTTATCACCAACAATTTGTTGTTCATTCAATAATTAAATTTACAAAATTTTACCATCCAAACAATTCTTCAATCAACAAATCTAAATTCTTCCAATCGCTTTGTAATTTATTCTTTTTCTCTTCAAATTATTCAACTTCAGCTTCCGTTTAAATTTTTATCTAGAATCGTTCAAACTTTCTTCAAAATTAATGTAATCTAACTAATAATTTTCAATAAAACACTTTTTCAAAAAAATCAATCTTATATTCAAATATTTTCACAAATTTATCAAAATTATTCAAACACAAAAATTTTACACGTCTATCACCTAGACCATTTTTAATTAGAAAGCCTCGATAAAAATATTTCTTTTACCAACTTTAATTTTTAAAGTTTTACCTCCCAAAATTCAAATTTAAATCTTTTATAAATTAAATCAAAATTAATAACAAATTAACAGGGTAGGTAAAACTTTGGTTCGGAACATGACAATATATATTGAATATAATATAATATAATAATTAAAATATTTTTACTTATATTACAGCTTCAGTGATGTATATGTTACGGTAAAAGTACGTATACCGGTAAAAGTGCACATTTTCCGGTAAATGTGCACTTATGCCGGCGCTTATGGTAAATGTACATATTATGTACTTTTCCCTATAGAATTAGGGATATCTGCACATATACCAACCGATGTTGGGAAATGTATATAGAGATTTTACAAGTAAATGTGGGTGTTTACTTTAGACGCGTCATATTCGTCCTACTCATTTTTGCTAATTTTTTTAAAATAGTTTTATAAATTGCGATTACTTCTAAATTATGCGAATAACAATAAATTATGACAGATATTTTATTAAATAACGAAATTTCAAAAAATAAATATTTAAATTTTTACTTATTTTTATTGAACTAATTAAAAACTAAACACAGCATAATAATTAATCTTTATTGCAGTATGGATTGCTACTATAGCATTTCGAATTACACAACACATTGGCAGCTCTACATAGTGCTCTTTGTTGTGCATTTTCCCTTGCAATTGCATTTTTTAAATCCTTGTCCTTCAGTTAAAGATTCTTGTTTGATTACTTCTCGAACAGATTTTTCGATACAAGGAACTTCATCAACAGACAAAAATTTTTGTTTACACACATCGAATTGATTTCTAGTGTACAATTGTTTTAATTTTCCATGTTTAGTTCCTAGTTGATAGTATTCGTTTTTATCATCTACTGATAATACGATGCAGAGTAAATTTCGAGAATCTGTTTTGCCTCGATCCACTTCAGGTATTTGTACTTTAACGGTGTCTCCGATAGTTGCTGGTGGAAATTTAGAACTTGAAATATTGCACATTTTATTTGCTTGAATTTTCAAATTTTGTATAGCAGCTCGTCGATTGTCAGTAATAAGTATCTTATTGTTTTGTAATATATTAATATCTTCTACTTCATCAGGTATTATTATAACTTCCATGTTTTCAATACCGTCCTCTTCATTTTCTAAAGTTTCTTTCAACAAGTTAGTTGATAAGTAGTTTTCAAAATTTTCAGGTTGTTCGGTTACTTAATTTACATTGCCAGGTACTTCTGCAATTGCTTCGTGTTGTTCAGTTACTTGATACGTATTATGTGTATCACTTGATTCAATTATATTTATTACATATTCTTCGCTAAGTACTTCTGCAATTGCTTCAGGTTGTTTGGTTACTTGATTCGTATCATGTGTACCATTTGATTCAATAATATTTATTAAATCTTTTTCGCAATGTACTTCTGCAATTACTTCGTTCGGTAAATTAGAAGTTTTTAAGCCTAGCTTCATTTTGGTACCAAATAAAGCTTCGTATGGAGTTTGCTTTATACCGCTATGATATACACGATTTTTCATCATTTGAACAAATTTCAAACCTCGAGACCATTCAGTACTATTGTTGGAAATCATCCACGTAGTTAGAATATTTTGTACATCCTGATTTGCACGTTCGACAGAACCCTGACTCTGTGAATATCGAGGCTTTCCATGTACAATCTTAATTCCATCCCAAAGATCGGTCAATTTATTAATTACATTATTTACAAATTCTCTCCCATTATCACTTTGTAATATCGAAGGAGCTCCAAGTAAAGTAAATATGTCCAATATATTTTCGGCTACTTCTAAAGCGGTTTTTGTTTTTAACAGTCTCAAAACAACAAACTTGGTTAAGTGATCTTGATAATTTAATATAAATTTATATTCTCCATCATGTTGAGTTTGTAAATCGATTAGACATCGACTGTTAAATTCTGTCATGACGATAGGTTTAACAACAATTCCTTTCTTTTTTCCTTTACATTTAGATTGGCATGTATTGCATAAACTTAAATATAGCATAACGGCCTCAACGGTAACATTCTTGTATTTATTATTTAATTCTTCCAACATCCAATTCCGTCCTCCATGTCCAATACTTTCATGGCCATTGTGAATTATATCGAACATTTCTTCTACAGCAACGAAATATTTTACATTAATATTACCTTCGGTTAATGGATACATTAATTTCGATTCTTTTCCTACCATTACAATATCATATCTAGTTAACCGACGATAATCAACTGCAGTCTTGAAATGTTTTATTTTAGCTTCACCAACTTCCTTTAAAATTTGCTGATATAACTTTTTATTTATGTAAACGTTATTATTATTTTTACTTGAAAAAATATCAGCTAATTGTTTATTAAACTCTTGCTTCATTGCGACTCTAAAAATTCAAAATTAAAAAAAGTATTTAACGACAAAAAATGTATCGCCTACGTTATATACTTGAACCTATTTGTACTTACCTGTACTTATTTATATAATATATCAAGAAAAAATTACTTTTGGGTTGGTATATTTTACCGTTATTTAAAATAAGTTATTTTTAAAAATATCCAAAAATATAATTGACTTTATTTCGAGGTTATGTTTACAATAATACTTCATTCGTCAACTCACTTTTACCAAGGTACATGTTCGCATGTGTACATTTACCGGTAATTGTAAAGATAACCCTGTCTTTTAAATTACTCAACGCACTCTTACCAACTTCAGTGGAACCTGTACACATTTTCCAGTTACGTACTTTTTCCGTAACATATATATACGTGGCGTACTTATGCATATGATGACGATTATAACTTTTCTAACTTTTTGAATCGTTATATCTCAGAAACAGTGGCTCTTAGGAAAAAGGTATTCATTCATTTTTTATAGATAATTATATGATCTACAATTTTTGTGTGAACTAATTTTATGATAAAACTTACCATTTTGCAGAAAATCACGAAAAACCAATTTTTTTGATCTTTGACTTCGAATAACTTTTTTTCCACGTACCGGATCGATGAGGACTTTTTAAATTTTATTTATAATTATGTTTTGAACAATTTTACCAATTTTCAGCTTTTTGGGGATTTTTGTACTAATTTGACCGGACTACTACTTAAATTTATTTATTATATCACTTATGTGAAAAACTAAAATAATTATATTGAGACAATAATTATTTTAGATAGTTTTAGATTTATAAAACGCGAAATAAATTTTAAAGAGGGGATGGAAACTAAAAAAACTTTATTTTTTGGTCACCTACAACAATAACTATTAAAAATTAAATCATAACAAATAAGTTTTTTTTTATATATATAAATAAAATACAGGTGGTTTATTGAAATTTATACTAGTGTCCGAAGACTTTTAAGTAATTCAACTAACACAGCTACAAGTGTAACTTTGTTACAATAAGAGACATACTACCTTAACGCGTTTTGCTCGGAGCCAAAAATAATATTGGTTTGTATGGGTTTCGACTAAATTTTTGTGTAAAATTAAATTTGATTTGATTTTTTACACATTTATACTAAAAAGCTAACCGCTTCAACGGTCAATTGGAAAATTTTAAGGTTTTTCAATAAACAATTATAAATGTAGGATCATCAAAACCACCTATCGAAAATTTAAGTCGATAGCAGTGGCGGCTCGTGAAAAATATTCTTGGGTGTTCTGCATTATAAAAATGGCAAGATATCAGAAAATGGCAATCTCAAAAAATAAATTTACTTATTGCACATTTTTAAATATTAAACGTACAACACTTATCTAGAATGTATTACTTTATATGATTTTACATTTTTACAATAAATTGCAATCCTAACTAATTTTCGAAAAAATTTTATTAAGTACAGCTTATGAGAGAAGTTGTGTTAAAAATATTAGTAATATTTCATTTTATTTTTTCTTCATTTAATATTCAAAAGCATTTATTTTATGTACTAGTAGGGATAAGATACTATCTTCGATATTCATAATTTCAATTAAAGTTCATAACGCAAGATGTGTTTAAAATAAAATCGTATATGTTCGTAAAACCAGAGCTGAAATATGAGCAGAACGGTTGTACATTTGGTGGGTTGTTCCTATATCTTGTAATCTGTGAGTTTAATAATAAACATTATTATTGTAGAAAAAACCTACATAATTTTAATTTTATTGATATTAATAATTAAACGTAATTTCATTTTGAGTTTCTAATATAGGATCTGCCAAAAAATAATTTTACTTCTATTTTGATAATTTTAGTATTTATAAGAAACTTGGTAAAATTAAAATTTGTACTAAATTTTCAAATTACACTATATTACGAGTATTAAACTATTGCATTTTATTGTTTAACCATGTTGTTGAACAATCAATGAACAAAAATTAACTTACTAGTTGTTTTCATAAGTCAAATTTTAAATTATATTACAAAAATACGGCGTGTAATTCTGCATAAGATGCAGCTCAATTTGTAGTGTATACCGTGGTGTTAGGATTGACCTAACACCACGATGTATACTGGTATGGATACGATTCCACCCGATAGCTCGCGTCATTTCATGTTCAGAATCATTTCCAGCACATCGTAGTTACACGGTGATTTCGAAAGCGTAACGGACTTGTATTAATTATTACAGTACTTATTTGACTGACTGATAAAAGTACTTATAACTCAAGGCAACACAAGAAGCGCGCTTTGAAACCAAAATTGATTAGTCTTCAATTATTGAAATAATTTGAAATGTGATGGTTATACTAATAAGTAATAATTAATTTGGTACACTTCATTCTGATATTTGGCGGTTCTGCAGCTCTGCAGTTCCTATGGTAGAACCGCCCCTGGTCGATAGGCTTCAATATTAATTTATTGAAATGTGAATTTTATACGATGTACGCCGTTTTTAAGTTATCAAAACAATATTCTTTATTTGTCCCTAGAAAAGTTAAATTAATTTGGATTGAGCACATTTAATATAACGGCTTTCTGTATTAAAATTTAAAATAATATTGAAAATTGACCGATACGTCGTCTTGGAATTTGATGATTTTGTTTAAATTATTGTGTAGGTAATGATCATTTAATAATATTAAGTTACCGACATTACGTCAGCTACATACAAGATGGAATTAAAAACATTTAAAATGCTCCGAGTAAGTTATATCAAGGAAAAGGAGTATTTTTTATTAATATCATGAAAGACGCGTAACACAAATTTATTATCTTGTCTCCTGGCTTACAATTGGCTCATCAATAAAAGATTTTATAAATTTATATTGTTATGCAAAAATATTTTCTTTAAATTTGTTTAATCTTGCTATTTTAGTTCATATTGTTTTGCTAGATAGAAAGTAAAAATACGATAATATTTAATAAATAAATTATAATTTTAAACTGAATATTTGAATTAGTAGTTTCGCTTATAATTTTTGCTCCTTAGTTTTTGACAAAGTTGTAAAAATAAGAGCTGGATTTACATAAACAACGAAATAACTACCTACCTACTTGAATTTATTTATTATCCTGCATATGAAAAAATTTTGTTAAGTTAAAATAATCATGGTCAGTTAATTTAACAATTTATTGTACATTGCAGCAGGACACAAAACTGTAATTTTAAAATTTTTAACTTTTTATTTTAATTTTAGTGAACTTTTTTTTTTTTTTTTTTTTATTTTAACTCAATTAATATTTACAATCTGTTCAATTCCAAACAATAAGTAAATGTGATGATTAAATTACATGTCATGCTGAAAACACTTCATTAAATGCTTCCCTAACAAATATACACTAAATGTAGTTATGAATCCTACTGGTACTTTTCAATTTATTGAATACTAAATTTGTGTCGAGAATCGAGTAAGTAGGTCACTAGGTTTGAATCTTCTTAGTCTTCTTACTTCGTTGGTAGTATCCATCAATTTACTGGCTAATTTGTTGGGATGATCTTCTAATCTATTTGCATATCTTTTATGAAATGATTGAATTTCTTCATAGACCGATTTTACTTGTAGATCTTGTTGGATTACATAGCCTGGCACATACCAAGGAGCGTTGACAATTGTTCTCAGAAATTTGTTCTGGAATCTTTGAATGATTTCAATGTTAGAGGTACTAGCAGTCCCCCATAGTTGGATACAATATGTCCATATCGGTGTTATTATGGATTTGTAAATTAAAAGTTTGTTCTCAAGAGATAACTGAGAGCTTTTTCCCACCAACCAGTACATTTGGCTTAGCTTCATTCCAAGTTGTTTGCGCTTCATGAAAATATGTTTTTTCCATGTAAGCCTTCGGTCTATGTGCATACCGAGATATTTGGCATCATCGGCTTGTGGTAAGGTGCAGTTGTTCAACTTCACAGGTGGACAGGTCTCCCTTCTCATTGTGAACGTCACATGGGTAGATTTGGTCTCATTAGCTTTGATTCTCCATTTGCGGAGCCAGTCTTCCATCTTATTTAAATTGTCTTGAAGGTTTTTGGTAGCAATCCTAGGATCGATGTGTGACGCAAGTACCGCTGTATCATCCGCGAACGTAGCTGTTGTTGTTAGTTTTGTTGTTGGTAAATCTGCAGTGTAAAGTAAGTATAGTAATGGCCCTAATACACTGCCTTGTGGTACTCCGGAACTCATTGGATGGAGATCTGTATATTCTTCCTCGTATTTCACTAAAAAATGTCTGCTGCTTAAGTACGATTTCAAGATTTGGTAGAAGTGATACGGTAGGCATTTCTTTAATTTGTAACACAATCCCTCGTGCCACACCTTATCAAAGGCCTGGCTAATGTCGAGGAACGCTGCGGAGCAATATCTTTTATTTTCCAAGTCGTCATTGATCTTTTTGGTTATTCGGTGTACTTGCTCAATAGTAGCATGTTGACCTCTGAAGCCAAACTGGTGGTTTGGAATTAGTTTCCTTTCTTCCAGTATCGGTTTGAGACGTTTAACGATAAGCTTCTCGAGTATTTTTGAAAGAATTGGCAGTAAACTAATTGGTCGATATGATGATGCTTCTTCCAACTTCTTACCTGGCTTTGGGATAAGGATAACTTGAGCGACCTTCCATTGGTTGGGGAAGTATTTCAATCGTATGACAGCATTGTAAATGAAAGTTAGAAGTTTCATACATTTAGGTGTGAGTTGTTGCAATACCTTACCGGTTATTAGGTCAAACCCAGGTGCCTTCTTTGGATTAATTTCTTTTTGAATGACTCTGTCAACTTCTCTGACTTTGAAAGCTTGAATAGGCAGGTCCATTTGGAATGGTGCTTCTAAGTATTGATGAATTTCAGAAGTTTCTTCAGTTGTAAGGGTGGAAGGGAATGGTTTGAATACCTGTGAGAGATGTTTCGCAAAAACATAAGCTTTATCTTTATCGCTTTTAGCCCATTCTCCATTTTCGTTTCTAATAGGTGGTACAAATTGTTGCGGTCTTTTAATATTTTTTGTAGCTTTCCATAGCGAGTAATCGTTTGCTTTTGTTGCCGACAAGTTACCAATGTATTCATAAAATGATTTATTTTTGTGGCTAAGAAGTAACGCCTTAAGTTCCCTACCTATTTTGTTATATTTCTTCTTGTCTTCCCGTGATCTAGTAATTTGCCACTGTTTGCGAGCTTTCCGCTTTTCTGCAATTTTTTGTTCGACTGCTATTGGAGTAGATGCGTTAATAATAGTTGAATTTGAGTCAGGGGTAGCAAACCAAGCCGCATTCTGAATTACTTTTGTTAGATGTTCGACAGCAGTTTCCACGTTTTCGTGTGTTTTTAGGGCCACCTCCAGATGTATGTGTTCGTCCAATGCTGCTTTGAAGACCTCCCAGTTAGTATTTTTACTATATAGTGAGGGTTGTTTCTGTTTGCAGAGGATTTGAGAATATACTGTTAATAGAATGGGAGTATGATCCGATGACAAGTCTAGTGAAGATTCTATCTTGAATTGTTTTATATTTATGCCTTTTGTAACACAAAAATCAATCACATCTGGGATTTTATTTAAGTCACTTGGCCAGTAAGTTGGTTGTCCTGTTGATAAACTTGTCATATTATTATTTTTCATTGTTGCAAATAGTTCTCTCCCTTTTGTGTTAGTAAGTCTTGAACCCCAATGTCGGTGCTTTGCGTTGTAGTCACCCCCGGCAACAAACCTGTTTCCAAGTGTGTTGAAGAATGCTTGGTAGTGTTCTCTTTTGTTGTTATGTTTTGGAGGGCAATATATTGCTGAGATAGTTATTTTTCCTAATCGGTCTTCAACAACTATGTTAGTCGCTTGGAGATAATCATATTGGAATTTATTAAGTTCATAATGTTTAAGATTACTTCTAATTATTATAGCTGCCCCTCCATGGGCTTTTCCATCTGGATGGTTAGTGTTATATAGGGTATAGTTAGGAATTTTTATGTGGCTTTTTGAGGTAAAATGGCTTTCCGATATTAGCATCGCATCTACTTTATGCGTTTCAAGAAATAGCTTAACTTCTTGTGCATGCTGACACAAGCCGTTTGCGTTCCATATTGCTAATTTGAGTGTTCCAGCCATTAAGCCATTTTACTGACTAGAGTTGACAGTAGGCTTATCATTGTTCCCATTTGTTCCATTAGTTGTTTCATCATAGTTTTGAGCTCAGTGATGTCATTTGGTTGTTGTATTGGGATGTCTTTTTGCATGTGGCTGGAGTAATTAATATATTGATCTTGTTTGGCTTGGCATGTTTGTTGCGCATACGATATTCCTGCCTGCACCATTTGAGGAGTTATTGGTTGTTGGGTGTTATTTTGATTTATGTGTGTTCTTTCTCTCAAGGCAGGATATAATCGCTGCTGTAACTGTTTGTGCACTAAGCATCCTCTATAGTTTGCAGGATGAGCATCACCACAATTAACACATTTGACCTCAGTGTCTTTTACCTTTCTTGCGCATTTGTCTGTCGAGTGATTACCTGTACATTTAACGCATCTTGGAGGTTTATTACAATAATTTTTGGTGTGCCCAAATCTCTGGCATTTTGCACATTGCGGTATCTCTCTCTTAGTGTGTGGAGCTTCGAATTTTACGATAGAATTCATAAGGCGTGTGATCTGATATATTTCTTTATTATTCTCTTTTGTTTTAATGTTGATATAAAACATTGACAGTGGGTTCCTGGTAATTCTATTCTTAATATTACTTACACTATCAACTATGTGCCCTAATTCAGAGAGCTCCTTCTTAAGAATTTCCGTATCTGCTGATGAGTGTAGTCCCTTCAGCACAACTCGAAAACATCTTTCCTGTTTGGGTTTATATGTGTGAAAATCAGTTTCTTTTTCCTTTAGTGCTTTAATGATGTCAGTGTAGTTTTGACTACTGTTTGGCTGTATTTTAACTAGGTCATTATTGACGGATTTTAGAGTGTAGCCATCTTTTGCCACTTTTTCGAGTTCTACGATAAGTGGATTTATGTCGCCCACACCTTCCACAAAGACGGGTGGCGGTTTTGATTCGCTGCTGATTACATTCTGTTCACCTGTTTCCGTGTTATCCTTGTCGGTACTGTTATCCCGCGGTAGTGCGAGAAATCTATTCTTTACCTGAATTGGGTTTGAGTTCAACCAGTAGTCACTCATCTTTGCCTGTTTATAGATTATATTATTCTTTTCCGGACTTCTAATACGTTTCCTATTTTCTACAGTTTTCCAACCACTTCCTTCCGGTATGGGCAGTGGTGGAAAGTTGGAATTTCCTGTAGGGACATATTGATAAGATGGAACAAGTTGAGGTTGACCTACTTGTGGGTTTTCCAATATTTGTTGATTGTAGTATGTTAAACTGTGTGGGACCGGGATTTGCATCTGTTGTGGATGATGATTCACCATTTGTGTCTCATAATTTGGCTGCGGTTCTACTGCTTGTTGACTGTGCTGCATAATATGTGGGTTTATTACCATTATTACATTTTGAGGTTAGTTTAAAGACACCTGCCGAACAATTTTTTCACCGGGGGTATTTTATATTTAGAGTAACTGTAAGTGTCTGTTATCACTATTTATATCAATATATAGGGGCTCGTTGGAATTAATTTCGCAAAACTACACAATTAAAACTTCTCAAACTTTAAACACACAATGGAAGTGGCTCTTGTATCTACTATACAAGTATACTTAAACAAAAATTAATTTCATAATTATATTTAATTTATAATTTATAATAAACAGTCGATAGAACAAAAATAAAATACTCCTACATTTTTAATTTTTTGAAATAGTAATCTGGACAATTTTAGAATTAGAAAAAAATAGTATGAGTGATATTTTATATGCATTACAATTATAAGATGTTATTGTTAGTGGTTGTATTTTATTAGTCATGCACATTTTAATGTGTGTAACATAATCCACCATTGCGGCGTTGCCGAAAGAATTGCAAGTATAACACTGGTTAGAAACCAAAAAGTGCTATACCTACGCGGAGGCCTATTAAACCGTGAGACATATTCTGTTATGCGGGTTATCGATTGTGGCGAACCTAGCGGGAGTTAGTACGGATCTCTTTGTATAAAACTACAAGTGTACATGACCATTTGAACTCTAGACGAAAATTTGACTCTGAGCGACTTCACGATTCATAATCTTATTTTTTAATGGGGGAACATTTTCGACTCCGATTTTGGAGTAAAAATCGCAAATTCGGAGTCAAACAAGATATCTTGATATACTTCTCGTAGGCGTATTAGTACCATATGCATATTGTAATGGTAATTTTGTAGAAATTATCATGAATCGTCACTGCGCAGTGGTGCCAATTTAGTTGTAATGGTATTTTCGTAGAAAATTTCCACACACTTCTTCTTGCTCAGGTAACCCTGGATTGCGGGAGCAGTTGGTAATTTTCAAGGGTCGAGAGTTCTTACGTTTAAAAAATAATTTAATAAAAAAATTTCTTCTTTTTTTATAAATAAATCACTTTCTGTTGGAAGTAAAATTAAAGTCAGTCATTTCAATAAAAATGGAAAATGAAAACTACAAGTTACGGATACCACTTCGAATCAAATTTAACGAGCCGAAGGTTCAAGACGAATATAGGAAAACAATAGAGGAAGAAGCAGGAAAGGAGCACGAACCTGGAAATATAGAAGAAAGTGCAGACCTCTTGATTAAAGTTATGATAAGAGCAGCATCCAAACAAAATACCGAGAGAAAATACAAACATAAAGAAATAGTACGATTTGTATTGCAAAGAAGAAATCAACAAAAGAGAGAAAGCAAGAAAAAGAATGCTAGAAGCAAAAACATTGGAAAGCAGACTCAAATATGAAGTACAAAGAAAAATATGCAAGAAGCTGATCAGAGATAAAAGAAATTTATAATAGAAAATTAGAGAACCTTAGAACAGAGTTTTAAAAACAGAGAGGTCATAAATTTCTATCAAGGCGCAAAAAAAGTAAAAAAAGGATATACGTCTAGAACATAGCTCTTTAGAGATAAACAAGGAAAATCAGTGGGATGTGAGACGGAAGCTATGGATGGGCCGAGTATTTTGAAGAGTTACTAAATAAACGAACAAATGAAGAAACAAGTGAACCTTTCAACGACAGCACAAATGAGCCAAATGTAGAAAAGCCTAAATTGAAAGGTATACAGAAAATCATTTAGATCTTGAAAAATAAAAGAAGTACAAGAGAAGATCAAATACAAACTGAAAAGATTAAATTTGGGAGAAGCATAATAGAAACAATGGTGCATGAACTGATCGGGAAAATATGGGTTAGCGAAGAAATGTCAAAGTCGTGGGGAGAAGCGATAGATAGCGATAGTGACAACTATAGAGGCATTGCATTGTTGAACGTTACGTATAAAATGTTGGCAACGTGTATTAAGAACAGGTCGAGTCAAAATGTGGAAACGATAGTAGGAGAATACCAAAGTGGATTCCGAAAGAACAGGTTGGTAATATTGACCAAATCTATATCTTAAAAGAACTGCAAATGACAAGCTACGAGTACAAAATACCAACGTACTTGCTTTTCGTTGATTTTAAACAGGCGTATGACAATGTGAACAGAAAACAACTACTTAGCTCTGCAAGCATTTGATGTACTCAATAAGTTAATGAGACTGGTTAAAATGACTTTGGAAAAAACATCAAACAGGATAAAAATTAATGGAAGATTGTCGAGAAATTTGAAATCAAGACCGGACTAAGACAGGGTGACTCACTCTCATCGATTCTGTTCAATGTAGTGCTGGAGTAGACTTTACGAGAAAGTAAAATTAATAGAAAGGATACCGTTTTACGCAAACGCCAACAATGTCTAGCTTTCGCAGATGACATAACACTCATAACAAGAACGAAACAGGAGTTGCAACAAATTGTAATAAAAATCTTGAAAGCTGCAAACGAAATGGGACTTGCGATAAATGTCGAAAAAACTAAATTGGTGGTGTGCAGCGATAGGCCTTCCAAAGAAGACAAATATCTACAGGTAAGATCAGAACAGGATGAAACATTGAAATTTGAAGAAGTGCAAGTATGCACGTATCTGGGAACACTAATAGCAAGAGCGCCTGGAAACAATGAGGAAATCAAAGCCAGAATTACGGCAGGAAATAAAAGTGTATATGCATTGCAAAGAATACTGACTGGTGGTATGTTCTGTACAAAATTAAAAGTAAAAGTGTATAAAACAATGATATGTAAAATGTATGGGAAAGGAAAATCTCGAGGAAGACTTTTGGAGGGAAGTATGCAGATGAAATATGGCAACGAAGAAATAACCACGAAATATATTAACTGTATGGAGAAAATGCTATAGTTGGAATGATGAAAGCACAGATGATAAGGTGGCTGGGACATCTTGTGAGAATGGGAGAAGAGAGAGTGCCAAATATCATGTGGAGAAAGAGAATGTGTGCAACGATAAGAACAGGAAGACTAAAGTCAATCTGGAAAAAAGAATTACAGAACGACTTGGATAGTTTACACATCATTTATTGGAAAGAAAATGCGAAGAATAGAAAGATATGGGCTAAAATATTAGAAAAATTAGAAATTATTAGAATAATAAAATTATTAGAATAATATTAGTCTATTAGAAATTATTATTAGAAAAATTGGGTCGGTTTCTTTAGGTTGGGGCGTGGCTAGACTGCGTGTTTTTGCATCTTTGGGAGTGGCCTCTTTGCGCGTTGGGGGCGTGTCTTCGCGACGTGTTCTCGCGGCTGGGGGAGCGTCTTGGCGGCTGGGGGAGCGTTGTCTTGATGGTGTGTACTGGCGGCTGGGGGAGCGTCTCGTTGGCGTGTCGCGGTAGCTTGTGGGGCGCCTACTCCTATACGAGGGCGGGGGGACCGAGAGGTTTCTATGTCGGTGTAGTTGCCTTCTAGGTTCTCCGGGTTTTCTTCTTTGTGGGTATTCCGGGCATCCCTTGTAGTTTGCGGGGTGAGGTCCTTGGCAATTTGCGCATCTTCCTGGTTCATCCCTTGCCTTGTTGCAATCTGCAGTCAGGTGATCTTCACCGCACTTGACGCATTTTGCTCGGGCGCGGCAACAGCGTTGGGCGTGTCCATAGCGCTGGCATCTGTGGCATTGTCCTATTTCGATTTTGGGGTGGGGCGATTTGACTGTGACTGTGATTTGACTGTGTAGGCTTCTGTAGTTTGGAAGATTTTCTTCCCCTCATCGGTTTTGTCCAGCTGGACAAGGTATAAGGGCATCGGGCGGCGGTCGCGTTCTCGTCGCATCTGGTGCACCGATTGCACCGGGAGTCCCTGTTCCATCAGGTCCGTTTTGAGTTTATCCGGGGTGATCGTTATTGGTAGTCCCCGTATAACTACCTTGAGCGGATTGTCTTCGGTCAGCATGTAGCTGTGGTTTTCTATCCGCTGTTCTTCCAAAATTTTGTTTAGTTTCCGGAAGTCCTCTGCTGTGGCTGGGTGGACCTCCATGCCGTCGCGTACGGTGCGTATCTTAGACGTCTTTATTTTGCCTTGGATAAGGCTGTATGTCTTTGCCCAGTTATCTTGCGTCCTCACGATAATTGGGGGTATCCTGGGCGCTGCAGGCTTGAAGTGGGTGCTTGCCTGGCTGCGTGGTGGGGACTTTTGGTTTCTTGGGGCTGCCTGGGGTTGGTACGTCCTGGTTTGTTTCCATTCCCATCTCTCCGGATTTGGCAGGTTCGTCGTCGTCCGACTCGTCGGCAAGTACCCAGTACTTGTTGTTGTGTAAGTAGTCGTCTGAAGCGGTGCTTGATGTCGGTGAGGCGTCTTGGGAAGCGTTTTTTTTTTCTTTTTTGAGTTTTCCCACTCTGGAACACTGGTTCCTTCGCGGGGATGGCGGAGAATCCTGGTGGCGGGGTGACAGTTTTGGTCATCAGTTGAGGTGGCTTCTGGGATTCAAGCTTGGATTGAATCTTTTTTCCCATTTGTCCTATTTGTCTTAGTTGCTCTTGTAGTAGGGCAATCGCCTTTTTGTCCTGCTCGTTTTGTACGTCATGTTGCCTCTGGAGCTTCATAAAATCTTCGTTCCGTTTGGATTGTTCCATTTGGAGTTTGGCTAGGCTGGCGGAAATCTCCTCGATCTTTTGGGTTGCTATCGTGCTGCTAATTATTATAATAATTTCGCTAAAATTCAGAAATGGAAATTAGAATTTTGATTTGGTGAAATAAGAATTTCAGGTTCGCTTGGATGTTTAAACGAGAAAACTTTAGATCCTCTCTGTCTCACTCGCTGATTTTGATGGCGGGTTTATAGGTAGTAACTGCCTGTCGTCCTCAACAATTGTCCTGAGTTGATCTGAGTGTTCGATTTACTTTGTTTGTCCTAACTGGTACTGGCTGGTCTGGTCTGGTAGCTGGTCTCTAGGTACGTCTTACTCGTTCGTCTGTCTGGCCGAGAGTGAACGGCTTGGCCAACATTGGCCAAGCTAATCAAAGAAAAGGGATTGAGCTACAAAAGAGTACGGAGCGTCGCAGAAATTATAGAGAGATAAGAAGGCTCCTGCAAGCGAACTTACCACCCGACAGTGCCGGTTTCTTCAGCAACCAGCTCGAAACTGAGAAGCCCCTAAAAATCGTGATAAGGGGCATTCACCACACGATAGGCACCGACAGCATCAAGGAAGATCTGGAAGCACAACGCTTCCAAATCGAGAACGTCGCCAGGGATATACAGAGGCCGTGACAGGAAGCCCTTCCACTACTACTGGTTACCCTTCCAAGAAGTGACCATAACAAGAAGATTTTCGAGGTGACGAAAATTCTGGACATTGATATCGCCATCTAGTCAACCAATTGAAAATTCAGGTTGGGGCAGTGCCACCGTTGCCAGACGTTTGGGCACTCACAAAGGGAATGCCGATCGGCAGCGCGATGTGTGAAGTGTGCAGGCCCCCACGTAACAAGTGCCTGCACAAAACCAAGAGAGATGCCAGCAACCTGCGCAAACTGCGGGGGACCACATCCCGCGAGTTACAGGGGATGCCAGAATCGACCCAAAACTCACTCAGCAGGACAGTACGCTCAAAGAACAAACATCGAAGAAGCATCACAACAAAGTAATAAAATCAATACCCGGCCCATTCGGCTGCGGTTCAAAGCCAGGACTAGGCTACAACGCCACACAGCGGGTCCAGCGGACCCTGAAAAGGTCAACGTCAATGATACACTCAGACGAAGGAGCTTTAAGGCAGCCTCCGGCTGCCACGTGCTTTGCACGCCACCTGCCAGTTACGCAGTCGCGGTCGAACTCGATTGAAAATCATGTTTCAATTCGCACAGCTATTTCTTCCCGCCTCAGGGACATCCTTTCTCGATCTCTTTCCGGTCATCCCTGCACGACCGACGAGACATCCGAAACGGCACACTCACGATATAGACGCGTACACTTTTTGATGTTCAAATATCTGTTCGCCCACAAAATCCTATTTTGTTAGTTTTTGACACACATTTGGCAAACTTCGGTTAAACTTCTTCAAAGTTCAAAATTCAAAAATCAAAAAAAGTCTTCTTCAATCGCACGGGATACTTGGCTCGGACCTCTTTGTCGCAAGTTTTCATTCGCATCAAAATTTAACTTTTTAAAAATCGACAACCCTCATTCACGCCAAATTTTTTGCAGACAACCCTATGTCATCGTGTTCGCAATGAAACAGCGCTTATATTGATATAAAATTTATTTATTTTTGAAATGGGCGATGTAACTGGAATCGACTTACCTCTTTAAACCTGCGAACCCAGTAGTTCTGCCAAGAAAAAACTAGACAACCCAACGTTTGCATATTCTATAGGCTTCATATTTGCACGAACGATGCGATTTCAACCATTATTTCAGTCCCCAACTGCACTGTTTAATGAACTGAAATCTATGCAATATTGGATTGCACAACACACATAATACGATTTCCATAGAATCTGTCGTATGCAATTACAAGTTTTATGCGAAGTTCATACAACCATGCGATATCGGTTCGACGGACAAAGACGAGCACCCACACCATACAATTATCGTATGCAATTTCAAAATTGGTGCAATGTTGGTACAACCGTTGCATCGTGTATTTCGTACTTTAGACTATCATTGATATCATTGATAGCTTGTATAAGCTTTTTATAAAATTTGCTTGATAACCTTGGCAACTTCATACGCTATACACGGTTTATTAGTACACCTATAAATAGTTGTCACAAACTTATACAGAGTAGGCGGTATACACGGTTTATTAGTAAAGTTTTCTTATACAACCTTGCATAAGCTCTGTATAAAATTTACACAACGTTTATAAGTAAGGCTGTAAAATTTTACAACTGGTTACTTTGGATGCAAACCAACACTGATTTTAAAAATTAAAAAAATCTATAAAAGTTACATTTGTTTTGGGTGGGTTGTTTTGAACTTTGTTTCTTCTAAACACTTGACTTCAGTTCGAGACGACCCTTACATAATAAATCTTTTAAAATATTAATATAATTACCTTAACCTAAACGATGACATATTAATGTATATTGCTAGTGATCTTAAGAGGTTCGTTAGAAATAACTCCTCCCTCCTTAGGAAAGAACGTGTCGTTCTTCGAGGTGTCCGGTGAAGCTAGGACACTTTGAATTTCATGTAATTCAATTTCTTCATTTTTCTCCCTCTTAACTAACAATCAGTGGCGGTTTTAAAGAACAGGCAAGGTAGGCCCGGCCTACCCAAAATTTAATGTACATAAATAACATTTTCTTTATGCACAATATAATTAATATTTTAATATTATGGATAATTAATATTTGTTATTTTTCATTATTTGCACTTAAAATTGCAATAACAGCTGCAAAAATTAGCGTGTTTTATATTTTTATTTGTATCTGCTTTAAAGTATTACAGTGTAGGCACTGGCCTAGCTTGGTCCTTATAGCGCAATGTAACAGTAGGACCATGACGCCAGATACAGGAATACTATAGCTTCAATAGCCAGCGCATAGGCCCGTGCCTACCAGTTATATGATACCTCGCCATAAACAGTTTTTCTTATCGGACATATACGACCGGCATTTTAAAGTTGTTTAGATGACCAAAAAGAATATTTATCTCAAATTAAATAAATTAATTAAATAACAAAAAAAGAAATTAAGCGGTATTTTGCACTTTGTAGTGTATTTTGATTATTGCAAAATAGTTTAAGCGGTAGGTATTGTATTGAGAGTTTGCCTATCTTCACTTACACTTTTATCATTACAAAAAGACATTCTTGATAAATTATTAAAAACAGACACATTTCACGACAATGTCATAGACACATTTGCGAAGAGCAAAAATAAGAGAATCAATCATTGTTTATAAATACTATAACATAATGTACAGTTATTCGAAAAAGTATTTGGACGTTCCTGTAAGCAATGCAAATTGCTTCGTTTAGACATTGTTTTTATTATATAAAAATTGTTTTTACAGCAATACTTATTGGATTGTCTTCATTTTTCATTCATTTTTATTCTTATACATTTTTTTATTTTGTCGCCTCGTTTTCGACTGAGAGTGACTTAAAGCAGACTCGGTAAAACTTTTTAATAAAATTTAAAATACACAATGGTTTTCTCGAGAAATTCCCATGGGCTTTTTACCGAGACTGCTTTAAGTCACTCTCGATCGAAAACGAGGTAACAAATAAAAAAATGTTTGAAAACAAAAATGAAGGGAATGAAATTATCTACAAAAAATGTCTCAAAAGTATTTTTGTAAAAGCGATTTTTATATGGTAAAAAGATTTTTCAAAAAGTACAATTTATATTGCTAAAATAGGAGCGTCCAAAGTAAGTAATTCTATTATTTAAAAAAAATGACTTAATAGAGCATATCATTATAACTCAAGAAAATATTCACATCTTCCGCAGATTTTATCTATTTATACAATATTGCTGGCCTACCTAAAATTTTTCCCCACGAGCCGCCACTGCTAACAATTTAATTTTATTCCTTAAAAGATATAATATTGCAACAAAAATACATAAAATAATAACAATGGTTGTGATAAAATGTGTGTCATGCAATACAGGATGTATTTTGATGTGATGTTCCAAACTTTTTGCTTCTTCTTTTAATTCTTTCAAATCGTTCAGATGGTTTACTTGCAAATTTACAACTGAGCTAGTTTGATAATCTTTAATAATTAACGGGTTATTAAAAGTAAAGTTACTAAATGTATTTACATAAGTTTGATCTTCTATTATTATTTTACAATTGTTTTCGGATGAAATTAATACATTATTTATCACCTCGAGATTGTTAATGTTATCGTTGCATTCTTCAATTACGTTTAACTTAGTTTTACATGAGGTTAAAACTTTTCCGTTTTTAAGTTGCACGTAAAGTTTATAATTATTATTAGCTAATGCATAGGTGCAGTTATTATTACTAATAGTAAATAATCACTTGTTCACTTGAGGTTTTTCTACACACACGATTGAGTTTTCGATCACTTGACACTTTTCGTCGGTCCATAATTCTTTTCTTACACTTTGCAGATGGTACTTCTATGGCGGGATTAACACCTTGTTTTGTACATTAGGAATTGGATAAATTCTTGCATATTGGTATATGAATGGATCCAGGATAGGTATATAAAGTATACATGTAATAAAATCTCTTGCTGAAAATATTTGAAATTTTGAAAATTCTAAAATCTTAAATATATGAACGGTATCTAATTCAAGTAACTCTGATTTTTTATAAATTAGTTTTAAATGATTTATAATTTCGATCAATTCCTTGTCCGATATTATTTCTAAATTCGTAATTTCTGAAAAAGCTAATGAGATTGTTCTTTCAATACTTTGAAGAATGTTTAGCAATTTTAGGCTGATAAAGTTGTAATATTCTATCATTAAGGATAAGACATACGCAGCTAACTTTGATTCACGAACGCGAGGGGGCTTATAAGCTCGTTGTATTTTATAATTCGCGGGTAGACAACACGTTTAACAAATTTTTAAGTCATCTAACTTTATTATTGTTTTACCGATACGCGTCGCTATTTCTAACATACGATCGATAAGCTCCTCCTTTTAAAATACGAAAATTACCCTCTCTGTTATGTAGTTTAAAAATTTTATCAATTGTAAGAGCGGGGAGAATTTTCAAAGGTTTACTTAGTATTTTTATACTCGTACATATTTTATGTTTGGTAATTTTATACAAATTTTTAATTTCCTAGAACTAAGCGTATACAAAGCTGTTGGTGATTTAAATGATTTTAAAAATAACACCATTTTTATATGAAATTATATAATGTTTAAGATAAATTTAAGATCATATAAGATAAAAAATTATTAACACTAAAATAAGTATAAATGCATATAAATTTGCTATAATATTATAATTTCGCACTTGTTCGACTATATAACATTAATAAAATTTTTCGTAATCGTATAAAACTAAGCCCAATGCAACTGGAATTTAACCTTGCAAGAGAGATATGCATAAAACTCGACCCCACTTTACTTTTGCAGTTATCCGACAATAATTACTATGTCTTGAGATCACTGTTTATTTCACTGATTTGGATTATATTGTTATAAAATGTTATATTTAAAAATGCAAAAATTAAAATATTACTATAATTACAAAACTTTAAATGCATTGTTATACAGAACACATAATATTATTTGATAACTCTTATAATACTGAATGGCATTTGAAATCATTGGGCAATCAACCATAAGTGTCTAATATCCGACAGTTTTGTGGATAAATTAAAAATATTTATTTAAATCTGATGAAGGAATTGCACATTCGTCTTTTATCACTATTGCTGCAAAAACTAATAAGCCAAAGTAAAAACTGAATTTCCTATTAAAAAAGTCGCCGAAAGCCTTATTTATTCTAAGATGAATATTAAATTTTCACAACCGATTTAATTCTATTACCATTATATGAATTTGATTTTACTATGATTATTTTTTATAAAAAAAGTACCCAAAGACGGAACCAAGGGGCGGAAGGATTTCCCAGATGCTCCCTAGCAGAACTAAAACATTTTCGAAATTATATTATAGTTTAATTCACTACCGTAAAATGGGGTGACTTTGTTCAATTTAATTTGTATTTGGCATATATTAGATTTAATTGTTAATAACTTTAAAGTTAAAAAATACCAAACGATTGGTGATGGCATGCAGAGACGACTTTGTGCTAAAGAGAAATTAATTTTTTGTAATACGCGCAGTAAAAAAATAAAAACTTGCTGATCAACTTTACACCTCGAGTAGGGCCACTTTGAATTCGCCCCCCCTGAAAATACGTTTAAAATGCAGAGAACTTGTCTAGAGTGATTACTTTCGCTTCACGTTAAAATCGGTCTCGTAGTTTTTGAGTTATAACAGATATTGTTTTGGGGGCGACTTTGATCGCATGCTTTTTATTGTATTAGGTGTTTATTATCATAAAAAATACATATTCTTGTATAAAAAAAAATAAATAAGTGCTTGTACGTTTATACTTAAATATGATTTTGCAGTATTTATTTAAAACTTAAATGAAATTCTCTGAATAGCTTCATCCAGTTGGCCTTGTGAGTAATGCTTATAATTTATTCTTAGTTCCGGATTTCCTCTTATAGACTCGGACCATCTGAAGCCAAAAATTGCCAAAATTTGCTCAAAATAACCAAAAAACTATTAAATATAAGAATCAAAGTCGCCTCTTAGTTTATGATCAAAGTGACCCCACGACGGTTTAACAAGATTTTTAACCACATGATAGTTTTTTTTGTAATGTTTATTTGAGATTATATGTTCTCAAGACATGCCTGATTAAAAATATATAATTAAAAAATACTATAAAATATTACCAACCTTTGCACATTTGAAGCTATAACGACTAAAAAAATCTTCTTAGGGCGATGACCGGCGTTTTTGATCAATTTATTGCACGTTACTTTATAAAAAAACCTATTTTCACAATGATTTTAAGATCTGTAGGCGTGGACGTAATTAATGCAATTAGCGGTAATTTTAAAATGTACCAGTGCGGCTGCAGTTTGCAGAGAAGGCAGTTATCAAAGCCGCACCGTAATATCAAAGTCGCCCCACTTTACGGTACAAACAAAAAGAGGATCTACAAAACTTACTTCAAAAAATGTAAAGTATTCGTGGTATAATAACAGAATTTATTTATCTAATTAATGCGTTTTGCGATTATACAGTAGTACTTCGATAATCCGGACGTCGATAATCCTGATCCTCAATTCAATTCAATTCCAGCGCAAATAAAATTATTATTTCTATAGAACAGAAAGAAACCTCAACATTAAATTTGAAAAAACTTTTAACAACTTTTGCCGCAAAAAAAACTAGAAAAGTTAAAATTTGATTTTTTTTAGTTTCATTTTTGTTAGAAAAGGTTTTTTTTTAATAAAAATATGTAAATCTAAGTATTTTTTTAAATATCGCGGATTTTTGTTTCTCAGCTCAGCACTGCTATATAAATTGGGGGGCGGGGGCACTGCTAAAATTTTGCCTAGGGCGTCAAATATTCCAGCGCCGGTCCTACTTGTGCTATTATAATCTAAACACCACGCGGGAATAATGAATGTTTTTTGATTTTCTTCAATTAGTCTTTTGCAATCCAAAGAGAAAACATTTTTTTGTGACAATATTGATATGAAAACTATTTTATTTGTGTAATTAAAGAAAGCATTAAATAATTAAACACGAAACAAAGTACTCTTGAAAAATGGAAACCTAGAAAAAGATACAAAGATGAAAATGTATAAAACGATAACAAGGCCGATTCATTACGGAAGAAATAAAAAATAAACATTTGAATCACTTATTTTCTTTTGATTGTACAAGAAAATTATTATAAAAAATATTTATTTTTGCATTTACACTTTATTGTATGTTTTTTAAATAGAATTGAAATTATTCTACCGCCATTAAAATTATGCGAATTATAATTTTTATGAAATGTTTTGTAAGCATCCAAAAAGTAAACACATTAGCCATGCTAGTTATTATCATAAGCCACATGATATACAATGTATTTGAAATGCATATCCCCCACCTAAAAATAATTGTAGATGATATGCACGCAAGAATTTATACGATTGCACAAAACAGAAAACTGTAACAAATTGCATACGATATTGCACAAGCAATCGAAGCGACACAACATATAACAAAGGAAGTCCAACCACCCAATCAACCTATAACACAAACAACGAATAAAATAGAATACACACCACCACAAATAAGAAATCAAGTATCACATAGAATACCATCGTACAATTGGGGACAACAGAAACCCCACACTACAAACGTATCAGAACAAAGGAAGAGGACAAAGTGACTGCTCAGGATGTGGAGAACAACATGTGCGCACCAAATGCCCGTTCAAAAATTCGACATGCCATAACTGTGGTAAGATGGGACACCTCGCAAAAGTGTGCAGATCGACGAAAAACACACGAATAATCAACCAGAACACATGGAAAATGGAACCCGCAGAAGAGATCGATGATTTACAGAATTTCAACCGAGTAGAAGAAATTAACTCATTAAATCCTCTAAGCAAATTAATGGTGACCGCTTCCAGCGATGGTCACAAGGTACAAATGGAACTCGACTCAGGCGCACCATGCAGCATTATGAGCAAAGATACTCTAATGGCTATCAAACCAACGTTTAAGCTACACCAAACTAATAGACAGTTTTCGAGCTACACTGGTCATCGTGTCAAGTGCATTGGTCGACTCCCGGTTAATGCCACGTTGGGATCTATAACACGCTGTGTTGACATATACGTAATTGAAGAAAACTTCGACACACTATTAGGAAGAGAATGGATAATGGAATTCTTAACAGAAATTAATTTCCACAAACTATTCACTACTAACCAGCAAATTGGCACACTAACCACCTCTACACCGTGTTTATCAACAAATCAAAAAACACAGCTCGATATCCTAATTGGCCGCCACAATGATATCTTCAGTGATACTGCCGGTAAATTAACAGGACCCCCGGCTGAAGTGCATTTCAAACTAGACGCAACACCAGTATTTGCCCGTGCTCGCGAGGTACCTTTAGCATTACGCGAAACATATGCAAAAGAAATTGATACTAAAATAAAGTTAGGTTTTTATGAACGAGTCGAGCACTCCGAATGGGCGTCAACAACGCATATTGTAACGAAGAAAAATGGAAAGCTTTGAATAACTGGAAACTACAAACCAACACTGAATCCTCGAATGGTTATAGAAGAACACCCTATCCTAAAGGCCGAACATCTGTTCAATCAAATGAAAGGCGCAAAACTTTCTTGTCACCTGGACATAACCGATGCTTATACACATTTACCCATAAACGAAGAATTTCGCCACGCATTAACTCTCAATACACCAACCCATGGGCTTGTTCGACCAACGCGCGCAGTTTATGGAGCTGCGAACATTCCCGCAATCTGGCAACGACGGATGGAAACCAATCTTAAAGGACTCCCAAATGTTTTAAACTTTTTTGACGATGTCCTAGTTTATGCAAGTGATTTCGATAACCTAATGACTGTTATGGAAGCTACCTTAAATCGCATGAAAACGCATGGGCTAAAGCTGAATCGTTCAAAATGCGTTTTCGCTACGCCATCTGTTAAATTTCTGGGTCACAAGGCATACACATGATGGTGTAGACATGATGTGTAGACATGTGTAGGCATGATGGTGTAGACCATCAAAGCATACACAAGTCCGACAAACATATTGAAGCGATCCGCGACGCACCAAGACCATCTACATCAGAAGAACTGCAACTATGCTTGGGTAAAGCCACCTACTATAACGCGTTCATCCCAGACCTCGCGACGAAAAACCGCGCACTTCGCAATATATTGACTACCGAACCGTTTAAGTGGACACAAGAAACCGAAAATGCTTATAAAATTATTAAAGAAATCCTGATTTCACCACAAGTTCTAATGCCCTACGATCCATCGCTGCCACTTTTATTAGCTACGGATGCTAGCAAAACAGGACTAGGTGCCGTATTATCCCATCGATTAGAAGGTGGCCAAGAACGACCAATCGCATACGCTAGCCGCACAATGACCAATACTGAACAGAAATATCCTCAAATCGATAAAGAAGCACTTGCCATCGTATGGGCCGTACAAAAATTTTTTCTTTACGTATATACTCGTCACTTTACATTTATCACGGATCATAAACCGCTAACACAAATCTTACACCCAGAAAAATCACTACCAGTATTATGCATTAGTCGTATGGCTAATTATGCAGATTATATGGCACATTTTAACTACGAGGTTATATTCAGACCGACCAAGGATAATGCAAATGCTGATTACTGTTCTCGTGCACCACTAGCAAATGTCACCAACAGAATCAACAACCTCGCCTTAAAAAGAGAAAGAAAACTAGAAGAATATGATGATTTTGATCATTTCACGCTGCACCAAATAACCCAATTGTCCGTCCGCTCTGAGAACATAGCCAAAGAAACGCGAAACGATCCGCTCCTAGGTAAAATTGTCCAACTACTGGAATCGGGACAAAATTTATCACGCTTTAATTATAAATATTGTAAGATGCGACTTCTAAATTTGAATTTAGCGCCAACACCTACTCATCGATGACAAGGAAAAATAGCCATGAAACACCACGTTGTGTAATTACCACCGCACGCCTTCTAGTAACCCGTTCTTTCTTCCGTTGTACAAAACAAAATTGTTAACATAGCTGAAACAATGCAGATGACTGCTCCAAAAACGAGAGACGATCATAAACGCACAACACAAATAAAACTATATATATTTGGGTTATGTCAAATCTTTTATTTCCTGTTTAAATTTGGGCTTGAGGATTAAGTCTGAAGCAATGATAAAATCATAATTAATTTCCAAACACCCTGTATTTTAATAACTCTGAATAATTACTTAATTTGGTGATCACGGTACTTATTTTTATATCGGAATCCTGTGTAACTTGAGTAATGTAAAATTGCATTCTTAGGGGTCAAAAGTTTATATTTTATATCGATACCTCAATGCAATAGGGTAACAAGTCAAAAAATGCAAAATTTGAGTTAGACATATTATCTTATAGCTCTTGTATCTATGTATTTCAATACAAAAACAATTTTAAATACTCACAATGCACTAGAAATGGCTCAAGTTTCTACTTGAAAATTGTATAATTATAAACGGTAATAACTTGAAAAAACGTATAAAAAGGCTTAAAACAAGCGTTATAAATAAATTTTAAGATGTTAATCAATATTTATCAGTCAATCAACGACTAAAATTTCATTTCAATTGAATAACAACAAAATGAGATAATTAAATTTGTATTTTATAAAAATTTTAAAATGTCAATATCTCGTAACTATGAATTTTTAGTTGTTACCTTATTGAATTGAGGTATCGATATAATTTAATTGTGCACGGTTGGGTCAAGATTATACTTTGTATATATTTATATTATTGTTTGTCGAAACTATAAGTCTATTTCTTTTAGTTAAAATTACACCTGCAAATGTAACTCAATTAAACCAAGCAGAGATCGTAATTTAGATTTGAAGTCTCAAGGGGGGGGGGTTAAAGATGTATTTAGACTCAGAGTTCTTTGACTCTCGTCAAGGTGGGATTTGGACATTCTTCTAGATTTTTCTTCTAGACAATCTACTCTAATATTTCAAGGAGAGTCGGAGGGATTTGTGAATTTTCTTCTAGAGTTCTTCGAGAGTAAAAGACAAATCTTTCAAATAGAAATTACAATCACGTTCAATTCAATTAAGCATAATTATTAATATGCATCTCAATTGTCATGGGCTTTAAAATCATTTTCAACTTGTGATCGTTAGAATAACTAGAAAAACCATTGCAATCAATTTACATACAAATAAAAGTCATCTGCAAAGTAATCACCCTGTATATGGCATTTCTTCGGTTGTTAAAAATTATATTAAAATGCAACATTTGATCCTTTAGAAAACACGGTTCCTTTGTATAGTTTTAAAGTAATAAAATATTAAATTCGAGTTCGGAATGTGGACAGCTGGTCACCAACTCCCTAATCGGTGTCGATTTCACTTGTTAACACAAATTAAATTATAATATATAATTAAATATATAATTAAAAATTATATTAAAATGCAACATTTGATCCTTTAGAAAACACGGTTCCTTTGTATAGTTTTAAAGTAATAAAATATTAAATTCGAGTTCGGAATGTGGACAGCTGGTCACCAACTCCCTAATCGGTGTCGATTTCACTTGTTAACACAAAGGACAATCTCAAGAAACCGCCTACGGTACCCTTGAAATGCTCGTAAAATTAACACACACCCTAAACTCTATTACTTAAAATAATTTAACGGTCACCAGAATACCACTAGTAAAATATTGTTTTAACCATCACCAAAAAAAAACACTAACAATTAATATGTTTAAATAATTATCAACCAAAATTACCCAATTACACCTATTTTAATTATACTGCAATCAACTTTTAATAATGTTAAAAGTTGCCGGTTAATGGCATTATTACCGGTAATAATATAAAATTACTTCAATCTTTACCAAAATATAACCCATCTAATAATTAAAACATTTTACTTCAATTGTTTAAATATAACCAACTCAACCGTTGATAACGTAATACGCAATAGTGCCTCTGTTTTAAACAATTAAAACTAAAGAATAAAATTAATTACCAAAATTCACCTAATTTAGATCTGACATGTACACAAATATAATTAATATCAATATTATGTTGAATTGGAAAGTTCTTACCCAAAATTGTTGTAAACTATTATTTAACTATTTATTTAAACAGGACTATCTCGTTTTGCTTCTCAAACCGTTCTTATTTAAAACTAACAAACCGTCCCTTCCTAACTTAGTTTTAAAACACCCGGATAGTGTCGAAACGGTCCGAACTATAAAATAATATATAGGCAACCCAACAAGCTTACTATACTATACGCTTGCCGCAAATTGTTTATTATTTGAACACAGAGTCGTAATACCGGCATCATTGAAACAAGCAATCCTGAAAGATTTACACGCAGCTCACGTGGGTATCGTGAAAATGAATGGTATGGCACGTTCATTTGTATTTTGGCCAGGCATCGATGGTGTCATCGAAAACATAGCCAAGTCATGTGTCGAATGTGCAAAACACGCACATGCGCCACCTAACTATCGAGACCACCATTGGGAATACCCGAAAGGACCCTGGCAACGAATACACATTGACTATGCAGGTCCAATTGCAGGCACAATGCTGCTCATTGTAGTCGATGCATACAGCAAATGGCTTGAAGTCAAAACTACTACAACAACAACATCAACAATTGCAATCCTTGACAAACTCTTTGCAACGTATGGCACTCCAATTACCGTTGTTTCCGATAATGGTCCTTAATTTACATCGTCCGAATTTAAGGAACTTTTACAAGCAAGTGGTGTAAAACATCACAAACTTACCGCGCCATATCATCCGGCAACTAATGGTCAAGCAGAACGTTATGTTCAATCGGTAAAGAACTCCCTGAAGGCAATGGCGACAACGAGAGGAACAATCCAGCAAAACCTAAATAAATTCCTCAGACAATATAGGAAAGCCCCACACGCAACAACGGGACAACCACCAGCAATGTTATTTCTAGGACGCAACCTGCGGACGCGCTTAGATCTAGTCAGACTAGAAGACATCCATACACGACTAACCAGGTCAACTAGTATACTTCGTGTCCGGAAACTTACAACTTACTGTAACTTACACTACGAACTTAGCTACAATGGTAAACGCTACAAACGACATATAGATCAAATAAGACAATGACAGGAAAACGTATCCCCATGTGAAGATATCGTCGAACTACCCCATCGAACACGAGTATTTGAAAACGACGGCACACTCTTCAGATCAACTAGAGCAGATATAGGTACCACAACCTGACCTACAGCAACAAGAAAAGAGCACAACCACAACAGGTAGCATCACCACCAATTATGGCCACACAAATACCCCGCCGATCGGAGCGCCTACGACGACCACCACAGTGGTTCTCTCTAAGCTGAAAAGACGCATGATCTAATGCTCCCTTGTGGAGGGAAGAAATGTTATGTTTGAATGTTTAACTTTAATCAAATCAGTAGTGAACATGACATTTTACAATTTTGACACATTAGAATTATAATAAATGTCAATGTGAAATATATACAAATAGTTATGTATTCAGCTCGTTCAATTAAATAAATGGTGAGATATATCATAATACGCAATTATTCAATATCGCCGACACAACAGTCTTACCTTTTATTGACAACAATAAGTTCCGTAACACTTTTATCAAGGACCAATTTTCCGTCTGCTTCACAAGACTGGCTAATTCTAAGAATTCACCCTAAGCCGTAACCATTCATCTAATCGGAAATTTTTTTTTAATATTGGAAGCCGTTAATGCGCAACGCCCGTGATAGTGGTCAACTTAGGAAGTAATAAAGTAGGGGCGTACCGACGAAATTGGTGAGCAACTATTTTTGTTTTATTTTGTGCGATTCTTTTTTTGAAAACCAAATCTACAGTATTTACGAATTTGTGTAAGATCGGCTTAAGATCGGAGGAAAGAAGATTATTTAATCAACCTAATTTATGATTGTTTGCGGATCGGGTGAAGCTCGATTATTATTTTGTTTTAGGTTAAGAAAACCTTCAGATCTGAACGGCACTAATTTATACGATTACAATCTATTTACTCTCTGCGTACAGTTTGCGACACTTGTGTGGTACTGCTTGTATATTTCGACGTCGTATATATTTTTCTTGTGAATAAACGCAGTTTACCTTTACTGGTGTTTTATTTATATCAGCTGTTACACTTTAGGTTACCATCTTAGGCGAGCGGCAAAAAGTGCATGGCGCCATTTTAAGCATTTGTGTTTTTTTTTAGTAGAGCAAGATTCAATCTTGACTTTCGACCCACTACTAATTTGCTTTCACCTCTGAGTTGAGCCGTAGCGTCGCTCGAAAGACCAGGTAAGGGTAGACATTCAGCGTTAGTTTCGCCAACTTTTGCGACTCAGGCGCAGACGGGTAGCATAGCTTCCGTGACAAATTTTTGAGAACCTTGTTTTCAATTTTGTCCGGGCCGGGAGCTTTGCGGTTCGGTAAGGATTTGGGTAATTTCGTTGGGATTTGTTAGGAGGGTTTTGTATTGTCTCGTAGGTTTGTCGTATGATTGGCTTGAAAAGTCGCTTATTTGTTGTTTGATTAGTGTATGTTCTTGTGTGTCTGTGTATTTTCTGGAATGTGTTTGCCAGGAGCTCCGCCTTTTGGACGTCACTCATGGCTGTGTGTATGTTGTCCTACAGGGCCGGAATGGGCTCGTGCGTTTTGCGTAAAATTTTTGTTAATTTGTAGAGAGTATAAAACCAGTAATAAAACTAGCAGTCACCAGAAACTTAACGAAAATTAGAACTTGTTCTATTCTGTGAATAAATTCATGAATTTATTGGTAAATTTCGTCACGTCAAGTTGGACGTCCAACTTCTGTATTACACGGTCAAATTTTGTCCGTGAAGAAATTGATGAATTAATTCATGAATTAGTTTGACCGTGTAATACGAGCTTAAGGTTGCTAAGGCCGTGTTCGACTTGAAAGCTTTTGGTATCAATTGGCGCCAACGCTAACGCTTTTAGCATTTGATTTGGAAATGTTGGCGCTTACAAGGCAACTGTGACGTCACAGATAATATGCGTGACATCAGGGATTTTCAAATTTTTCACGCTCACAACATAAGCGACATAAAAAAATTTGATATCATTTTTAGATACAAAAATTTTTTTCTCTTCTATTTTTAGATAAGTTGCCAAAAATTAGCAACCGGAATGCAGCAGCGCTCAACATTTCACAAATACTTTTGTGTAAAATTAAAAAAGAATCATTTCGTGTATTGTTATCAATCGGTTATTGTTATCAAAACCCCCCGACTCCCAATGTGATCACATTAAGCCGCGTCCACTGTATATTTAATATTTTTATTATACTTATTAAAAAATTATACATATTAATTTTTGTGTAGGTGTAATACTGAAGATTCGCATCAGATCAAGGAAAAATTAGTTGAGGAACAACTTAGCGACGATGACTCGGATCAATTTTCTACAATTAAACGATCTCCTCGTGATCCTGAAAAAAAATCAGAATTTATTTCATTAAGCACAAGTGAAGAACATGGTAAAACTAGTGGTAATATTAGTAATGATAAATATATAACATCTAATCATTTGCAACATATTACTGACCAACAATTTGTGGATGAAGTTATTTATCAAGAATTTAATGATGGTCCAGGATTGCAAGCTAAAGCTCTTTACGATTATGAAGCCGGTATGAATATTTTTTAGTATTTTTTTATATTTCACATATTATACATTTCTATTAGTACATACTACTAAGTACCACACTATCCACTGAAAATAGTATATTGTAACGAAAATTAAAACGTTTATTTATTTTAAAAGGGCTAATACAAATATTTACAAATACGGTTTATAACAATTACTAAACTAAAATTAACACTAACACTAATTTACACTATACTTTATATTTAACACTAGGTCTATATTTATTTAAACACTCGGTATAACGTTATCACTTCACTGTATTTATGTTCACTTGATTTAGGTTAACAGTCGCGCGTTCAAACTGGAATTTATTTGTGACAGGAAATCGCGCTGCATTCATACTTAAATGCAGCCTTCCAGAATATTCCATAACCATCCAGGAATTTCCAGGTGCTTCCACGCATTTTCTGGAGCGTACATTCATCTATATTTGAATGACTAATGCCGTTATCATATATGACTCATCACACATGACGTCATACATTAGTCATCAAATATAATTAGACGTTCTTTCGTAACACTGCCCCCTCCTTAAATCTGTTCTGTCCCAGAACAGCGGAAACTTGACATCTATAGAAGGGGTCGTGGCGGTAGCGGCAATTGTTACCATTTCTGCATACTCCTTGGCGGTAGAAATAACAGCCGACGCTCTTCTGCTCCTTTGGTGTACTGCTTGGATTGTAACTGCAGACCAATATTTGAACTTCCGTTCCTTGGAACACGACCTCTAGCATGTTACGGACAGTCCTCCAGTCTAATTGGTCTAAACCGCAGCCAAGCTTGGGCACCGCCAGCTTCTTGATGTTACGGCTTATCATATCCCTGCGAAGCTCCAACAAAGTCCTCCATAAGTCCTTATAGGTGGGTTTTTGATGGGAAAACCTCTTGGTTACCAAGTAGTAAATCGATCGTTGTTGGTCACGTAGCTTCAGGGTTTTACCGACAGAGAGTTGCTGTGATTGGAGCTCATCCAAACGACCAAACTTCTTCTTGAATACCACGGCGATTCCACGGGACATGCGAAGATCTTGGACCACGCAGTGCGCGAGTGAGTAGTCCTTTGGTACGTCGAAAAGATCTTGTTGCACTTTAGTTGTGACTCCAAATCTTGCTTTGGCGGTCCCTTTGTAGGTGGACATAAACTTCTCAAAGTTTGATTCTTGGGAATGGCTTCCAGATCTGTAGGTTATTGTTCGTATTCCGGCATCATCTTCGGAATCGCTGTTGTTGTCACCGGCATAGGGAGCTAATCGGTTGACGTGAACCTCTTTTGGCTTGCCTCTTGGTAGTCTTCGGATTCGATATATGACGTCGTTGATTCTGTTAACGATTTCGTATGGGCCTTCCCACTGTCTTTGCAATTTTGGAGACAATCCACGTTTTCTTTGTGGATTATGGAGCCACACCAAATCACCAGGCTGAAAACCACCTTCTTTTGCCTTCACGTCATACTGAGTTTTCATTCGATCGCTGGCCAACTGAATATTCTTCCGAACGGCATCATGAATGTCGTGCATCTTTTTCTTTAATTTGCCAACATAGTCATCCCCAGCAACTTCTTCTCCAGGTTTACTCCCAAACTGAAGATCGCATGGCAAGCGTACTTCACGTCCAAACATCACACATGCTGGTCCAGTGGTTTCGTGAACGGATGACCGGTAACTCATCAGGAACAGATGTAAATATTGGTCCCAGCCCCGTTGATGTTCTGAGACTACCTTAGCCAGGTACCTTCCCATTGTTCGGTTCATTCGCTCGACCATGCCATCTGATTGAGGATGAAGAGGTGTTGTTCTGGTCTTCTTAATGCCCAGTATGCGACAGACGTTCTGGAATAACGCTGACTCGAAGTTTCGACCTTGATCTGAGTGTAGCTCTAGAGGGACTCCAAATCGGCAAAAGAGCTCTTTAACAAGTACATCCGCAACAGTAACAGCCTCTTGGTTAGGTATTGCATAGGCTTCAGTCCATTTAGTGAAATAATCCATCGCCACCAAAATGTACTTGTTCCCGGCGTCGGTTTCAGGGAATGGACCCGCGATGTCGATTGCCACTCTCTCAAATGGACTTCCCACATTATACTGTCTCATCGGTGCCTTGCGCCTTCCCAATGGTCCGTTTTTCGATGCACATAGAGTGCACTTGCGGCACCACTCCTTGACGTCTTCTTTGCAGTTCACCCAGTAGAACCTTTCCCTAACTTTTCCTAGGGTCTTCTTTATGCCGAAGTGTCCTCCCGAAGTTCCTTCATGCAAATGCTGCAACACTTCCGACACTCGGCTTCTCGGCACTACCAACTGAAGTTTACACTCAGTGCCACTGTCCTTCTCCAAGGATCGCTTCAGAAGACCATCTTCTAATTTTAAGGAGTCCCATTGGGCCCAATACGCTTTGACGTCACTATTCAGGGCGCTTACTTCTTCCCAAGGCGGCCGTTGTCCTTTGACTTTCTAGTCCAAAATAAATTTCAGGTCCGGGTCGTTTTCTTGCTCCCGAAGTAACTGTTCAGGTTGCCAATTATCATCGGTTACAGTAGTTCTTCGGAGAAAGTTGACTTTTTCTTCCAGACTCTCTTCGGTATTTCCTAAACACCTCGCAATGTGAGATACCACCGTACATTGTCCCACCATCGTGTTTTTCTTCAAGGATACCGAGTTAGGGTTGGTGTTAAGAATTCTTACTGGAACTGTCTTTAAAACTTTTACTAGAGCCTTACCAACCAACAAACCCTTGCCGAGCGCTCCATTATTGGTTGGTTCGATGGCACGAATATAGCCCTTCCGGAGATTTCCATCCAGGCTTCCCATCACGATGCTCTCTGTTCTTCCCGGTAAGATAACATCTTCGGTTAACAAAACTCGTACCGCTGCGTCGTCTGACGAATGGAATGGAATTTCTTCACCATCAACTCCAAGTACATCATTTTTCATATCCAAATGGAACCCATATTTTCTTATAACGTCCATTCCCAGCATAACGTCATCAGTGATGTCAGCCACGATTACTTGATGGTTGAATGCCTTGCTTCCTATTTCCATGTCTACAGAAATCTTTCCATGCGTAGGGATTTCTTCGCCCGTTGCAGTTCGAAGACGCATCGCTACCGGTGCTGTTTTTCCACATCCTTGTACTACGTCGGGCCGTATGATTGTTTTTGTTGCCCCCGTATCAATCAGTAACTGGAAGATTTTTTTATTTATTTTACTGTCTCCATTTTAACACTTTGCGACCGGGTAACCGGCATTCACTCGCGAATACAAACTATAACTAGTTAATCACTACTGTCTTTTAGCCCTTTACGCGTTAAACCTCACACCTGACACCAATGTAACGAAAATTAAAACGTTTATTTATTTTAAAAGGGCTAATACAAATATTTACAAATACGGTTTATAACAATTACTAAACTAAAATTAACACTAACACTAATTTACACTATAATTTATTTACACTATAATTTATATTTAACACTAGGTCTATATTTATTTAAACACTCGGTATAACGTTATCACTTCACTGTATTTATGTTCACTTGATTTAGGTTAACAGTCGCGCGTTCAAACTGGAATTTATTTGTGACAAGAAATCGCGCTGCATTTATACTTAAATGCAGCCTTCCAGAATATTCGATAACCATCCAGGAATTTCCAGGTGCTTCCACGCATTTTCTGGAGCGTACATTCATCTATATTTGAATGACTAATGCCGTTATCATATATGACTCATCACACATGACGTCATACATTAGTCATCAAATATAATTAGACGTTCTTTCGTAACAATATTATAGGCGTTATAGTTTCTGAAGACTGTCATTATTGACCTAGCGCCAAGATTATATTCCGAGGTGCGAAGCACCGAAGATTATAAGGCGCGGGGTTAATGGTCTTCATAACCGTGGTTTATATACAATTTTTTCCACTACTGGATTTATTCCCATTACCCTTAAATTAATCATTTTTCAACGCGGCAGTCAAACTACGTATTAAATAAGTCGCAAAAGTTGGAACTTGGAAACGCACGTACGATTTTTGATTGCTCAAATAACACTGTTTTTTAGATAATAATTCTTTAGATATTAGATCAAATTTTGATATTAGATCAGACAACCCTTGCCACGAATTTCAAAATTTCAACTACGCTATAGGAAAGAAGAGAACACTTTTCTAAGCATATTAAGGCTGTTCTACGAGACTTGCCATCCGAACGTAAAAAAAGGAATTCCGTGTTGTGCAAAGACAGCAAACTTGACGTGTAGAAACTTTGTAATGCTTTTAAAGTGTAAACGTGTGTAGAAAAATTAATACGAATCAAGGATCGCCTACCCACGCACGTAAACAGATATTCTTACTATAAGCCTATAAGTTTATGTTGCAGTTTTACCGAAGTGCAATACAATTTTATAATTATGTGCTCTAATTATAAAATAATATTCGTAATGTTTTCAAAATTATATTTTTCAACAATTTCATAAAATCTTACGATGACTTGACCGTCGTTCCTACCTAATGCAAACACGTACACATCGCTACCTCGAAAGAATAACGACACAACTCAAAATTTGACAAAAATGAGTTAAGTATTAAAATCGATAGAATTTAGCTATATCTTATCGTGTATAACGTCACAATGCAAAATTTTAATAACCTGCTGTTATTATAGCGGCAGTGCCATTATGCATGTAATGCAAAGTTACTTTACTTATCAGTAGTTTAAAAACGCTCTATTGAAAAAAGTGCTTTTTTTAGTTTGTCGTTATTCTTGCCAGGCAGCGACATGTACCTTATATTTGGTAAAATTTATTGATAAAATATAACATTTACTGGACGCTTACTCAAAAAGATAAATTATTATTATTTATAATTGTTTTTGTATTTCATCATGATTAGTGTTCCAAGATTCTTGGGATTATAGACAAAATAGGGCGTAACAATAAAGCAATAGAAATAACAACTTTTTATTTATTATAATAAAAATGCAAATATATTTATAAAATTTTGAGATAATATTAAAACAATAAATTTGTGTAAAGTATAAATAAATCAATTTGTTTAAAATAATTATATTAATAAATTAACTACAAATTATACAAATTGATATAAAAACATAGCGCCAATAGAATACTGAAAAAAGAAATCTACATGATGAATTTCTTCCAAAAGTTATTTCTAAAAAGAAAAAAAAGTTGTGTTCATAGATACAGTTATAAAGTGCGTACCTATTTGTGATTAGCTTATGTAATATAAAAACCTAAAAGAAAATGAACATAATATTTTTGGTAGAAGATGCTCTTCATAGAATTTCCTGAGTTGCGTTTTACATTTCTCTTCCCAAAACTGATCATCCCGTAAAATATTTTCTACAAAAATACCTCCTATGTTACTCCATACTACAAAGTAACAAGATTTTCTTCCTGTAATGTGAAGTTGTCCTTGTACCTGGTAAAAGTAATTATGATTCCGTTTCAATCTTAGCTGATCAGTGCTTCTGTCAACATGCAAAAACGGAACCTTACACAAATTATTTCGTAGATCTTTTATTGAAATATCCTCCAGTTTGGCTGGACATTTTACCTCTACCAAAGAATCCTGATCTTCTAATATTCCGTCTGGACTGGCACCTAAAAAGAAGTCATCGTTCTTACCTATAAATAAACCGCATTTCGTTACAGCTAAACCTGTCTTCTGAGAAAAAGCTTCAATCGCGTCGTCTTCGTGCTGAAGTCCGTAAGCAGTAGCTCGTGATCCTGTAAAATTGTTAAATAGTAAACGTTCTGCTAATTTACCTGGATGCGTTGAAGGTCGTCTCTTGAAAATTTCTCCAAATCTTGAAGCGGTTATCCTATTCTGGCGTTCCCTCTTCCATATTGGATTAGCTGATTGTCCTCTTGTTTGTTTTTCCAGGTCATCGATTTCTTCGTCGGTTTTTCTAAGAGAATTATAAAATTCTATTTTTCTCTTAGAAAATTCTTCTTCGTCTATTTCGTCGATTGCTCCATAATTTTCATCTGGTCCTGCTAACTGTTGAATTTTTTTGCAGCGAAAAATTAATGTCGTCTGAAGTCCATGTCTTCTGCCAGTTTCAAAATCAATTTCATTTATTGTGCAGGAAAATCCAGGATTATGTGGAAATTGCTGAATTTCTTTCCAAAAACGTACAAAACGAGCTGACGAGCAATTTCAAGTTTATGCTTGAACAAATTAAACAATTTTATTTTAAAAGATCAATAGTTTTAAAATAAGAGTTTTTTAAATTTGAAATTTTAATTTTTGAAATTGCACACGTATACGTAATAATATGACAACTTGCCATATTGTACACCTTTAAAATTATTAAAAAAATATTTTTTTTAATAGTTACCATATCTACATACTCACCATTTAACCAAATTTATTTAAACACACTTTTATAACACTTAACTAGTAAACTTTTCAATAAAAAGAATTTTATAAATTCATATCTACGTACATATAAGGTATGTACCTTAGAAACGCGTTACATCATTTTTTTATGTAGTATGTAACATTATACTATGCTTTATATTTACAAGACTTGGCTTACTATCTTCGATAAGAATTGTAAAAGATGCAAGACATTCTTTCTCAATTTATATACTTTTTCTACACGTCAATTATAATTACGTGAAGCAATTTGAACTTTAGGTCCTAAAAACTTTTAAACCAATTAAGATATCAAAATTCTGTCTGAGCCAAAAGTTTCTAAAAATCGAGATTTACAAAATATCGGAAGAACTCAAATTTAATGGTTTTTTGGCTTTTTTGGAAAAACCAAAAAACTTATTCAAAAAAGGATATTTGTAAAGGTTTATAATAATCTACTACACATTCTGTCAAAATTTCAAGTCAATTGATCCAGCCGTTTAGTATTTATAAAAAGGTACTAAAAGAACAGCCTTAAAACAAAAATTTTGTTGAATTAACCATTAGTTTTCGAAAAAATCGAATTTAAAAATTAAAAATTTACATGTATTTTAGATATACGCTTTAACATGAATCTACGATAGGCCGTGGTTGGGTTAGTTAGTTTTTTTACCAACACATAACAATTTTAAAAAAACGAGCGAGCGAGCCTTACAGTACTCGTATATGATGTGTAACATCTCATATTTTACCTTGGTAGTGAGCAACATTATTATCAAATAGCGCGCGCTTTTCTCTGGCTTACTGTTACGCATTTCCGTCCCATTTCACGAAATTACCCCCATAAGCGAGTGAAAAGATGTTTACACATCAAAAATATTCCTGTAGAACGACAGAACTCGCCAACAGTGGAACTCGAAGCCATAGAACTCGTCCGGGTGTTGACCTCAACTGACAACTACAATTAAGAGTATATTGAAGCACACGACAGAAATAAGAGCAGGGCGGTTAACGTGTGAGTTACCATGACGCGACTGGTGGCATCGGGGTGGATCATATTACAACTCCTGCTTTTAGAAACTTTAAAATGCCGTTTTTTCAAAAACTCTAATGCCTAATCCAAAAAAGTTTTTGTTGCATTATACACAGAAAATTGTCTTCTTTCCTATAGTGTAGTTGAAATTTTGAAATTCGTTGTGAGGGTTAACTGACAGTAACTCAAATTTTTAATATAATTAATAAAATTAATTATTGTTTTAGCCGACGATACAGAGATAACATTTGATCCTGGAGATATCATAACTAACATTGATCAAGTAGATGAAGGTTGGTGGCAAGGACTCGGCCCTGATGGAACATATGGTTTATTTCCTGCAAATTATGTAGAATTGATTGAATAAATTGACATTTATAGAAATTATTTTGAATTTCATAATATAATAGATTTATTGTTGTTTATATATTCATCATTTTCAAATTAAAATTATTTATTGACTTTTGTAATCTGTTTAATAATAAATTATATGTTGGCTAAAGATTCTAACCCTTTTTAAGGGAGAGAAATATTTAAAATAAAACTTTGTATTGACTCAATCACCCCCAATTTATCTTTTAAGCTCTTAAGTATTGCATCTTATGCAATAAATCTTGATACAATACTTACGGTGACATAAGTTCATAAGCCACACCTTATGAGAGAATTTTGGTGGTTTGCAGAGTAATTTTGAAATTTACTTTTTCTAACACTAATATTTTATACTTTTTCTATGGTGCATTTAAGCTCACTGGTTTTGTTTCCTTTAAAATACGCTTTTTCTATAAAATACGCTGCTGCAAAATTATTCAACATTTTTTAATTTATAATTTTTACAAAAATTATCTCAAAAGTTAAAAGTACAACTGAATTGCTTATTTCAGAAACAACCTAAGTCACATTTTGATAATTTTGAGTTTGTTAAACCATCATGTATTTTTTGGGGGTAACACATAATTAAATTTATAATGTTTTTGTTTATGATAAACTCTTACTTTAGTGGTAAACCTTTGACCTCAAACTCGAGTTTTTTTTGAAAATGTTTAGATAAACTTATCAAACTTTTTAATTTGCCTTCTGAAAACTGCCAAAATATGACTTAGGTTGTTTCTGAAATAAGCGATTCAATTATTGAATTGAAAAATATGATCACTAAAACTTTTGAGCTAGTACTTGCACAATCCACCTTAGTGCTCTTGTTTGTAACTTCTGTTGCTATTTCACTACCGAATACTTTTCTGGCAATCTTAACTCTTTCTTCAGACGATTCCTGTATATAAGATTCTGCCACATTGACGATTCGCACCCTCCATGCCTCTTCAAAGTAGTAATATCTCCACCTAATGCAAACAATTAAATTACTTTGGATAATATACTATACAGTACTTGCGTTCACCAAAAGAGTCGCCGAACTGCGGCGAAAAGAATGCCCAGTGTAACATGTTGGGTTTTCCAGCTTAAGAAAAGTTGCAATATTTTTAGGAATTGCTCCAAAGGTTCCTACATTTTGGCGGCTGCACTTGCCCTTATGATAATGTAAAAAGAACCTTACAGGCGAGTTTTTGGAGCGTAAAGCAACATAACGTCTATACAGATCGATAAGGTTAACACCAAAACCTTCATTAATTATACTAAATCTTCTTTCCTTGTGTGTTTTACTATCAGGAATAACAACATGCAGTACATCACCACAATCTGATATGTCATCAAATTTCAAAGAGCACAATTCGGCTTTTCTGCAGGCTCCAACAATTCCAAAGATTAAAGCAACCTATAAAATCTGATACTGTGTTAAAATTTGTACACGTTTAAGAATAATATATATTACAGCTATTACATTTTGACAAAGAATATCTCTACCTCTTCTCCGAGGTTTACAAATTCATTTGACGGGTGAATTAATCGCCGTATTACATTATATTATTTTAGTTGCTTTGTATTATTTATTTCCTTCTTCCTCAGATGCGTTATTTCTGCGATTTGGTCTCCTCAGTCTTCTAAAGTCTTGAATTATTTGTTGCTCTCACCATAATGTCCCTCCATTTCTGTCTATCGAGTACCATCTCTTTCCATCCAATGACACCCATTACTCTCAGGTCACGCATAACCTGGTCCCACCATCTTAATCTTGGTCTTCCTCTGGGTCTATTTTCACCTGGGTTCCACAGTGTTATCACTTTTACTGCCGCTGCACTCTCGGATCTCATGATGTGTCCCATCCATCTGATTCTTTGCTACTTCATGTGTCTGACGATGTCTTCGCCGTTTATTAACCCCTGGATCTCGCTGTTCATTAATGCTCTCTGCTCTCAGTCAGCTTCCCTCTTTGGTCCCAATAGACTTCTCATGACCCTTCGTTCAAAAACTCTCAGTTGTTCCTCTTCGTCAGCTGATATGCACATTGTTTCTGACGCGTAGGTCACCACCGGTCTTATCAAAGTTTTATATATCTTTAGTTTGGTTCTTTTTGTCAGCTGTTTACTTATTAACGTGGTTTTGTTCGCATAATACGCTCTGCTTCCAGCGTTTATTCTTCTTTTAAAATCTTCATATCTTTCTCCTTTTCTGTTTATTGAAACTCCCAGGTAATTAAAGCTCTCTACTTCCTCAAAATTGTACTTATGAATGCTAAGGCCTTAACGCATATTGTGTTTATTTCTGTCGCACTTTATATATTTGGTCTTCGTCTCACTTATTATTAATCCCATTGTGTATGCTGCTCTAGCTATTGATTCAAACAGTTCTTTCATCTTTCTTATTGATCTAGTCATTAACACATCGTCCGCATACACCAGTATTTGGCCTTCTCTGTTAGTTATTGTACCTTTTGAGTTGGCTTCCTTCATAATTCTGCTTATCAACACGTTAAAGAGGGTTGCTGACAGTGCATCGCCTTGTCTAACTCCGCTATTCATTTTGAATTTTTCGGTTATTCCTGTCTCTGTTCTAACACAAGCGGTTGTATTCTCCAGTGTCATCTTGATCAGACGGATCAGTTTAGATGTTGTACTATATAGAAGTAGTTGAAAAAAATAAAGCAATGGAAGCTGAGCTAATTGAGCTTAGAACAACTTCCATCCTGCAGGCCAATGAAATGCAAATTTTAAAAGATCAGTTCAGGGAAAGTTGCTGATCAAAATAAAGAGTTAGTTCGTCTCAATATTCGGTATCACTCATATAACTCATATAACGTTATAACTCATCAAATCGACGTAAAGGATATTAATAGCAAAGAATCTGAAGACGTACCGGCTGCAGAACCTTCAGAATCAGAAAATCCATCTGTCGATGGAGAAGATGAACTTGGGGTAAATACATATACATCATTTTTTGATCTATAATAATTATTACAATTTTTTTTTCATAGTTTACACTAACGGACGCACAATTTAAAGCTGCTAATCAGGTCGCCAGTGGCATAACTGGAGATTCAAAGTTTATTAAGAAATGCATTGACATTCTTTGGACAAGGGAACAGCTTTGTTTGTGTAGTGCTACAGATGCGGCTTGTCCAAATGTCCAAAATTCGGAAGCTCGACTGCATGCAGTCCTCAAAAAAAAGCTTATTTGCAAGGTAACGTATATACTAAAATTATTTAATACATAAAATAAAGATCGTTTTTTTTCTAGTTTTATTAAATTCGAGGACGGACAAAGAAAAAAATGAAGTTAACGATGCTGAAAGAGCAAAACAGAAAAAGAAAACCATTGAATATTTATGTTCAAAAATAAAAACTGTGCGGAGAGGCGTAACAAATTAATTTAGTCATATCTTTAAAGGTGGCGACTGACTTGGAACTGAACGTTGTAATGTAATAATAATGGAACGTTCGCGACGAGCATTACATTACAAAGCTCGTTCGGCTAAATAAACGAGTTGCTCAAAACGAATACGTCATGATGTGATGTAATAATCGAAGGAATTCGTCAAAAAACCGACAGTCAAGTGGAGCATGGATGCTTCGCTCGCCGTTGGTGCTTGCTACGTGTTAGTTTATCGGCAATGACTATCAAATGTTTGTGTTAGATTACATTACATTAAAACGTTCAGTTACAAGTCAGTCACCACCTTAAGATACTGTATTAATTTATTAGGCATTTGTTGTAATTTGTTATTAGGTTAATTTGTTGTTTTAATTGTTGTGAAAATTTGTAGTTTAAAAAGTTGTAAATAAAGTTACAAATTTTTAATATTTAGCTTTATTTATTGCAGATAATTTACTCAATCTCCACATATTTAGTGGGGATGTGCCTATGGTCACATTTAATGGGGATGTGACCATGGGTACCATCCAATGGAGAGGTACCCATGGGCAGAATTGGGCAACCCATGGGCACATGCCCATGGGTATGTGACCATGGTTATGTACCCATGTACATCTCCAGAAATACCAGAGACAGTACGACCTCGACATGGAGCGCAACAAGAAACAAACAGCGAGCTTGGAAATCAAGATTACAGCGCTGGGAAAAATGGCGAAAGCCACAAACCCCCAACCACCTAAACTGATGGCCAAACCAGTAGCGCCACCACCAGGCTTCGAACAAATCGCCGCTCCCGCAACCGAAGACCCGTTCCTCCCGGCAAGGAACCAAAAGAGGAAAAAGGTGACAACCCGGGACGTCTTGCCGACATCCAGCACCTCATCAACAGACATCACCCATGCTAATAAGTATAGGGTACTCGCAGACCCAGCGGACAACGAGGAGGAGGCAAACACCGACTCCCAGGACATGGAGACGAACCAGGAGGTTCGCACTAAGTTCCAAGCTGCCCCCACCAGCAAGGCGCCACGAGGTCAAAAGCAGCAACCAAAGAGCGCCCACTTCACCCCAGTAACGCAGAGAATCCCGCCGATCATTATTCGATCCAAGGACTCCTGGGACAAAATCTACAAGCTGATTGACAAGCAAATCAGCTTCACCAAGATCCGTACGGTCAGGGATGGCATGGAGGTCCACCCAGCCACCGCAGAAGACTACAGGAAGCTGAGCCGCATCCTGGAAGAAAAGAACGTGGAAAGCCACACCTACATGCTCCCGGACGACAAACCCCTGAAAGTTGTGATCAGGGGGCTCCCCATCTCGATAACCCCCGATGAGCTGAAAATCAAACTCAGCAACCTGGGTCTCCCGGTGAAATCCGTGCACCAGATGCGGAGAGGAAGGGACCGTCGCCCGATACCCCTTTACCTTGTCCAACTGGACAAAACGGAGGAGGGGAAAAAGATATTCTCCACCACTGAAGCCTTCGGAGTAGGCTTCAGGGTGGAGTCACCGCACCCGAAGACGGAAATCGGCCAATGCCATCGCTGCCAGCGCTATGGCCACGCCCAGCGATGCTGCCGAGCAGCAGCAAAATGCGTGAAGTGCAGAGAAGAGCACCTCACGCAGGAATGCAAGAAGCCGCGGGAGGAACCCGCAAAATGCGCCAACTGCGAAGGCGCTCACCCCGCAAATTACAAAGGATGCCCGGAATATCCCAAAACGAGAAGACCCGGCTTCAACCGAGGCTTCTACACAAGACCAAGAGCCCAATCGATACCCCCGCCAACCATAGGACAGCGCAGATCCCCGAGCTACCTCGAAACGGCCCGAAGACACGCCCCAAACCAGGAAAGGCGGGAAAACACGCCACCACCACCAGGCTGGAAACCACACTTCGACATCAAAGCAATGTTCAACGAACTAACTTGGGCTTTCGCAAGTGTCCTCAGAGAAGATAAGGTCGGCAGCGCAACAATCGACAAAATTCAGATTGCGGCCGATTCCGTCACCGAGAAATATCTGCAAAGCGTTAATGTCTAGACGCCGATTCCAACCATCATCGCTGCAGATGGCATTTTGTAATGCAAATGGACTCATTGCAAAGAAGTACCTGCTGCTCGACTTCGCCCATACCCACGACCTGGACGTCATCATGGTCAACGAGACCCACCTACGGAAAGGGGACAACGCGAAACTACCCGGATACACCTTGTACCGCACGGACCGACAACACGCCCGAGGTGGAGGCACCGCCATTTACATCAAGACCTCCATCGAACATCACGAAGGACTCCAACTAGACCTAAACCATCTCGAAGCCACAACAATCAACATCCGGACAAAGAACCACGGCTGGCTCTAAACATCTTCAATTTATAACGCTCCCAACAGGCAAATCCTCCAAGAAGACATCGCCGCAGTCCTGGACGGACCCGGAGGAAAAATCATCGCCGGCGACTTCAACGCCAAACACACGACCTGGGCCTGCAGGCACATAAATCAAGCAGGAAGAACCCTCTCCACGCTTGCCACTGACCTGGACTTCATTATCGCAGCCCCGGCAGCACCAACACACTACTCCGCGGCCGGCACCCCGACCATCATTGACTTTGCCCTCATAAAGGACACCCAGATGCAGTTTCATCTAACAACTGTACAAGAGCTCACGTCGGACCATTACCCAGTACTACTTCAACTGGGAGACGACATAAGATCAAGATTCTAATCGACAAGATCAAAAGTCTCATGGCCCACCTTCCACGACCACCTTCTGCAAAATATGGACGCCATTCCGGTCATTTCCACCGAAAACGAACTGGAAAATTACGTTGAAGTCCTTCAGGACAACATTTCGCGATCCATTCAACACGCAACGACGAAAATCGACGTTGCGGACATCAGAGACCGCCTCCCTCCGGAACTGAAGGCACTCATACAAGAAAAACGTTGAGCCAGGAAACGCGCCCAACGCACCTGGCACCCGGACGACAAACGACGATACAACCTCCTCAAAGAGCAAGTCTCCGAAGCAGTCAAAGAGCATCACGATCAAGAATGGGCACACAAGATCGAATCTCTCAACTTCGAGGACCAATCCGCATGGAAAATGGCCAGCGCCCTCATTAAACCCAAGAACCGGCAAACTCCCGCCATCACCCGCCTCGACGGCTCGCAGGCAAAGAGCGACGAAGAAAAAGCCGACACCTTCGCCGACAACTTGGAAATCCAATGCAGCCCACTCAAAGAGCGCCTAGACCGCGATCACATTGCAATGGTACACGAACACATTGCAAGGACCCTCCCAATTGAAGACCCCACCCCGATCGATCCAGCCACCACCTCCGAAGTTACCCAGGTCATCCGATCCCTCAAAAACAGAAAAGCACCCGGATCCGACGCCATCTTAAACCGATCCCTCAAGGAGATGCCGCGCAAGGCAGTCGCGGCACTCACCGGCATCATCAACGCCTCGCTCCGACTCCGCCACTTCCCAGAAAAATGGAAAATTGCCGACGTTGTGGTCATCCCCAAGGCAGGACAAGACCCCCGGAAACCCCAAAGTTACCGTCCCATCAGCCTCCTCCCTTCGCTAGGAAAAGTCGCGGAAAGAATCATCTCCAACCGTCTCAATCAAGCCATTTTCGAAAACGACATCCTACAAAACGAACAATTCGGCTTCCGACCGGGACACAGCACGGTCCAGCAAATCCTCCGTTTGGTCGAGCACATCACCCTCGGCTACAACAAGAAAGAAGTCACCGCCCTCGCGCTACTAGACGTGTCGAAGGCACCGAGGTATGGCACCAAGGTCTCCTCTACAAGATGTTCAACGCCAACATCCAGCCAGCCCTCGTGAAACTGGTTGCATCATACTTAAGAAACCGCAAATTCAAGGTCAAATTTGAAGGCACCCGATCATCCGAGCGTTTCATCACCGCCGGAGTACCTCAAGGTTCTATTCTTGCCCCGTTCCTCTTCAATATCTACATGAGCGATATGCCAGCTCCACTCGACCCCAGGACAAAGATCTCGCTGTACGCGGACGACACGGCCGTTTACACTTCCTCCATAAATCAGGACATCGCAACCGATCGCTTACAAGATACCATCAACGAACTCGAAGACTGGTTCGAAACCTGGCGCATCGGAGTAAATTCATCTAAAAGTACCGCGACGATGTTCAAAAAACGATTCACAAGAGCCCATCCCCGAACAAATGTTTTCATGTTCGAACGACCAATCCCATGGACAAACACATCGAAGTACCTGGGAGTAACTCTGGACTACCGACTATTATGGAAAGAACACATCACCAACGCCGCAAACCGGGGTAAAGCCGTCTTCGCAAAACTTTACCCCCTCCTAGCCTCCAACAGTAAGATGTCTCCCGCTAACAAACTGCGCATTTACAAGGCCATCATCCGCCCGACCATGACCTTACGCCGCTCCCGTGTGGGGAACAGCAGCCAAAACTCACACAAACAAGATCCAAGTAGTACAAAACAAATGTATTCGTCACGCATTCTCCAGTCCGTACTACGTCACAAATCGAAGACTCCACGCCGAGGCAAAAATCGACACCATCGGCGTCCATATCAGGAAGCAAGCGGAGAAACTTTACTATTCTACAAGATTCTCTGAAAACCCGCTTATCGCGCAGTTAGGCGACTATCAACCTGGCTTCAATCTCGGACACCGCCGGCCAAAAGACATCCTCCTCCCCCCGCCAACCGGGGTGTAACTAATCTCTCTTTGTTTGTCTATTTCAGGTCCCCACCAGGCACCGGGCTCTTCAAACACCCGGATGCCAAGAAAAACCATGCAAGAACGCTCGAGATCGCGCCAACCGCACGCCCCGCCCCAATACGACTCCAAGGGACCAAGTTCATCAAACACTTCGGCACCCGCAACCCTGGACAGCCCACGTACCTTCAAGTGCCGCCCTGCTCAAATCGAAGCCACGCCTCCCAAAGAAACTAACGTCAACTCGCTCACCCGCACGGACTACGCTCGCATCAGCATCTCTATACCACCCCACCCACCCAAGGAACAAAAATTCCAGCCCGTTCAAGCTTAGCGCTGTAAAATGAGGAACACAACCTCACTAAATTCCAACGCCCGTAACACCCACACCAGATGAAGGAGAATAACGTACATCGTGGCATCTCCATATTGCCAATAAGTTCATCGTTCATCGCATGTGACCATGGTCACGTACCCATGGGCATATGCCCATGTGCATATGCCCATTCTGCCCATTGGGTGGTACCCATGGGAACATTTCGACCAGGGAAACGACCTGGAAGACTACAACCTAGAAGACTTCTGGATCCACGACCGGCCCAAATCCATCCTAAAAGGACCCACATAATCAAACCATGATGCAAACTCATCGCAGAAAAATTCACAAAGTCCAGTCGTGCACCCAGGCCACGCCCACTTCAAAATACCAAAATACCATTAAACAACGTTTCCGAACCACTGACAGAGCCTCCTCCCACACACAGGAAAGAACGTCAGGCACGCTAGCCACACCCTCCTACTCGACTAACCAATCAGAAAACAACGTCAAGCAAACTGAAAACCCCCACTATCGAACTCGTCCACGATAGCGGTTCCACCGCACAACGTACAAATAGCCAACTTGGCCCAATGTCAAAACCACCAAACATAATGATGAAGGGGATGAATGATGCCTACGGCATCGAAAAGCCCCGCATTTTACTCCGCTACGCTACGCTGTTAATCTAAATCGCTCAACTTTGAGGACCAATCCGCCTGGAAAATGGCCAACGCCCTAATCCGCCCCAAAAACCGCCAGACGCCCGCCATTTCCCGCCCCGACAACACGCAAACGAAAAGCGACCAGGAAAAAGCCGACACCTTCGCCGACAACCTGGAAATCCAGTGCAACCCCCTCGAAGAGCGCCTCAACCAAGACCATATCGAAATGGTCGAGGACTTCGTCACGAGGACCCTCCCAATCGAAGACCCCACACCGATTGACCCGGCCTCGACAAAGGAAGTCACCCAAATAATCCGATCCCTGAAGAACAGGAAGGCACCTGGACCTGACGCGATCACAAACCGATCCCTCAAGGCGATGCCGCGCAAGGCAATCGCAGCACTCACCGGCATCATCAACGCCTCACTCCGCCTCCGCTACTTTCCGCAGAAATGTAAAACTGCCGACGTAGTGGTCATCCCCAAGACAGGTCAAGACCCCCGGAAGCCCCAAAGCTATCGCCCCATCAGCCTCCTCCCGTCGCTAGGGAAAGTCGCAGAAAGAGTCATCTGCACTCGGATCAAGCAAACCATGTTCGATCACAGTATCCTGCAAGACGAGCAGTTCGGTTTCCGACCAGGTCACGGCACGGTTCAGCAAGTCCTCCGCCTGGTCGAACACATCTCCCTGGGATTCAACAAAAAAGAGGTCACCGCACTAGTTCTACTCGACGTTTCGAAGGCCTTCGACAAAGTGTGGTACCAAGGTCTTCTTTACAAGATGTTCAACGCCAACATCCAACCAGCATTCGTCAAGCTGGTGGCGTCATACCTTGAAAACCGCGGAAATTCAAGGTCAAATTCGAAAGCACCCGATCATCCGAGCGCTTCATCACTTCCGGAGTACCCCAAGGATCCATCGTCGCCCCGACCCTCTTCAACATCTTCGTGAGCGACATGCCAGCTCCAACCGACCCGAGGACGAAGATCTCGCTCTACGCGGATGACACGGCCGTCTACACTTCCTCCAGGTGTCAAGATCTCGCCACCGATCGACTGCAAGATACCGTGAGCAACCTGAAAAAATGGTTCGCAACATGGCGCATCGGTGTAAACTCGACGAAAAGTACCGCGACCATGTTCAAAAAGAAGCGATACATGATCCGTCCTCGAACCAACATCTTCATGTTCGAGACCCCAATCCCATGGACAAACACTTCCAAGTACCTGGGAGTCACGTTGGACTACAGACTGCTGTGGAAGGAACACATCCAATCCGCCGCAAACCGGGGAAGAGCCGTCTTCACAAAGCTCTACCCGCTCCTAGCTCCGACAGCAAGATGTCACCGGCAAACAAGCTGCACATCTACAATGCTATCATCAGGCCCACCATGACCTACGCCGCGCCCGTGTGGGGGACGGCCGCCCGCACACACATAAAGAAGATCCAGGTAGTGCAAAATAAATCCATCCGGCACGCTTTTTCCAGCCCGTACTATATCACCAAGCGAAGACTCCACGCCGACGCAAAGATGGAAACCATCGACGTGCATATCAGGAACCAGGCGGAAAAACTATACAAGACCGCGAGCTTCTCGGACAATCCCCTCATCTCGCAGTTAGGACAATATCAACCAGGCTACAACCTAGGACACAGCCGGCCAAAGGACATTCTCATCCGCCCGTCAGCCGGGGTGTAAGTAACCGTAATCTTTACATGTTCGTTTCAGGTTTCCACCAAGCATCGGGTTCATCAAAACACCCGGATGCCAAGAAACCATGTAAAGACGCTGGAATCACGCCAAATCACTCGCCACGACCCATGGACGGAAAGGGACCAAGCTCATCGAATGCAAGGAGCCACAATTCACGGACACTCGCCCCGCCCCACCGACATCAAGGATCCAAGCTCATCCAATGCAAGGAACCACAATTCAAGGACACTCGCCCCGCCCCATTGACATCAAGGGACCAAGCTCATCCTATGCAAGGGACCACAAATCACGGACACTCGCCCCGCCCCATCGACATCAAGGGACCAAGCTCATCCAATGCAAGGTACCACAATTCACGGACACTCGCCCCGCCCCATGGACACCAAGGGACCAAGCTCATCCAATGCAAGGAACCAAAATTCACGGACACTCGCCCCGCCCCATCGACACCAAGGGACCAAGTTCGTCAAATACTAAGGACCCAAAACACGCACTCCTCACCGCCGCCTCTGACCCCAAACCACGCAACAGGAGCTCACCGCAACATCTAGGACATCGAAAAATCAAGGAAAATATCCCAAGGGACCAAAAACCCAGCCAGATCAAGCCTAGCGCTTTAAAAAGAGGAAAGAAACCTCAATAAATTCCAACGCCCGCTGCCCACATGAGTTGAAGGAGATAAACGGTAACACGTGGTACCTCCATATAGCCAATAAGTTCATCGTTCATCGCTGTTATTTTATCGGGATATAGTACAGTGACAGTGACAGTGAGATAGTGATATTGTGTAGCACGTGACATCGTTTAGTTTAAATTATTTGTTTGTATTTTTTATTATTTATTTATGTTTTTACCTGATGGTGCGTAAGTTGCACTCAATATACATCGCGCTAGATTGCAAATTTAGTTGAGATGTTAACTAGTGGAACATATGAATATCACCTTCAACATAACCCCAACAGGTTAACCGTAGAAAATCGTGTAAACATGGCCACCACACATGCAAGTAGCAGCAGCCACTCTAATAACAACATGGATACCATCCAATCACGAAGACAAGACGTCGGTGAACTCCCGTTCACCAAGGTCAGTACCACTAAACGCGACCGAACTAACTCTCTCTCTCCCACAGGTACTTTTGCGAATAAGAAAACAAGGCCGGAAAGCTTTATCTTACAAACATCTAACAGATTTAGCGCATTCCTGATCAACGATCCCGAGAATAACAGCCACGACCCGCCAACTATTACCAGAAGCTCCACAAGAGAGCATATCAGAATGGAACAGACTGAAATCTCAGCACAACCAAAGAAAATCAAGTCGACCCCGGTCATCCTCAAACGAAGAGTTGGAGACTACTCCAAATTCATAAAAAAGATGGAAGACACGGTAGACGGCCCCTTTGTGATAAAAAACCTGGGGCATAGCACAAAAATCACGCTAGATAACATAGAAGACCAACGCAAGCTATTGGAAACGCTTCGAGAAGATAAAGTGGAGTGTTTCTCATATGCCTCGGAGGAAGACAAAAGAACTTCATTCGTCCTCAAAGGGACGAACCTGATAGACCCGGATACAATTATAAATGCCCTAGAGAATAAAGGCCTAAAGCCAGTCGCCTGCAGACTGCTAGCCACGACTACCAGAGATGGGCGTCCCGTACTCTATCCCAAGTACCGGATTTCTTTCGCTGCAGGAACTAACCTTCAACAGGTCAGGAAGGTAAGCAGCGTTTTTCACAGTAAATGTTACTGGGAAAAATATAACCCACCGAGAACCGTCCTACAATGCGGGAACTGCCTAGATTTTGGCCACGGTGGCAGACATTGCTATGCCAGGGCCAGATGTGGTCACTGCGCTGGAACCCACAACACATGGAATTGCGACCACCTAATGGAAACGCCTAAATGTGCCAGCTGCGGCAACCCGCACCGAGGTACCTCAAAAGAATGTCAAAAATATAAGGATCAGGAAGAAAACAAGATCCTGAAGGCCCAACGAAATTTCGTTGGGCCTTAACTTAAGTCCGATGCCAGAAGAGCTCGGCAAACAACTAAGAGAGAAGTCAACTTTGGTAACGATTTCCATGATAGAAGGCAATTTCACAACCTGCCTCAAACAAGACTGCAACCACTCATGAGTGTACCTGTGCCGCCTCCAGCTTACCCTGCCTCCCCCATAGAACCAAGATCAACCACCAACGTGCGTCACCCATGGTCCTCCGCAACACTAACCAACCAACTCAATAACTCCGGCAGCATCCCCAGGCCGCAGCCCGCCTTCCCAGGAGCAAACAATAACGACTTCCCCGCCTTCATGCGAGAAATGGACGAACTCAACAATATGTTCGACTTCAAAAAACTCACAGAAATAATAAAACGCCTACTTACCAAACTACGTACATCCAATGATCCCATGGACGCAATGGGTGCCTTCGCCGACGCCAGTGCTGAATTTGCAGCAGCTAGAAAAAAAACACACATGGGTAAGAAAACCATGAATAAACTCAGAATTGTAAACTGGAACGCCACCAGCATAATCCAAAAAAAGAAGAAATGGAGGACTTTCTTTTCACCAACAAGATCGACATTGCACTGGTTACCGAAACCTAGCTCAAACCAGTGCACAAAATCAGATTTAAAGGTTATCATATCCATCGCAAGGACAGGATAACTCACGGTGGAGGAGTTGCCATACTCATCAAGAAAGGCATCCCGCACGAACACACTAAACCAGAAAAACTGCCAACCTTGAAATTCTAATGCTAAAAGTGAAAACGCAACCGGCATTGCACATAGGTGTAGCATACAACCCCCCTCAACTTCACGAACACCTGGCCGAGGAAGTAAACATGTTTGTTAACCAATATCACAACCTCATCATCGGAGGAGATTTCAATGCCACCCACTCGTTCTGGAACTGCAATAGGAACAACACCGCCGGCAGCATCCTGCAAAACCTGTCAACAACAAAGGACTTCGTCATCATTCATCCACCGGAACCCACTTACTTTCAAGGTCCTCAATATCAGCCATCCACGCTCGACATTTTCCTTCTACAAGGCGTAGGTCATCACTCCACACCAACAGTATTTAATGACCTCTCGTCCAACCACTTGCCTGTGGTCATGGACGTCTCACTTAATTTCGAAGTTCACGAAAGGGAAATCCGCTCCACCGACTGGTCGTTGTTCAAGGACCTCTATAACAAATCAATCTGCATCAACTTCAACATCGAGAATATTGAAGAAGAGATTCTAAAATTTACCACCGCAATACGATCTGCCTTCAAGGATTCCACTTCCACGACTCCAGCTAAAAACACGAACCCAATTGATCCCGAAATCAGGCGCCTAAAAACTTGCAGAAATTGGGAACGTAAACAATGGCTTCGCTCAGGACTCGACGTTCACCGCCAGGCCAAAAACCGCATCACCGAAGAAATCCGAACTCTCTTTGAAAACGATCGACACAAGAAATGGAACAAGTTGACCGAAAACCTAGCCCTGCAGGACAACTCCCTCTGGACGGTATACAAAAATCTCCGCAACAGGAAAGAGGAACTGCCGCTTCTCAAAAACAAAAACAACGAGCACCTTTACTCCGATCAAGAAAAAGCCGATGCCTTCGCAGCCACCTTTATCGAAGCACATGGCATCACCGCAAATCATTCTTCTCCAATGGACGAAGACATCGAAATCAATTTCTCAAACCTCCAGTTAAATCCTGACAATTTTCATGAGGACACCATCAAGACAAATCTTTTCCAACTGGCAAACATTATCAGGAAACTGAAAAACAAAAAAGCTCCCGGTCCGGATGGCATTACAAACGCACAAATCAAGCACCTTCCAAGAAAAGGAATTTGCCAGCTTCACTACATTTTCCGTTCCTGCCTCTCGAACTGCTACTACCCTAAGCAGTGGAAATTGGCCAAGGTTATTGCTATACCCAAACCCAACAAACCCAGGAATGCCGTTAGTAACTACAGACCCATCAGCTTGCTATCCACCCTAAGCAAAGTATTCGAAAAAATTCTATTAGAAGAGCTGAAGATGCACCTGGATAGTAACGAATTGATAATAAACAAACAGTTTGGCTTCCGAGCCAAACACAGCACCACACATCAAGTTGCAAGAATCAAAGAAAAAATAATACTGGAGCGACACAAAAAACGGGATACAGGCATGGTGCTATTGGATCTTGAAAAAGCTTTTGATGTGGTGAATCACAAAGCACTTATATACAAGCTGTCAAAACAGGTCAAGGCCCCAATCAAATTAATTCGAATTCTTGCCGACTACCTCTCAGGTCGTTCAATCTTCGTAGAAGTTAACCAATCCAAATCTAGCACTCTGCATATTCCAGCCGGTGTCCCGCAAGGTTCATTACTGGGTCCAATTTTATTTATCATCTATATCAACGACATTCCACTTCATCCGAAAGCCAGTTTAGCTATTTACGCAGACGATACCGGCATTTTCTGCCACTCGGCCAGCCACAAACTGATGGTAAGATACCTAGAAGAGCATATCAAGTTAATACTAGATTACTTTGAAAAATGGAAACTGAAAGTCAACAAACCCAAAACTGAAGTCATTCGTTTCACACTAAAAACCAGGTCTTCGCTTACAGCCGGAATCCAAATCGACAACAACATCATCCCGTGGCAGCTCTCCGGCAAATACCTGGGTACGATTCTGGATTCCAATCTCAACTTTGTTAAAGAAACATCCAACCGACTCAGAAAAGCCAGCTTCGTCATCCAGCTGCTGTACCCATTTATTGGTCCCAACTCAAAAATTCCAAAGAAAGAGAAAACCATCCTGTACAAAACCTGTGCTAGAACAATACTCACATATAATGCACCCATATAGGCCACCACCAGTTCGACCAGGTTGAAACAAGTCCAAACCATCCAAAACAAATTTCTGCGAATCATCGGGAACTTCCCCAGATACACTCGAATCAAGGAAATGCACGAAGATCTCAAGATCGAATACGTCATCGACTTCATACGAGACATCACCAAAAAGACCATCAATGCCATGGAAAATCATCCAAACCCGCTCGCCCAAGATGCAGTTAACTACGATATCCACAATATGCCCTTCTGCAGGGTGAAGAACTTCATGAAACAAATTGTACCCGGTTAGTTTAATTTTTGTAAGTTTAGGAATCGTTGGTGTGGGTGACGTGGGGGACTACGGGGTAACCTGCAAGCATGTTTCTACATTGTGCAGAGAACTCCTGGTGTCACCCGGCGTCGCATTCACTTTCGGGCCCTTAACATTTTTTACCTTTTAAATGTCATACACTTAATGTATATATTCTTATTTTCTTCTCTTACACTAAAGAATTACCACAAATCTTTACCCCACCCCTCTTTTTCAAAACTTTGTACCATAATTTTAATTGTAATTTCATTTCTCCTTGTTAGGAGAACTAGGTTTAATTAAGTTTTCTAAAGCCGACATTACATCGTAACTTTGCAAAATTCTTCAAACAATGCAAGTTTGACTCAAGTCTACGAAATTCTTCAAATTGAATATACTTGAGCCGGTGGAACACCGAAAACCTGTAAATTCCTCAAATTTGCAGGTAACTTGCCTCTGAATTGCTCCGCAATCTAAAGGCCGGTGTCTTGTTGCTATCACAAATATTCCTCAAATTCTTGTGATTTCTATCTGCTTCCTCCTTCTTTTATTTTATTAGATTTGGCTGGAGTGTTCTTCACTCGTACCTGTGGCGTTCGGCAAACCTCCCAAAAGCACACCGGCAGCGCAATCCTTGGACTGCCCTGCCGATTTGTGGATGTGGATTTGTGGATGCTTGCCATTATAATTTTGACAAGGAATACACTGGAAAAATTAATCATATCAAATTTTTTAAAAAAACCAAAATATGAATTTCTAAAACTAATTGTTTATGTTACGGAAACTTAGTCACCGCCTAATACGCCCCTGATCAAAATTTTAGTACTAGTACTTGTAAACCCGTCTTTACCGGTGGTTACCTAACTTTAGTTTTCAAAAATTGCATATAAAAAGAGTACACTCTAGTAGTAAAATCAGCCAACATCCAACCAGCACTCGTCAAGCTGGTGGCGTCATACCTTGAAAACCGGAAATTCAAGGTCAAATTCGAGGGCACCCGATCATCCGAGCGCTTCATCACTGCCGGAGTACCCCAAGGATCCATCCTCGCCCCGACCCTCTTCAACATCTTCATGAGCGACATGCCAGCTCCAACCGACCTGAGGACGAAGATCTCGCTCTACGCGGATGACACGGCCGTCTACACTTCCTTCATGAGTCAAAATCTCGCTACCGATCGTCTGCAAGATACTGTCAACAACCTGGAAAAATTGTTCGCAACATGGCGCATCGGTGTTCAAGAAGAAGCGAAAGCAGATCCGTCCTCGAACCAACATCTTCATGTTCGAAACCCCAATCTCATGGACAAACACTTCAAAGTACCTGGGAGTCACGTTGGACTACAGACTGCTGTGGAAGGAGCACATCGAAGCCGCCGCAAGCAGGGGAAGAGCTGTCTTCTCAAAGCTCTATCCGCTCCTAGCTTCAAACAGCAAGATGTCACCGGCAAACAAGCTGCGCATCTACAAGGCTATTATCAGGCCCACCATGACCTACGCCGCGCCCGTGCGGAGTACGGCTGCCCGCACACACATAAAGAAGATCCAGGTAGTGCAAAATAAATCCATCCGGCACGCATTCTCAAGCCCGTACTATGTCACCAATAGAAGACTCCACACCGACGCGAAGATGGAAACCATCGACGTGCATATCAAAAACCAGGCGGAAAAACTATACAAGACCGCGAGCTTCTCGGACAATCCCCTCATCTCGCAGCTAGGACAATACCAACCAGGCTACAACCTAGGACACAGCCGGCCAAAAGACATCCTTATCCGCCCGTCAGCCGGGGTGTAAGAAACCGTAATCCTTACATGTTCGTTTCAGGTTCCCACCAAGCATCGAGTTCATCAAAACACCCGGATGCCAAGAAACCATGCAAAGACGCTCGGAATCACGCCAAATCACTCGCCACGACCCATGGACGGAAAGGGACCAAGCTCATCGAATGCAAGGAACCACAATTCACGGACACTCGCCCCGCCCCATCGACATCAAGAGATCAAGTTCGTCAAACGCTAGGGACTCAAACCCACGGAACGCACACTCGCCCGGCCCCATCGACACCAAGGGACCAAGTTCGTCAAATACTAGGGACCCAAATCCACGAATCGCACACTCGCCCCGCCCCATCGACACCAAGGGATCAAGTTCGTCAAACACTAGGGACCTACACTCACGGATCGCACAAACCAAGAGACAAGTTCACACCACGGACCAAAAACACGCACTCCTCACCGCCGCCTCTGACCCCAAACCACGCCCCAGGAGCTCCCCGCAACATCTAGGACATCGAAAAATCAAGGAAAATAGGCCAAGGGACAATAACCCAGCCAGATCAAGCCTAGCGCTTTAAAATGAGGAAAGAAACTTCAATAAACTCCAACGCCCGCTGCCCACATGAGTTGAAGGAGATAAACGGTAACACGTGGTACCTCCATATAGCCAATAAGTTTATCGTTCATCGTTCATCGTAGTAAAATCAGTTCAAAGCGCAAACCGGTAAAGGCAGGAATTGTAAGTACTAGTTTAGTTATTATATATAGTTTATAGTTTGTTATTTAATATTTTTTATTTATGTTTTCTTATTATTTATTGTAGAAATTTTCAACTTGTCGACTCACGAAGGCAGAAATATTTCTGCCTTCCGACGCCGCATTTTGTAATAGTTTTAGATAATTTATATTATTTTGTTTTATTTTTTGTTTTGTTTGAGTTTCATTTCATTGTAAATATTAATCATAATATTTAATAATAAATGATAAAAATTAAAAGGTATACTACTTTTCCCAACATTGCTCGGTATAATTTGTTCAAAAGTTTTTTTCAAAAAATGAATTTAATTGGTTCTGCGCAATGCGCATGACGTTCTGCGCAATCTAAGGAAATCTAGGGAATTTTCAAAATCTTTTCTAAGAAAAATTATTTTTTTGACCTGGCAATCCTGAGTTGAGTGAAATAAAGAACGATTTAATGTCAGAAGTGGGATACTTATTGAACGATCTAACATACATACACTACCATTTGATTTTAAAGTTAGTACTTGTTTTAAGCTATATTATTATAGCCTATTGCTTGCATTCGTTTTTATTTGTATTTATTTGTTTATAGTATTTGTATTGTAAAGAAAAACAGCATGCCTAGAAAATCCGCAATTGATCTTGCCCAACTTAACGTCGTTATCGTTGCCAACAAAGAAACAATTTATGATCCAAGTAGAAAAAGGTTTTGGGGCCCCACAAATTCCTGATGAACGGAAATATTAACACAATTTGGCGACACTACTGTTTCTCCAAAATACGTTTATAACCATGTAATTTTGAACCGGCAGAATATTTTAAAGGAATTAAATTTGCAAATTTTGAGTAAATCTCTTACAAAAAAATTCTCAGATACATCGGAGGCAGAAGAAAATGATGAAAATATGAAATTTAATATAACTTTATCTGGGGAAGAGTGGAAAGGTATTTATTCATTCAATCAGTCATACAAACGATCAGATGGCCATAGCAGTACTACCTAGGAATTATGAAACATTAAAACCTCACTATTGGACGGGCGTGATTCATGATAAATTCTATAGAAAAACGAAGTTGTCTTGTTGTGTGATATATAAACGTGTTAAAATTCATCCGAATGGAAGTTGTTATCTTCAAATAACTGGTGAATGCAAATCATGTCATAGCGTTTTGAAATGCATCGTTGAAAATGTACCACAGCCAGAATTACAGATTGTAATGAACTGCATTTACACTGGTGGTTTTAACAGTTGCAATGAGAAAATAAAAAGACAATTATCAAAAGCGGAACGAGAAAACTTTGAAAGAAAACTTATCGATGAAAAGAAAACACCCACTTACATTCTAAATGAAATTGCACAACGAGATATGAAGTATGGTGATGTGCAATCTAGCAATTTACCTACTACAAATGCACTAAGATGTATAAAATACAAGCAGTTAGCCAAAAGTAGGATGGATAAAGATCCAGTTGTAACTTTATCCAAATTGAAAAGTATGTCACCGTACGCGATATGGGAAACGACCGGTTTTTTGTACATTATTGGATGCCTACTGAAATTGATATGTACAGAACTTACACCAAACAAAACAAAGTTCTAACAATAATTATAGATGCGACAGGCGGTGTTGTGAAAAATATGAATCTCGTCAGTCATAGAACAACATCCTCTATATTTCTATATGAAATTGGTTGTAATGATCGCACAAATCAAAATCAATTTGCCGTAGCACATATGTTATCTGAAAAACATGATAATATGTCGATAACTTATTGGCTTTCGGCATGGTTGAAACATGCCACTGTAGCACCTAAAATTGTTGTAACAGAAATTAAATCAAGTACAGTTTTGATGTGGGAAACCAGAACAAATAATTATGACGACGAAGAGAGGGAAATAAATAGAATGGAAGAAAATGATGAGGAGTACTCTAGAATTCAAGATACGGTGGATATTTTCGAAGAAATTCAATCGATTTATGACATTTGTTGCAATAATTCGAAAAGTGCACTGAATCAAGGAGATCACGACAATATGCAACACAATCCCGCAATTGCAAAAAGGTTGCTACATTTCTGTAAACTACTTTCATGTTGGTCTGCTGTTATGACACCAATTTTTAAATATGGAAATTTAACAGAAACAAGTGCAACCTCGGAGAGTTTGTTTAATCACTTAAAGAATCGTATATTCCACCATGAAACACTACCGATGCGATTAGATGATTTTATTAAAATTCACATAAATAGCATTTTCGGATCTATGATTATATTAAAATCAAAATATAATGAAGTCGGGGATAATAGTAGTTCGAAGGGTACTGCAAGGCATGAGGAGACTTGCCTAACAATAGACGTCGAGAAATATAATGTTGATGTAAGAAGTATCGATGAATTCTCTACCAGTGAAGAAGGAAGAAGTCAAGAAGTTCAAAAAGACATTTATACGAAGAGGGCATGCAAAAGAAAAATGAAGGATGCAGATGTAGACGTAATAAATGGCATAAATGATGCTAGTTTTAAGATGGAAACTGAAAGCGCAATAGAAAATTGGGGTGGTCTTGGTGAAGAGAATAAAAAAAAAAAGAAGAAAACCAAATTACTTGGATAAAGATCCCACTGTTTTAACATACAATGATAACAGCAAAACAAAGTCATCAGTCATAGGGTTACTGAAAAACGGAAGTTCATTAAATTTAAAACCTGTGAAAATTGGAAAAATTTATTTGACACTAATTAACACCTGTGGATTTGACAATATAGTTCATACTATGTGTTGTTGTTATGTGAAAAGTAGACAATATGCTAAATTTGTAATTGACAAAAAAGGAATTACATTATACCAGTTGATTGCTCATTGCTCCATTATACGTGATGGAGTTAATGTTCAAACCTATAAGAAACGAGCTCTGGTTTTAAATGAAATTTTTGGAGAAAGTAACAAGAAAATATTACCAAATAATCACACGGAACTAAATGCTGCAACCACCTGTTATTATTTATTAAAACAACTATTCGGTGAATATCCTACCATGACGGAAAATTGGAACTGTGCCAAATGTAAAAGTAACGTGAAATTGAGTTTTCCCACCATAACTATAAATTTTCAAACACCGAAAATTGCAGATCTTCAGGATAGATTGAATCAGCGATTAGAAAGCAATAATAATACGTGCAAGCAGTGTCAACTGCAAATGACCGCACTAAACATAGTTTTTAGTCCACATTTGTTCCTGGAAATATGTGGACCAGTGAACATAGATAATAATCGTTCCAGTTTGGAATTTAATATATCTCTACAGGAAATTCCACGAGAAATTCTTGTTGATGGTAATTTGTTAATGAAATGCCCCCAGCATTTACATTTTTTAATTGGTTTTCTGTTTGATTGCAATTAAATATTTTCTTAAAATTTTAATTTGGTTTACAATAAAATTTTAAAATGGGCACGTTAAAAATTATTCCATACCGGTATCGCAGTCCGGCTTATCACTAACCATTTGTTGTTCCAATTGTAAATTGCAAATTCCATCCAATTTCACCTTTATCTATCCTTTCTTAAGTAATTTGCTTCTGTTTAAATTTTATTTTCAAAACCACTCAAAAATCTTCCAAAATCAATTTAATCCAATATAATAACTTCAATAAAACATTTTATCTTCAAAAATTTTTACTAGTATTCCAAAATTTATAAACTTATCAAAAATTATTCGGACTAATAAATTAATGCGTCCAACACGTCGACCATTTTTGGCAAAAGGCCTCGATAAAACTTCACTTCTACCAACTTTAATTTTCAAAGTTTTACCTCCCAAAATTCAAATTCAAATATTTCATAAACTTAACATCAAAATTAATGGCAAATTAACAGGGTAGGTAAAACTTTGGTTCGGAACATGACAATATATTACCTTCGAGAAGGAATTAGTTTTATACCACCAACTTTGGTAAAAAACGTCAATGCGGTTGGGCATTATATTAGCTACTGTTGGCGTGATAATTTAGCAACATGGGAACTATATGATGACCTGCAACAATCACGTAAAATAGTAAAGCAGTCTACAAATGCCATAAATTGCCATTCCTTGTATATAGTATCTAAGCGAAACATGGATTTTTCAATGTTTCCAGTGACAATATTTTATTTATGACAAAGGCCATCCATGCTTAGTTGCAAAGTTGTGCTGTTATGGTGATAACATAATACGCGCTACACTGAAAAAATTAACCAACTTGTCTCCTTGGCCATGACGTCCGGGTAACCGCAAAAATTCCTTACCAAAAATAATTTTTTTTTGTAATATTAATAAAAAAATAAATAAATAAAATATAAATTATTTTCGTCGTACGGTACGACGGTACGATAACCACTTCCACATAGTAATAGTTTGAAAATTTTTAAAATATTGTTGTATCAGGCTGTGAATAATAGTGATATAGTGATAGTCAATCTGATAGATTGATAAATCGATCGAGCGAATATTATCTCCCTTTAATAATCGATAGTTTAAGAATTATTGTCGGTCGAGCAAAAGTGAGGTTGGGATGTAAACAACACGTATATACTCAACGAGTATGCAACGAACGCCGCCTCCGAAGAAAATACCACAAGTAAGAGAACCACTTGGAGATGAATCGTGGTCAAATCAACCCAACACAAGAACGTCGACTAACGACCATCCTATTATGGAGCCAAACCTGCAACAAATCAATTCAAATCCAACAATCCAAAATCAAGGGCTGGGGCTGTACTTGCCTCAGTTACAACACCCAGCACATCCATTAATTTACTACAACCAAAACTACCCACCAATTTTACAATATCCTGGACAACAAATTCTGCCCATACCGGGTGCGTCACACGTTAACCCCGTGCAAATGGCAAGTCATCAGTATACTGGACCAACCCAACACTATACGTCCATGGGAAACTCTGACTTCCCACCACTACCAAAAAGCACAGACTGGGTAACTGTAAAAAATCATAAAAAGCGTAATAGAAGTCCCGAACAAGGCACCATCAGCTATAAACAAAAGAAAATGAGCGACTACTGGCTAAATTCTCCTATCCAAACAAATAATAAATTTAAACCATTAGAAGAAGACAACGAAGAGCTAGAGGAAGTACCACCTATAGAGCCGGCCGCACATAAACCACCACCAATCTTTGTTGATGGAGTTAAAAATATACGACCACTGGTCGAACTGCTAGATTCTATAGCCAAAGAAGGTTATATTATTAAAATTACAAGTAGCGAGCAAGTTAGGATACAGCCAAAAACTGGAGTAAATTATACCCAAATAGTTGAGGGACTAAAAAACAAGCAAACTGATTTCCACACTTACAAACCTAAGCAGGATCGAAACTATCGAGTAGTATTGAAAAACCTACATTCGTCAACAGATATCGAACAGTTCAAATTGGAAATGGAAAAGTTGGGTCACACGGTTGTTAATGTTAGCAACATAAAACATCGAATCAATAAGAATGCGTTACACATGTTTTATGTCGAACTTAAGCAAAAAGAAAATAACAAGAAAGTTCTCGAAATTGATCACATTATGAATACTATCGTACAATTTGAACCACCACGAGCTAAAAGGGAAATTCCCCAATGTGCAAATTGCCAGCGGTTTGGGCATACAAAAAATTTCTGCAGCAAACCCCCAAGATGTGTAAAATGTGTAGAACATCATTTGACAAAAAATTGTCCCAGAAAAGACAAAAACAATGAAGTGAGATGTGTCAATTGTGGAGAGGGTCATCCTGCAAACTATAGAGGATGCATTATACACAAACAACTCCAACAACGACTGTATCCAAAACTGAGGGAAAGAAACAACCAGAAGGTGGATCAAACCGATACTCAACACCCAATAACACAATCACAAATGGTACAGCCAGGCACTTCATACGCACAACAAGTAAGTCAACCTATTTGCAATCAATTACCCAATAATTATTCCAGTCAATTCAATCAAGTCATACCAATGAAACAGTCAAGCGATGATTTTGAAGAGCTCAAGATCATGATGAAAAAACTCACGGAGCAAATGAGCACAATGCTTAATCTGCTAACAACACTGGTCAATAAAATGTCATAATGATCGAACTAATTAAAATTGCAACATGGAACGCCAACGACTTGTGCCAACATGCACAAGAACTTAAACTATTCCTGGAATCACATAAAATAGATATAATGCTAATCTCAGAATCACATTTTACAACAAAAAGCTACTTAAAAATCCCCAACTTTTTAATATACAATACCCAACACCCAGATGGTAAAGCACACGGTGGCACGGCAGTAATTATCAGAAAAAGCATCAAACATCATGAAATCGAGAAGTATCAACACGATTATCTTCAAGCTACTACTGTAGCAGTTGAGAATGGAAAGGGCAATTTGGTGGTCTCAGCGATTTACTGCCCACCTAAACAACAATAAAGAAAAACAATATGGACACTTTTTTGGCACGCTTGGAAACCGATTCATTGCTGGAGGAGACTTCAATGCCAAGCATACGCACTGGGGCTCAAGACGAATAACTACCAAAGGAAGAGAACTGCTTGCAACAATAAAGTCTAATGGTATGGCAAGTCTATCATCGGGACAACCCACATACTGGCCAAGCGATCAAACTAAAATACCTGACACAATTGACTTCTACGTGACAAAGGGTATAAATATCAAACAGCTCAAAGTGGAACCAACATTGGATCTCAGTTCCGATCATACACCCGTCATATTAACAATTCACTCCCAAATCGTCTACAAGCAAAAGCAACCAACATTATTTAGTAGAAAAACTAATTGGGAAATATTTAAAAGCAAATTGGACGAGCAAATTAATCTAAATGTCCCTCTGAAAACAGAGGAGGAGCTTGACATTGCAGTGGAAAACCTAACTATCGCAATTCAAAATGCAGCATGGCAAAGTACACCCGATCAAAATATATCCCATATTGAAGATTCGTGCCCTGCTTCAGTTAAACAAAAAATTTCCGAAAAACGAAAACTTCGAAATCAATGGCAAACCTCAAGAACACCTGAGAGCAAAGCAAAATTAAACAAAGCTGGTAAACAACTGAAAATCCTCCTGTCACAACTTAAAAACCAGGCTATTCAAGACTATCTTAGCAATCTAACAGCCACTAGAGCAACTGACTACTCGCTCTGGAAAGCTACAAGAAGACTCAAGCACCCACAAGAGACAATACCACCAGTCAGAGATGATACGGGTAAGTGGACTAGAAGCGATAAGGAAAAGGCTCACGCATTCGCCAAGCACCTTTCTAATGTTTTCAAACCTTTCCCATCAACATCGACATTAGAAGATCATGACATCTATAAATATCTTGATGCACCCTTTCAGATGGATTTGCCAATAAAAATTTTTAAATTACAAGAAGTTAAACAAACAATTCTACGCGAAATCAATCCTAAAAAAGCACCCGGCTTTGACCTGATTACGGGTAAGGTTTTACAAGAAGTAACTCCAAAGTGCCTTAGACTGCTTACGTACATCTACAATGGGATACTGAGATTAAAACACTTTCCGAACTCATGGAAAGTTGCACAAATCATCCTAATACAGAAGCCAGGAAAGAAACCAGAAGAAATAACTTCTTACAGACCGATAAGTCTGATTCCGGTGTTAGGTAAGATTTTCGAAAAACTACTTCTCAAACGCTTAAAACCAATATTGGGGAAAGATTCCCTCATTCCTAGCCATCAATTCGGATTTAGAAGCCATCACGGTACTGTCGAGCAGGTCCACAGAATTATAAAGCGAATCGGCAACGATCTGGAACATAAGAGATACTGCTCTGCGGCATTTCTAGACATAAGCCAGGCGTTCGACAAGGTGTGGCACGAGGGTTTATTCTACAAATTGAAGAAGAGCTTGCCACACAATTATTATCAGGTATTAAAATCCTACTTGACTAACAGATACTTTCTGGTTAAATATGGTGAAGAATACTCCGAAATGTACCCAATCGAGTCAGGTGTGCCGCAGGGTAGTGTCCTGGGTCCAGTTTTGTACTTGATGTACACTGCAGATCTTCCAACAACTAAATCAACAATGGTAGCAACTTTCGCTGACGACACCGCTGTGCTTGCGTCACATACTGATCCGAGGGTCGCTTCAACTAACTTACAGAAAAACTTAGATAAAATCCAAGGATGGCTCAAAGTGTGGAGGATAAAAGCCAATGAGACAAAATCTTCGCAGGTCACGTTTACCATGAGAAGAGATAATTGCCCACCTGTAACTTTGAATGGCTGTGTTCTACCCCAAGCTGAAGATGCAAAATATCTGGGCCTACACATTGATAGAAGACTTACATGGCGGAAACATATATTTAATAAAAGGAAGCAGCTTGGAATCAAGTTTAGACAAATGAATTGGTTGATGGGTAAAAAATCACAAGTAAGTTTAGAGAGCAAATTAATAATCTATAAAGCAATACTAAAACCGATTTGGACATATGGAATCGAACTTTGGGGAACTGCTAGCTCTTCAAACGTCGAAATACTCCAAAGATTTCAAAATAAGACACTTAGAACAATTGTACAAGCTCCGTGGTATGTGCCAAATGATATAATCCATCGAGACTTAAAAATACCTTCCATACACAGCGAAATCAAGAATTACTCCGTCAAATATAAAAATCGTTTAAAAACGCATCCAAACGAACTGGCAGTGAACCTGCTTGATGATTCATGTGAGATTCGAAGATTGAAACGCTTCAAACCCTTGGACCTGGCTTCTCGATTTAACTAGCTGCTGATGTGGAATTGCCGACTGGCTACATGTTTATAATTAGATTATTCTTGTGCCTTGCATATTATGTTAACAAATTAGATAACTTAAAATGAGTACATTTACTGGAATGTTCTCAACGTGTCAATAACACTAGTCAACAAGGTTTTTCTAACATATACGAAAACAATATTTTTTAGTTTACTTTGGTACCCTGTTTCCAAATATGAAAACAAAAAATTTCTATCACATCACAATTTTTAGTTATTCATGAAATAAATTTTATCCTAATTATTTGTATTATTGGCGCTCATGCCTGGAAGAGAAGGGATAGTTTTAAGGTTTAAGGTAGGGGAGCATTGTGTATAGTCTCTTTGTTTTACTTGTTATCTTGTAGTTCATCAGTATTAGTTTAAACTTAATGCAAATAGTGAAAAAAGCAGCATAAACTGTTCATTTTATATAATTACAATGAAGAGACGTTATCGTAGCTGTGTTAATTTACCAGACAATTTTTGTTATGTGTGTGGTAAATTTACAATAAAAACTCAACGTAGAATTATAACAAACCTAGTAAAACAAGCCTATCATAATTATTTTGGCTGTCATATTGAAGATTAAGAGAAAACCTGGGCGCCACATTTATGTTGTATATCGTGTTATGTAACTTTAGTTCAGTGGTTTAAGGGAAAGAAAAGTACTATGCCATTTGGGGTACCAATGATATGGCGTAAATCTACAAATCATTCTACCGACTGTTACTTTTGTATGACAAAAATTTCTGGATTTTCAAGGAAAAACAAACATAAAATTAAATATCCCGACATTCCTTCTGCTATAAAACCGGTGTTACATAGTATCGACATTCCAATTCCTAAACCACCTTCTGATTGGGAACAATATCTAAATTCATCAGATGAAATTATAGAAGAGGGTATAGCAGGTCCATCGACTTCTTCCGATTCGGATTACGACTTTCGAAGCAATGTCGAACCACATTTAATAACTCAAACTGAACTGAATGATTTAGTGCGAGATTTAAATTTATCTAAACAAAAATCAGAATTGCTTGGATCAAGGTTACAAGAATGGAATCTTTTGGATAAAAATACCAAAATTTCAGTATTTCGAAACAGGCACCAAAAATTGTCTACATTTTATAGTAAGCAAGATTTACTATGTGTATGTATCGATGTAGATGGCCTAGCACTTGAATTAGGATTTCAACATAAACCATCAGAATGGCGAATATTTATTGATTCGTCTAAGTCAAGTCTAAAAGCAGTTTTGTTACATAATGGAAACAAAAAACCTTCAATACCTGTAGCACATGCTGTCGATATGAAAGAAAGTTACCAGTCAGTGTCTCTCATATTGGACTCTATAAAATATAAAAACTAGCGATGGCAACTGTGTGGCGACCTAAAAGTTATAGGACTTTTACTTGGATTACAAAGTGGATATACAAAATATTGTTGTTTTCTGTATCTGTGGGATAGTCGTGCAAGACAACATTTACATTATGAAGTAAAAAATTGGCCTTAACGAGTAGAATTCATTCCCGGCACAAATAATATTAAATATGTTCCATTAGTAGATCCAAAACTGGTATTACTGCCACCATTACATATAAAACTAGGTTTAATGAAACAGTTCGTAAAAGCTTTAGATAAAAATAATGATAGTTTCGTTTTCTTGAAGGATAAGTTTCCGAAGTTAAGTGATGGAAAGCTTAAAGAAGGAATATTTGTTGGACCTCAAATACGCAAGCTAATACACGATAAAAACTTCAATTTAAAATTGAACACTAAAGAATTGGCTGCTTGGACATCTTTCAAAATAGTTGTAGATCAGTTTTTAGGCAACAAAAAACATGTTCACCACCAAAATATGATAGAAGAAATGTTACATAACTATAAGAAGTTAGGATGCGGTATGTCGCTTAAAGTTCATTTTCTACATTCTCATCTAAATTTCTTCCCTGAAAATTTGGGTGCAGTAAGTGACGAACAAGGAGAAAGATTTCACCAAGACATAAATATAATGGAACATCGTTACCAAGGAAGGTGGGATTCTTCAATGATGGGAGACTTTTGCTGGTTCCTGCAGAGGGAAGATGATAGCGCTCATAAAAGAAAAAAATTAATTTTTTATTTTAATGTTTTTTTTATGATTTATATTTTGTTAACCTTACAGAGAATGTCTTTATTTGTAGAATAAAAATTAATTTTCATTAATGCAGTTGTAATTATATATTTTTTAAATGATCTCCATGCTATAGGTAACAACGATTTTTGTAAATTCGTGCAAGTCGAATAACAAAAAATCTGAGGGTGCTACGAACTTTTTAAAGACATTTTCTTGAACAATAGGCATTGTTTATATAAAAATAGTTAAATTTACTAAAGTTATAAAAAAAAAGTTTAGATTTGTTGACTAGTGTAATTAATGCCAAATAATTTACTTATTGTTTGTATATAGACAGATTGTAAATATTAATTGAAATAAAAAAAAAAAAAAAAAATTTTATAAAATTAAATTTTTCATAAATATTGTGTAAATTAAAACATTTTAGTGTTAAAAAGTGTTTGTGCATATTTTTTTTGGTTTTTCTAAAAAATTTGATATGATTAATTTTTCCACTTGTATTCTTTGTCAAAATTATAATGGCAAGCAGGATTAACTTTTTTAATCTAAGCAAAAGTTTTAATTCGATAAAATAAAATTAAACTTGAGGATTATCGTACGGAATTTGCTCGGAGGACTCGAAAATTTGAAATACCCGTAACTTTTTAGAAAATGAAATTAAAATTATAGAAACGGAAGCTCGTTCAAGCTCTAACGTTTGACACCAGTTTCACCCAAAAATTCAAAATAATAGCCAAAGTAGAAAAACATGTCTACAGCCCCCCCCCCAACTGTTTCGCAAATAACTCGGCAACGGTTAAGGCTCAAACAAAAAAAATTGAAGCTCATTTAGGCTCTAACGAAGCTCTAACGTTTGACACCACATTCACCTCAAAATTTAACTGGGGGGGGGGGCAACGTGTCTACAGCCCCCCCCCCCTCCCCCAAACATTTTCGCAAATATCTTCGCGACGCTTGAAGCTCAAACGAAAAAAATAGAAGCTCATTTAGGCTCTAACGATTGACACCAGTCTCATCCAAAAATTCGATTTGAGGGGGGCCAGCGACATGCACCTTATCACCGACCATGGTCAAAACCACAAGTAAAAATTTTGGTTTTGAGAAACGTCAGATTTGACAAATTTATTTTATCCACGACCACTATATTAAGAAAGTTTAATACGTCTGTTTTCCGTGGATTAGAGGCCTTTTAATACACTAGTGGATTAGAATTCATAATACACTAGTGGATTAGTTTTCAGCTCAAAATCAGTAGGTATTGGTCAAAATCAATTTGTCAATTCTGACGTTTCTCAAAACCAAAATTTTTACTTGTGGTTTTCGCCATGGTCGTGGATAAAACGTTGAATTACATTCGGGAATTAACAAGCCTATAATCCTCTCGAAAAAAATTTGACCCAGAAGTCCTTTCTGGACTTTCTGGAGCAAACTACTCTGGATGCCGACTTTTCCCGGAAATAAGTATATCACCATTAGATTCGTCATTAGGGCTTTTGTAATAAATTTTTTAAGCCCAACTCTCTACAACTTACCGTTTTTGAAAAAAAGTGTTGGTCGGTAGCGGGCAGTGCTATCCATTTGTCCAACGATCCTCGTTAAAAGTAATAATGCGATCCGCTATATAAGTTACTCTTTGAGTATCGCGAATTAAGAACGCGTTAAAATTATTAAACCGTCGAATTATTAAAGATAATCAGTCCAGTCCAATACCAGTAAATGGTATTATATTTCAGTAGGAATGTTTACGGTACCATTTACTAGTGTATCGCTATCCTTCTCTATTGAATGAACAAATAGCATGCACATTCTATTTCGTTCAAGGTGATCTGTGAGTAACACCGCATGCAGCTACAACGCTTTGCGTCCTCTTCAATCGCACGGCATACTTGGCATGGACCTCTTTGTCGCAAGTTTTCATTCGCATCAAAATTTTACTTTTTAAAAATCGACAACCCTCATTCACGCCAGATTTTTTGCAGACAACCCTAGTCACCGAACAGAACACCACTAGAACAGTCACCGTGTTCGCAATGAAACAGCGCTTATTTTGATATAAAATTTATTTATTTTTGAAATGGGCGATGTAACTGGAATCGACTTACCTCTTTAAACCTGCCAACCTAGTAGTTCTGCCAAGAAAAAAATAGACAACTCAACGTTTGCATATTCTATAGGCTTCATACTTTCGGTTTCTATTAAATTTATTCGTGCGACTCATGGGCGCACTGTTTAATAAAAAGTCAATTTTCAATTTTTAATTAATAATAGTTTGGCCAGGAATTTTTTAGCCAACCCATTCGCGATATATTTTAGATCATATTAAATTTGATATATAATACTTTTCATTCCATCGGCAGATCGGCGAGTAACTTTTCTAGTTCGGATCTTAGACTATCTGTTCAAACGCTAGAAATAACCGAAACTTACAATTCAAGTTAGGTTATTTACACCGCACTTTTAAAAAATTTCTAATTCTAATTGTTAGTCTACGACCGCGCTCAAAAGTAACACAAGTTTAACGAAAAATAAATGTCTTTTATACGATTTAATACTTATTTATTTTTTTCTTTATAACGGGTGGATCATCTATATACAGGGTGACCCAGACCACCCGTATCAGTACTTTTTTTCAAAAACGGTAAGTCGTAGAGAGTTGGGCTAAAAAAATTTATTACAAAAGCCCTAATGACGAATCTAATGGTGATATTATTATACTGTGGATATTATTATATTATGAATACTGTGGATAGTGTGCTGTGCGCCACTTTTCGGGAGGCTTGCCAACGTTTGAATTTGCTCGAAAACGATACACATTGGGACTCAACGCTCGCCGATGCAACTGTTTCTGCGCCAGCAAATCAAATTCGTACATTGTTTGCAATCATCATAGCCACATGTAATCCGTCAAACCCGACCGCATTTTGGGACAAATACAAGAATGAGATGGCTGACGACATTTTGCACAGAGTTCGTACGACAACTTCGAATTTTGATCTTCAAATTAACGACGAGATGCTCAACGAAGTCTTAGTTCTTATCGAAGACATGTGCGTGCTCATGTGCGGCAGTCTGCTGTCGACATTGGAAATGCCAGCTCCAAATCGTTCGATGCACGATGCATTCAATCGCGAATTGCAACGGGAGCAAGATTATGATCGAAATGAGCTGGCCGAAAAAGTCCGAACAAATGTTCCGCTGTTGAATACCGAGCAGAAGAACGTTTACGATTCGCTGATTAAGGTTGTTGACGATGAAACGGGAGGCATTTACTTTCTCGATGTTCCCGGTGGGACTGGCAAGACATTCGTCATTTCGTTGATTCTGGCAACAATTCGGTCAAGATCTCAAATTGCATTGGCTGTTGCATCCTCGGGCATTACTGCCACATTGTTGGAAGGCGGTCGAACTGCACATTCCGCTTTGAAGCTGCCGATGAATCTTCTCACGGTTGACATGCCAACGTGCATAATAACTAAGAATTCGGCGACAGCGAAATTGATGCGAGAATGCAAAATCATCATTTGGGATGAATGCACGATGGCGCATAAACAAGCTTTGGAGGCAGTTGACCGAACAATGAAGGATTTACGAGGTGATTCGAGACGATTTGGTGGGGCTATGATATTGCTCTCAGGAGATTTTCGTCAAACGCTTCCCGTCATCCCGAAATCTATTACTGCAGATGAACTTAATGCATACCTAAAATCGTCGTCTTTGTGGCGGCATGTCAAAAAGTTGAAATTGACCACAAACATGAAAGTCGCGCTGCAGAAGGACCCATCGGCTGCTGAATTCTCGAGACAACTGCTGGCGCTTGGCAATGACCAAATTCCTGCAGATGTTTCGACTGGATTGATATCGTTCCCGGCAAATTTTTGCGAGTTTACATTGTCGAAGGAGGAACTCATCACCAAAGTGTTTCCCGGTATTGCACAAAATTACAAAAATCTCGATTGGGTTAGTGAACGGGCAATACTAGCAGCGAAGAATAAGGACGTCGATAGCTTGAATTTCATTATTCAAAGTCAAATCGCTGGAGAACTACGTTCGTACAAATCCGTTGACAGTGTCACCGACGAGAATGAAGCGACCAACTATCCGACAGAATTTTTGAACTCGCTTGATGTGCCAGGAACTCCGCCGCATAATTTACAGCTTAAGGTGGGATCGATCATAATCATGTTGCGGAATCTGAATCATCCGAAATTGTGCAACGGTACGCGGTTGTCCGTCAAGAAACTGATGAACAATGTTATTCAAGCGACGATAATCAAGAGCAAATTCAAAAGAGAGGAAGTCCTTATCCCACGAATTCCGATTATTCCAACTGATCTTCCATTCCAATTCAAGCGGATTCAGTTCCCCGTTCGATTGGCTTTTGCGATAACAATCAATAAATCGCAAGGCCAATCGTTGGAAGTCTGTAGGATTAATCTCGAATTTTCCTGTTTTTCGCACGGTCAGCTGTACGATGCCTGTTCGCGTGTTGGCAAACCATCTTCGTTGTTTGTTTTTGCGCCGGAAAACAAAACGAAAAACATTGTTTATCATATCGCTCTGTACTGATTTTCATTCCATTCAAATAAATCACATTGAAATTTGAACTAACTGTTTAAAATGAACAAACAAATTTATTCAAATTTAAGCAGGACAACGTCTGCCGGGTCAGCTAATACTTATTTAGTTTTTTCTTTATAACGGGTGGGTCATTTAGTACTTTTTTTTAAATCATAGGTTATTTCGACACCGATAGCTACAAAATTTCTGAATTTTTGTAATTAATTTAATAAATAACTAAAACAAAAACATAATTCCAATGAATTATACCTTACAATACTACATATTATAATAATAAGAGTATAAGAGTATACCTTTTATTTGGTAATCTTCAAAACACTGAACAATTAGTTTGCTGCAACGCAAGTGATAGTGGTCAACTTAGGAAGTAATAAAGCAGGGGAGTACCGACGAAATTGGTGAGCAACTATTTTTGTTTTATTTTGTGCGATTCTTTTTTTGGTAAACCGAATCTACAGTATTTATGCGTTGTTTGTGTAAGATCGGCTTAAGATCGGAAGAAAGAAGATTATTTAATCAACCTAATTTATGATTGTTTGCGGATCGGGCGAAGCTCGATTATTATTTTGTTTTAGGTTAAGGAAACGTTCAGATCTGAACGGCACTAATTTATACGATTACAATCTATTTACTCACTGCGTACAGTTTGCGACATTTGTGTGGCACTACTTGTATATTTCGACGTCGTATATATTTGTTTGTGATTAAACGCAGTTTACCTTTACTGGTGTTTTATTTATACTAGCTTTTGACTTTAGGTTACCATCTTAGGCGAACGGCCAAAAGTGCATGGCGCCACTTTAAGCATTTGTGTTTTTTTGAGTAGAGCAAGATTCAATCTTGACTTTCGACCCACCACTAATTTGCTTTCACCTCTGAGTTGAACCGTAGCGTCGCTTGAAAGACCAGCTTAAGGGTAGGCATTCAGCGTTAGTTTCGCCAACTTTTGCGACTCGACGGCAGACGGGTAGCAAATCTTGCTAACTTAGCAATTGCTAAATACCTATTACTAAAGTTAGCAAGGTGCTTTTTTTACTCCATTTTTCAATATAAAGCGTTTATTCTTTAAGGGGGTATTATCGTCTAGAAACTTCAAAAATTCGATTTTTTTTGTTTTGCATTTTCTTATACTTTGGTATTTTGAGAATGTGTCTAAAAAATATTAATTTGATATTTATAGAACTTCTATAGTTACAGAGCTTTAAAGGTTGCTTTGCGTTCGGTCGCGCCAGGTAGTTTAAAAGTAATAAAAGTAGCCAGTAGTAAAAAAGAAGCAAATGTGTCTCATGGTCGATTTATACTCAACATTTAACATTTATCATTTAACACTTAACATTTATCATTTAACATTTAAGGGTCCTGATACATACTGACGCCATTTAACATTTAACATTTAGCACGTGTTGACAGTTTTTTGATATTTGACATCACTTAGTAAATATTTTTGTTTGTGTAAATATCAGTTTGTTTTGTGTAATGGGAAAATTAAAAGATATTGCTGTGGTAATGAATTACTACTATTTATTACTGCAAACAACTGCATATTTTCAAAGCAGAAGAAGAAAAAGACGTTATTCTGTAGCGCCAGTTAACAGATTACGAAAAGAACAAGGTATTTTTAATAATTTTATAAGATTTGTCTATTACAATGACCCAGACAGATTTTTTAAATATACTAGAATGACTCGAGTTCAATTCGACACGTTATTGGAACTAATAAGGCCCAATTTAGGTTGAAGGGTGACAGTTAAAACAATTGAGCCAGCCCATCGATTGCTTATAACATTACAGTAAGTGTCAGTTTAATATAAAAAATATATTATAAAGATGTTATCTACTTTTTATTATTATAGTTATCTTTCGGAAGGATGCTCAATGTTGGAAATTGCGATGGGACATAGAATTGGACATGCTACTGTATCTAAAATAATCAAGGAAACCACTAAAATTATATGGGAAGTTCTCAATCCGATTTATTTAAAACCTCCTACCTTAGAAGATTGGGAAAGCATTTCAAATGGTTTTTTTAAAAAATGGAATATGCCAAATAATTTAGGTGCAGTAGATGGAAAGCATGTTCATATACAAGCCCCTAAATTTAAAGGATCTTTGTTTTTTAATTATAAAAAAAGCCATAGTATTGTTCTTATGGCAGCATGCGATGCTTTCTACAGATTTACACTTGTCGATATTGGGGCTGCAGGAAGTAATCACGATTCAGTTGTGTTTAGAGAGTCGGGGTTTGGTATGAATATTTTAAAAAACAAAATGGTCCTGCCGGCCGACAAAATTTTACCTAATACAAATGTGGCTATTCTTCATTTCTTTACTGCAGACCAAGCATTTCCTTTGCACGACAGGATTATGAGACCTTACCCAGGTCGTCAACTGACCCAAGATAAACGTATTTTTAATTATCGCTTATCCAGAGCCAGAAGGACAATTGAAAATACTTTTGGCATTCTTGTGCAGCGGTGGAGAATATTGAGAAGTACTATAATAGCAGATATAGAAACCTGCGAAAATATAGCTCTTGCAACAGTAGTACTCCACAATTACCTCCAACGTGCAGAAGAACAAATATCATTGGCACAGAGGAAATATTGTCCTACAGGGTTAGCAGACTCGAATGGAGAAATTAGTAGTGGTGATAGTGATAATTTTTGGTTATCCAGTGTCAGAAGGTTAGGTGCAAACAATTCGGCTACTAGAGTTAAAGAAACCAAAGACATTCTGTGTCAGTTTTTAAATTCCGATGCTGGTTCTGTACCTTGGCAGGTACAAACTATTATGAGAGGTTCTGTGCCAACCAACAATTTAAACGAAAACATATTGTAAAATTGTTATTTACTACTTTTTAATGTTAAAACCAAATTATTTTTGTTTTTTTTTATAAAAATTAATTGATATTTAAGACAAAACTGTAATATTTATTGGAAAAAATATAGAATTAATATTTAAAAACTAATTTTATTATAAAAAAAACTATAAATTACATTGTGATAAAGATAACTCTTCTTCTACCGATTCTTCGATCAATTGCATTATTTTTCTTTTTAATCGGCTTTTTATAGCTCGGTCTTGAATTTGACTAATTTCGGCTCCGACGCTTTCACCAAACAATTGGTCTGGCAAGACATTGTTTGGTTTTTCTTGCCTTTTACAAAATTCGTCGAAGCCTGCCATAGCTTTTTGCAATGTCGTATTTAACCCATCGTCAACCTTCCGTTTCTTCGTAGGTGGTGTTTCGACAATGTATTGTGGGATTTGCCTATTTTCATCGTCACCGAAAGTTACCACGTCATAATTATTTTCATCCCAAAGTGAAGTGGAGGAACCACTAGGTGATAAAATTTCTATCGGTGTGGTATTCTTCCTTTTAACGTTACCCTTAGTTCTATAAGAAATTAATGCATTTTATAAGACGAAAAATATATTAAATAAATTAGCTTACTGTCTCTCTTTAACGTGCATATTAAGAAATTCCATGCTACCGTATAACTTCCAGGTCGATATAGTAGCATTAGCACCACTACCTGAAGGTACGTTCTTTATATTTCTTCGTTCCACGTTAAACTTATTTCTTAAAACATTCCAGCAAGTCTTGCACTGCTCCTCTGTAAAATTAAGATGTTAATATAATAGTACAAAATATATACAAAATTTTATACCTGTAACTTCTTCCACGTTTTGTCCATTTTCGTTTATTACTTTTGCGATTGCACACCACGCGTTTTGTTTTGCAATATTGTCTTTGAAAAGAGGATCACATTTATCATATAATATATTGAATTGACGAACTAAACTAACTAACTCTTCATCCATTGTAAAAAAATTTTTAATTTAAAATAAAATATTTATAAATTTAAAAATAACCTCACAATTTATGTAGAAGCAATGTAGTTGCACATTCAAAAATCAAAACATAAACACAAAATATACACTGGAAGATTTCGCGCGCCGTTAGACTTGCGCAGTGTGGACAACATTTCTTAAATGTTAAATGACGAGTATAAATGCTTATACACAATTCCTATTGTTTATCTTCTTAAATGATAAATGTTAAATGTTAAATGATAAATGCTAAATGTTGAGTATAAATCGACCATCAATCTTCTTTTTTTGAAGCTGAGGAAGGTGGTCTATATGGTCTCGAAATAGCTGATTAAGGGTAAGTTACTCAAATTAGTTCATTATCCATCTTATGTTTAGCCGGATTAATATTAAAAATGTATGCAAACTTTAAACGCGTTTATTTCGAAACGACATTTTTGACTTCTGGTTTTGCACACATTTTAAGGGAACATTCAACTATAGTCTGAACTAGAATAATACCGATAGCTTGAATATTTTAGCTTTGTTCTCATGTTTCAGTTGACAATTTTTTGGGAAAAATAAATCTTAAATTTCAAACTACTGTGATTCCGATAAAAACTTTCGTACTTACTTAGTTCTAGTTCAGACGATAACTATATATTATTATATATAGATTAAAAAAAAATTTTGTTCTTTTGTTTCAGTCGACTATAACCGCAACAATCTGTGCGCCCGATAGGACGAACGTCTCACGACACGACATACATAGTAGCGCAAAACTTGTATATATATTTTAATAAAGTATTTCATAAAAATTTGTGTTGTTTGTTGAAATATTTCTTGTTGCGTATCAAAAACTCCGGCACGGTAGGTTTAATAGTTTTTGCAAAATTAATTCCTAAAGATTACTTAAAAAATAAGCTTCTAGACGATAATACCCCCTTAATTTAAACTTGAAGTGTATCTACTATTTAATGAGTTTAAAGTGTATTATAGTACATTAGAATTTTTTAAATTAATAATTAAGTAAATTTTCACAAACAGTTTCCAAAAAACGGCAACTGCATACTTTCATTACGAATTTTTAAACGCTGTTGACGATATACATGAGCAGTATGTAAAGAAATATAACTTAAAACAATTTATTTATATAAAACCTTATTTTATATAAGACCTTATATAAAAAATTTAATTTTTTTTTAAACAAGAAGAACAACCACTTAGTTCCAATATACATAAAATTTCCAACTAGTGCAGAAGGCATTCAAAAAATAAAAGAAGGGTAATTACTTTGACTTTTAATTTACACATGCAAAATCAATATAATGCAATATAATACACTTGGCTTTTTGGTGATTCGGGTTAGCCAACACAACCCTATTTGCTAACACTTATAAATATAATGGATGCTGCTCTAAATACCCCAAAAGGAAGATACACAAAAGCTCACTGCTCAACACGAAATACCGTGGTTCGTTTAATGGGTATATTAAAGGGCTGGTTTAGATGTCTGGCAGGGCAGGGCATTACATTACAGTCCTATGCAAACAGGAAAAATTATTTATGCTTGTGCCGTATTGCATAATATACATGGGTCATTCCACCAAATAAGTTCATTTTTACGGGGCGACCCTCGCGGATTATTTTCAAAATTTGTGCAGGTGTTCTCTATGATAAGAAACAAATTTTCTGAAAGTTTTAGCTCTTAATCTGCAGCGGTTCAGGAGTTATGATTTTTTGAAATTTTGAAAAAAAAAATTTTTAAACTTTTTCATCAATTTTTCTTACAAGAAAACTGTTTTATTAAAATCCAGGGAAAATGGTATCTTGTTGGAAAAATTCTCAGCTTTCGAATAAAAATATTCATTTTATCATAAACCCTCCAGAAGACCCTTAAAAATCCATTTAAAGTAGAAAAATTGATTTTTTTCAGTGTGCGGCGCAAGGTACTTTGAATTTGACTCTTTTTTCTGAAAGTTGAGAGTTTTTCCCACAAAATATGTTGTTTTCGCGATGTGCATATTTTTTGTTCTATCGCAATCAAATTAAACGTAAAATCATAATAATTAAAATACTTTTATTTTTGAACTTTTTTCAGATGTTGATACAGTTTTGATAAAAGCATATCCAATTTCATCTTTGATCGGCAAAAAAGTGTGCAATGACTGTGTAGGTTATACATGTGAGGAAAAGTACATCGTATAAAAGCCAGTTTTACAATAGTAATATAAATAAAAGAATAGTTATTCGTTGTATACAATATTCCACTGATTACATGTCGAATACCAATTGGCGTTTTACAATTCAATTTGAAACTGCGTATAAAATAAAAATGGCGTTATACTTGGTATATATCACTATTGTAAAACTGACCCTTAGTCACTTACGTGACTTGTTAAACGGATTACAACAATCCACTGTCAACCTTATACGCTTACTCATTGTGATAAAAAATCTAGGAAGTGCAATAATAATTATAAACTCAAGTAATTATATTTTTGCTAAGGTGAAGCAACCACATAAAGACATCAGTCAACAAATAATCACAAAAAGAAAATAAATAGAGGGGGTAGTGAGCGCCATCTGTATCGTATAAACTCAATTTTTTTAGCGAGCAGTTTGAAATTTTCAAATATTATAATTTAACACCCGTATTCATAAAAATTTCTTAAAGTATCGCTCAGAAATGTTTTAGTTATAATACTGTTATAGGTTATGGGTTGTAGGTGATTGGTTGTTTTAGGTTATAAACCGCTTATATCCAGTATAACACTTAGCGGATATAACGTTTAATTTGATTGCGATAGAACAAAAAATATGCACATCGCGAAAACAACATATTTTGTGGGAAAAACTCTCAACTTTCAGAAAAAAAAATCAAATTCGAAGTACCTTGCGCCGCACACCAAAAACAATCAATTTTTTCACTTTAAATGGATTTTTAAGGGTCTTCTGAAGGATTTATAATAAAATGGATATTTTTATTCAAAAGCTGAGAATTTTTCCCACAAGATACCATTTTCAATAGATTTTAATAAAAAAGTTTTTCTTATGAAAAAAATTGATGAAAAAGTTTAAAAATTTTTTTTTTCAAAATTTCAAAAAATCATAACTCCAGAACCGCTGCAGATTAAGGGTTAAAACTTTCAGAGAATTTTTTTTTATCATAGAGAACACCTCCACAAATTTTGAAAATAATCCGCGAGGGTCGCCCCGTAAAAATGAACTTATTTGGTGGAATGACCCATATGCAGAAAGTACAACCTAGATGAATCTACAGAAGAAAATGAAGATGATCAGGAAGCAGACCATCACATCCAGGTACAACAATATGATGAAAATTCATTAACAGCCGGGAGAAGAATTAGGCAAAAACTAATTAATAACACTAGTCAACAAGGTTTTTCTAACATATACGAAAACAATATTTTTTAGTTTACTTTGGTACCCTGTTTCCAAATATGAAAACAAAAAATTTCTATCACATCACAATTTTTAGTTATTCATGAAATAAATTTTATCCTAATTATTTGTATTATTGGCGCTCATGCCTGGAAGAGAAGGGATAGTTTTAAGGTTTAAGGTAGGGGAGCATTGTGTATAGTCTCTTTGTTTTACTTGTTATCTTGTAGTTCATCAGTATTAGTTTAAACTTAATGCAAATAGTGAAAAAAGCAGCATAAACTGTTCATTTTATATAATTACAATGAAGAGACGTTATCGTAGCTGTGTTAATTTACCAGACAATTTTTGTTATGTGTGTGGTAAATTTACAATAAAAACTCAACGTAGAATTATAACAAACCTAGTAAAACAAGCCTATCATAATTATTTTGGCTGTCATATTGAAGATTAAGAGAAAACCTGGGCGCCACATTTATGTTGTATATCGTGTTATGTAACTTTAGTTCAGTGGTTTAAGGGAAAGAAAAGTACTATGCCATTTGGGGTACCAATGATATGGCGTAAATCTACAAATCATTCTACCGACTGTTACTTTTGTATGACAAAAATTTCTGGATTTTCAAGGAAAAACAAACATAAAATTAAATATCCCGACATTCCTTCTGCTATAAAACCGGTGTTACATAGTATCGACATTCCAATTCCTAAACCACCTTCTGATTGGGAACAATATCTAAATTCATCAGATGAAATTATAGAAGAGGGTATAGCAGGTCCATCGACTTCTTCCGATTCGGATTACGACTTTCGAAGCAATGTCGAACCACATTTAATAACTCAAACTGAACTGAATGATTTAGTGCGAGATTTAAATTTATCTAAACAAAAATCAGAATTGCTTGGATCAAGGTTACAAGAATGGAATCTTTTGGATAAAAATACCAAAATTTCAGTATTTCGAAACAGGCACCAAAAATTGTCTACATTTTATAGTAAGCAAGATTTACTATGTGTATGTATCGATGTAGATGGCCTAGCACTTGAATTAGGATTTCAACATAAACCATCAGAATGGCGAATATTTATTGATTCGTCTAAGTCAAGTCTAAAAGCAGTTTTGTTACATAATGGAAACAAAAAACCTTCAATACCTGTAGCACATGCTGTCGATATGAAAGAAAGTTACCAGTCAGTGTCTCTCATATTGGACTCTATAAAATATAAAAACTAGCGATGGCAACTGTGTGGCGACCTAAAAGTTATAGGACTTTTACTTGGATTACAAAGTGGATATACAAAATATTGTTGTTTTCTGTATCTGTGGGATAGTCGTGCAAGACAACATTTACATTATGAAGTAAAAAATTGGCCTTAACGAGTAGAATTCATTCCCGGCACAAATAATATTAAATATGTTCCATTAGTAGATCCAAAACTGGTATTACTGCCACCATTACATATAAAACTAGGTTTAATGAAACAGTTCGTAAAAGCTTTAGATAAAAATAATGATAGTTTCGTTTTCTTGAAGGATAAGTTTCCGAAGTTAAGTGATGGAAAGCTTAAAGAAGGAATATTTGTTGGACCTCAAATACGCAAGCTAATACACGATAAAAACTTCAATTTAAAATTGAACACTAAAGAATTGGCTGCTTGGACATCTTTCAAAATAGTTGTAGATCAGTTTTTAGGCAACAAAAAACATGTTCACCACCAAAATATGATAGAAGAAATGTTACATAACTATAAGAAGTTAGGATGCGGTATGTCGCTTAAAGTTCATTTTCTACATTCTCATCTAAATTTCTTCCCTGAAAATTTGGGTGCAGTAAGTGACGAACAAGGAGAAAGATTTCACCAAGACATAAATATAATGGAACATCGTTACCAAGGAAGGTGGGATTCTTCAATGATGGGAGACTTTTGCTGGTTCCTGCAGAGGGAAGATGATAGCGCTCATAAAAGAAAAAAATTAATTTTTTATTTTAATGTTTTTTTTATGATTTATATTTTGTTAACCTTACAGAGAATGTCTTTATTTGTAGAATAAAAATTAATTTTCATTAATGCAGTTGTAATTATATATTTTTTAAATGATCTCCATGCTATAGGTAACAACGATTTTTGTAAATTCGTGCAAGTCGAATAACAAAAAATCTGAGGGTGCTACGAACTTTTTAAAGACATTTTCTTGAACAATAGGCATTGTTTATATAAAAATAGTTAAATTTACTAAAGTTATAAAAAAAAAGTTTAGATTTGTTGACTAGTGTAATCATTTTATTTAGTTTGCAATAGACAGCTATTATAATAAATTATTATATTTTAAATTTGCTATTTTCTGAGATTACTTTCTGCCAACTTACTTTCTTTTTACTGTTTGACATTCATAAAAATTTAGGTTAGAAATGTTTAATAAACCTAATTTTGGAAGTAATGAGACAATGTTATTAGCAACCTTGCTAAGCTAGAAAATTTAAGAATATTGCTAAGGTGATGGGTTACAGAATACCAAAAATGTCAAAATTGTTAAGGACATTACTAAAATTTTTACTTAGCAATCTTGTTGGAGTTAGCAATATTGCAAAAATAAAAGTTACAGAATAGCACTGATTGTAGCATTACCTGTCTCCTCACTTTTTTTGGAAACTTTGTCTATAATCTCTTTAACCTGACTTGTCGGAGACTCCACGGCGGATACACTTGTTTGTATTTGAAATGTAGAAGCAACATTGAGTTCTTCATTTTTGGTTGTAATATATTTATATATATTCATTAACTTTTTTGTTTTTTGAAACTCATTTTCTATTTCGGCTTTTCGTTTTCTATTTTGTGACCGAGATGGCTTTCTTTTTACTGAATTTGCGTGTTCAGACATTTTAGTTTTAATCAATTAGTATGTTTAAATATTAAATTAAATCTGCAACAAAATAACAAAATCTATACATATTGGCATAATCCTTCGTTAAAGAAATTAATTAATTTGTTTGATTAACCTTCCAGCGGGCGCGCTTGCGGTATTTACACCGCACTTTTAAAAAATTTCTAATTCTAATTGTTAGTCTACGACCGCGCTCAAAAGTAACACAAGTTTAACCTTTAACTACACGCGCTGGTGTACTGAGTACACCAGTCGCATTTAAGACTCTGCAATTTGTGTTAAATTGCATTTTGGGCATTTACGCTATCACCTAACCTATTATTGAGGTGTTCAGAACGACCCTGGTAAATTTCGTTGTTATAGCTGTACCAATAAGTTGGATATTTGGTTTTAATTTCTAAGAATTGCATGCGGTGTATAGCATACACCGCGCGAGTCCAGCAATTTAACACCTGCTTTTAGATCAATTTCCATACAATTTATAGACATAACTGATATAAAATCGTATAAATGCATTACAGCATTAATTTTCTGGGAATAATTATTGTTGACTTTGTTTTAATATTATAAAAAAATGCGAGTGAACTATACAAACCATTACTCTGCAGCATCAAGATCTTGAAAGTATTACAAAAATTTAAAGTGTCCTTACAGCTATTTTCACCACTGTAATTATATAAAAAATAGTCATTATTATATTGAACGTATAAGCTAATAATAATGTAAGTATATTTTTCAAGTTTGAAGTTGTTTACTTCGCATAAAATATTTTGTTTTCACATATTATACATATATTTTATGTTCATAGTAAAAAATATAAACATTTCTTAATCAAAATTAAAAATTTGTAGGAATCGTGTATCAGGTAAAAATCCAAAGTGTCTCAAAAATCGATATGCAGAGATCATGCAATTACTATTTGTCCAAAATGTAAGAATAAGGACGATAACGAGACTGAAAACGAGTAGCCGTTACAAGAATGCGACTATTTTTTCTGTTTTGTATTTTTTTAAAAGTAAAAATATTTTATTTTATTTTGTAAATATTATCTTTATTATTGTTTAATAAACAATTATTAAGCAAAAATATATCTAGCATTTATTAACTATAGCTGTTTTGGAAGCATTTTGATGATGGTGTACTCAGTACACCGCGCGAGTACTTATGTTAAATATCAGGGCGCGTGTAGTTAAAGGTTAACAAAAAATAAATGCCTTTTATACGATTTAATACTTATTTATTTTTTTCTTTATAACGGGTGGATCATCTATATACAGGGTGACCCAGACCACCCGTATCAGTACTTTTTTTCAAAAACGGTAAGTCGTAGAGAGTTGGGCTAAAAAAATTTATTACAAAAGCCCTAATGACGAATCTAATGGTGATATTATTATACTGTGGATATTATTATATTATGAATACTGTGGATAGTGTGCTGTGCGCCACTTTTCGGGAGGCTTGCCAACGTTTGAATTTGCTCGAAAACGATACACATTGGGACTCAACGCTCGCCGATGCAACTGGATCTGCGCCAGCAAATCAAATTCGTACATTGTTTGCAATCATCATAGCCACATGTAATCCGTCAAACCCGACCGCTGTTCCTACGACCCAACCAGATCAAGCCTAGCGCTTTAAAATGAGGAACGATACCTCAATAAACTCCAACGCCCGCTGCCCACATGAGTTGAAGGAGATAAACGGTAACACGTGGCACCTCCATATTGCCAAGAAGTTCATCGTTCATCGTTCGCTGATCCTACAGCCTGGAAAATGGCCAACGCCCTAATACGCCCCAAAAACCGTCAGACGCCTGACATTACCCGCCTCGACGGTACGCAAGCCAAAAGCGAATTTTCTCGGCAAGAAAATGCCGACACCTTTGCCGACAACCTGGAAATCCAGTGCAGCCCCCTCGAAGAGCGCCTCAACCAAGACCATATCGAAATGGTCTAGGACTTCGTCAAGAGGACCCTCCCAATCGAAGACCCCACACCGATCGACCCAGCCTCGACAACGGAAGTCACCCAAATAGTCCGATCCCTGAAGAACAGGAAGGCACCCGGATCCGACGCGATCACCAATCGATCCCTCAAGGCGATGCCGCGCAAGGCAATCGCAGCACTCACTGGCATCATCAACCCCTCACTCCGCCTTCGCTACTTCCCGCAGAAATGGAAAACTGCCGATGTAGTGGTCATCCCCAAGGCAGGTCAAGACCCCCGGAAGCCCCAAAGCTACCGCCCCATCAGCCTCCTCCCGTCGCTAGGGAAAGTCGCCAAAAGAGTCATCTCCACCCGGATCAAGCAAACTATGTTCGATCATAGCATCCTGCAAGACGAGCAGCTCGGTTTCCGACCAGGACACAGCACGGTCCAGCAAGTCCTCCGCTTGGTCGAACACATCTCCTTTGGTTTCAACAAGAAAGAGGTCACCGCACTTGTTCTACTCGACGTGTCGAAGGCCTTCGACAAAGTGTGGCATCAAGGTCTTCTTTACAAGATGCTAAACGCCAACATCCAACCAGCACTCGTGGCGTCTTACCTTGAAAAGGCACCCGATCATTCGAGCGCTTCATCACTGCCAGAGTACCCCAAAGATTCATCCTCGCCCCGACCCTCTTCAACATCTTCATGAGCGACATGCCAGCTCCAACCGACCCGAGGACGAAGATCTCGCTCTACGCGGATGACACGGCCGTCTACACTTCCTCCATGAGTCAAGATCTCGCCACCAATCGTCTGCAAAATTCTGTTAACAACCTCGAAAAATGGTTCGTAACATGGCGCATCGGTATAAACTCAACGAAAAGTACCGCGACGATGTTCAAGAAGAAACGAAGGCAGATCCGTCCTCGAACAAACATCTTCATGTTCTAGACCCCAATCCCATGGACAAACACTTCAAAATACCTGGGAGTCACGTTGGACTACAGACTGCTGTGGAAGGAGCACATCGAAGCCGCCGCAAACCGGGGAAGAGCTGTCTTCTCAAAGCTCTATTTGCTTCTAGCTTCAAACAGTAAGATGTCACCAGCAAACAAGCTGCGCATCTACAAGGCCATCATCAGGCCCACCATGACCTACGCCGCGCCCGTGTGGGAAACGGCTGCCCGAACACACATAAAGAAGATCCAAGTAGTGCAAAATAAATGCATCAGGCACGCATTCTCCAACCCGTACTACGTCACCAACAGAAGACTCTACGCCGACGCCAAGACGGAAACCATCGACGTGCACATTAAAAACCAGGCGGAAAAACTGTACAAGACCGCGAGCTTCTCGGACAATCCCCTCATCTCGCAGCTAGGACAGTACCAACCAGGCTACAACCTAGGACACAGCCGGCCAAAGGACATCCTCATCCGCCTGTCAGCCGGGGTGTAAGAAACCGTAATCCTTACATGTTCGTTTCAGGTTCCCACCAAGCATCGGGTTCATCAAAACACCCGGATGCCAAGAAACCATGCAAAGACGCCCGGAATCACGCCAAATCACTCACCCCGCCCCATGGACCGCAAGGGATCAAGCTCATCGAATGCTAGGAACCACAATTCACGGAACGTACACTCGCCCCACCCCTTTGACACCAAGAGACAAGTTCATTCCACGGACCAAAACATGCACTCCTCTCCGCCGTCTCTGACCGCAAACCACGCCCCCAGGAAGCTCCTCGCAACATCTAGGACCTTGCAAATCAAGGAAAAACATCCCCGTGGACCAAAACCCCAACGCGATCAAGCCTAGCGCTTCAAAATGAGGAATCATACCTCAATAAACTCCAACGCCCGCTGCCCACATCAGTTGAAGGAGATAAACGGTTACCCCGTGGTACCTCCATATTGCCAAGAAGTTCATCATTCATCTTTCGCTGTTATTATCAAGTATCCACTTGATTGTAACAGGTCAGTGTATTATTATATATTTGTATTATTATATGTTTGTGTTTGTTAGTTATTATTAAATTTATTAAAATGTGTGTATCTCTCTTTGTCTACTACTAACCTTCCCAATAGTATTTACCCCCAGTTTTGTTTGAATAAGCTTCTCCACCTTGTTACGGGTATTTTCTCCACGACGCACACCCCCGCATACAAAATGGTGCCGGCTTCGCTGCAGCGGAAGGGGGGGGGTCTAACTAAATAAATTTTAGTGCGCGTCGGAACGTAATATCGTCAAATTTACGGATGGTCTGTAATAAATTAAAAGAGGCGCCACCAATGAATTAATTCCAGGTTTGTACCCCAACAAACGAGTCCCCACTGGTAAACAAGTCTGTCGCGCAAAGGATACTTAAGGCCTCGCCACATAGCCTGTGCTATGCTATGCTATGCCAATGTAAAATGTTAGCATAGCATGATCCAACATAGAAGTGTTCACATAGGTTGTGCTGTGCCATGCCATTAAGCTCCGCCTCTGACTTCGACGTTGAACATAACCGAAAATATTTTCAGGTTTTTGTAATTTCGATTCGAAAACTAACAATATATTTTGATTATTTTTGTTGAGTTGTTTATTTTTAAAATGGATGTGGAATCTAGTGATGTTGTTGTAGGTTTAATTTTACTGAATGTACTCCTACTTAAAAAAAAAGAAATCGGGAATTGCCTAAAAAAGTTCGTCGTTGGTGGGACACGGATGCGAAAGTATTAAAATTATTAATTGTTCGTCTCTAATAAATTTCTCGACATTTTACAACTCAAAATAATAAAAATAACCTCAAAACCAATTGATTATAGGTACACCACCACAGAACATCTATACAAAATATAGACTTGGAGCAGAGAGGCGGAGTCGAGAAAAAATGTACTACTAGCGCTCGTAGTGAGCAAATCAAAAAATAAGTGTTGTATATTAATAATGTATAGTATTTAAAAATTTTGCATTTACCGAAATACTTCAGAAAGTATTTGTAGTTATTGTAGACATTTTCAACCCGCTTTTTTATTTACAATTCGGAAAAATATAATTTATCCCGACGTCGCATTTTACAACATTGAAAACATAATCGCAAACTAATTTTCACGGAGCTTTTGCCGTTCGGGAAATATTATTTATCAAATCTCTCTCAGCCTACGGCTTCGGGAAATTAATATTCCAAAGTTTCCCTTATGAAGCTCCTGAAATTTGCCTCGTCCCAAGGCTGTTATCCCTAATAGAAGCTGCTAGCCACGGTTGGAATATAGGAACAAAGGCCCAATGCGATAAACCTTAACACCAAAAATGTCTTTATTTTTGGCAATCGCTGTCTGTCAAACCATACTCAAAGTTTTTTAAGTTCTTTTTATTTTTTTCTCAATTTTCTAAGTTTATTGATTCATTTGATGAGTTAATTTTTTTACATATACATTGTATCTACTATCAACGTCGAACATAGGGAATTAACATTAATTTTAATTGTTTTGTAGATTTCTGCTCGCTAATTCGACCTCTGCCAATTTTTTTGGTATTTATGGAACGAGAAAATTATTGAGGATCTTATGATACCAAAATTAATTTTTTTTCATCGATATTATTTAATATAAAATTTTAATTTAAAAATTTAATGTTTTTAAAAACAAGTTACCATGTTTTCCAAAAAGTTGACATTAAATTTTTAAATTAACATTTTTTAATAAATATCGAAGAAAAATATTAATTTTAGTATCACAGGATGCACAATAATTTTCTCGTTCCATAAATATCAAAAAAATTGGCAGAGGCATAGATACGAAAAAATTTTTCGGAGGTTGAATTGGCGAGCAGGAATCCACAAAACAATTGAAATCAATGTTAATTCCCTATGTTTGGCGTTGATATTGGACATCCTGTATATATATTTAAACTCCCCAATACAAAAATATCTTGTTCGTTGTTTTTAAAAGCATAAATAAATATAAATCTTGTATATCTGTATACAAACACTTACAATTCTATACAACAAGTTATTTTATTTTTCGACACCGCGGTGCCACCTTTAATTCTGCTCCAAGTCTATACACAGAAGTAGGATCGAGTTCAACTTCTATGCTATGCTATGCCATGCGGCATCAAAGTCAAACAATTTCTTGGTTATGTAAAACATAGCATGGCAACCTGCATGGCAATGTGACCGTTACCATTAAAACCGTATGCTTCTACTTCTGTGTTTTACATTGGCATAGCATAGCACAGGCTATGTGGCGAGGCCTTTACCATAAATTAATGTTACAATTATAAATTACAAAATCCAGAATTACTTAGACCGACCTGTCGAATATTCGGCCACCTTTACATAAAATAACCTATAACAAAAAGTACACACAAAAAAAACCAAAAGACATAGAATGATAAAATTATTAAATTTTAATGAACAGAAAATATTTAGCAATTTATACAATGTAGTTATTAAAATAATCTAAATTAATTATTGGCAAAAACAAAAAGAAAAATGACAAAATTATTAAATTTAAAAGAAACGGTCCCGTTTTGGTAACTGAAGTATAGATATAAATTATAATCAATGAACAAATAATTCTTAATATTACTGCTTAAAATATTTTACGATGACAATGAACTTGAAGCAATACTTGAAACATAAATGAGGTAATAAACTTTTGGTTGATAATTTTACATTAACACGTTTGAAATTATTTGATACACAAAAAAAATGTAAAAGTCGAAATAACAATAAAATCACGACACTCGAATCTGTATGTAGTACATAAAAAAGAATAAAAAAAATAACTCACAGAGGTGACGTTTCTTCAAGTAGGAAGCCGAAGGTATTCATCAGGTGTCCATCCAGTAATTCTGCTTGATGTTTAATTTTTATCGATTAAAATTTATCCGGGTGACTTGGTTACCAACGAGAGATCAAAATTGAAGTGGTTAAAGTCCCCAAAAAGAGTATCGTGCTCTGACAAGCACTTGCAGTAATTTTCGATTTACGTGGGCTTAAAATTGGTCCCTCGATTTCGAGGTAAAATTACCAAAATAACTTCATAAAATCATCCACAAACTCAAACGTTAATTACCCACTACGAAATTATAACACAACTTCAAACTGGAATCTCCAAACACACAAAATACCAAATTTTCACCACACTTGACAATATTTTAACCGTGAATAAAAAAAAACAAATTGGATTCAAAACTTTCTTGTAATTTAATTGTAACAAATTTAATAATTCCGCAGGTTAATGCGAGATATAATTGAGTAATACAGATCTTGGGGATCAACTGACTAAAAAAATGAACTATACCAAAATTTATAACTTTTCATTAATTACCAATAACGTGATGCCTTTTGTTCAAGTTGACCAATAAGAAAATTTTAAAATCATACGACAAATTTGTAACTAATTTCTATGAACAATACTTAAATCCCAAAATATCATATTTTTAATATCGGCGCCAGAAAGCTATAAAATTTATTATTTTTTTCAAGGAATTCTTATGAAAATCGGATCATACTGATGTAATTTCTTTTGAACAAACAACTTTATTAGTAAATAATGTGACCAAGTTTCGTAATTAAATTCTAATTTTTAAGAAAAGTTAATTACCGGGTGTCTTCCAAAAGTAAAATCACATAACAACCTCTTTCGCAATATTTTTACTCTTAACATGCAATCCCTTAATAACTATGTTGTTCTTTCTTTTTTCTATTTCTTGCCGTTCGTTTTTTTCTTCAAGTGCCGCGATTCTCTCCGTTAATTCCTCCTTTTCATTTTTCCAGACTTGCTCCTTTCGTATCATTTCCTCTTTCAGACTTTTTATCTCTTCGGTAGTTCTTTTTACTTCTTCTCTCATTCTTTCTAGCTCCTCACCGTTCTTTCTCAATTCCACGCTGTTCTCCCTCATTTCTTGCTTTATTTCCGTACTCATAGTCATTATTAGTTTCTTTAGCTCATCCATGTTTCCAGCTTCCTCTTTATTCTCGCTGTCGACGGCCGTTTTCTGATTTTCTCCTTGTGGTGGTGGGGATCTAGTGGTTATCTTGCTTTTCTTGAAAAGATCTCTCCATTCGGTTGTTTCACTTTCTGTTTCCGATCTCACTCTTTTAGCGTACTCCTGCGGTGTTGTGTTGCTATTCAGTCTGGTTCTCGTGCTTTCGTTCCCTGGCATTACCAATCAGGGTTTCCCACTTCCGGACCACCACTATGTGAGGGGGTCGAACTATCGTGTACTTTATTTGTGCGGTGCGGCTATCTTTGTCTTTATTTGCACGGTAGGACTATAATTTTCTATCTTGTATTCTTCGATAATTTGGTAGCGCAATGCGTTTAAGTTATCAGTTAGTAATCTATCGGTCAACACGAAATACCCGGGTCGACCCCTCGGAGGTATTTGTATTACAAAATCGAAAATCCACAAGTTAACCTCAAACAATACTGCATCTCTTCGACGTCTCCTGTACTTGCTTTTATCCTTGTGCCAACACGTATTCCACCTCTAATCACCTAGCTTGTTCTCATATATTGCACTTCGTTCAGATTTAACTTGTTATCTTCAGTATAAACTCACTTTACTAACAACAACTCTGATAGACAGTTTACAGGACCGTAATTTCATTCAGCATATTTTATTGGGCACTTTGATAATAATATTTTAATTATATTATTAGTGATTGCAAACAGTATAACTTATCTTCACAAATAGATATTCTCCATCTTCCGCTTGTTTTAAAAATATTTCGATTTCTTCTCTTGTCAGAACCTTTGATTTTTTACTACGATAACCAACATTTAACTTTTTTAAATATGGAATAACAGCACCAAATTTTTCAATATCTGTGTTTTCCTTGGCCTTCAAAGTGGCTTTTAGCATCGAATATTCTGGCCATAAGGAAGACGGTGACAACTTTTTCGACTGTAAATGAGGCCGTGAGAGCAAAAGTGGTATAACCCCAAATATAACTATTGGATATATTAAAGCTTTTAATTTCTTCACTCTTTCAAATATATCTTGTAAGTTTATTATTTGCTTTATATGCACCAACCTCGACTTCAATTGTTATAATAATAATATTTTACATTTAAATGCTGTATATTTTGTTAAAAATAACAAATTAGAGATTTTAATGTGGGTTACACCACTTTTGCACTGCGGCAGCCTAACCTGCTCGCAAATCCACAGCCGTATTAAGTCGCTTCCACCTACCTATACCACTGGCTTCTGATCTGGCGATGCTCTTTAACCTAGCTCACGTAGAGAAATTTAGGGGGGGGTTAGGCGATCGGGAGTGAATACCCGATCCCTCAAACTAATAGGTTTAGTAACCTCAAACAATAGCGCCATGCACTTTTTATCGCCAATGATAAGCTGTTCGCCCTGAAAAATGCAAAAAGAAATGTGCAGATAGCACAGCGTACGATAGGAACGCTTAATACCTGGAATTCAAAAATAATACGCAGACAGAGGCACACAAACAAATTTAATAACAAAATTATTAAAAAGAAAAAAAATATCCAAGTAGGTAACAAGCAAAAAAATAAATATGTGTGTAATATTGGTCAGGCGCAGCTGAATAAGAATTATTAACCGATTCAGATCTGAGTTGGTTATACAACGATCATACAATCGAGGTTGTCCCTCGATTCTGGCAAACAAGCTATATAAATTAGGTTGGCGAATAGTAATCTTCTTCGTAGCCACGTAATTACACTACCCGAACTCTTGGAAAATAAGCGCAATATCGTCACACGCTTCGTGACGAATCAATCAAACAAAAAGTACATAAAATAATGCAGCTCACCCTGTTTTCCGCAGTACACCACTGGCTAGTACGGCCCTGTGCTGGTAGTCTTCCCAAACGTCAAACAACCAACGTTGATGATTTAACCTCACAAAAACTATCACGTCGTAACAGGTAATCGCAGATAGCAGCTTCTGAGTTAATTCGATTTAAGCATAAACGTATCGGTGTTGATGGTAGATAAAAGAATGGTGGTGATGGTAAATAGTAGTTAGTGATAAGATGTATATATATAAAAACCAAACTGAGGTCGGTGCAAATCAATTTCAATCTCGTTACCAGTGGTTAAATAATCCTACCGAAGCAGATAACGCTCACGAATCTTCGATTTTGCGAAATAATAATCACTAGTGAAATGATCCCGAATTTACGGTAAGTGAAATCCTACTAACTTGCACTTTAATAAACACTAATGATTTCCAACTGATAATTCAATCTCGTTAACTTTTAGCCGATCTCAATAATTTCTACTGTTCTCACAATCAATGCTAATCAGAAGATGGAAAAATGTGTCCGCTTATCAAACAAGGAACGCCAATTGCCCTAGCTAAAATTTCCTAAATAAATGTCAACAAAACTAAAGTAAACGTAGGTGAGGTTATCGACCTACGATTTAAATAATTGTAAATTAATTATCGTGTTGTAGGTGACGAAGGCGTTCTGTAACCGCTTAGAAGCTAAGGGTGAAAAAAGAAGGTTACAGCACTTAACTATTCTAACTCTTATAGAAAATTAATGATAGTTACATTATTTTTATACACAATCACAATACATTATTTTTTGATTTTCCTATTTATTTAGTATTATGATTATTAAAACAAATAAAACAATATTTTGTTTTAATATTGAATATTTTATTTATGCAAATATCATACATAAAAGTATTATTACATTATTTATCTTGTTACGAGGGCCTTACCTGTAAACTTATATTTGCCAACAACTTGCTCAGCGGATCAAAATTATGGGCGTGGTCTACTCTTGGAAGTTTAACACAATCAAACGACACAAATAGTTTATAAGCAATTTAATTTCTCCCTTAGATGTTTGTGAAATGAGCAAGCTCATTATATAATACAATAATGCAAAATAACATCGATAACATATTATCAACACAACAGTAATCATAGGCAACAAATGCCATAGTCATTATAACTAAAGATCATAATAACGACAAACATGAATTTATCGAAATGTCAAATAACATGAAAACTAAGTCGATACTGACCTGAAAGGTCCACAAAACGTATGCACACACAAAAATGTTGTGCTAAGTAAACAATATCAAAACCACGATACCTTTGTTACAAATTAAATTCCATCGTTAGACGCAGATGTCCATGGAGATGGTAGTTGAGGCATCTTTGCCTTAATTTCTTCAAAACTAGTCCCCCAAAAACTTCACAAACGATAATAGTGGAAATAGAAATTCCACTAAGGAACCGGAAACTTTCACCATAATTTAATCAACTAAATGAATATTTCAAATTAATTAGCCGGTCTTCGACATGACTTCCGACTTGCTCGCTAGCCGCCAGAGGAGTCCTCAACCGTCCGGTCTAGGACGTTTTGGCGCAGCCGTTTTGGCGCGACCGTTTTGGCGCAGCCGGTTTGGCGCAAAGACGGTTTGGCGCGAGCCGGTTTGGCGCAAGCCCGTTTTGGCGCAAGCCTGTTTTGGCGCGAGGACGTTTTGGCGCAAGCCGGTTTGGCGCGAAAACGGTTTGGCGCCAACCAGTCTGGCGCGAGCCGGTTTGGCGCGAGCCCGTTTTGGCGCGAGGACGTTTTGGCGCGAAAATTATAAAATACTTTTTATAAGACGAAATCGTTATAGAAGTAGCTTAGTTTTATTAATTATGGTTAATTAATTATTAATTAATCAATGAACTTAATTAATAAAATAAATTTTCACAAAAAATAAAAATTTTCTGAATTTAATTTTTTGTTTTGTAGCTGCCTTGTTTATTATTTTCTGATTTTCTGTGAAATGTATTGGTGTTTCAAAAATTTTTACTAGAGAGTTAAGCCTGTTTGACAGGACGTTAAATTTTACATAAAATTTACATGTAAATTTTTATAAAAATATTTAACACCGTTGCATACAGAAAATTTATCAGCAAATGCAAGCGCAAAATTAAAATTTTACTTCAGGGGCGTCAGTAAAGTATAATCCATACATTATATAAAATAGTATTTGTTAAAACCAATTTATTATAAGTAGGTAAATCTGAGCCGTTCGTCGGATTTGGATTTCTGACCAGATGTTTGGTTTTTTTTTTAATTTTGAAAGAGCTTAATTAAATACTTCTTTTGAATCTTATGAATTTTGAATTTATAAATTTCAAATTTTTACTAACGACGGCATTATTTAAGTTGTACAAGTAAATGTTTTAAATAAATTACTAAAAGCACGCATTTGTATTACAAAAATTATAATGTTTACGTTGGTACCAGTGCCGTAACTACAAAATTTGAGCCCGTGTTCAAAGTTCGTCGTGGGGACGTTAAATTACGTCGTTAAATTACGACACTTTTTATCCATCTGAGCAATTATTAGTTATTATTAAAAACGTTCACTTTAAATTTTTGTTCATTACTTTTAATTTGAAAATGATTCTTTATCTCATCAAAAAATAATTTTTGTCTTCTCATTCTTTTTTCTGAAAAATCTGCTTTTATTTGCCACCGGTTACCCAAATTATTGCTTTAGTTGAAAAGAATTTTTGATTCCAGCACAATTAAAAGGTTACAAAGGTTTCTAAATAATTTTTTAATGATTTTGCTTTACTGATTTCATTTTTATCCAACGATGTTAATAATAAATTAGTTAACATTTTTATTACATCTAAGTAAACTATGAAAAATTCTTAAAATATATGCACAAAGGAATTTTAAAATTTGGAAAACTTCAGGTAGCTAATCTCAAAGGGATAAGCGTTGCCTAAGTTAGGTAATATCGGATACAGGGTACTTGCATTGTTGCATTCTATCGACAAATTTAATAATCTATTTAACAATTATGTCATATTGTATTATTTCATTGAAAATCATCTGTTATAATCATTTACGTTTCTACAAAAAATTATTAATATAATTATAATATAATTGCTAATAAATAAATACATAATAAGCCAGTATAGTATCAACGTAGCGATTCCTAAAGTGTACCTTACCAAAATTCAAGTTAGATTTTTAAAAATTAAATGTTTGTAATTATTATTTGCGCCAAAACGGCCTCGCGCCAAACCGGCTCGCGCCAAAACGGTCTCGCGCCAAACCGGCTTCGCACCAAACCGGCCTCGCGCCAAACCGGTCTCGCGCCAAACCGCCTCGCGCCAAAAAGGTCTTGCGCCAAACCGGCCTCGCGCCAAACCGGCCCGCACCAAACCGGCTGCGCCAAACCGGCTGCGCCAAAACGGTCGCGCCAAAACGTACCATCCCGTCAACCGTCTCCCTACTGCTAACAGCTTTCACGCTATGCGCGAACGATTGCGCGGTAACTAATGGTCATAAAACGTCGGCGTAACAATCTACGACCACTATATTAGGAAGGTTTAATACGTCCGTTTTCCGTGGATTAGAGGCCTTTTAATACACTAGTGGATTAGAATTTATAATACACTAGTGGATTAGTTTTCAGCTCAAAATCAGTAGGTATTGGTTAAAATCAATTTGTCAAATCTGACGTTTCTCAAAACCAAAATTTTTACTTGTGGTTTTGGCCATGGTCGTGGATAAAACGTTGAATTACATTCGGGAATTAACAAGCCTATAATCCTCTCGAAAAAATGTGACTCTCGGTTGCGCCTCGAGTGCCCATTTTTTCTCGTAGATTAGAGGCTTCTTAATCCCCTTATATAATTAATAACTATTAAATTAAATGATTAAAAATATAGGGTCACTAACAATATTATAATATGATAAAAATGAAGTTAAAAAATAAAGTTGTTCTAATTTATGAAAACATTTCTTGATCAGAATCATATGATTCCACTCCCTCTTCATGCTCAATATTAGAAGTTTTCAATTTATTGAAAAAATTATGGTGAATTGGAGGAACAAACTGTAATAGTTCCATCAAATCTTTCTTTTTGGCTTCATTAATAATATGTCCAATTGGGTATAGAACATCGAGATTAAGAATTACCGTTGAACACCTTTTTTGTAAATTTACTGTATCAAATAGTATATTCTCATTATTGCTATATTTGTAATTTATTGTAAATGGGCTTGATTTTAATAACTGTAACCACTGTATTTTCAGCTATTCCATTTTTCCTTTACTTGCATTTATTTTCCTGTTCGTAATGATTTTTTCTGGATTTTTTGTGGAATACATCATTGTTGATCCTGCTTTGATTATTTGAAATGGCTCTATCTTTCTCGCCGCAGAAATAACTTTAAGCCAATCATCTGACACATAAATGTCTTTAAAATATTTTTTCTGCTTTTCAATTAACCCGAAGTCTTGATCACAAGGCAGAAAAGAGTGTCCACTGACCAAGAATTTATGATCAATTTGATCAACGAGATAATCTGAATTGGACACAATATATCGGCAAAGAACAGCCATCTTGATATTACGGTTTTGTCCTCCGCATTGGTCGGAATACATAATAAGTTTCGTTGTTGTAACATAATGTTTAATAAAATGCAAAAGGCATGATCCTATTTCTTGCGGTCCTTGTGAAGGAACTGATTCGTCCCAAACATACATGTAGCCTTTGTTGGCGATCAAGTTATGTACTCCCAAACAGTACGTCCAAAGCTGTCTTTTGTAGTAATATATACCCGTACTAAGTACTGGTGTCGGCAAAGTCTTCATTAGATCAAAAGCTATAATCGTTGTATTATTTTCAGTACTCTTGGCTGATTCCGCATTGTTTCTCATTCCATTTCTGGCAGAATCTGCTTTTCTTTGATGCAGTTCACGGGCTTCATTTAGTTCAATCTTTTCTGCTTCGTTTGTAGTGTATTTTAATTTATTTTCATACATGTTGCTTTTCTTACAAGAGTTCGAGATAGGTTGATGAAAGGATAAATTAAATTCGGTGCTGAATATTTTCCGAAATATAAATTGTGAAGCTGGGTTGGGGTGACAGTCTTTATATAAGTGATACATGATCTGAAGGCTCATATCAGGAGCCAGAAATGTTCTATTTTCGGTTTTATGACAGGTATAATGTGACTCATACGTTGGAAATTGGCGGATAAATGTTCGAATTTCTGTCAATTTCTCCTCGCTAGTTTTATTTATAGGTTTGTTCTTACCTCTTTTATCCAAAGGTAGAGTGTTAGTTTCTGATTTGGCTTTTATCAATCTGTTAACTCTTCCATCAGAAACTTGAAAAGTTTTCAAAAAAAACTTTATATCTTTACCTCTTTTCCGTCAATATCAGGTAAATAATAAAGACAAGTTCTCTACCTTCTGGATTGATCTTTACTACTGTAAATCCGGCCTCTATTTATGATCTTTATTAGTGATAACAAAAAAGAATTTTGAAAATTAAATTTCGACAATTCATAAAAGTTATTGAACTGCGTAATCCGCTGATTGGCTTGAATTTTTAGGTGACATTTATTTGGACAAGAGCAATCTTCAATACAATATTTCTTTTTAGGAACAACTTTACCAGTTTTGGAAGTGCATTTTTCTCCTTTTGCACGCTTCGTCTTCTGCTGGTTTTGTTTCCACATGTCTTCATTTTAGTACGTTTCCTGGATTTCATTGTTTCATTGCCATTTGAAGATGTAGGTAAACCTTGTTGTGTTAGTACCAAAATATTGTTATTTGAATTACCTATTGTATTTGTGGCGGCAAGCCACACCATTGTTTAAAGCGTTCGAAACCTGCAAAAAAGTACTCGCTCAACAAGTAACACTTGCACATCCATCAAGTGATTTTCCACTGTCATTATTAGTAGACGCATCCTCCACCGCGGTTGGATCTGTGCTACAGCAATCAATGGTACAAACTGGGAACCTCTTCACTTCTTTTCTAAAAAATTATCTCCAGCGCAAATGAAGTACAGTACTTACGATCGAGAACTTCTAGCTATTTACTTATCCGGTCAACATCATCGTCACATGCTGGAAGGAAGATTGTTTACAATTTTTTCGGACCACAAGCCATTATCTTTCGCTTTTACAAAAAATTTAAATAATTTGACACCGCGTTAAACCAGATATTTGGATTTCATTAGTCAATTCTCAACTGACATTAAATTTATTCCTGGAAAAGCAAACATTGTTGCCGATACCTTTTCGCGTATTAACACAATAAATTTCCCCACTGCAATAGATTTCGAATCTTTAGCTCAGGACCAACTAGAAGATCCAGACTTGAAGATTCTCATTTCGCACTCGAATATCAAATTAAAACGATTACCAATATTTGGTACGAAGAATTTAGCATATTGCGACACATCGACAAATATTTCGAGACCTTTCGTTCCACTCACTTGGAGAAAACGAATTTTTAACACTCTTCATAAGTCTCACCCGTCCCACCCCGGAATAAGAGCAACAGTTAAAATGGTACGCAGTCGTTACATTTGGTCATTGATGAACAAAGATGTTTCACTATGGGCAAAAACTTGCATACACTGCCAAAAAGCCAAAATTACAAAACATGTTTGTGCGTCTCTGCAAACTTTTTCGCTCCCTTCCGAACGTTTCGAGCACGTCCATATGGATATCATATGCCCTCTTCCATCTTGCCAAGGTTATAATTATGCACTTACTTGCATCAATCGGTACACAAGATGGATGGAAGTGATCCCTATACAAGATGCCACTGCCGAGACGGTTACTTCAAATTTTCTTTTTTCATGGATATTTCGATTTGGCGTTCCGCTTAAGATCACTACAGATCAAGAACGAATTCGAATTACATTGTTCAAACAATTTTCATCATTGTTAGGCATTCAGCATAGTCGCACCACACCTTACCTTCCTGCTTGCAACGGAATGATCGAACGCTTGCATCAATCACTGAAAAATGCAATACATTGCTACCAGAGTTGCAATTGGGTATCTGTGCTGTCTCTAATTTTATTAGGTTTTAGAACGGTTTTTAAGGAAGATTTAAAATGTACAATTTCGCAACTAGTGTACGGAACGACAATTCGAGTACCGGCAGATTTTTTTAATGCAAATAAAAACTCCGCCACTACAGACGATTTTATCCAAACACTAGAACATTTTTTTGAAAACATACGCCCTGTTCAACCACAAAACCGCGCTAAACGTTCGATATTTGTTTTTAAAGATTTAAAATCTTGCTCTCATGTGTTTCTCAAGAATAATACTATTTATTATAAGTGTTTTGATACCAGCATATTCAGGACCCTATTTAGTAGTCAACAGAAATGACAAATATTTCAACCTCAAAATTAATAATAAAGAAAAATCAGTTTCGATTGATCACTTAAAACCTGCCGCCTACATTGCTTGTTAAATTTTTTAGTCAGTTTTAAAACTTATATTTTCTTTATTTTTTTTATCATTCCTTACTTTTAATTAATTTTGTTCTTCCTTTTTCTTGCCTTTACCAAAAGGGGGAGTATTGTGGCGGCAAGCCACACCATTGTTTGAGAACAAAATCAGGAATGCGACAACATAAGGTAATCTCTCTCATCTTATCAATAAGTTTTGATAAAACAAAAGCCATCCGTTACCATGAAGCTTATTGATAAGAACACATCAGTTAAAATACACGATCCGATTAGATATGAAGCAAATGTTCAATATTATCATAACCATTGTTATAATTGTTCTTGGTCCAAATTTATGTAATTTATAATCAATAGAAATTATTTATTCCAATCAAGATATTATTTAATGAACAAATTATTATCCGATCAAGATATTAATTAAAAAGCGAGTTTAGAGAGTTAAATCACACACATTTACATTGGTGACCAGCTACTCTAACATATTAGTTACGAAAGTGTAACCTTATTTTTTCACCCTTAGCTCCTAAGCGGTTACAGAACGCCTTCGTCACCTACAAAACAATAATTAATTTTCAATTATTTAAATCGTAGGTCGATAACTTCACCTACGTTTACTTTGGTTTTGTTGACATTTATTTAGTAAATTTTAGCTAGGGCAATTGGCGTTCCTTGTTTGATAAGCGGACACATTTTTCCAACTTCTGATTAGCATTGATTGTGAGAACAGTAGAAATTATTGAGATCGGCTAAAAGTTAACGAGATTGAATTATCAGTTGGAAATCATTAGTGTTTATTAAAGTGCAAGTTAGTAGGATTTCACTTACCGTAAATTCGGGATCATTTCACTAGTGATTATTATTTCGCAAAAATGAAAGATTCGTGAGCGTTATTTGCTTCGGTAGGATTATTTAGCCACTGGTAACGAGATTGAAATTGATTTGCACCGACCTCAGTTTAGTTTTTTATATACGTCTGATCACTTACTACTTTATCATCAACACCGTTCTTTTATTGACCAGCAACACCAATACGTTTATGCTTAAATCGAATTAACACAGAAGCTGCTGTCTGCGATTACCTGTTACGACGTGATAGTTTTTTTGTGAGGTTAAATCTTAAATGGTTAAATATGGGTTAAATCATCAACATTGGTTGTTTGACGTTTGGGAAGACTACCAGCACAAGGCCGTACTAGCCAGTGGTGTACCGCGGGAAACAGGGTGAGCTGCCTTATTTTATATACTTTTTGTTTGTTTGATTCGTCACAAAGCGTGTGACGATATTGCGCTTATTTTCCAAGAGTTTGTTTCATTTGTTTATTATTATTTATTAAGATACACAAGTTATTACATTATTATTAACACAACAACCGAAGCCATCTTAAGTGATGCATCGTGTATATGTAGTCCAGTGTTGCCAATGTGACAACCACATATGTTACATCCCTCTTCCTTTAGAGATATCATCCAAATGCTCTTACAGAATACAGCAATCTTAATTAATACCAAATTCTTAATTCTAATTTGACAAATTCTTAAACAATACAAAATTCTTAATTAACACAAAATCTTATTTCTAATTTAACAAATTCTTAATTAACACAAAATCTTGTTTCTAATTTAACACGTTCTTATCTCTTTCTTTCTTTCTTTCTTTTTTTTTTATATATAACATAGTCATTTAGATATACTGGTTTCTTTCGTAGTCTTTTTTCCCCTACTTCTTTTATTTCTGTTTCCTCTGTTGGTTTATTTTGTTCCGGGCTTACTTCACATTCATTTTTGTTTTCATAATAATCATCATAATCATTATCGGTTGTATCGACTGATACTGGATTATTAAAGTTGTTACCTGGTAAATTTTTTAAAAATTTTGAATTTCTTCTAAATGTTTTACCTTTAATGGTTTTAACTATGTATGATCTTGGTTCTTTACTTTTATTTATTATTTCTGCCTGTTCCCACTCTTTGTTCTCACCTAATAACATTACCTTTTGCCCTAATTTGAAATCTGGCCTTACATGTGCTGTTTTATCATAATTTTGTTTTACTTTTGCCTGTTTTATTTTCCTACTATTTTGAATGTCAATTATTTTTGGTTTTAGTTTATCTCTAACCATAGGTAAGGTTGTCCGTATTAATCTGTTGAATAACAGTTCAGACGGAGCTGCTTTTAACCCGATTAACGGGGTTGCTCTGTATTCGAGCAAGTATTCCTTGATATCTTGTCCCGTCTCCTTACTCTTTTTTAACATATTTTTACAGATTCCTACCGCTTTTTCTACTAACCCATTTGATTGTGAGTATCTTGGACTGATAAACAGAGTTTTGATGTTATTTTCTTTTGCAAAGTGTTTAAAGTTTTGACTATTGAATGGTACATTATCAGATAGTATTTGACATGGAATGCCGTGTGTTGTCATTAAATTTTGAAGTTTTCTTATTATTTCGTTGCACGTTTTAGCTTTTAGTTTTATTAGTTCAATCCAATTACTGTAATCATCTACAACTACTAAATATGAGATTCCTTTAAATTCTAGTATATCAATAGCTATTTTTTCAAAAGAGTGTTCAGCATTCTCATGAAAAATTAAAGGTTCTTTAACATTAGCCCTACTAAATTTTAGACATATTCGACAGGCTGCTATAAACTCTTCGATGTCTTTTGAATAGCCAGGCCAATAGAATAATTTTCTGGCCCTATTTTTTGTTTTTTCTATGCCTACATGTGTTTTATGGAGTTGTTCCAGCATGTAGTTTCTTAAGTTTTTTGGTACTACGATTCTTTTCCCGTAAAATATTATGCCTTCTTTGTTTACTAGATCTTCCTTAATTTTGTAATATATTTTTAATTCTCCCTATAAATTTTGAACTTTAGGCCACCCTGTTTTGTAGTATTGCTTTAGTTTTTGTAAATTGGGGTCGTTTTGCGTTTCTTTAATGATTTTGTTAATTCTTTCTTTACTAATTGGAAGTATTTTTTCAATGCAGTGTACTACACTTGTTAAATCGCACTCTTCCCTATCAGCAATTTTCAAAAAAAACCTTGATAATAGATCTGCTACATACATTTCACTGCCTGGAATGTATTGAATTTTAAAGTTATATTTAATTGTTTTTAATTTTATTCTTTGTAGGCGACTGCTTAATTTATTAATATCTTTTTCGTGTATAACTACTAATGGTTTATGATCCGATTGTACAATAAACTTGCTCCCATACAAAAATTGATGAAATTTGTTTAAACCGAATTGTATTGCCAAGTACTCTTTTTCTATTTGCGCATAGCGCTTTTCCGTGTCCGAAAGACTCCTTGAGCAAAATGCAACTGGTTTTTCTCTTTGTAGTAGACACCCACCTACTCCGTTTTGACTTGCGTCCATTTGTAACACTATTTCGTCTTTGGGATCAAAAATTTTTAAATGATCGATATTTACAATTACTTTTTTAATTTTTTCAAATGCCTCTGTGTGTTCAGTTGTCCTCACAAACTCAGTTTTACTTTTTATTAACTCCCTTAGTGTTAATGACAATTCTAACAGATTTGGAATAAATTTTATTAAATAATTTATTAACCCTAACATTCTTAAAACTTCTTTTTTACTCTTTGGTGTTTCTAATTTTATAATTGCTTCCACGTAACTGGGATCTGGACGTATACCTTTCTCTGAATATATTTGGCCTATATATTTTACTTGATTTACTTTATACTGTATCTTATTTTTATTGAACTTAACATTAAACTCTCGAGCTCGTTCTAAAGACTTTTTCATTAATTCATCGTGTTTTTTTTCGTCTTTACCCGCAATAATAAAATCATCAAAATAGATTCCCACATCAAGATCACCAAAAATCTTTTCATTTACTCTTTGAAAAGCTTCGGGACTAACCGATAGCCCAAATGCTAACCTTTTAAATTTAAACTTTCCAAATGGTGTTATGAAAGTGCATAAGTCACTACTTTTTTTTTCAAGTGGAATGTGATAAAAACCATCTTTCATGTCAAGCACGCTATAAACATTTTTCTCTTTAAGTTTTTCCGCGATATCCTCATTTGTGGGAATGGGGTATTGCTCCATTAAGATATTTTTGTTCAATTCATATGGGTCTAAACAGACCCTTACTTTGCCATTAGATTTTTCCACAATAACTATGTTGTTTACCCACTCTGATGGGCCTTCAACTGACTCGATTATACCTTTCTTTTCTAACCTTTGCAGTTCTAGTTTTAGTTTTTCTTTTACTGTATCTGGGACCCTTCTGCAATTACTAACAAAAGGTTTATAATTTTCCTTTAATTTAATTTTATATTTAATAGGTACCTTACCTAAACCCGAAAACAAATCATTATTTGTGTGGATTAGTTCGTTTTTTCCCTTATCTTTTGACATAATTTCCTCTACTTTTTTGAAATTAATTTTTTTTACTCTTTTTATTAAATTCATTTTAATGCATGTTGCTAACCCTAAAATTGGACTGCTATCTGTATCAATTACCAGAAATTGAACATTGAAAGCTTGACTCTTTCACACTGCAATTTTATTTGACCTTTTACTTGTATTTTAAAACCATTATAGATCACAACATTAATATTAGTTTCATTTACATGATCTTTTAATTTTAACTTAATAATCCAGTTCCATGTGATTACATTACATTGAGCCCCCGTATCTAACTTAAAATCTACTGTGATCCCTTTTATTTCTAATTTTTCTGTCCACACCAACTCGTGTACCTGAAAACTTAAGAAACTACATGCTGGAACAACTCCATAAAACACATACAGGCATAGAAAAAACAAAAAATAGGGCCAGAAAATTATTCTATTGGCCTGGCTATTCAAAAGACATCGAAGAGTTCATAGCAGCCTGTCGAATATGTTGTAATGTGTAATTACGTGGCTATAAAGAAGATTACTATTCGCCAACCTAATTTATATAGCTTTTTTGCCAGAATCGAGGGACAACCTCGATTGTAAGATCGTTGTATAACCAACTCAGATCTGAATCGGTTAATAATTCTTATTCAGCTGCGCCTGACCAATATTACACATATATTTACTTTTTTGCTTGTTACCTACTTGGATATTTTTTTCTTTTTAATAATTTTGTTATTAAATTTGTTTGTGTGCTTCTGTCTGCGTATTATTTTTGAATTCCAGGTATTAAGCGTTCCTATCGTACGCTGTGCTATCTGCACATTTCTTTTTGCATTTTTCAGGGCGAACAACTTATCATTGGCGATAAAAAGTGCATGGCGCTATTGTTTGAGGTTACCAAACCTATTAGTTTGAGGGATCGGGTATTCACTTCCGATCCCCTAACCCCCCCAATTTCTCTACGTTGGCTAGGTTAAAGAGCATCGCCAGATCAGAAGCCAGTGGTATAGGTAGGTGGAAGCGACTTAATACGGCTGTGGATTTGCGAGCAGGTTAGGCTGCCGCAGAAGTATTTGTTGTTTCCAATCCTTCTGGTAAAACTGACCTTTCATGTTCTGATGGTAGATATTCTGAGCCCGAATCTTCAAAATCTTCACCACTATCGCCCTCCAAAATCTCTAAATAGTCAGTACAATAATTATAATAATTGTATATGGGGTATTAATGGTGACATCAATCATTAGTGCAGGCCATGATTCTGGGTACAAACAAACCGATTTTAAATCTAACTTTAAATAACATCAGAAAATGATGAGCAATTGTCAAAGAAATCAGTTTATATCGCTTTGTTTGGACCCCAATTCTTAGAATATACGTTACACTAATTGCTCGTATTGTTTTGACTTACCGTTCAACCTCTCTTCTATATTTTCTTTGTCAGTCATTTTTACACTTCTTACAAATCTACAAATACAAATAATACAAAAACAAACAAATCACTTACAAATCAACGTAACTACAACAAACTAAAAACAATAGTGATGTATCCCTCATACACCACTATTGTTTTAAAAATTTGTAAAAAAATTTATAAATGCAAAAACAATGTATATCACTACCACCTATGGAATATTATAATAATGTTGGTTACATCAATTTTACTTCAAAGATATTACTAAAAGAAAGGCGTAACACCAAAAAACCCGATTGTGACAATTTGAGGGTTACACCATTTTTGCTCTCACGGCCTCAAATGTACTAATACTAATACGAATTAGCTATGGAATTAGCTTTTGAAAAAGTTCTAGGTATCTGTAACCACTACACACTTACCCTCATATGAAGAAAAGACAATATGATATCTTCGGTTAGTTGAATTTATAATTGTTTCAGATATAATTTTAGTTATCGGCAAATTTAAAATACGTAAGTTTAAATACTATTTATCCACGACCACTATCAGTAGCGGCGTTAGGGTAGCGCGAGGCTAGGCGACCACCCAAGGGCGCCAGACATGAAGGGCAGCCGAAGGCGCCTCTTCATATCTTGCTTCGATACTGATATACGATACAATTAAAACGCAGCATCAAACTACAGCTTTAATCTCAACTGCATTAAGTTTTGTGTCGACTATTATTATTGCAATAGTAAAATGTATTTGTTTTGTTCATGTGTTTGGTTGTGTCAATGGGCGTCTGTAAGGGATTCTTTTCGAGATATTTTATGTTAATCTACTACATTTTTCGTTTAGGTGACCTGGGAAGCGGCAAACTTTGAATCACATCTGGAATATATTGTATAATGTCGATCTTTTTTGTATTTATTAGTCATAAAACCATAAATTATTAAAAATTTGTAATATTGCACCCGCCTACTACCCGCACAACCTAAACAATATTAGTATTTAATTTACAGTTTGCAGTTTGCACTTTCAAAGTAAGTAGCGTTTTTAAAAAGCAAACTAATTGTTCAGTGTTTTGAAGATTACCAAATAAAAGGTATACTCTTATACTCTTATTTTTATAATATGTAGTATTGTAAGGTATAATTCATTGGAATTATGTTTTTGTTTTAGTTATTTATTAAATTAATTACAAAAATTCAGAAATTTTGTAGCTATCGGTGTCGAAATAACCTATGATTTAAAAAAAAGTACTAAATGACCCACCCGTTATAAAGAAAAAACTAAATAAGTATTAGCTGACCCGGCAGACGTTGTCCTGCTCAAATTTGAATAAATTTGTTTGTTCATTTTAAACAGTTAGTTCAAATTTCAATGTGATTTATTTGAATGGAATGAAAATCAGTACAGAGCGATATGATAAACAATGTTTTTCGTTTTGTTTTACGGCGCAAAAACAAACAACGAAGATGGTTTGCCAACACGCGAACAGGCATCGTACAGCTGACCGTGCGAAAAACAGGAAAATTCGAGATTAATCCTACAGACTTCCAACGATTGGCCTTGCGATTTATTGATTGTTATCGCAAAAGCCAATCGAACGGGGAACTGAATCCGCTTGAATTGGAATGGAAGATCAGTTGGAATAATCGGAATTCGTGGGATAAGGACTTCCTCTCTTTTGAATTTGCTCTTGATTATCGTCGCTTGAATAACATTGTTCATCAGTTTCTTGACGGACAACCGCGTACCGTTGCACAATTTCGGATGATTCAGATTCCGCAACATGATTATGATCGATCCCACCTTAAGCTGTAAATTATGCGGCGGAGTTCCTGGCACATCAAGCGAGTTCAAAAATTCTGTCGGATAGTTGGTCGCTTCATTCTCGTCGGTGACACTGTCAACGGATTTGTACGAACGTAGTTCTCCAGCGATTTGACTTTGAATAATGAAATTCAAGCTATCGACGTCCTTATTCTTCGCTGCTAGTATTGCCCGTTCACTAACCCAATCGAGATTTTTGTAATTTTGTGCAATACCGGGAAACACTTTGGTGATGAGTTCCTCCTTCGACAATGTAAACTCGCAAAAATTTGCCGGGAACGATATCAATCCAGTCGAAACATCTGCAGGAATTTGGTCATTGCCAAGCGCCAGCAGTTGTCTCGAGAATTCAGCAGCCGATGGGTCCTTCTGCAGCGCGACTTTCATGTTTGTGGTCAATTTCAACTTTTTGACATGCCGCCACAAAGACGACGATTTTAGGTATGCATTAAGTTCATCTGCAGTAATAGATTTCGGGATGACGGGAAGCGTTTGACGAAAATCTCCTGAGAGCAATATCATAGCCCCACCAAATCGTCTCGAATCACCTCGTAAATCCTTCATTGTTCGGTCAACTACCTCCAAAGCTTGTTTATGCGCCATCGTGCATTCATCCCAAATGATGATTTTGCATTCTCGCATCAATTTCGCTGTCGCCGAATTCTTAGTTATTATGCACGTTGGCATGTCAACCGTGAGAAGATTCATCGGCAGCTTCAAAGCGGAATGTGCAGTTCGACCGCCTTCCAACAATGTGGCAGTAATGCCCGAGGATGCAACAGCCAATGCAATTTGAGATCTTGACCGAATTGTTGCCAGAATCAACGAAATGACGAATGTCTTGCCAGTCCCACCGGGAGCATCGAGAAAGTAAATGCCTCCCGTTTCATCGTCAACAACCTTAATCAGCGAATCGTAAACGTTCTTCTGCTCGGTATTCAACAGCGGAACATTTGTTCGGACTTTTTCGGCCAGCTCATTTCGATCATAATCTTGCTCCCGTTGCAATTCGCGATTGAATGCATCGTGCATCGAACGATTTGGAGCTGGCATTTCCAATGTCGACAGCAGACTGCCGCACATGAGCACGCACATGTCTTCGATAAGAACTAAGACTTCGTTGAGCATCTCGTCGTTAATTTGAAGATCAAAATTCGAAGTTGTCGTACGAACTCTGTGCAAAATGTCGTCAGCCATCTCATTCTTGTATTTGTCCCACAATGCGGTCGGGTTTGACGGATTACATGTGGCTATGATGATTGCAAACAATGTACGAATTTGATTTGCTGGCGCAGAAACAGTTGCATCGGCGAGCGTTGAGTCCCAATGTGTATCGTTTTCGAGCAAATTCAAACGTTGGCAAGCCTCCCGAAAAGTGGCGCACAGCACACTATCCACAGTATTCATAATATAATAATATCCACAGTATAATAATATCACCATTAGATTCGTCATTAGGGCTTTTGTAATAAATTTTTTTAGCCCAACTCTCTACGACTTACCGTTTTTGAAAAAACGTACTGATACGGGTGGTCTGGGTCACCCTGTATATAGATGATCCACCCGTTATAAAGAAAAAAATAAATAAGTATTAAATCGTATAAAAGACATTTATTTTTCGTTAAACTTGTGTTACTTTTGAGCGCGGTCGTAGACTAACAATTAGAATTAGAAATTTTTTAAAAGTGCGGTGTAAATAACCTAACTTGAATTGTAAGTTTCGGTTATTTCTAGCGTTTGAACAGATAGTCTAAGATCCGAACTAGAAAAGTTACTCGCCGATCTGCCGATGGAATGAAAAGTATTATATATCAAATTTAATATGATCTAAAATATATCGCGAATGGGTTGGCTAAAAAATTCCTGGCCAAACTATTATTAATTAAAAATTGAAAATTGACTTTTTATTAAACAGTGCGCCCATGAGTCGCACGAATAAATTTAATAGAAACCGAAAGTATGAAGCCTATAGAATATGCAAACGTTGAGTTGTCTATTTTTTTCTTGGCAGAACTACTAGGTTGGCAGGTTTAAAGAGGTAAGTCGATTCCAGTTACATCGCCCATTTCAAAAATAAATAAATTTTATATCAAAATAAGCGCTGTTTCATTGCGAACACGGTGACATAGGGTTGTCTGCAAAAAATCTGGCGTGAATGAGGGTTGTCGATTTTTAAAAAGTAAAATTTTGATGCGAATGAAAACTTGCGACAAAGAGGTCCATGCCAAGTATGCCGTGCGATTGAAGAGGACGCAAAGCGTTGTAGCTGCATGCGGTGTTACTCACAGATCACCTTGAACGAAATAGAATGTGCATGCTATTTGTTCATTCAATAGAGAAGGATAGCGATACACTAGTAAATGGTACCGTAAACATTCCTACTGAAATATAATACCATTTACTGGTATTGGACTGGACTGATTATCTTTAATAATTCGACGGTTTAATAATTTTAACGCGTTCTTACTTCGCGATACTCAAAGAGTAACTTATATAGCGGATCGCATTATTACTTTTAACGAGGATCGTTGGACAAATGGATAGCACTGCCCGCTACCGACCAACACTTTTTTTCAAAAACGGTAAGTTGTAGAGAGTTGGGCTTAAAAAATTTATTACAAAAGCCCTAATGACGAATCTAATGGTGATATACTTATTTCCGGGAAAAGTCGGCATCCAGAGTAGTTTGCTCCAGAAAGTCCAGAAATCCAGAATTTTAAATGGCACCATATGTCGAAAGTGATATCGTTGGAAAGCTCTTTAAAAAATAAGCAAGTTATGTAGGATAATTTTTTTATTACTCCCACCCCTTTTAAGTTATATTCGACTTAAGTTATTAAGTTATTATTTTGATTATTTTGACTTTATTTTAAAAATTGGAATTCAAAATCTAGCTATCGGGTTAGACAATAATTAATAATTGCAATTGTTTTATCCCTCTGTCGTAAAATTATCCGTTGCCATTGTTCAAACTAATCATTATTTATTGTTTATTATTAATATTAAGTGTTTGTTTTGAAGTTATTTATATTTTTAATTAGTTTAATTAGTGAAATTATGCCGCTGATACGGGTGGTCTGGGGTCACCCTGTATATGAAATATATATCAAATATTATATGAAAATATTGATATGACGTCAGTTCGGTGTTTTAAATTCATAATCCACGGGCAAGAACTCATAATCCACGGGCAAGAATTCATAATCCACGGGTGTGGATTATGAAGGGAATTACATTTCTGTGATTACGTACGTAATGGATGTATTACATACCAGTCGTAGATAATAGTTATTAATTATATAAGAGGATTAAGAAGCATCTAATCTACGAGAAAAAATGGGCACTCGAGGCGCAGCCGAGAGTCAAATTTTTTCGAGAGGATTATAGGCTTGTTAATTCCCGAATGTAATTCAACGTTTTATCCACGACCATGGCGAAAACCACAAGTAAAAATTTTGGTTTTGAGAAACGTCAGAATTGACAAATTGATTTTGACCAATACCTACTGATTTTGAGCTGAAAACTAATCCACTAGTGTATTATGAATTCTAATCCACTAGTGTATTAAAAGGCCTCTAATCCACGGAAAACAGACGTATTAAACTTTCTTAATATAGTGGTCGTGGATAAAATAAATTTGTCAAATCTGACGTTTCTCAAAACCAAAATTTTTACTTGTGGTTTTGACCATGGTCGGTGATAAGGTGCATGTCGCTGGCCCCCCTCAAATCGAATTTTTGGATGAGACTGGTGTCAATCGTTAGAGCCTAAATGAGCTTCTATTTTTTTCGTTTGAGCTTCAAGCGTCGCGAAGATATTTGCGAAAATGTTTGGGGGGGGGGGGGGGGGGCTGTAGACACGTTGCCCCCCCCCCCCAGTTAAATTTTGAGGTGAATGTGGTGAATGTTTTTTTTTGTTTGAGCCTTAACCGTTGCCGAGTTATTTGCGAAACAGTTGGGGGAGGGGGGGGCTGTAGACATGTTTTTCTACTTTGGCTATTATTTTGAATTTTTGGGTGAAACTGGTGTCAAACGTTAGAGCTTGAACGAGCTTCCGTTTCTATAATTTTAATTTCATTTTCTAAAAAGTTACGGGTATTTCAAATTTTCGAGTCCTCCGAGCAAGTTCCGTACGATAATCCTCAAGTTTAATTTTATTTTATCGAATTAAAACTTTTGCTTAGATTAAAAAAGTTAATCCTGCTTGCCATTATAATTTTGACAAAGAATACAAGTGGAAAAATTAATCATATCAAATTTTTTAGAAAAACCAAAAAAAATATGCACAAACACTTTTTAACACTAAAATGTTTTAATTTACACAATATTTATGAAAAATTTAATTTTATAAAATAATTTATATTTTATTTATTTATTTTTTTATTAATATTACAAAAAAAAATTATTTTTGGTAAGGAATTTTTGCGGTTACCCGGACGTCATGGCCAAGGAGACAAGTTGGTTAATTTTTTCAGTGTAGCGCGTATTATGTTATCACCATAACAGCACAACTTTGCAACTAAGCATGGATGGCCTTTGTCATAAATAAAATATTGTCACTGGAAACATTGAAAAATCCATGTTTCGCTTAGATACTATATACAAGGAATGGCAATTTATGGCATTTGTAGACTGCTTTACTATTTTACGTGATTGTTGCAGGTCATCATATAGTTCCCATGTTGCTAAATTATCACGCCAACAGTAGCTAATATAATGCCCAACCGCATTGACGTTTTTTACCAAAGTTGGTGGTATAAAACTAATTCCTTCTCGAAGGTAATATATTGTCATGTTCCGAACCAAAGTTTTACCTACCCTGTTAATTTGCCATTAATTTTGATGTTAAGTTTATGAAATATTTGAATTTGAATTTTGGGAGGTAAAACTTTGAAAATTAAAGTTGGTAGAAGTGAAGTTTTATCGAGGCCTTTTGCCAAAAATGGTCGACGTGTTGGACGCATTAATTTATTAGTCCGAATAATTTTTGATAAGTTTATAAATTTTGGAATACTAGTAAAAATTTTTGAAGATAAAATGTTTTATTGAAGTTATTATATTGGATTAAATTGATTTTGGAAGATTTTTGAGTGGTTTTGAAAATAAAATTTAAACAGAAGCAAATTACTTAAGAAAGGATAGATAAAGGTGAAATTGGATGGAATTTGCAATTTACAATTGGAACAACAAATGGTTAGTGATAAGCCGGACTGCGATACCGGTATGGAATAATTTTTAACGTGCCCATTTTAAAATTTTATTGTAAACCAAATTAAAATTTTAAGAAAATATTTAATTGCAATCAAACAGAAAACCAATTAAAAAATGTAAATGCTGGGGGCATTTCATTAACAAATTACCATCAACAAGAATTTCTCGTGGAATTTCCTGTAGAGATATATTAAATTCCAAACTGGAACGATTATTATCTATGTTCACTGGTCCACATATTTCCAGGAACAAATGTGGACTAAAAACTATGTTTAGTGCGGTCATTTGCAGTTGACACTGCTTGCACGTATTATTATTGCTTTCTAATCGCTGATTCAATCTATCCTGAAGATCTGCAATTTTCGGTGTTTGAAAATTTATAGTTATGGTGGTGTAATATTTGGTTCTGCAATTTGAATTACCGCCTTCTCAAATCAAAGTTACAAACCAAACCAAAGCTGTGATCGTCAAACAAACCTCGCACGTTGTGATCTCCCCTCGTAGTAACACTTACAGGTCCTTTTAAATTTGCGGATGGCTCTTTGAATGCTAACGTAGTTTTACCTTACTTACTAACTTCAAACTTAAACACATATGTCCAGTGGCGTAACCACTGGTGGGACACCTGAAGGAATAATTAGTACACACAAATTAAATAAAACACAGGATTCGGTTTAACGATGTATATATATTTTAACCGAGAAAAAAAAAGGTAGTCCGGCAACCAATTTACCAGCAAAGTTAATCTCCTTGATATCATGTAATTCAGAATACTTTAGTTTGAAATTTGATTTAATAACTGTTCGATAGTTAATCCCCTGATCGTAATGTTTTCTCATTGATTATTCATATTTGTATTACCAACCACAACCTATCGTAATTTGTAAGAATTTCATGTATGCATACCGATGTTCGGCTCAATTGTTTTTTATATTATGTAAGACCTTAAATAATAACCCTTATATTCTAAATTATCCGTTCTTATATAACTAATATCTCGTCACTTAAGCTAAGATAGTCACCTTAAAATTAGTACGTCTCTTATTGCTAATTGGTCAGTTTCTTAAATCTAAATAGATCGTTTGTACTTAACTAAATAAATTCCCCATACTTAAACTAGTAAATAATCATATTTATATTAAAATTGATTTTTACATATTAGATGAAATTGAAAAATAATTAAAATCCATAACTTACATAAAATTGTGCAAAAACTATTTAAATGAATTAGTCTGCGACACCCTGTTATAACTTGGTGTTTCGATTTTCGGAATCTCATCAGGCAAACCTGGAAATAATTATAGCCGCAAATAATAACCATGAAGAACTTTGTTAACACAGTTCTTTAATATCGTTTTTAATTGGTATTACCTTTTATTAGGTTAAATGGTGTAATTTTAATTGTATTCAATTTTAATTAAGTTAAATGTATTCAATTGTTATTATTTTATAAGTGGTTGCAAATAATCATAAGGAACATTGTTAAAATTATTAATAACTGTCCTGAAATATCATAATTTTGTAGTACATCATTTAGATATATGAAAAAAAAAAGAAAGAAAGGAACGACATCACAGCATTTGCTATGTCACTTCCGGTTCCATTACAGCTTGCCTTTCTAGTGACAAGCCATACTGCGACATATTTTAACCGCCATCTTATGATTTTGAACGTCCACTAAATCCGTTACACTTAATTATCTAAATTAAATTATCCCACGATAAATATATTTCCACTTCAAACACCCGCCTTCATTCAACTTATCTTAAACAACTCCTCTTACGTCTTAACCAAACTAGCCCTCGTACTGGTACGCCCTTGGTAAAACATTATATGAATAATCAATCTGTCACATTACCTAATCCCATTCCTGTTTTAAATGATAATATAATAAATCACCATCTTGAACAGTAATCAAATCTTATAACTGAAGATATATTAATAAAAACTTAGATGCACCCGTGTATGTAAAACGAAATTATCTACCCGCGTGGTTACAACAATTATTACTCGAAATCTTAACGTAATCCTGTATTAAATTCTTTAACAAATAAATCAAATATTTTAACTTACGTATTTTAATTCTGTTGATAACTAATTATTTTGAAATAATTTTAATTTCAATTACTTGGTATTTTCAAATTGATGCACAAAGAACAAGTGTTTTCAACGGCGTTCCAAATTGTAAGACCCTTACCATCCCTAACGGTCAACTCTAGCGGAAAAAACTCCCACTACCTCCGTTTTACCACCGTTGTATGTAAAAGTAACCAAATTGAACTAAGTTTAAAATTTCGCTCCCAATATATTCAAATTCAAATTTACAATATTACAGTGGGAAAAATCAATTTCACGTTACTTTTACATTTGGCACAGTTCCAATTTTCCGTCATGGTAGGATATTCACCGAATAGTTGTTTTAATAAATAATAACAGGTGGTTGCAGCATTTAGTTCCTTGTGATTATTTGGTAATATTTTCTTGTTACTTTCTCCAAAAATTTCATTTAAAACCAGAGCTCGTTTCTTATAGGTTTGAACATTAACTCCATCACGTAAAATGGAGCAATGAGCAATCAACTGGTATAATGTAATTCCTTTTTTGTCAATTACAAATTTAGCATATTGTCTACTTTTCACATAACAACAACACATAGTATGAACTATACTGTCAAATCCACAGGTGTTAATTAGTGTCAAATAAATTTTTCCAATTTTCACAGGTTTTAAATTTAATGAACTTCCGTTTTTCAGTAACCCTATGACTGATGACTTTGTTTTGCTGTTATCATTGTATGTTAAAACAGTGGGATCTTTATCCAAGTAATTTGGTTTTCTTCTTTTTTTTTTATTCTCTTCACCAAGACCACCCCAATTTTCTATTGCGCTTTCAGTTTCCATCTTAAAACTAGCATCTTTTATGCCATTTATTACGTCTACATCTGCATCCTTCATTTTTCTTTTGCATGCCCTCTTCGTATAAATGTCTTTTTGAACTTCTTGACTTCTTCCTTCTTCACTGGTAGAGAATTCATCGATACTTCTTACATCAACATTATATTTCTCGACGTCTATTGTAAGGCAAGTCTCCTCATGCCTTGCAGTACCCTTCGAACTACTATTATCCCCGACTTCATTATATTTTGATTTTAATATAATCATAGATCATAAATTTATTGTGTTAAAATATTGTTTATTCTTTCATTCAAAAATATTTGTTTTATTACTATTGAATTGTAAAATGTTTTAATAATTTTTGATTTATGTACAGGGTGCAACCGAAAGCCATAATAAGTGGAAGTATTGGATTATAATATGCATATAGTTTGCACGCCAATGTATTAACGAGGTGCCGCTGAAGAAAGAACTCGCTTTGTAATTAACTAAGTTGATTAGTCAGTTCATTTAGAGCAGTCATCAAGTTAAGACGTTTTATTTTGTTCTCGTATAATTTAATCACCTTTATTAAATGTTTATTTGTTCTCACGTTTTTTTATTAGACAAACCCAAATAAGTTACATTCCACAATAAGTATTATCTTAATAGGAATACATAAAGTTCTCGGGTTGATTCTTTCCATAAGCAAAAAATGTCGTCTTCGTAACGACACCAGAACCCGACTTAACTCAATATCCAATGGTTGACGGTAAATAACCGATCTTCAAAGTCCTTCATAAAAATTTCGGCAAAAATCGGAGGAGTTGAGACTCCCACTCCCAAGATAAAAGACTTTAGATATAAAAATCTACAGAAAACCCACTACGACTGATACCATTAGTCCGCAATCTTTTAATCAATCATGGATGATTAAAATGGTTGTGTTTCATAGTTTGATTGATAGACATTTCAAAATACCTATGTCAAAAGAGAATTTCTATATAGAAACAAATATTATTCGGTTGATAGCTCAACAATGGAGATACCGTAGATTTAGTTGACAATTTCATTAGAAAAAAAGAAAAACTGATAGAAAGAGGTCTGGTTACTGCTTCACTCGCTTCTCCAATAGAAGAGCAAGCTACCAATTGGAGAGTTATTAACTACGAGAAAGGAGTAAGCCATCAAGTCAGAAAGCATTTACTTAAGTTGGGTCTCAAAACAAAATAGTCAAGATTGATTGCTTCAATTTTAGCGGGATTTACCAACTTAAGTGCAATACGTGTAATGCCATTTACATCGGACAAAGTGAAAGGTCGATTTCTAAACGAGCGAAAGAACATTTAGCGGATTTAGCCAACAACAGAACGAGCACAAGTTTTCTTCACATTTTCTCGACTCTAACCAAGGCTTAGACATAAATAACATCGTATTACTATATTGAGCATGTAAGGGTCGTATGTTAACCTTACTAGAGAGTCTTGAAATTAAGAAAGCAGTACAAAACGGATAACAATTATCCAATTTACAAATAGAACTAAAGCACATCAGCTCACCACTGTTGTTGCACATTCTTTAGTATTGGTTGATAAGTTGTTTGCTTATAACCTTTTATTTTTTCTATTTTGTTTGTCATTTTTTTATATTTTCACTTTTTCAATTTCTCTTAATTTTTTGACTTTTTGTGTGAACAAAACGTCCTGTATGTTGTAATACGGTTGGTATTTAAAAATTGTTTTTTTTGTTATAATATAAGCAAATTAGTTGTATCGAAATGATGTATTAGTGGAACTTGAAAAAGAAGCGGTTTATCCCTTCGAAACAATTGTAGTTTATTTTTAAAAAATAAATAATTTTAGGGTAAGTTAAAGCCGATATTTATTATTAACATTTTAGTAAATTGTACAAGATACTCCGCACAAAATGTGTTACTATACCAATTTTATTGGTTACTTATAACCAGAGCTCGGAAGTTATAGCACTAAAAAAGTAAACTTTTAGCGCTTTAATATGCACTTAAAAACACAAAAATTAGCGCTATAAATAGCACTAAAAAACTGAAAATATGCAAAATAAAATAATTGTCGACCAATATTATTTTATAAATAAACTAAATACCGCGAATCTACTAATTACATTACGATGCGTCGGATATAATTTAAAAATTTAAAAAAATTTTATTTTAAGTTTTTATCATATTTTTTTATAACGTAATTTATTATTTCAAAAATTGTTAGTAAATATTTAAAGATTTTTTATCAATTTTTTATTTTTATTTTTCTTGCTTATTCAAATATTCGGTTACTGTCAGAATTTCCTCATCACGAATTTTAAAATTTCAACTGCACTATAGGAAAGAGGACAATTTTCTGTGTATAATGCAACAAAAATTTCCAAGGTTTATGCGTTAGTTTCCGAAAAAACGGCATTTTAAAATCACGAAAAGCAGGCAAATGTAATATGATATACCCGATGTGTGACGGTCGGTCTCACGTTGAGGTACGGTCTCGTCGGTGACGGTCTCATTTTGTTGACGGTACGTGTGCTTTGATATAGTCTTAAAGTTGTGTTCATTCGATGTTGACACCCGTACGAGTTCTATGGCTTCGAGTTCCACCCTTGGCGAGTTCTGTCATTCTTCAGGGATTTTTTTAAATTTTTTTGCCTTACACAAAAATGCCTAATCATGCAGCCGTGTTAAAAGGTGTATCTAAAATACATGTAAATTTTACATTTTTAAAATCGATTTTTTCGAAAACTTTTGCATAATCCTTGAAAATTTTTGTTCTAATATGCATAGAAAAGTGTCCTCTTTCCTATAGCGCAGTTAAAATTTTGAAATTCGTGATGAGGAAATTCTGACAGTTCCCAAATATTCTAAGTCCAAACCTATTAAATGTTAATTTAGGTATTTTTTATTGTTTTCTAAATACTATTTTTCTATGTAAGTACATATTTTTCACTTAACAGTTAAAATTTATTATTTTAACATTTTATTTAATTTGTTTATTTCATTTATTATATAAAAATATGCCTGTAAATAGCACTTAAAACTCTAAAATAGCAAAATAGCACTAAAAACCGTAAATATGCAAAAATTAGCATTATAAAATTTCATATACAGCATCAGGGAAGTGTGAAACAAATTTGTATCTTACTTTGAATATTCTAAGACTTACCAGAAAATATATGCATTTGCTAGAACTTCCGAGCCCTGCTTATAACTAAAGAATTGAATGCCAGTTTCCTTGCGTAAGCGTAATGTTGTTAGGCTAAAAGGTGTTTCTAATTGATGGTCTGCAGTGTTGCACGATTGCATTGCATTTAATTTTGCAAGGAGGCTACTAAGTCAAATACATGTAGCCTATTATATATGTATTTGTTACTAGTGCCACCTAGTTCAGTTTAAATGAACTCAATTGTATAACTGGATATGTGTAATTACAAACTGGCCTCCAACATAAAACTTGTTAAGTGCCCCTCAAAGTTTACGGCCATCGAATAAACTACTTATACACGGTGATTTTTAGTGGCCTTCGGTTTGACTATCTGACTAACTGAACTATCGGCGAACTATCGGTCAAAATTATCGGCCGATAGAAAGTCTGCAGTCGGCAAGGGCTCTTATAGTGACTACAATACTCTAAATTATTTAACTTAGTACATAAAAATAAAACAACATTGTTATCAGTTTGCTTTATAAAAATACTACACAATCGCGCAAACTGAGAGCAGTTCCAGTCATCAAGGGAAGAGAACATAATAAAGCAGTATTACATTTAGTAGAATAAATTATTCCATTTACTTCATATTGACCAATACTATAATATTCATCAGGGTCATGTTTTTTATTTTTGAAAAATAATACATGTCTTTTGCAACCTACTTGGAGAAAAAAAATTTAAAGAATAATTGTTTTTCGTAAATATGATAAAATTATTGCATGGTGTACAGTGCTTTATTATGTAAGTAACTGATGCAGATCCGCCAATAGAATCGATCACAATTCATAAACACTCTTACGTTCAAATGTTGGGATTAGTTCCTCACACCTGTTATCTATTAATATTGCATCCATTTTACACTAATTGTACGATTTTCTTAAAAAGAATTTAATATAAAGTTTGCTATATTAGATTTTTTAAAGTAGGCTTACAAGCAATATAAATAGTGGTATAGTATACCTAGTGTTATTTGCATTAATAATAATGATCAATAAAATATTGTTCAGTAGTTTTTGTCAGTAATGATTACATTACTTTATGCAATACATTAATGCAAAATAAAAAATTACTTACCTTAGAACAGTTGTTAACGTATAATCACCATTCACAGCTCAAAGGCAGTAACACAAATGACAAGCAAACGCAAGTTAATGGTGATAAAGCATAATATAAGAAGTAGCATATTTTTATCAAAAAGTATACTGATTACCTGCAACAACTATAACATAATATTTAATTTATACTTACCCATCAAAACCATATACTCAGAATAAAACTTTCACTAAAGAATTCAGTCCCAACATACACAATTATTTTAAATAATTATATGATGCCCGGTATATTTAATTCAATTATTTGAATATTCAAATTAAACTTAGCAGAAAATTCGCATACTTGGTATTAGTATTTCTAAAATTGATTGAATCTAATTATATCAATTTTTCAAATTTAAGTTATGCATTAAATATATTTTACATTAAATTTAAATATTTCAATCTATTTCATTAGAAAGAAATATTTTTAAATCAAAAGTTATTTGTTTATTGCAAATAAAACAATTCAAATATATACGAATATTAGATACAAGTAATAATTTTTCTGTGTGTACCTCTCCGCATCCTCCCATAAGGAACTTCGTCCAAAACTTCATTACAAAAATTGGTTAACAATTATTTTATTTTGCATATTTATTTTGCAAATTTTTTAGTGCTATTTATAGCGCTAATTTTTGTGTTTTTAAGTACATATTAAAGCGCTAAAGTTTACTTTTTTAGTGTTATAACTTCCGAACCCTGCTTATAACATTTTCTTTTAATATCAGTTTAGTTTAATCAGATTAATATAAAGTAAAATTATGACTATTTTTGAATTTCTAAAACTTCAAAGTTTCAAAAGATTAAACTCTGCACACCTGAAAAGATTGCTTTTGTATTTTAATAACATTGATATTAGTTTATTCGAATTTTGTCCCAGTTAGATAAGTTTGTTATTTAATAAGATAATGTTATCTATGATAAAATAGATAAGTAGATACAAGTAAAAATTATATTTAAGTATCAAAGTGTAAATTAAGCTAAAATGTTACAAACTGTTAAGTCAAAAAATAATTTAGTTTTTATTTTATTTATCGTTAGTGTGAAGGTAGTAGTAGTTATTGGTAGCAATTACTCTTTTTTAAAAACGGACGACTGTAATTGTTATATACTGGGTACAATTGGAAGCATAGAAGGAAAATCAATATGTAATACTGAATCACTGCAATGTAAATGCCATCCAAACATAATAGGAAAAAATTGTGACCAGTGTATGGTTGGATATTATAATATTTTTAGTGGATATGGTTGTTTTCCATGTAATTGCAATCCTATAGGTGCTGTTCAAAATGCTTGTGATAAATACACGGGGCAATGCTTATGTAAATCTGGATATATTGGGTAGTAAATATCAGTTTGTTACAAATTTTATATTCAAAAATCTTTTAAATTTTATGTAGGTTGAAATGTGATCAATACGATTTCGATAAATATCAAAGATATACATTAAAATGCGAAACTCGGTATTTAAATTTACACGATTCAAGAGAACACCTATTTAATACAACTGGATATTTACCAAATACAGAAGTAAACTTGCAGATACTTGCAAATACTAGTAAAGAATATTTCTATATTTTGGAAGCTTGTAGTCTATGTCCAGTCTGCTACTTTGTAGTGCAAGATAAATTTAACGATTACGAAGATTATTTCAATTTTACTATAAATACCATCAACAATAATTTTCAATTTTATGTTTCCAAGTATCAACTTTTCATAACTAAAATATTAGATTTAAAAATGTTGGTTAGAAATTTAAAATTCAAATGTGAATACGATTTAAACTTTTATGAAATTGATGTTTTAACAAATGAGCTCGTGCAAGAAATTAAATATTTTAATAATAAAATTTTAAATATGCATGAATTGGCTTACGAAATTTTCGATTATAATAAAATGCAACAATATCGTAAATACATTAATACATGTATGTTAGAATTGCAAAATTTAATGCAGCAGAATAAAGAACTATTAGAAAATTCAACTATCATTTCAACAACTACGTCGAATAATAGTAACGAAATAACAGATATGTTTAAAGATGTTCTAGAAATACTAAACATTATTGAAAAAAGGGTGGATGATACTAGATTTATTTCAAACAATACTTTACAAATGTGCAATGAAACATGCAAATTAAATGCAACATATTTCAAAATATCTATAGAAGTTCATTATAAATTGCTAGCTATACAATATGATATTATCAAAGATAACAGAAGAATCAAATCGATGGATAATTACATAAAAAATCTACAAAACAAAACAAGTTTTACAAAACGTGTAACCGAAAATTTGAAATATCAAGTATTTCAAACTAAAATATTTTCGAAAAATTTTAGTTTTAGTGTATTAAATATGTCCCGAACAAATTTCAGTAAAATTAATGCAAGTTTACAACATATAATAAACCTACATAATACGTTTATAGAAAATCAAGGTTTTCTTAATAAAACTTGGAACAATGTCGAATGGAAAGAAAACGAAATTGACAATGGTTTAATAAAACTAAACTATTATAAAAATCAAAGTGATAAAGCTATGGAGAATTTTGGAATATTAAACTCATCTGTAGTGATGCAATTAAATTATAAAGGTAAGTAAGTGGGTAATAAATTTTTTTTAGTAATAAAAGTTCTATAACGTAATTAAAGAAAATTTTGTATTTTTGTACAAAAGAAAATTAATATTTTTCGTTTTTCGTTGAAGCACTGCACGATGCAATTATCACAGTCGTATTCTCACAAAATGTTGTTTACTTAGCTTTTTCTATTTTGTGTCTAAAACAAAGTCATTTTGAAACCCAATCGGCTATCGAAACGAATTAAAAAAATCATTGTAATTTTCTTAAATCTGAATAATAATAAGGAAAATTATAAACTACAAATATGATTTCGTTTATTAAACTTTTGCACGATACTTAGCTTTTTCTTACCTGTAAATTTTTGCTGTAGCATAATATTAAAGTTTAACATTATTAATCTACAGTATATGCACATTTAATAAATTAATTTTTTAACTTGTGAAATATAATTAAATAATCTTGGAATGAATAAGTCAATTAATAGTATATTAAACAACAAGTTTAGAAAAGTAAAGTTTAACTAAACGAATATAGCTTTTAAGTATGAGCGAGCACAGCGAGCAAGTACATTAAAAGCTATATGAAGTTATATAATACGTCTAAAACTTTAATATTTTGAACGGTATTTTTATTATGAAAATTCTTATACTTCCCCAATAAACATAATCTACAATTATTTATAACCCTTTTAACAATTTTTCTGTCTTTATGACAATAGTAATTCTCCCTGAATATAAGCCAAACTTTATCAACTCCAATATGGCAATATCTTAAATGCAGATCAAGTGCAATTTTGTGTGCTAGTTGATTTTCAATTACATAGAGTTCAACTTCATTTATTTTTATAATTAGGAAACCATTTTTTATTTCATAATTTTTATAGTAATTTTCATTATAACTAGTTAGATTTATTAAATGTTGAATGGAGTCATCTAACTGTGAATTTTTTATACAGCTTTCAATATAAGGCTTAATATTTAAATGCGTTTCATTTATTTCTATTAAAACTTCTTTAATTTTATTAAGGCCGTAATCGTCCTTCCGACTAAACGCATCTGCTATTACGTTATTTTTTCCTTTTATATGCCTAATCGTAAAATCATATTCCTGAATCAGCAAAGACCAACGGTAGATACGATTGTTGGTGAATTTGGTGGTCATCAGAAATGTGAGTGCTGAGTGGTCAGTCCCAATGATAAATTTTTGACCAATTAAATAAAATCTAAGTTTTTTTAATGCAAAAACTATGCTTATTATTTCCTTCTCACTAATAGAATAATTTAACTCGCTTTTACGTAGCGTTCTTGAGGCAAAAGAAATAGGAACTTCTAAACCATCATGTTCCTGTATTAAAGCAGCTGATATGGCAAATTTCGAAGCATCCGTTCTCAAAATAAACATCTTAGAAAAATCTGGATGTAACAATTTCATGTTCTCATATAATATTAAACGTAATGCATTAAATACTTCTTCTTGACGTCTACCCCAATTCCATTTTTTATCTTTCTTCAAAAGTTCTAATAATGGTAGAGTTTTTTTCTGGATAATTAGGCATAAACCTTTTATAATAATTTAATACTCCAAGAAAACCTCTTAACCTTCTCAGATTTTTCGGTCTAGGAAACTATTTGATTTCCGACAACCTTTCCTCCTTAAGGCAGTAGTCTGCTTTACAGGTTTCAAAAAATCGATTTTTCGTTTTTGTCTTAAATCTATTCCAAAACTATCCAAAAAACTTTAAAGCCCGTTTTCTCGAGTTTTCATTTTCATAAGTTTTAGAAAACGGTGCCGGCGATAGTAAAAACAATATATGTCCGATCGAAAAAAATCAAAGTGATCTAGCTTCAGTATTAAATTATCTTCTATTTGAACTAAAAAAGTTGGACAAAAGTACTGTTTAAATTACTTGTTTTGCAACTTAAAGAGAATTTTTTTTTTCAAAAAAGTGAATTTTTTTTTCAAACTTCCAAAAAATTTGGAATTTCATCATTTCTTCGGTATTTTTTTAGTTCGTATAGATAATGAACTTATAAAAATTTAAAAACAATTTGGTTCGACTATTTCAGATGCATCGCACGACCTCTATCACCGGCACCGATGTACAAGTCCAGACTCCAGGCGCCCCAGAAAAATCGTTACAACTTTGGAAAATTTCAATAATTTTTAATAATAAAAATTGTTTTTTAAAGCTTGAATATAATACACAATCGTCTCAAAATTTCGTTTACCGCAATCATTTCCTTCCCTTTCAAAAAAATTGATGAAAAAACGCTTTTATTTCGGCTTCTAAAGCAGACTACTGCCTTAATTTCTACATTTTTACTGGTGATACACAGTTCTAAATAATTCACTTTTTCTTGGAAGAACTCTAATTTTTCCAGATTTAATTTTAATCCGGCTTTATTTAGTGCTTCTAAAACTTGAACCAGGTGCAATTTATGTTCTTCCTCATCTCTACTAAATATTAAAACATCATCCACATAGTGGACACAAAAGTCTTCAAATTTTTTTAAAATTTTCTGCATTGATTTTACCAATACGCTGCTTGAAGTCGATAGACCAAATGGGACTACTCTAAAATAAAATGTGTGACCGTCCACACAAAATCCAGTATACTTTTGTGACTCTTCCGCCAACGGAATCAACCAAAAACTACTCTTAAGATCGAGTTTTGAAAAAATCCTTATACCTTCTGTTGGGGTTGGTGTTGTGTTGTAGATAAACAATTTGTAAAAAGAACAATAATTTATTTTTAAACTACAACAAGTAGTGGACTGTAAGGTTGAAATAAACGTGTGCATCATTTGGCAGTTGAAATACTAATGCCTCAATGCATTGAACACTGGAGTGAAATGCCCGCTAAGCGGGGATGAAAATAAGTGGGGCAAATCGCCGCAACACCTTCTACTATTCCAATTAAATTTTCTATCCCTTGTGGACTTTCATATTGTGGTTTCGTGATTCCAGTTAGATTTCTAGCATCTAAACAAATTCTAATTTCTCCTGATGTTTTTCTAACAATCACAAGCGGGTTAATATATAAGATGTGCTTATTTGATGATTTATTTCTTTCCAAACTCGTTGTCGGAAAGCCTGTGGAATCGGGTAATTTTTACATTTGAAAGCATTTTCCTCAATAATTTACAATTTGTGCTCATATTCTGTTGCTACTCTATTTTCATTATAGATCAACTCTATGTTTGCCTTTAATAATTTATTTACAGTATTCAACTGTGTCTCTTTGCACTTTAACATCTGACCTCTCCCTTCCTCAGTACTAATATTTAAAATTTTATTCAATGATCCTAATTCTATATCCTTTTCCCCATTAATAAAATTAATATTTGTGACTTCCTCACTAACGAATAACTTTTCTTTTTCCAGATTTTCATCTTCAATCCATTTGATTTATTTTCCTCCCACAGTAACTACATTTAAAGGCACCTTTATTTTCATATTAAATTTCTCAAGCAAATCAATTCCCAAAATACAATCCAACTTCATATTATTAATTATTACAATTCCATCATTTAGTGCTATCTCTGCAATTCTTATTTCCACACAATTTTATTAGTCATAGAAAATTTTTTATTATTAGCTGTTATTAAGTTAATAGGTTCAGTTTTTATTATTTTCTTTTCAAAATTTTCATAATTTTGGTTTATGAATTCTTTATTTATTAAAGATATCTCCGCACCAGTGTCAATTAATGCTTTTATCTTAATGTTATTTATCTTCACAAAAATATACGGCAATGTTGTGTTTTCCTTTTCCTCATTTAGTGGAGTTTCTTTTATGAATTCCTTTGGATGTTCATAGGAATTCACCTCATTTGGCCTTCTTATTAAAACTCCTGTGGAGTTGCTGATGCAACCTCCGGTTCTCTTGATTCTTCCCGCCTTAATATCTCAGAACCGATTCTGACTGCTAATCTACCTCTGCTACTGTTTATGTTATTGTTTCTGACCTGGCGTTGTTCACCATTGGTATTATTACCCTGATCATTATGTTGAGCATTATTATTTCCACTCCAATTATTTCGACCCTGATAATTATAATTTGAATAGCCACCCCTGTTGTTATTGGAGTAATCATTTCCGAATCTACGCGGATAGTTCTGAGAATCGTTTCTTCGATCATAGCTCTGATCATGTCCCGAATTCTCAGTATACCTATTTTTACCCTGATAATTATAATTAAACTAAGGTCTTTCATTATTTGACCGATAGTTGCTTTCATTGAAATATGAAAATTGAGAACTTCGAAAATTATTACGAGATAAATTTTCAAACCGTTTTAATAACATAAGCAATTGTTCTACCGTTTTAACATCTTCAATTATAATTCGGTCCATAATATTAAAGTCGAAATGTCTCAACAAGCTACTTACGATATCACACTCGGATAAAAGTGGATCCAATTGTTTAGCGCATTTATTTTTCTAGTAGCATCACTAGTCATGTTCTGATCCATCATTCCGCGATATTTCCCGTTAATTAAATTGCTGCGCACTTTTTGTTGCTCGGCTTCCTCCCAATAGTGATTCAAAAATATTTGTTTGAATTCTATAAAAGTGGTAAATCTATCTTCCACTATCCCAAACCAATTTTCTGCGTCCTCACTTACGCAACTACGAATAATAGATTTAAGTTTAGTTAAATCAGTGATTTTGTTTGTTACTGACTGACCCCCCTAAACTTTTTTATTTGATCCGCGTTAAAATTCAAATTTAATTTCTGCACAAAACTTTTTAAAATTGTTTCATCTTGTGACTGTTCCAATCCTTGATATGTATTCCTGTCTCTATAGGTGAATTGTACATGTTCCGATAGAGCATTTACCTTTTAGTCTACCTGATTTATATTGTTTTTTAATGTTATTATTTCCCGATTTTTATCTATCATATCTGTATTAAATTTAATAACTGTATCGTTATTTTTATTTAATTGTTCTTTAATCTCCATGAATTCCTTATTTTTAATTTTTTTCTTCCCTAAATCTTAATCTTTCTTCATGATCTAATGATGTGACATCCATGTCTACATTAAATCGATTTGTTATATTTCTAGTATCTACAACCTCCCCTATTTGTTTATTTAGTTTATGGGTAAAGCCTCATTTTGAAGTAATACTTCTACATTATGTATTTGTGTTTGCAATTTTAATTGCTTCATTGCCTTATCTAAATTATCTAATCTATTCTGGAATTCTATTTGTGATTCACTGATCTGCATTCTATTTAGTTTTATTTTTTGTTTGGATCTATTTTTAATTCTTCTATTAATTTTTTTGAATCTGTTTTTTGTTCTCTAAATTTTTTTTTCTGAATCATTTTTTATTTCCACTAAAAATGCTTCCATTATTAATGTCAGCTGATCTCGTTGCTCAGTACCTCTACGAGTACTTTGTGGATTGCGTTCGGAATTGAACAACGGACTCCTGTCTTCCCCTATATCCTCTCTATCACTTATTTTAATTTATAATTAATCTACAGGGCGTGTTATATATTTTATTTTTGTAATGTTATTGTTTTCGGTTGGCAAACCTGCAGATATGTAAAGATACAGAAATTAATAAATACATAAAACGAGCTAAGTGTAATTAATGGCAAATTACGATCCCAGGACATAATAAAGTGGCGACGAGGAAAACTGAAAGTACCAGTAACCAGTGAAATAGTGATAAACGTGAAAGACAATTATTTAATAAACGATAAAAGCGACCTGTATTACTATAGTGTCCATTACAAAATGGCGACGGAAAATCTAACGCCTCTAATCGCGGTTTTGACAGAGTTAGTTACTTCTTTACAAAATCAACTGACACAGGAAAAACCTAAAGAAAAAATCAAAGAAATAGTGCGTTCACAAAATTTAATATTTGAGCCATATGCGGAAACTGACGAAGACTTCGATAGTTATTGCCAAAGATTAGATAACTATTTTAAAATAAAAGGTTTGGATAAAACAGATGACGAATCGGAAGAAGCAAAAGTAATGGTACTAATAAATTGTCTCGGTATCAAGTAATACAAATTATTAACTAGTTTAACAGCACCAGATTTACCAGCTTCCAAAAGTTATGGGGAACTTATGTTATTGTTAAAAACCCACTTAGCACCAAAAAGAAATGCGCTGACGGAACAACATAAATTTCTATAAAGATTACAAGCACCTGGTGAAACAATTTCTACTTATTTTGCTTCATTAAAAGAGCTCGTCAAAACGTGTGAATTTAAATCGAAGTGCAGAGCATCTGCATGCACGAAATCGGTGATAAATTTATTATTAAGAGCTCAATTCATTCGAGGTATCCAAGATACGGAAATTCGTGAACGTATCTTACAGCAAGCTGACATTGAATTTGAAAAGGCCCTAGAAATTGCACTAGCAATAGAAATGTAAAAAATTCAAAACCGCGATGTATACAAAAGTACGCAAAATGCAATAAACAAAATCGATTCACATAACATTCAAAATAGAAGGAACGATAGTTATACGCATGGAAATAAATCGAATCTGAAGGAGTTGGGACTTGAAAAAAGTTGTCTACATTGTGGCCGTAATAATCATCCAACACACAAATGCTTAATCGTGAAGAATTTATATTGCTCCGGTTGCCGGAAGAAAGGACATTTGGCAAAAGTATGTATTACAACGTTAGTTTGCAACAAGCAAACAAATATTAAAAATATCGACGACTACGATACAGATAATGAAATAGATAAAACCCCAAATGGAGAATTTTCAATCAATCGAATAATTGACGTTTTCTCAGAATCTGCAAATTCAGTATATGAACAAAAAATATTCGCGCAGGTAAAAATACAAAATAAATTATGCAATTTTGAGTGTGACACAGGAAGCCCGGTAACAATTATATCTAAACATGAACTTGATGCAATGAATTTAAATATCCCACTCCAGAAGACTAACGTCATTTTCCGGTCGTACACTAAACACTTATGGTCGATTTATACTCAACATTTAACATTTATCATTTAACACTTAACATTTATCATTTAAGAAGATAAACAATATAGGAACTGTGTATAAGCATTTATACTCCTCATTTAACATTTAACATTTATCACTTATCATTTAAGAGATAACCAACTTTCATCTATCATTTAACATTTAAGAAATTTGGTCACACTGCGCAAGTCTAACTGCGCGCGAAAATTTATCGTGTATTTTGCGTGTATTTTTTAGTATTAATAGTAGTAATTCGTTACCACAGCAATATCTTCTACTTTTCTCATTACATAAAACAAACTGATATTCACACAAATAAAAATTTCACCAAGATTTACTGATGTCAAATATCGAAAAACTATCAGCACGTGCTAAATGTTAAATGTTAAATGGGCTCAGTATGTATCGGGACCCTTAAATGTTAAATGTAAATGATAAATGTTAAGTGTTAAATGTTAAATGATAAATGTTAAATGTTGAGTATAAATCGACCCTTAATCAAACCCATCGGATATGCTCGAGTACCTGTATCGTACCAGGGAAACAAATTCATCGGGGATCTATATGTTATTACCAAACCAGGAAATGCAATTATCGGGAGACGTTGGGTGCGAGCATTAAAAATAAATGTTCAAGAAATTGACTCAGTTTCAGTTCAATCATTAACAGATGAAATTTTCAACCAATTCCAAAATGTGTTTCAGCCTAAAGTAGGAAAAATTTCTGAACCAGTGTTCTCTGAAGCTAACCGAAAAGGCGCAACCAGTATTTTTAAAATCAAGACCAGTACCCTACGCCCTCCAAGAAGAAGTTGAACGCGAATTAGATCGTTTAGAAAAAGATGGTATAATTGAACAGGTTGATCATTCGGAATGGGGAACACCATTGGTTATTATACCAAAAGCCAATGGAAAAGTTCGTTTATGTGCGGATTACAGAAGTACTGTTAATAATCAACTACAAGAAAATCGATATCCAATATCCAGAATCGAAGATATTTTTAACAAAATGCGAAGTGGTAAGTTCTTTTGCACTTTAGATGTTTTTAAAGCGTATTTACACGTTCCAGTTGACGAAGTTAGTTCAAAAATTGAAACGATTTCCACCCATCGAGGTACTTATTTGGCCAAACGTCTATTTTTTGGTATCAAAACTGCACCGAATGAATTTCAAAAAATTATAGATCAAGTATTACACGATTTGGAAGGTACCACAGCGTATTTCGACGATATCATTGTTCAGGGATCCTCCATAGAGGAATGCAAAAGTCGTCTAGTAAAATTACTAAATCGACCCCAGAAGTATAATCTTCATCTCAATAAAGAGAAATGTAAATTTTTCGAAAAAAAAATTAAGTATCTTGGTCATGTTATCTCTGAAGAAGGATTGCAAAAGAATGAAGAAAAAATTATAGCCATAGTTAATGCACCAAGACCAAGAAACGTAGAACTACAACAATTTTTAGGGTTGGTGATGTACTATTCTAAATTCTTACAAGATGCCTCAACGACGCTGTATTCTTTAAACCGACTATTAGGAAAAGGTGTCAAATTTCAATGGACACTAGAGTGCGAAATTGCTTTTGGAAAAATTAAAACAGAAATCGCCAGCGAACGAGTTCCTGAATTACCAGTAACATTAGCGACAGATGCCAGCCCATTTGGATTTTCCGGGGTGTTATCGCACATTTTCCCAGACGGCAGTGAGCGTCCAATTGCATTTGCTTCTCGTTCTTTAACTACAGCTGAACGTAACTACAGTCAATTAGATAAAGAAGCCACCGCAATCTATTGTTCTTTTACAAAATTTTTTCAATACATCTATGGAAGGAAATTTACATTGATCGTTGACAACAAACCCTTAAGCAGTATCTTTAATCCTACAAAGCAACTTCCAAATTTATCAGCAAGTCGAATGTTACGATACGCAAATTACTTATCTGGGGTTGATTATAATATTCAACACAGAAAATCCAGTGAGCATGCAAACGCGGATTATTTCTCCAGGAACCCCTTAAGATTAACTAAAAGCGAAGAGAAATTCATTGATGAAGAACACGTATTCAATATAAATACAATACAAGAAATCTCAACAGATACAATAACTTTTCACAAAATAATTGCTGAAACAGAAAATGATCCAGAATTACAACAACTAAAGAAAAATATATTGCAAGGAGGCATTCGAAATATCGAATTTTCAATACAAGATGGGGTCCTATTTCGTGGAAATCGAGTGGTGATTCCAAGAAATTTACAAACTGCTTTACTTCAGGAACTTCATTCTACTCACATAGGAATCGTAAAAATGAAAGCTTTAGCCCGAAGATATTGTTATTGGAAAAACATAGACACCGACATCGAAGATTTAGTTAAAAGTTGCATTGAATGCTGTAATGTAAAAAGAAACCCAACTAAAGCGCCGTTACGTAAATGGGAACCTCCCTGTGCAAATTGGCAAAGAGTCCACATGGATTATGCTGGTCCTTAAATGTTAACATTTCAATTTGCATGCTGAATGGGTGGCCTACAGTACTGACTCTAGACCACGATTAAAGCTCGCCTCACACGATGCTTGTTTCCCTGCATGTTTTCTTGCTTGGTGCCGTGATGGGTGCGCTGATGGGTGCGCAGTTGCCGTGCATGCTTTCGTGCACGATTTCTCTGATAGAACCGGTGCTATTTTCTGTGATGGTTTACGTGCATGTTTTCAGCGCTAACCAATGATAAAGCCGCATCGTGCGAGTACTACCGAGTAATGCCGAGTTTCAGTCTAGTTTGAATTGAAATGATGCAAACAAATAAGTTTATTAGGTTAAGGGCCAATTTCATAATAAAAGCGTTAATGTTCCGTTAACTAAAAGATCTTTTTAGCTAACGAGACACTTAAATGCTCTGTTAAGATATTGCATTTCATAATAAATTTAAAACTATAGTTAACTAATGGAGCACTTAAATTGCAATGTGCTATTAGAACTACAAAAAATGGTGTATTTGAACTTAAAAATATAACCTTAATTTATGCACCAGTATCGTATTGGTTAGCAGTAAGATTACTTTGAAATTTTATTATTTTATTGCTATTATAATTGTAAATATATAATAACAATAAAAAGTGAAATTAAAGACACCGATGTCTAAGAAATTAACGAGATGTGCAAATCCAATAAAAGAGGAATATTATGGAGAAAAAGATTGTATATGTGTATGGAAGAAAAAACAAAAAGAAGTATTCTCCAACAACAAGAAATTCAATAAAAATGCAAGCTGAAGAGAGAAAAATTGTTTTATTAGATTTAGAAATAAAATTAAAAGAAAAAGAATTGTTAAAATAAAAATGTAAAACCTAATAATAAACCTTAACGTTTACTATCTTCCAAAATAATCATTAATAATGTTCCGTCTAGACAATTGACTTAAAGGTTCTAAAATATGGGTTTCTTTCTCTATTTCGTCCACATTTTCCTTTTCTTGTGGCACTTGGCATTCTTCTATAATTTTTTTTCTTCTGGTTTTAGAGCTAAACCTTTTGCAATACTGGAAAGCGACGTTTCCAAACCCTACACTGTCTCGACGATATTTTTTGTTGTGGCATTTCAATATTTAACAACTTCGTCATTAATTAAGATTTTAATTGATACCAACTATCACCTACTAGTAAATATTTTCTGAAGTGTTTTATTGCAAAAAATATTTTTAAACTGGAATTGTTAAATATAGTATGATCATGGTTAGAGCCAGGCCACCTTGCAAAAATATTTCTAATGTACAGTTTACTATCAGAGATAGTTTAAATATTAATCCCAAAAATATTCTTCCTTGTCCTGAATATTTCCGCATCGTCTCCTCTAGGTGACAGAATTTTAAAACAATATGCAATCTATTGCATCTATATTACCCTTGGGAATCGAAAAATTTGATAAAACTCTTCAGCAGTTTTTGCCATTTTCTCTTGGGTTTCGCACATTTTTATGTAGAGCGGAGCTAACATAGCAATAGAATCAGACACTGTAATAGATCTGCAATAGATGCAGAAGATGTAGATACCCTACAAAAGTCTGCTACTGATTTTTGCATACATTCTGTTACAAAGAATGTAAAGAATAATAATAATTAATTTACAAAATTAATAGTTTTTTATGAATAAGTATTTAATTGAATACTCGCGGTAGTATGTTTAAGTTCAAACTTATTTTTTGAGTTACTTTCTTTTCAAACTTTACTAAGACGAATTACAAATAAAGTTTCTTTCGTTAAATAAAACCGTTAAAAAAAATCTACATTGTCTAAGATTTTAACATAATTTTGTCTTCTACTGTACCATTTTTTACTCCTAACATAATTATAATTCTTTTTCTGAAGAAGAACTTACAACTACTACTATCTACTAAAATGTTCATTTTAATTCACAACAACTTGTCAATATGTCAACTAAATATTTGTAGGTTACATTTAACCTAACTTTTAAATATTAACGGGTCGTTAAAACTGATTATGAAATTCATTTTTGTTTTAAGTCTTCTTTTAAATTTTAATGCCATGTTAATTTTTGTTATGAAATAGACCCTATAAGGGCCAATTTCATAATAAAATCGTTAACGTTCCGTTAACTAAAAGATCTTTTTAGCTAACGAGACACTTAAATGCTCTGTTAAGATATTGCATTTCATAATAAATTTAAAACTATAGTTAACTAATTGAGCACTAAAATTGCAATGTGCTATTAGAACTACAAAAAATGGTGTATTTGAACTTAAAAATATAACCTTAATTTATGCACCAGTCTCGTATTGGTTGGCAGTAAAATTACTTTGAAATTTTATTATTTTATTGCTATTATAATTGTAAATATTTAATAACAATAAAAAGTGAAATTAAAGACACCGATCTCTAAGAAATTGCAAATCCAATAAAAGAGGAATATTATAAAAAAAAAGATTGTATATGTATATGGAAGAAGTAACAAAAATAAATATTCTCCAACAGCAAGAAATTCAATAAAAATGCAAGCTGAAGAGAGAGAAATTGTTTTATTAGATTTAGAAATAAAATTAAAAGAAAAAGAATTGTTAAAATGAAAATGTAAAACTTAATAATATACCTTAACAGTTACAATATTCCATATGATAATTAATAATGTTCCGTCTAGACAATTGACTTAAAGGTTCTAAAATATGGGTTTCTTCCTCTATTTCGTCCACATTTTCCTTTTCTTGTGGCACTTGGCATTCCTCTATAATTTTTTTTTCCTCTGGTTTTAGAGCTAAACCCTTTTGCAATACTGGAAAGCAACGTTTCCAAACCCTACACTGCCTCTCGACGATATTTCTTGTTGTGATGTTTTAATATTTAACAGCTTCGTCATTAATTAAGATTTTAATTGATACCCTACTTGATCACCTACTAGTAAATATTTTCCGAAGTGTTTTATTGCAAAAAATATCTTTTAACTGGAATTGTTAAATATAGTCTGATCATAGTTACAGTCAGGCCACCTTGTAAAATATTTCTAATGTAGAATTTACTATCAGAGATAGTTTAAATATTAATCTCAAAAAAATTCTTCCTTGTCTTGAATATTTCTGCATCGTTTACTGCAGGCGACAGAATTTTTAACAATGTTTAATCTATTGCATCTATAGCCCTTGGAAATCGAGAAATTTGATGAAACTCTTCAGCAGTTTTTGCCATTTTTTCTTGGGTTTCGGACATTTTTATGTAGAGCGGAGCTAACAAAGTAATAGAATCAGACACTGTAATAGATCTGAAATAGATGCAAAAGATGTAGATACCCTACAAAAGTCTGCTACTGATTTTTACATATATCCTGTTACAAAGGATGTAAACTATAATAATAATTAATTTACAAAATTAATAGCTTTTTATGAAAAGTATTTAATTGAATGCGCGCGGTAGTATGTTTAAGTTCAAACTTATTTTTTGAGTTACTTTCTTTTCAAAATTTACTAATACGAATTACAAATAAAGTTTTTTTCTTTAAATGAAACCGTTAAAAAAATCTACATCGTCCAAGAGTTTAACATAATTTTGTCTTCTACTGTACCATTTTTTACGCCTAACATAATTATAATTCTTTTTCTGAAGAACTACAACTACTAAAATCTACATCTACTAAAATGTTCATTTTAATGAGCCTTTTTCCTGAGAATAGTGTGGCAAATTTATCACGAGAGGCAGCACTTGTGGTAGGGACAAACATCAAACTTTCTACATTTAGGTTAAAAATTTTTGAAAAATTTTGAATGACGTTTGATAGATGTCTTGGGTAACGTTATATGTCCATCAAAAGTAGGCGGCAAGTTTGCCGCTAACATTAGCGTATCTTGTGTGACAAACTATTAAAAAGTAGTTTTGAGCATCATTTTTATACTCGTATTTATATTTTTCTTGCACTTTTTTTGCTTCAATTGATCTATTTGATTTCTCATTGCATTTAATGAATGATCTATTAACTATTTTATCATTTGCTTGCACTAATTTCAGTTTTATTTCAATTTTTTATTAAAAAATAAAATAAAAAATTTACAATTAAAACTTTCTTTTATCTGGCACAGGAATAATATTTATAGTACAGGAGCTTCTCAAAATTCTAGTGCACATTTTTATTAAATTAAAAATTATCGATTTACTCGCCATCTAATGACAAATTTACATGACCTCTCAGGAAAATCACAAACATTCGTTCTTCTTGCTTATAACTACACTAAATATTCAGATTTCAGCTTATATATGATTGCAATATTATGCTTTTAATAACATGTGACAAAATCAGCATATATTAATTCTATAATCGTCAATTAATTTATGTAATAGTAACGTCGTCGATTCGTAGTCACTTTATTTATTTTATTACTCAGATAATGATTGTTAATATTTGCTGTTATTTTTACAATGTTTTCGTAAAGCTTTGAATAATAACCTGTAAAATTTTCATTGCTGCAGATTACTTAGTATTTGAATTGAACGAATGTTTGTTCTTATGGACAAATACATGTTTGTCCCTACCGGACTACTAGCGCCCCTAGTGAGCAAATTTTCGTATTTCAGGAAAATGGCTCATTCACAACAACTTGTCAATATGTCAACTAAATATTTGTAGGTTACATTTAACATAACTTTTAAATATTAACAAGCAAAAATCGACTACTTAAGTTAAGGTTTCGTTAAATATTAAGGGCCAATTTCATAACAAAAGTTAACATGGCATTAAAATTTAAAAGACGACTTAAAACAAAAATGAATTTCATAATCACTTATAACGACCTGTTAATATTTAACGAAACCTTAACTTAAGTAGTCGATTTTAGCTTGTTAAATACTTAAAAGTTATGTTAAATGTAACCTACAAATATTTAGTTGACATATTGACAAGTCAAATTAAAATGAACATTTTAGTAGATAGTAGTTGTAGTTCTTCTTCAGAAAAAGAATTATAATGTTAGGCATAAAAAATGGTACAGTAGAAGACAAAATTATGTTAAAATCTTGGACGATGTAGAATTTTTTGAACGGTTTCATTTAATGAAAGAAACTTTATTTGTAATTCGTATTAGTAAATTTTGAAAAGAAAGTAACTCAAAAAATAAGTTTGAACTTAAAAATACTACCGCCCGTATTCAATTAAATACTTATTCATAAAAAAACTATTAATTTTGTAAATTAATTATTATTTTTTACATCCTTTGCAACAGGATGTATGCAAAAAATCAGTAGCAGACTTTTATAGGATAACTACATCTTCTGCATCTATTGCAGATCTATTACAGTGTTTGATTCTATTGCTGTTAGCTCCGCTCTACATAAAAATGTCCGAAACCCAAGAGAAAATGGCAAAAACTGCTAAAGAGTTTTATCAAATTTCTCGATTCTCAAGAGTAATAGATGCAATAGATTGCACATTGATAAAAATTTTGTCACCTGGAGGAAACGATGCGTAAATATTCAGGAGAAGGAAGAATTTTTTTGGGATAAATATCTAAACTATCTCTGATACTAAACTGTACATTAGAAATATTTTTGTAAGGTAGCCTGGCTCTAACCATGATCAGACTATATTTAACAATTCCAGTTTAAAAATATTTTTTGCAATAAAACACTTCGGAAAATATTTACTAGTAGATGATAGTGGGTATCAATTAAAATCTTAATTAATGACGAAGCTGTTAGTATCGAAACGTCAGAACAAGAAATATCGTCGAAAGGCAGTGTAGGGTTTGGAAACATCGCTTTCCAGTATTGCAAAAGGGTTTAGCTCTAGAACCAGAGAAAAAAAATTATAGAGGAATGCCAAGTGCCATAAGAAAAGAAAAATGTGAACGAAATAGAGGAAGAAACCCATATTTTAGAACCTTTAAGTCAATTGTCTAGACGGTACATTATTAATGATCATTTTGGTAGATTGTAAATGATAAGGTTTATTATTAGGTTTTACATTTTTATTTTAACAATTCTTTTTCTTTTAAATCTAAAATCTAAATCTAATAAAACAATTTTTCTCTCTTCAGCTTGCATTTTTATTGAATTTCTTGTTGTTGGAGAATCCTTCTTTTTGTTTCTTCTTCCATACACATATACAATCTTTTTTTCCATAATATTCCTCTTTTATTGGATTTGCACATCTCGTTAATTTCTTAGACATCGGTGTCTTTAATTTCACTTTTTATTGTTATTAAATATTTACAATTATAATAGCAATAAAATAATAAAATTTCAAAGTAACCTTACTGCTAACCAATACGACACTGGTGCATAAATTAAGGTTATATTTTTAAGTTCAAATACACCATTTTTTGTAGTTCTAATAGCACATTGCAATTTAAGTGCTCGATTAGTTAACTATAGTTTTAAATTTATTATGAAATGCAATATCTTAACAGAGCATTTAAGTATCTCGTTAGCTAAAAAGATCTTTTAGTTAACGGAACGTTAACGCTTTTATTATGAAATTGGCTCTAACAGGTCGTTAAAAGTGATTATGAAATTCATTTTTGTTTTAAGTCGTCTTTTAAATTTTAATGCCATGTTAACTTTTGTTATGAAATTGGCCCTAACATAATTTCTTTTAATATTAAAAATAATAAAATATTTTTATTATATTGGTTATTATTTTTGCTTCTTGTTATTTTCTTTATTTTATCATTTTTTCGAAATTGTTATTTTTTGGTTAACCATTTTTGAAAGAGATTATCATTTTAAATTGGTAGTTCGATTTGTGTATAATTGCGATTATATTGTTTTGTGTATTTTGCACAAAAATTTGTTAACAGCTAATATTCTACGTTAAATTTCTATTAAAAGGGCGTTCTTTTTTACAAATTTAAGACTGTCACTGTTACTGCGTGCGCATTGAAGCTTGAAACCATGCTTGCAAACCATCATGCACAAAACCCGTGTGAAGCCAACCGTGCACAGGAGCCATCATGCTAGGTACCATGCACAGAAACAAGCAAGGAAACCATCAGCAAAACAATAAGCATCGTGTGAGGCGAGCTTAAAGCACGGCAGAACTGGGTATATCAAGTTGCACGCCCCTACTAATTCGCATTTTCAAAATTCCGTAATTTCGACAACTATTGCATAATCCAAGAAAATTTTTGTGTTAATATACTTAGAAAATTGTTCTCTTTCCAATGCTCAATAGGAAAAAGTTCAATTCTTGTAATCACATACGTGACAGTAACCGCCAATCTTACTATTACTTTTTGAGCCTCACGTTTTTTTCTGTCGTACTTTAACTTGGTAATGATATTAAATAAATGTAACTCGAAAAAAAAAAAGAAAAGAAAGCAAGAGACTCTAAATAAATTATTATAATTAAAAAAATTGAATGTAACTCGCCACAAATTTATCCATAATATGTGAAACAAAATTATCGCAATAATTTTTGTCGTCAAATGTGCCTCAATTGCAGATAACAAAACAACATTTAATAAATTAAAAATAAACTAACTTTGGTATCTACAAAATAAAGGAAAACTTAAATTTACAAAACAAAACAAAATTACACCCTAAATAATCAATTAAACACTTTTCAGTGTCACTGATGGTATTCTTTAATTCGCTTAAAACAAAAATCCACTTGTCCGCGTTCGTCGCAAACATAAAACAAAAATGAAGGGCCTTTTGACCATGTGCAGCTCTACAGATGTGTAGCGTACTGCACGTTTCCTCCAGCGGATTCCAAATAGTATCGTAAAATTTAAATTATAATTTTTATACCTTTTCGAAGCAGACAATAATATTTCAAAAAAAGCGTTGATGGCATGTAACGCTTCACCAAAACTAACGATGATCGTTGTCACAATTTATAAATCACCAAATGCTTCTATAGCGCAAAACGCTCCACTAATCTCCACGATGGTCGGTCGTCAAGAGGGCCTTTTCTATTCAAAATTTTCTGTTGGTGTTTTCTATCCCCTTCTATCTAATTATTTATTGCAATACAAACTCACGACAAAACCGCGCACTTTTTGTTTATTCAAATAAATACCATCAAATTTTAAACAGATTAAACAAATTTTACAAAATTAAAAATTTTCTTATAAAGGAGCACTCCTTGACGTCATTTCAAAACTTTCACAGAACAATCCTCTGCTTTTTATGAAAAATTTGTGGCTAGATAAATTATTGAACGTTATTAATTTTATTCGCATCTACTTGTTTTTTCTTAAATTTTATTTTGTACCTAGTTAAAATTCTATCTTACTCTAACGTCCAATTTGAAATACGACAATATACAGCCATCTACTCGTCTAATTACCATCACATATTGGTGTTAAGTTTTTCCTACCTTGAAGGAAACTCACTGCAGGTTGTTTCTTATCACACAATCATATATTTTAGATCATAGATTGTTCAAATGACAATACGTTATTATTTGGTTTCCATATAAACTTGTAAACATTATATTAAAATATTCTGATGAAGACGTTCACCAACGTTGAAAGCTTAAAATAATATTATTAAAAAACGTTTAATTAACTTGTTCATTCCAAGATTATTTAATTAAATATGTACATACTATTATTTTATTATTTTTAATTACCGGTATTTCCGTAAAATATCGTTTTCAAGGTGGCGATATTTAGACTTTTTTCATGATACTCGTAGAGCAAAACTAAAATTACTGAAAGTTAAAAATTAAACACTTTACGGAAACGCAAATGCACAGGCATAAAAAGCAAAGTTTGGAATACGTCCGAAACTATTTTTGATTTATTTAAATATCGTCGGCTTAGAAGTAAATCTGAGTAACTAACATATTTATGTGACCTTTACCTCTAATAAAACCTACTATATTATAATAAGTATATGAATAATAACTGACTATAACTTAGTCAAAATTTCCCTGTTTTATTTAGGAATAATCACATGATATAAAAATTGTTTCTCTTTTTGCGGGGAAAGATAATTTACCTCTACAAACATTTTCTGATGAAATATAGAAACAACAAACAAAATTATAACTAATTATATTAACTATAATGATAACCGGGGAGTAAATCACCGGAGAGATTTGGTATACACGGGAGAAAAAATGTGTGGAAAATGTGAGGAGATGTGAAGAGATATGAAGAAATGCGCGGAGATGCGAGAGATGTGAGAAGATATAATGGATATGTGGGGAGATATGAGGAACATGTGAGGGAGATATGGGAGATATAAAGGAGATGTAAGGGAGGTGTAGGTGAGATGTCAGAGAGATGTGGGTGAGATGTAGAAGATATAGAAACCATATCAAAGCAAACCAAAAAAATTATTTAAAAAAACAAAAAATTATTTCGGTATTTACAAAATTTACAATAAAATCAAATTTTGAAAATGAAAGCTTTGATTTATTGAAAGTATATAAGAAACCATCTCATCCTCGTCTTCCTTTTTTCGATCAGAATCGATATGAATTTCGTTCCCTGTATAATATTTGATATCCTTGTTTCAACACTTTTTCTTGCATTACAGGCTTCATCTTTACGTAATAAGCGCGTTCTCAAAACACTTAGTGGAATATTTTCTTCATCTTTATCAAAATGTCCACCTAATATATTATATAAAAATATAAAACATAAAATTTTTAACATACGGTAGCTTATAATGAAATCATGATGCTCCTATGCTAGCAATGTAAATTGTACTTTGTGAAAAGTACAATTATTTGTGAAAGTATTTGTGAAAATCGCTTTTACAAAAATATTTTTCAGACATTTTTTGTAGATAATTTCATTCTCTTTATTTTTTTATATAAGTGACTCAAAAAAGTCTCCGTAAGATACTATATTAGCAATTTAAATTAAAATTACTCCGATTTCTATTGTTTTATTTAGGAAATAAAATAATTTATAAATACATATACACATAGTTTAAAAAAAAATTAAGAAAATTCGCTTATTAGCAAAAAAATTTAAAGGAACTAAGAAAAATCACTATAATTTACCTAAAAAAAGGCTCCGTACGATGATTAAAAATAGGCCTATAAATTTTTAATATCAATATTTAATATTTCGTACAATAGCCTTTAGCTTTAATTACTGCCTCCATACGTTTAGGTATTGACTTCACTAAATTTTTTGTTACGTCGGGCCCAATTTTTTTTCATTCTTCTTGTAATACCCTTTTAAGAGTATTTTTGTTTGAAATATCATGTTTTCGAATTCTACGACATAATTCATCTCACAGGTGTTCAATAGGATTTAAATCGGGAGGCGAATGCAAAAATATACTCTGGGTCTCGTTGGAAAATAAAATTAGTAGGAAGTCTTAATTGGGTAACCCTATTTTTTAAATTTTTTTTGTATAATTTCTAAATATACCCACTTGTCCATTATTGATTCAATAAAATGCAATTTACCCACACCCGACGCTGCCATACACCCCCAAACTAAAACATTTCCACCACAATGTTTCACTGTTGGAATAACATTTTTCATAACGAGTGCTTCATTTGGTTTTCGCCAAATTTTTTCTCTGCCATCCGAATCAAAAACATTAAACTTACTTTCGTCTGTAAAAATCACTCGATTCCAGAACTCTATGTCTTTATTTCTATGTTCTATTGCAAACTTTAGTCTTTTATTTTTATTCACTTTAGAAATCAGAGGTTTGCGTCTAGCAACACATCACTTATAATTGTTTTTTTAGAACATTTCTAATTGTCTGATCAGAAACATCAATATTAAATTTATTTCGTACTTCGTCGGCAATTTTGTCAATTTGTGACATCACTTAGGATCTTAGGGCGTCCAGAACGAGGCTTATTATACAAAGAACCCGAATTTCCATATTTTCTAATTATGTATTAGATACTTGACTTAGGTTTCCTGATAGTTTCCCCGATCTCACGCATCAATTTATCTTTCCAATACAAATTAATAACATTTTGTCGCACTTCAATGGAACTTTTTTTACTCATATTTAATTATTCTTTTAAAACTGAAGCAAAAATTAAAAAAAGAAATGTATAATTTCATATAACACTGTAATGAAATGTAAAACGTTGCAATTTTTTTGCAAGAAGTGCTTTATCAAGCTTCTATAAATATAAACATTTTTTATATACATCATCGTACGGAGACTTTTTTAGATAAATTATAACGATTTTTTTTAGTTTGTTTAAATTGTTCCTGTTAATAAGCGGGTTTTCTTCAATTTTTTTTTTAGAACTATGTATAATTGTATATATTTACAAGTTATCGTATTTGATAACAAAAAAAAATAATAAAAAACGGTATAATTGTAATTTAAATTTCTAATTCAGTATCGTACGGAGACTTTTTTGATTAACTGTACATTTTTTTACTTTGCCGCATCGTTTTCGACTGAAAATGACTTAAGGGGGGAAGTCCATTAACCTTTAACTACACGCGCTGGTGTACTGAGTACACCAGTCGCATTTAAGACTCTGCAATTTGTGTTAAATTGCATTTTGGGCATTTACGCTATCACCTAACCTATTATTGAGGTGTTCAGAACGACCCTGGTAAATTTCGTTGTTATAGCTGTACCAATAAGTTGGATATTTGGTTTTAATTTCTAAGAATTGCATGCGGTGTATAGAATACACCGCGCGAGTCCAGCAATTTAACACCTGTTTTTAGATCAATTTCCATACAATTTATAGACATAACTGATATAAAATCGTATAAATGCATTACAGCATTAATTTTCTGGGAATAATTATTGTTGACTTTGTTTTAATATTATAAAAAAATGCGAGTGAACTATACAAACCATTACTCTGCAGCATCAAGATCTTGAAAGTATTACAAAAATTTAAAGTGTCCTTACAGCTATTTTCACCACTGTAATTATATAATAAATAGTCATTATTATATTGAACGTATAAGCTAATAATAATGTAAGTATATTTTTCAAGTTTGAAGTTGTTTATTTCGCATAAAATATTTTGTTTTCACATATTATACATATATTTTATGTTCATAGTAAAAAATATAAACATTTCTTAATCAAAATTAAAAATTTGTAGGAATCGTGTATCAGGTAAAAATCCAAAGTGTCTCAAAAATCGATATGCAGAGATCATGCAATTACTATTTGTCCAAAATGTAAGAATAAGGACGATAACGAGACTGAAAACGAGTAGCCGTTACAAGAATGCGACTATTTTTTCTGTTTTGTATTTTTTTAAAAGTAAAAATATTTTATTTTATTTTGTAAATATTACCTTTATTATTGTTTAATAAACAATTATTAAGCAAAAATATATCTAGCATTTATTAACTATAGCTGTTTTGGAAGCATTTTGATGATGGTGTACTCAGTACACCGCGCGAGTACTTATGTTAAATATCAGGGCGTGTGTAGTTAAAGGTTAAATGCCTCAAAAACAATCATATTTTAGAAGGTGATAAAATAGTTTTATAGTTTTAAATTTTTAAACAACTTTATTTAACTTTTCTACAATTCAAAAAAATTTTTTTTATTTTATTTCTTTCCGAAATGGCAGCTTAGGATAAATTTTCGTCTGTCGTCTCCGAAGGCGATGTCCACAAGTGCTGTATTTATCACACATTAACCATTGATCCGAAACAAAAAAATCGGGAACTGTTGCGTATCCCATCCCACAATTTTAACTTTTTCCTATTGAAAATACGTAAAAGGACTCTTTTCTAAGCATACTAGAACAAAAATTTTGTAGGATAATGCAAAAGTTTTCGAACAAAATCGATTTTAAAAATGTAAAATTTACATGTATTTTAGATACACCTTTTAACACGGCTGTATGATTAGCCGTTTTTGTGTAAGGCAAAAAAATAAAACTAAAAAAAAATAAAAAAAATAAAAAGAAAACTTCGGCGCCCCCGGGCTTGTTTTATTTTTTCACCTTACGCAAAACAATTTAAAAATATCCCTGAAGAATGACAGAATTTTCCAAGGGTGGAACTCGAAGCCATAGAACTCGTCAGGGTGTCGACCGCGACTCGATGAACGATGAACTTCTTGGCAATATGGAGGTGCCACGGGGAAACCGTATATCTCCTTCAACTTGATGTGAGCGGCGGGCGTTGGAATTTATTGACGTGTGATTCCTCATTTGAAGCGCTGAGCTTGATCGGGCTGGGTTGTGGTCCATGGGGATAGTTTCCGTGATTTGCAGGATTCTAGGTATTTCGAAGAACTTTTCTGGGGGCGCGGACTTGTGGCCAGAGAGGTGGTGGAGCGATGCGCGTCTGTGATCCGTGGTTTGAGGTCCCTAGTATTTGATGAGCTTGGTCCTTTAGTATCGATGGGGCGGGGCAAGTGTGCGATCCGTGGATTGGGGTCCCTAGCATTTGATGAGCTTGGTTCCTTGGTGTCGATGGGACGGGGCGAGCGATTTGGTGTAATACCGGGCGTCTTTGCATGGTTTCTTGGCAGCCGGGTGTTTGATGAACCCGGTGCTTGGTGGGAACCTAAAACATACATGTAAAGATTAGGATTACTTATACCCCGGCTGACGGGCGGATGAGGATGTCCTTTGGTCGGCTGTGTCCTAGATTGTGGCCTGGTTGGTACTGTCCTAGCTGCGAGATGAGAGGGTTGTCCGAGAAGCTCGCGGTCTTGTACAATTTTTCCGCCTGACTTTTAATGTGCACGTCGATGGTGTCCATCTTGGCATCTGCGTGGAGTCTTCGATTGGTGACGTAGTACGGACTGGAGAATGCGTGCCGAATGCTACTTGTATCTTCTTTATGTGTGTTCGGGCTGCCGTCCTCCATACGGGTGCGGCGTAGGTCATGGTGGGCTTGATGATGGCCCTGTAGATGCGTAGCTTGTTTGCTGGTGACATCTTGTCGACCGCGACTGAACGATGAACGATGAACTTATTGGCAATATGGAGATGCCACGATGTACGTTATTCTCCTTCATCTGGTGTGGGTGTTACGGGCGTTGGAATTTAGTGAGGTTGTGTTCCTCATTTTACAGCGCTAAGCTTGAACGGGCTGGAAGTTTTGTTCGTTGGGTGGGTGGGGTGGTATAGCGATGCTGATGCGAGCGTAGTCCGTGCGGGTGAGCGAGTTGACGTTAGTTTCTTTGGGAGGCGTGGCTTCGATTTGAGCAGGGCGGCTCTTGAAGGTACGTGGGCTGTCCAGGGTTGCGGGTGCCGAAGTGTTTGATGAACTTGGTCCCTTGGAGTCGTATTGGGGCGGGGCGTGCGGTCGGCGCGATCTCGAGCGTCCTTGCATGGTTTTTATTGGCATCCGGGTGTTTGAAGAGCCCGGTGCCTGGTGGGGACCTGAAATAGACAAACAAAGAGAGATTAGTTACACCCCGGTTGGCGGGGGGAGGAGGATGTCTTTTGGCCGGCGGTGTCCGAGATTGAAGCCAGGTTGATAGTCGCCTAACTGCGCGATAAGCGGGTTTTCAGCGAATCTTGTAGAATTGTAAAGTTTCTCCGCTTGCTTCCTGATATGGACGCCGATGGTGTCGATTTTTGCCTCGGCGTGGAGTCTTCGATTTGTGACGTAGTACGGATTGGAGAATGCGTGACGAATACATTTGTTTTGTACTACTTGGATCTTGTTTGTGTGGGTTTTGGCTGCTGTTCCCCACACGGGAGCGGCGTAGGTCATGGTCGGGCGGATGGTGGCCTTGTAAATGCGCAGTTTGTTAGCGGGAGACACCTTACTGTTGGAGGCTAGGAGGGGGTAAAGTTTTGCGAAGACGGCTTTACCCCGGTTTGCGACGTTGGTGATGTGTTCTTTCCATAATATGTAGTCGGTAGTCCAGAGTTACTCCCAGGTACTTCGATGTGTTTGTCCATGGGATTGGTCGTTCGAACATGAAAACATTTGTTCGGGGATGGGCTCTTGTGAATCGTTTTTTGAACATCGTCGCGGTACTTTTAGATGAATTTACTCCGATGCGCCAGGTTTCGAACCAGTCTTCGAGTTCGTTGATGGTATCTTGTAAGCGATCGGTGGCGATGTCCTGATTTATGGAGGAAGTGTAAACGGCCGTGTCGTCCGCGTACAGCGAGATCTTTGTCCTGTGGTCGAGTGGAGCTGGCATATCGCTCATGTAGATATTGAAGAGGGACGGGGCAAGAATAGATCCTTGGGGTACTCCGGCGGTGATGAAACGCTCGGATGATCGGGTGCCTTCAAATTTGACCTTGAATTTGCGGTTTCTTAAGTATGATGCAACCAGTTTGACGAGGGCTGGCTGGATGTTGGCGTTGAACATCTTGTAGAGGAGACCTTGGTGCCAGACCTTGTCGAAAGCCTTCGACACGTCTAGTAGCGCGAGGGCGGTGACTTCTTTCTTGTTGTAGCCGAGGGTGATGTGCTCGACCAAACGGAGGATTTGCTGGACCGTGCTGTGTCCCGGTCGGAAGCCGAATTGTTCGTTTTGTAGGATGTCGTTTTCGAAAATGGCTTGATTGAGACGGTTGGAGATGATTCTTTCCGCGACTTTTCCTAGCGAAGGGAGGAGGCTGATGGGACGGTAACTTTGGGGTTTCCGGGGGTCTTGTCCTGCCTTGGGGATGACCACGACGTCGGCAATTTTCCATTTTTCTGGGAAGTGGCGGAGTCGGAGCGAGGCGTTGATGATGCCGGTGAGTGCCGCGACTGCCTTGCGCGGCATCTCCTTGAGGGATCGGTTTGAGATGGCGTCGGGTCCGGGTGCCTTTCTGTTTTTGAGGGATCGGATGACCTGGGTAACTTCGGAGGTGGTGGCTGGATCGATCGGGGTGGGGTCTTCAATTGGGAGGGTCCTTGCGATGTGTTCGTGTACCATTGCAATGTGATCGCGGTCTAGGCGCTCTTTGAGTGGGCTGCATTGGATTTACAAGTTGTCGGCGAAGATGTCGGCTTTTTCTTCGTCGCTCTTTGCCTGCGAGCCGTCGAGGCGGGTGATGGCGGGAGTTTGCCGGTTCTTGGGTTTAATGAGGGCGCTGGCCATTTTCCATGCGGATTGGTCCTCGAAGTTGAGAGATTCGATCTTGTGTGCCCATTCTTGATCGTGATGCTCTTTGACTGCTTCGGAGACTTGCTCTTTGAGGAGGTTGTATCGTCGTTTGTCGTCCGGGTGCCAGGTGCGTTGGGCGCGTTTCCTGGCTCGACGTTTTTCTTGTATGAGTGCCTTCAGTTCCGGAGGGAGGCGGTCTCTGATGTCCGCAACGTCGATTTTCGTCGTTGCGTGTTGAATGGATCGCGAAATGTTGTTCTTAAGGACTTCAACGTAATTTTCCAGTTCGTTTTCGGTGGAAATGACCGGAATGGCGTCCATATTTTGCAGAAGGTGGTCGTGGAAGGTGGGCCATGAGACTTTTGATCTTGTCGATTGGAATCTTGATCTTATGTCGTCTCCCAGTTGAAGTAGTACTGGGTAATGGTCCGACGTGAGCTCTTGTACAGTTGTTAGATGAAATTGCATCTGGGTGTCCTTTATGAGGGCAAAGTCAATGATGGTCGGGGTGCCGGCCGCGGAGTAGTGTGTTGGTGCTGCCGGGGCTGCGATAATGAAGTCCAGGTCAGTGGCAAGCGTGGAGAGGGTTCTTCCTGCTTGATTTATGTGCCTGCAGGCCCAGGTCGTGTGTTTGGCGTTGAAGTCGCCGGCGATGATTTTTCCTCCGGGTCCGTCCAGGACTGCGGCGATGTCTTCTTGGAGGATTTGCCTGTTGGGAGCGTTATAAATTGAAGATGTTTGGAGCCAGCCGTGGTTCTTTGTCCGGATGTTGATTGTTGTGGCTTCGAGATGGTTTAGGTCTAGTTGGGGTCCTTCGTGATGTTCGATGGAGGTCTTGATGTAAATGGCGGTGCCTCCACCTCGGGCGTGTTGTCGGTCCGTGCGGTACAAGGTGTATCCGGGTAGTTTCGCGTTGTCCCCTTTCCGTAGGTGGGTCTCGTTGACCATGATGACGTCCAGGTCGTGGGTATGGGCGAAGTCGAGCAGCAGGTACTTCTTTGCAATGAGTCCATTTGCATTCCAAAATGCCATCTGCAGCGATGATGGTTGGAATCGGCGTCTAGACATTAACGCTTTGCAGATATTTCTCGGTGACGGAATCGGCCGCAATCTGAATTTTCTCGATTGTTGCGCTGCCGACCTTATCTTCTCTGAGGACACTTGCGAAAGCCCAAGTTAGTTCGTTGAACATTGCTTTGATGTCGAAGTGTGGTTTCCAGCCTGGTGGTGGTGGCGTGTTTTCCCGCCTTTCCTGGTTTGGGGCGTGTCTTCGGGCCGTTTCGAGGTAGCTCGGGGATCTGCGCTGTCCTATGGTTGGCGGGGGTATTGATTGGGCTCTTGGTCTTGTGTAGAAGCCTCGGTTGAAGCCGGGTCTTCTCGTTTTGACCGCGACTGACAACAACATTAAGAGTATATTAAAGCACACGTACCGTCAACAAAATGAGACCGTACCTCAACGTGAAACCAACCGTCATGCATCGGGATGTATCATATTACATCTTCCTGCTTTTCGTTATTTTAAAATGCCGTTATTTCGACAACTATTGCATAATCCTAAATAATTTGTGTGTTAATATACTCAAAAAATTGTCCTCTTTCCAATGGTCAATAGAAAAAAGTTCAATTCTTGGGATGGGATACGCAATAGTAACCAAAAAATCAAATTGTTTTCTGTTTATAACACATTAACGGGAAGGATAAACCTGTAAAACCAAAAAAAAGCATAAAATTCGATATAAAATAAGCCTTTGAAAAATAAGTCAGAATTTTGAGCTGTTTTTTCAACATTCCCAAGTAACATTTGGTGCTGAAAAACTTAGTCAGCAAATTATTTGCTGTCAGCTTAAAATTCAGCTGGTTTTCAGCTTCGGAAAATTAGCTGAATTTTAATCTGACGCTTCGATACGTCGTACGTAAATAATTATCTTCAAAATTGAAGATTATTATATTTATTACAAGTATACATTCAACAAGTATAACCCATTAATTAATTAAAATTAATTTTAATTATTAAAAAATAAAAAAAATTAAAATTAATTTTAATAACTAATAATTAATAACATTAATTAATTAAAATTAATTAATAAGATAGATTTACGGTTTAGTTGAACACGTGTTTTTATAAATCGATTCATTATTTTATGAACACAGCAGTGTAGAAAAATAATTAAAGAATTATAAGCTATTCTAAAGCATTCTTCAAAGTTTTAATATTTTGTCGTTTACCGAACATTTATAATACAAATTATATTATTTGTGTTTTATATTGTCAATTGATTAGTAATTTAAAAAATGGACCAACATTTAAGTTGCACAACATTTGTATTAATTTTCATCAGTGCAATCTTAAATATAAATTTTGTGCACGTTTTTACGGACTTAGCCGAATTTTATTTACGATCCCTAGTGCAGACATATTTATATTAATTTTATTTTCAGTTTTTTTCATAGTAAAGCAATTTTTAAAAATATTTTACCGATTATAATCAATTTATGCAAAATTAGGAATTTTTGTGTTAATAATTAACCAAAGAAAGACAATTTTTGCTATATTTAAATTTCAATGTAATCGAATTTAACACGGTAGGTATAGGCCTACTATTTCCTTCTACAACATTGTAGCCAATTTAGTGTATTTTTAAAAATTAATTTTTATAAAATTAAAATTGTCGCAATTTTGTAACTATATGTGCAAATCAATTGTAACAAAATTATTTTGGGAAACCCAAATTTCATAATCTAACTAATGAGATTGTACAAATAAGGAAAAAGGTATTTAGAATTTCTCTTAAAATTTTTTCATTATCATCATTTGCACGTCTAAGACCAGTGGTCAGTTACGTCACTCAATTTGATCTCGCCATCTCCTCCTGGGACGGCCTACAGATCTCTTTCCTCTGGGCTTATATTGGGACAGTTTCTTTGGTAGTCTGGTGGGATCTATTCTATCTAGGTGTTCTATCCATGCTGTTCTAAATTCTTTTATCTTATGGTTTAAATTATATCAGCCTTATGCATAGTCAACTAAGTAGCTACTAAGTACACTAAGTAACTACTAATGCGGTCAGGTAGTAGTGGAGCATGCAACTTGTATGCATAGACGAGTTAAATGGGTACTAACCTTAGTAGGACTACTAAAATCGTTGGTTTGCTACTAAATATTTAGTAAGAGTTTTGAGCATGTTTAAGACCATTTTAATGTTACTTTTTACAAAGAATAGACAATTTTGAAAATTATATTTAGTCATAATATACCATATTATACATAATATATTAATTTTTAACTTGTGATAAAAAACATTATCAAATATTGTTTAGTATTTATTAGTTAACTTGTTCAATTACAAATTATTGAATTTATTCTTATTATACCTAAAATAAGTATTTAATGTAATATTTTTAAGTGGGAAAATGCTGAATTATAAAACTAATTAAATTAATTAAATAAAAAATTCGTTTAAAAATAATGGAAGATTGTATAAATATTGATGAAGAAATCGAAGAAATTCAAATAATTCAAGATATTATTCTAAATTTAAATAGGAGGCCAAAAGTATATGTGAATCAAATAAATCTTTTGGTTTATTATAACAATGTACTCGCCAAGGGTAAATAATATTAAGCTGTTTTTAGGTACCTGTTTTAGGTAAAAATAATTATTTTTAAGTTGTCGGCTGTCAATTTGTGGTGTTGCCAAATAAATATTTCAAAAACCATACTTTAGTATTCTACCAACTAAAAGGATACTAACTTTCTTCTTAAAAGATCTATGCATAACAAAATTTTACTAGCTTCTAGAATGCTATTAACTAGTAGCAAACTAGTAGCTACTAATTCATTTTAAAACCATTTTAAAAGTACGACTATGCATAAGGCTGCAAGTGATTAGTTGTGCAATTTTAACAACTGTATTGTTGTCAAATCTATACAGAAAAAAAGTTCATTAAAAATCAAAAAATTAATTAAAAATAAAATAATTTCTAATTGTAATATTAGAATACATAATAAAATAGGTTAGAATTACATATCATAATAGCATAATAATAACAACTACCTACTACCAACCTAGATCCTAACAACCTGATATCACAAAACACACCATAAAACTCACTATATTTTATGTGAAATTTTAAGGAAATAGGTGCCGCCCTATTCTTTAAAATTCGTTAAAATTTCTCTTACAAGTTCTTTTAAGGAAAATTTTAACAAAAATTTTATAGTGTGAACGGCCTTTAAGTAGGACTACTAAAATCGTTGGTTCGCTACTAAATATTTAGTGAGGGTTTTGAGCATGTTTAATACCATTTTAAGGTTACTTTTTACAAAGAATAGACAATTTTGAAAATTAGTATTTATTAGTTAAAGTAGTACTACAGATACCACAAAAATCAAATGCGTGTTCTGTGTTATTTGACTTCCGTAGTATTTATGTTTGGCAACGCCGCGTAAAAGCAAACGAGATAGAAACGTCAAAGTTTCTTTCAAAGTTTCGTCAAAGTCAAAATTTAAAAATCATTCAAATTTTTTATAATTATTAAATCTTACAGGCAGGTTTAAATTTCGCGCGGATCATAAGTCATAACCTATAAATAATATCTGACCGCGTTGCCACATGTACTTAACATTGTAGATTTTTGGTAATTATTTGCTAATTACTCTTTTCACAGTCTCTGAACCTCGATTTGTGAGTAACCAAAATGTTCGTTAATTTTTTTCTGTTCGTTGATAGCATTTTCATTAAAATCTGAACGGTACTTTTTGTGAAATAAAATAAAATCTGTGATTTCCCATAAGGATTAATGCTAAAGACAAAATTTTTTTTATATTCATATCTTTTTTCAAGTTCTCTGCAGCTCTTTAAAAATTTAACTGGTTCATTATCTTATTATAATGCCAAATTTCATTAAATTCTGAACGGTAACTCTATAACCGATGGTACTACCTTACCTTGTTCAATTACAAATTATTGAATTTATTCTTATTATACATAAAATAAGTATTTAATGTATTATTTTTAAGTGGGAAAATCCTGAATTATAAAACTAATTAAATTAATTAAATAAAAAATTCGTATAAAAATAATGGAAGATTGTATAAATGTTGATGAAGAAATCGAAGAAGTTCAAATAATTCAAGATATTATTCTAAATTTAAATAGGAGGCCAAAAGTATATGTGAATCATATAAATCCTTTGGTTTATTATAACAATGTACTTGCCAAGGGTAAACAATATTAAGCTGTTTTTAGGTACCTGTTTTAGGTAAAAATAATTATTTTTAAGTTGTCGGCTGTCGATTTGCAGTGTTGCCAAATTAATATTTCAAAAACCATACTTTAGTATTCTACCAACTAAAAGGATACTAACTTTCCTTTTAAAAGAACTATGCATAACAAAATTTTACTAGCTACTAATTCATTTTAAAACCATTTTAAAAGTACGACTATGCATAAGGCAGTAAATGTTTAACTCATTTATATTTCGGTGTTTCTCTTCCTATCAGTGCTTTGATAACCTGCCACTGATCGCAAGAATCTCATTTCGGCGCTTTGCAGTCGTCGCTCATTTTCTTTTGTAATTGTCCCAGTTTCACTGCCATATGTAATGGTAGGTATAGAAATAGTTTTGTAGAATTTTATTGCCGTGTTCTGGTTGGCTCTATTTTTAAATGTTCTCTTTATTGTGCCGTTTATGTAGTTAAATTTTTCTATTTTGTTGTTTATATCTGATTCATCGAATATAGATATTAAGCATCCGAGAAACTTGAAAGATTTTATTTGTTCTATTGGCTGATCATACAGTACTATCTTTGATCTTATTTGCTCTTGTCCTCTAAATGCCATTACTTTTGTTTTGTGTGTAGATATGATCATGTTATAGTTTTCCGCGACCTGGCTTAATTTAAAAGTGAATACTGTAGGAGTGTAGGGAGTTCTCACTGTCGGCTATTATAGCTTGGTCGTCTGCAAAAAGCATTGCTAATACATAGTCTTTGCTGTTTAAGTTTGTTGTGTAGTATGGTATCTGGTTCTTCCATTTACGTATAGCGTCGTCAAGATATATGTTGAATAGTGTCGGTGACATATTACACCCTTGTCTTACTCCTGTGTTAATTGGTTTCTTTGTCTCTTCTTTTCCCGCTATACATATTTGAGTTTCTTGATACATTTCTTTTATTACTTCTATGATGTGTTGTGGTATTCTTCTTTTTTCTAATATATTCCACATTCTGCAGCGCATGATTTTATCGAAAGCTTTTATATAATCTATAAAGGCAATATGGGTTTTGCGATTATACTCCCGGTGTTAATTTTAATTTTACACTCCCGGTGTAAAATTTTTTTGCGTAAGTATTTATTTAAAAATTCAAAATTTTGAAAAACCAGCATGAAATATAGTGGTGTGTATTTAATTATTTTTTGTTAACTGATGGTCAAATACTCCACACAAAAATAGATTGAATATATTTTTAAAAAAATCAAAAAAGTTTGAACCTCAGGTTCAAATCCCACTCGAGGCGGCGGACGTAACAAAATGTAAGTTTAAACTTAAAGTTATGCCTAATCTATACTAATATATTTTTTTTTATTTAACTTTATGATATACAGCAATTTGCCCGTAGGCATTAGGCGTCTATTTTGACAATAACAATAACATGTGCAGAAAATCATTCCAATGAATAACATCTATATCAACCAAAAAGTATTTATGTTTATTTAAATTTTCAATGTTTAGTCATAGTGTAGTTACTAAAATCTTTGGATTAGGTCAGTGGGTTGGTATCTTTTTAGTCTTCTCACTTCACTTGTACTCACGAGTAGTTTATTTGCATATGTGTTAGGGTGGTGTTCCAGTCTATCTTTGTATTTAACACTGTATGTTTTGATTACTTCACGAACCGTTGGTAGTGGTATGTCTCCTTGTGTGAGTTCGTTGGTCACATATCTCGGTCGTCAACCATCACTCTTAGTATCTTATTCTGGAATCTTTGAAGGATCTCTAGGTTTGAATTGGATGCTGAACTCCATAGCTGAATTCCATAGGTCCAGATTGGTTTGATGATTGCCTTGTATAATAACAGCTTGTTCTCTAAAGTGAGCTTTGACTTTCTGCCAATTAACCAATACATTTGAATAAACTTTATGCCGAGCTGTTTTCGTTTTGTTATTATATGTTTCTTCCATGTTAGTCGTCTGTCCAGGTGAATTCCAAGATATTTGACTTCTTCGGTCTGTGGAATTTGTTGATTATTCAATTCAACCGGTGAGCAAGTTGTTTTGTTCATGGTGAAGGTAATATGGAAGGATTTGGCTTCATTGACTTTTATACGCCAGTTTTTTTAACCATTTTTGAATTTTGTTCAAGCTTGTTTGAAGATTTCTTGATGCTCTTGTCGGATCTATGTGGGATGCCATTATAGCGGTGTCGTCTGCAAATGTAGCTACAGTTGTGAGACGAGTAGTCGGAAGATTGGATGTGTAGATCAGGTAGAGTACTGGCCCAAGTACGCTACCTTGTGGCACTCCTGATGAGATGGGGTAGAGTTTTGTGTGACAGTGTTGTTGTTTCACCGAAAAGTGTCGATCTCTCAAGTATGATTGTAGGATTTGCAAATGATGGTAAGGTAAGCACTTTTTAATTTTGTAGTGTAGTCCTTCGTGCCAGACTTTATCAAATGCTTGACTAACATCTAGGAAAACTGCTGAGCAGAATCTTTTTCTCTCAAGGTCATTATTAATCACTTTCACAATTTTATGAATCTGTTCGATGGTTCCATGTTTGTCTCTGAAGCCAAACTGGTGGTTTGGAATAATATTCTGCTCATGTAATAATGGTTTTAGTCTTTTTAAGTAAATTTTTTTGAATACCTTTCAGAGCTTATGGGCCTATATGATTTGGCATCTTCAGGTTTTTTACCAGGTTTGAGGATCATTATTATTTGAGCTACCTTCCACGAGTTTGGAAAGTGATATGTTCGTAGTATAGCATTAAAGATGTATGTTACCAGTTTTAGGCATTTTCCTGGTAGTTTTTGTAAAATTTTTCGAGTAATTAAGTCAAAACCTGGAGATTTTTTTATATTTATTTCTTTTTGTATGGTATTTTTGACTTCTTGAACTTTGATTTTCTCAATAGGTAAACTAAGTTGAAATGGGGCTTCGAGGTAGCTCAATATTTTTTCTTCTTCTTCCGTTGTTGACATTGGTGGGAATGGTTGGAAAACTTTTTCTAAATGTTTAGCGAATATTACAGCCTTTTCTTCGTCGTTTCTTGCCCATTTATTACTTTCATCCTTGATTGGAGGGTTATGTGCTTGGGGTGTATTCAGTTTTCTTGTTGCCTTCCAAAGGGAATAATCTGTGGCATTTGTTGGGGTTAGGCTCGCTAGATAATCTTGGATGCCTTGATTTTTAATTTCCAATAACATGTTTTTTAGCTCTCTGGTGGATTTGTTTAGTTTTGCTTTATTTTCAGTCGTTCTCATTTCCTGCCAATGTTTTTTGTGTTTTCTCTTTTCGGCGATTTTTTGTTGGATTGTACAAGAAACAGATTCTGTTTTATTAGTTGCGTGGATGTTAGGAGTGGTAGCCCAGCTTGCTTTCTGTATATTTTTGGTCAGTTCTTCGACTGCTTTATCTATGTCATACTTTGTTTTTAGCGGTATATTCAGTGTGATTAGGTTGTTCAAGTTTTCTCTAAAGAAGTCCCAATCGGTTTTCTTGCTATATAATGAGGGTTGTTTTTCTTTATTTACTATTTGACTGTAGACTATTATTATTACTGGGTAGTGGTCAGATGACAAGTCCAGACATGATTCCGCTGTGATTTTTTTAGTATCGATACCTTTTGTTATGCAGAAGTCGATGACGTCTGGTATCTTCTTCGTGTCTGATGGCCAGTAGGTCGGCTGTCCGGTCGCGATATATTGAAGGTTATTTGCCTTTACTGATTTCGCCAGCTCTCTTCCTTTTGGCGTAGTTAATCTGGATCCCCATAAGGAGTGTTTCGCGTTGTAGTCTCCGCCAGCAATGAATTTGTTTCCCAATGTATGGTAGAATTCTTCAAAGTGTTCTTTTTTATTGTTATATTTAGGAGGGCAATATATTGCTGAGATAGTCATTGGGCCTAGTTTATCCTCCAGAGTAATGCTAGTGGCCTGAAGACGTTCCTTAACGTATTTTTCTCTTTCGTGGTGTTTGATGGTATTACGTACAATTATTGCAGTTCCTCCGTGTGATTTGTTATCAGGATGTTTTGTATCATAGGTTTGGTAATAAGGTATTTTAAAATGATGTTGTTTTGTAAGGTGAGTCTCTGAAATCATCATAATGTCAATATTGTGAGTCTGTATAAATGTTTTAATTTCCTGTGCGTGTTGACATAAGCCATTAGCGTTCCAAATCTCTAACTTATACTTTGTGTGAGCTGCCATTAAGCCAATTTGTTGACGAGCGTTATTAGCAAATTTAACATTGTGCTCATTTGTGTCATAAGTTGCCCCATCATGTGTTCGAGTTTGCTTATGTTAAAAGATTGTTGATTAAGTGTTTGATTGTTGCTTGTTGTTTGGTTACCTTACCAAGCCGATCTTTGTTCATTGATGTTATTTGGTATGTTTGTAAGTATCATCCTGTTTTGTGTTGGTAGTGTAGGGTAGGCTGCATTATAATTACTTGGTGTTAGATAACTTGTACTTGTTGGTTGTGGTTGTTGGTTTGTAATCTTTGTCTTCGGCTGTTCTACTACTTTGTTTCTAAGGGTAGGGTAGAAGCGTTGTTAAAGTTGTTTATGTACTGCACATCCACGGTAGTTTGCTGGATAGTTGCCATCACAGTTGACGCACTTGACGTTATTATCCCTTTCTTTACGAGGACAATCTTTAGTGGTATGTTTTCCTGCACATTTGACGCATTGTGCAGTTTTGTAGCAAAAGTTTTTTGTGTGCCCGTAGCACTGACAGTTTGTGCACTGTGGGATAGTTTGTTTCACGTGAGGTGGTTCAAAGCGAACTTCGTTTGATTCTATAATTTTTAATTTAAATAAATCTTTATTATTTTCTGTATGCTTAAGGTCGACGTAGTGTAATGGTAGGGGATCTTTGGTTACCCTGTGCTTAATATTCCATATATTATTTGCTTCATGTCCTTGCTCTAGTAGACTTTGTTTAAGAGATTCATTTTCTGTAGTTGGATGTATACTGTTATATTAATTATTTGAATTTAAATGTAGTGATTATTATTAAGTTGGTATTGGTATTAAATGGGTATTGGTATTAAGTTGGTAAGACTATACACTGACCACGGGGATATATATATATATTGAAATGCCCCCAGCATATCATTTTTTAAATTCTTTTTCAAATTCTTCATTTAAATATTTCATTAATTTTGATTTTGTTTGTAATAAAATTTTCAAAATGGGCACGTTAAAATTTATTCGATACCGATATCGCAGTCCGGCTTATCAGTATCGGCCATTCGTTCCTTCAAATGTAATTTTAACTTTCCAACTTCAAGTATCCAAATCGCATTTATTATTCGAAATATTCCTTTTTTTCAAAAATTAATCATCCAAATCAACTTACTACCACTCAGTAGCCACTTATAAATAATATCCAAATTATTTCCAAATCACTCAACTTTTCTTCAAAAACCAATATACTCAAATTATAATTATCAATATAAAATTTTATCTTCAAAAACTTTTACTAGTATTCTAAAATTTATAAACTTATCAAAAATTATTCGGACTAATAAATTAATGCGTTCATCACGTCGACCATTTTTGGCAAAAGACCTCGATAATAACCTCACTTCTACCAACTTCAACTTTCAAAGTTTTACCTCCCAAAATTCAAATACAAATATTTCATAAACTTAACATCAAAATTAATGGCAAATTAACAGGGTAGGTAAAACTTTGGTTCAGAACATGACATTATAATGGCCTCTTATTTTTTTTCAAAATTTGAAAATTTTTAAAACAAAATAAACTGATGTCTTGTTACGAATCAATAAAGTCAAAAAAATCTAACAAATATCAGAATATCTACAATATTTACAATAAAAACAAACATAATCAAATAAATCAAAATCAAATTACCAAAACATCCAAATTTTTCATAATTAATCTGTTGAAGTAATATTTCTCAAACCATAGGAAATCAAAATCATAATTAAATCAAATTTTTACGTTAAATAAATAAATTCAATAAAAACCTTTATAAATAAACAAATCATTAAATTTTTAATAATACCAAATTTTGTAATCGGAATTGTTGTTCTTCCCTTTTCTTCTTCGGTACTTCCACACATAAATTTTCCTCCTTGGTATCCACATCTCCGGCATCGCTCTCGACCACCCCCTACTCTTCCATTCCTTCAAACATCTCTCCGATCCATTAAATTTTGTCTTCCTTGATGTTGGATTTTTCTTATTTTCTTTTTTCATATTGTACTTGCTTGTTTTAATTGAAGTTGAATTTTGCGTTTCGTTTGGTACTTCAAATTTTATTTTCAGTTGATCAATTTTTTTATTTTCTATTTTCCGGACGAATTCTGTTTTCCTTGTTGTCACCGTTAAGTTTTCAACTTTTAATATCCAAATTTTTCCTTTTATTTTCTTTATCTCGTTTCCGTTATCAATGCAGCATTTTAAAACTTTTCTCATCTTCAATAATTTTTGTGAAGCAAACACTCTAACAATTTCCAATTTTTCCTTCTTAACCATTACTTTAGTCAATTTTAATTTTTTAACTCTATTCCTCCTTTTTAAATTTTTATCAATTGTGCCCTCTCTACTTTCCATCATTTAATCCAATTTTATTTTATTACTTTCTGCTTGTGAAATCTTTAAATTCTCTTCCATTTCATCCACTCTTGCAATTGTCTTTGCACTGCTCGACTTAATTTCCTCTTTTAGTTCTTGGCCAAGTTCTATGAGGTTTTTTTTCATTAGTTTGATACATGCTCATTAGTTGCTTCAAGATTTCTAAGCTTAACATTTGTGTTTCACCCCTTTGTTCCGTTCCCATTTTTACGTTTTTGTTTTTAAATTTTCCTTTACAAACCAATTTTATTTTATCTCAGGGTCAACAAGCGCGTTCTAATTTTCAAGCCCCACGTTGGGCGCCAATTAATGAAATACCCCCAGCATTTCGTTTTTTAAATTCTTTTTCAAATTCTTCATTTAAATATTTCTTTGGAATTTTAATTTGGTTTGTAATAAATTTTTATAGTTTTAAGCCCCACGTTGGGCGCCAATTAAATGAAATGCCCCCAGCATATCATTTTTTAAATTCTTTTTCAAATTCTTCATTTAAATATTTCATTAATTTTGATTTTGTTTGTAATAAAATTTTCAAAATGGGCACATTAAAATTTATTCGATACCGGTATCGCAGTCCGGCTTATCAGTATCGGCCATTCGTTCCTTCAAATGTAATTTTAACTTTCCAACTTCAAGTATCCAAATCGCATTTATTATTCGAAATATTCTTTTTTTCAAAAATTAATCATCCAAATCAACTTACTACCACTCAGTAGCCACTTATAAATAATATCCAAATTATTTCCAAATCACTCAACTTTTCTTCAAAAACCAATATACTCCAATTATAATTATCAATATAAAATTTTATCTTCAAAAACTTTTACTAGTATTCTAAAATTTATAAACTTATCAAAAATTATTCAGACTAATAAATTAATGCATCCATCACGTCGACCATTTATGGCAAAAAGCCTCGATAATAATCTCACTTCTACCAACTTCAACTTTCAAAGTTTTACCTCCCAAAATTCAAATACAAATATTTCATAAACTTAACATCACAATTAATGGCAAATTAACAGGGTATGTAAAACTTTGGTTCGGAACATGACAATATATATATATATTGCTGCGACCTTATGCGCGCCTCTTATCTCTTTAATGGGATTACGTAGGTTCTCGAATGTGGAAAATTGTTACAAGTAAACAATAAAATAACGGTTTTTATAATTTTTATTTGCAAATTTAAAATGTAAAAAAAATAGGAACAAATGTTAAACAATAGCAAAAAACTCATGCAAATAGCCGACCCCAGCTTTTCTATAAACAAAACACTGTTATCTTCCTTCTTTTTGTTCTTTACCGACCGCTCTGCTAAATATCTGACTAATTGTCTTCAAACTTTCGTCGACCAACTGCTTTCAAATCTTTTTCTGACTAATTGCCTTCAACCTTCGTCGACCGACCGCTTTACAAATCTTCTTCTGACTAATTGCCTTCTAACTTTATTCGACTGACCGCTTTACAAATCTTCTTCTGACTAATTGCCTTCAAGCTTTATTCGACTGACTGCTTTACAAATCTTTATGTGACTAATTGCCTTCAAACTTTATTCGACTGACTGCTTTACAAATCTTTATGTGTCTCACTTTATTATCAATTGATTAATTAATTATCGCCTTGGATATCCATTTTTTTAAACTGTCTTCTTTTTTTTTACATCTAGATTTTTTTGTATTTAAAATATTGCTGTTGTCGGCATTTACGTGAGTCATAATACAAACATAAATAAAAATCAAATTCGAAACAAAAAAACTTACTAACTAGACAAACATAAAATATTAAACAAACACTGAAATCAAAATTAAGAATATATAAAAATAAAACACACACTAGTAATAAAATGTTAAAATAGAGTTTTGCTTTGTGGTTCCTCTAGTTGCAAATACCGTCATTTTATTGCTAAGTTCGCAACCCATTTTCATCACTTAGTGCGGACACAACATTTCCCCTCCGTTTTATTAAAACAAAAATCAAAATCGAATTGAAATATAAAACCTTCACGGGATTTTTTTTTAATAAAACGTTTCTCAATTTTGATCTTTAATGAACTTTGTTTTGAATGTCAAAAAGTTAACAAGCATTGCCTTAATTCAATTTTAAATTTCTAAACTTGAATATCAAAATTTATATATAAAAAAAATATATAAAAAAAACTTTTTACCATCATTCGTACTCTCCTTTCCATAAATTTACCACTCTTTCTCTTCTACTGTTCCTCTTCACTGTCTCCTTCCTCTGACGTTTGCCTCTTAAATGGATATATGAGGTTTATGTGAAACCTTCCCCGAATATTCCCTCCTTCATATTTTAGCTCATAAACATTTTCATTTATTTTTTTATTTACGTAAAAAGGTCCCTCAAATAGTAAGGATAGTTTGGCACAAATATTAAGTGCTCGATTTGCGGTTCGCAGACTTTTTATAACTACGTTGTCCCTTATATTGGATGATAGTTTCTTTCGAATTTTACTATTCATTCTTTCTTCATATTTTGTAATTCCCTTCTTATCAACTTTGAATCCCAAAAATTTTACTTGTTGCTGTATTGTATTTAAACCAAACGGTATGACTCTAAAACAGAAAGTTACCCCATCTAAACTAAACCCTGTATACTTCCTTGAATCTTCCTCTAAAGGAATTGGATATGTTTTACACGAAAATGATTTCTCGTCAGTGATCTCTAATTTGTGCTCATATCCAACTGCTATTCTTTCTTCTTCATTAAATAATTTATTATGTTTCAATAATAACTGACTTATTTGGTTTAAATATCGTCTTTCGCAATCAACTATTTTATTGACGTATGTTATTGAATTTATTTTTACATTTGTTTGTTTTGATCTGCCTGCTACATTTTTTATTAAATTTGACGTTTCTTTAAATTTATTGATTTTTTCTAAATTTTGCCTAAAATTGATTTGGTTATTAATTTCCAACTTGGGCCTAAAAGTGATTTAATTATTAATTTCTAGCTTGAACCTAAATGTGAGGTTTTCTAGAATTTTTCCAAGTAATCGGAAATTTAACCGATGCCGACCCGTAATTTCTTTATCCCGTATTTCTCCTGGAATATTTCGTACTTCTTGTACCTTCCTCCGTTTACCTGTTCTTTTTCATCCACCCAATACTTCCGCAAAAACATTACCCCAAATTGCGCAAATGTCCCCATATTTTCTACTACCATGTAGTACCTAATCTCGGTATCCCCCTTCATCGTTGTCCGTATAATGTTCTTTAACCGCTGTTCATCTTTAACCCTTCCTGTACAATTCCCTAAACTTTTAATAAAAATTTTAGGGTTAACCCTATTATCCCCGTAAAATTTCGCATATTTGTCTATTTGAGCTCCAATTTCATCGTTGATGTTCAACGGATCATTGTAATTCATGATCGACAGCCATTTATCTGCTATTTCGTTGAATTTCTCTTCGGCCTTTTCTGCTTCTTCTTCCAATTCGGCTACGATTAACTGATGGTTTGCCCATTCTTTCTCGCCTCGATCGACCTCTCTGGAATCGCTTTCACTCATTTCCTCTTTGATCATTTGATCCATCCCGTCAAATCTTTCATTTATACTATCTATTCTATTGTTTAATTCTTTCTTGTTGTCATCAAATCTAGCATTAATATCTTTGGAGTTGTTATCAAATCTGGCATTCATTTCTTCTTTTATACTTTTCGTGTTTTCATCCATATCTTTGGAGTAGTTATTAAATCTGGCATTCATTTCTTCTTTTATACCTTTCGTGTTTTCATCCATTTTAGCATTCATACTTTTCAAGAATTCCATGATTGTTTTGTCGTCCCTTTCGTTTTTATCCGGCGCGATTATTTCCATTTGCTCTAATTCAACATCCCCCCTTTCTCCTACTACCTCATCCTCTGTTATTAAATCTAAATTTTTACTTGTTGTAATCATAGTTATTTAAATTATAATAAATTTTGTGATTGATATTTGTAATTTTAGACCTTTAAAAAAATTTTTTTTTTTTTTATTGCTTTGCAATTTTTATTCGAGCCCCACGTTGGGCGCCAATTATTTATGCTGCGACCTTATGCGCGCCTCTTATCTCTTTAATGGGATTACGTAGGTTCTCGAATGTGGAAAATTGTTACAAGTAAACAATAAAATAACGGTTTTTATAATTTTTATTTGCAAATTTAAAATGTAAAAAAAATAGGAACAAATGTTAAACAATAGCAAGAAACTCACGCAAATAGCCGACCCCAGCTTTTCTATAAACAAAACACTGTTATCTTCCTTCTTTTTGTTCTTTACCGACCGCTCTGCTAAATATCTGACTAATTGTCTTCAAACTTTCGTCGACCAACTGCTTTCAAATCTTTTTCTGACTAATTGCCTTCAACCTTCGTCGACCGACCGCTTTACAAATCTTCTTCTGACTAATTGCCTTCAAACTTTATTCGACTGACCGCTTTACAAATCTTCTTCTGACTAATTGCCTGCAAGCTTTATTCGACTGACTGCTTTACAAATCTTTATGTGACTAATTGCCTTTAAACTTTATTCGACTGACTGCTTTACAAATCTTTATGTGTCTCACTTTATTATCAATTGATTAATTAATTATCGCCTTGGATATTCATTTTTTTAAACTGTCTTCTTTTTTTTTACATCTAGATTTTTTAGTATTTAAAATATTGCTGTTGTCGGCATTTACGTGAGTCATAATACAAACATAAATAAAAATTAAATTCGAAACAAAAAAACTTACTAACTAGACAAACATAAAATATTAAACAAACACTGAAATCAAAATTAGGAATATATAAAAATAAAACACACACTAGTAATAAAATGTTAAAATAGAGTTTTGCTTTGTGGTTCCTCTAGTTGCAAATACCGTCATTTTATTGCTAAGTTCGCAACCCATTTTCATCACTTAGTGCGGATACAACAATATATATATATATATATATATCGCTATATATATATATATATATTGCTATGTTTATTCTTGCCCATGACACTAAAATCTTAAATTATCCATAGTTCGGGTAAAATTCATGTACAACGACTTTGGTCGAAACCATTGGGTTAAATAGGGTAATCATCTTAGAATTATTTTTAGCAAATTTCTTTCCAAGTCTTCATTGGGGGAGATTCAACTGAAAATAAAATGTTTATTAATTTATAAAGTAAATTTAAGCAACGTACCAGATATTTGTTATCGGAGAACCTTCAGCTACGTTTGGTCTGGCATTGCAAGTTTTGTTATGGTTAAAGTCAATCTGGACATTCCAATATTGCAAAGTTGGATTGTTTCCACCAAAAAAAAATCGTTGTGCTGAAAATTGAAAATATTAAACATGCTGAAGTGAAAATTGTATAAAATTTGTGTTTATTATTGTTAGGTTAAGAATAGATTTAAGTGGTTACATTTTGGGACGATTATATTGACCAAAATATTATAAAGGTGCGACGAAAGACGATTAGGTTCGTGAGTGTTCACGGGTTTGTGAAAAATTAGGATTTTTGTGGTGCAAATGCCTGTAAGAAAAACGGTTGCATCGGAATTCAACAAAAAGTCGTTTGGACTTACGAAAAAAGAGTCAAACGAGAAATGGAAAACATCATCGGAAAGAGCAGGAAATTCTCTTTAATTTAGGACAATTTGAAGATCCGATGATGAAAATTAAGAACATAGGAAGAGATTCCATCCGAGAATGTGGACGGATCTGGACAATTTGAACTTTTTAATTGAAGCTGGAGTCCGACCGAAAACAGTTAGGATAGGAAAATTTATACCAAAAGATGCGGGATTAAAAGTTAATGACTTTAGATAACTTTTAATCTCAAGAAAATTGTGTTGGTGGAAACACCAAGTGAAATTAAGTACTTTAGTTAGTACAGAAATACAAAATTTTGGCATCCTATGGAACCGCGAATTATCATTGGCCGACGCGAAGATCACCCACCACCCTAAATTTATATGTGATTTAGTGGATTGTTATTGATAAATGGCATTATCGATAGACATTGGTCAATCAGCCATAAAACGAATAATTTGGCCCGGATTTCGTATAAAAGGAGGTGCGTTTGTAAAAATAAGTGAGTTCGTTTCCAATTTTTGGACTGATTGCTGCGGGAGCTTATGCCCGATAAATTGGCAAATTTAAATAAAGTACTTTTCGGTGATAGAAAAATTTAATAACGTAATTTTTCGGTGTTAGAAAAATTTAATACAGTATTTTTCGGTGTTAGAAAAATTTGAGAAAATTTTTTTTGATAATTAAAAATCAATTTAATTATTCATGTAGTGAGATGATAATTGTCGAGCAATGGCAAATTTAAATAAAGTATTTTTCTGTGATAGAAAAATTTAATACAGTATTTTTCGGTGATAGAAAAATTTGAGGAAATAATTTTTTTTTGATAATTAAAAATTAATTTAATTATTCTTCAAAGAAGATGTTCATGGAGAAGATATAGTCAACTATAATTTCAAAAGGATTACGTGCAAATTTACCAGTTGGTTATGGGATAGTGCCGTCCTGAAGTTTAAGTGATTAGGTTGTGTTGAGAGAATTTAAGAAGAATATACAAGGTAGAGAAAACAATTTTGATTGTAAAAATGTTGTTTTTTTTTTAGGTAAAAACGTTGTTCTTTAGCTTAAGTTTTAAAAATATGTGGGGTTAGGTTTAGGTTTTTGTTTAATTTTAGAAAAAATTGTACTTACGTGTGTTATGCAATTAAACCAGATGACAGAAATTTATAGAATTTCAATTCACTCCACAGCACAACGTTTACAATTTGTTTTCAGAAAAGTTCTGAATACGGTCACGAAATTTGCAGGTACATTTGGCGAGATAACAAGTATTGGTGGTTGCTAACTTACTTTCCTTATCATAGTAATGGTATGTTCAGTGGCGTGTACATGATAAGTACGATAGGTAGGTCTGCTATAGTTTAGTTTTTTTATTATTGTTATCAATAAATGATAACTGGCGCCGGGCAATTTTAGGAGACCATCGTAACTTATTTGTAGCGTATCACAGCAATATATCTGGGAGAATAGCAGAGACAGGTAGTTAGTGGTAGGTAGTCAGTTAAGTACCATACGAAGTACCAGCATGTAAGTAATTTGTAGATTCTAATAAACGTGAACTTCGGTCGTAAAATAAGTAGTGGTATTATTGTTTGATTTGGTCGTATGGTGGTACGCATACACAACATATACCTCTCATCACTACCCTGTAGCTTCTTTCTTGTTTTGGTTGATAGGTATGGAATAAGGTTTTCTTTTCCTTTAGTGCTTCTATGACCGTGTTAAATAACTCATGTTTATGAATTTGTAATTTTATTTCTTCAGGTCCTACCGTTTTAATTGTATATTGTTTTGGTGCGATTTCAATTAGTAATTTATGGATTGGTTCAATATTCTCGGTTTTGTAGATAGTAATAGGTGGGAGTTTTGGTGTTAATGGTTGTTCGTTAGTTTCGTTTTGTACTTGCGGCTCTGCGTTAACTGCTGCATCGGATTCTACTTCTAGCCCCTCAAATCTATTTTGAGTATCTATTGTGTTTTTTACCAGCCAGTATTTGATGATTTTTGTTTGTTTACCAGCTATCCGTTGCTCTGGACTGCGTGTTTTCTTTTTTCTATTCAAAGCTGTTTTCCATGTTTCCTCCTGTGTTACTGGTGTACCTGTGTATATTAGTGGCACCATTGGAGGGATTAGCGTATGCTGTGTCGCTTGGATAGGTAAACCATAGGTTTGAATAGTTTGTTGTTGCTGGGGCAAGCAATGGTTGTCGGGCACGGTCTCTTGCAGATACGGCCCTGTTTGATGGTACTTTTGGTTATAATATATTGCCGGAGTTATTTGCATTTGATGGGGCATGCATGTTTCTGGTATTTGTTGTATCGCCTGTGCATTTTGATTGTAGTAGGAAAGATTATTTGATGTTACAGCTGTGCCTGCCAAGTTTGGCTCCGATACCTCGCCATGTGGTTCCGCTTGTGAGGCATTTCCATTAACATTTCCTTTGAGTAGCAGTGTTCGATGCATGCTCGCATCCTTGTGACATAAACTTAATTTTTGTCAAATCTAAAATAAGAGTATTGATACACAAATATGCAAGAAATAACACTCACAGCTAGTCTACAAAACTTTTTGCAAGTGATTATCCTGTTTGAAGTTACTGTAATATTTATAACGACAATTTTCACGAAAATTAGCTTCCAATACAAATTTGATATCTGTGATCGGTACCAGTGGCGTGCTAGTTCCTAATATTATAAAGAGGTAATAATATATAAATTTAAAATTACTGCAATATTTCAGGTTATTATAGGATATCGTTAACGATATAAGATATTGCGACTGATATAAAATGATAAATAAGTAAATGATGTAATAAAGATATAATATATTTATATTTTTTGATGTTAATGAAAATAATAAAATAAAATGTTCTATAAATTATGGGCGACAATTTAATTAGATAAATATATATATATATTGTAATGGTATACCACACACTTTATTTTACTCGGGTACTCTTTATTTCGGGAGCAGTTGGTAATTTTCAAGGGTCAAAGGGTTCTAAGCGTCTTCAAAAAAAATAATTATTAATTAAAAAATCTCTTCTCGTTTTTAAAATTAAATAGTAATTCAAAAATAATGTTTTCCAAAATAAATTCTTCAAAATCCAAACAAATAATTTAAAATCGTTAATAATTTCAAATTTAATTTAATGTGAAATTTTAAATAGGCTCGTACTTTTAACCTTATGCGCGTATCCAAACGCCTTGTTATCACCAGCTGGTCACATTCGCTCGTACAAACGCAAATTTTAACTTTTCAATTTTTAAACAATTTACGTCCAATTTCAAATTTTAACTTCAATCGCTCTCTTCAAATTTTATCAAATCAATCAAATCCACTACCGTTCGGTAGCCGCTCACAAAAATTATCCAAACTATCAAATTTCAAAATAACACTCTCAAAAATAGCGCAATAATGCAAACGCGTTTGCAAATGCAAACGCGTTTGCATTATACGCATAAAATCACTTTATTTAATCAATCAAATCAAAATATTACTCACAATTTTAAATAACAAAATCTCATCAAAACTCAAACTCAGCGGGGATACAAAATTTTCACCCGCTGTCCGCCATTGTTGACAGACGAAGCGTCTCTACCTTTCTGTCTTTTTCCCCACTCTGTACTTTTCGAAGTCAAACGTTTAAAACTGAAATCAACAAATTTTTACTATTTAGCACAGGGTGGGTCGAAATATTTTGTTTCACGACTATATATATATATATGTATATATTGCGATGTATCCAGCCTCTCCAGATTTGTAAAATAATTACTAAGTCCAATCCAATGTAAAACTTTTAATTTTAATCTCAAATAAAATTTTAATTTTATTTTTAAAAGGAACGAAGTTTGATTTCTCGCCTTATCCAAATTGTCGGCTTATCAATCGCAACACTCGCTCGCTCTAACACAATTTTTAATTTTCCAATTTTATGCCAATTTAAAATTTATTACTTATTTATTATTTTTCTCAAAAATCAAACATCCCAATCAATCATCTACTGCTCGGTAGCCACTCACAAAAATATCCAACTCGAAATATCAAAAATAATCCAAAAATTACGCCATGATGCATTCGCATCAAAATTCCATTTATTCAATCAAAATAATTATTCACAATCTCAAAAATTAGACAATTCTCAAAATTAACTCACTTGAGTCCAAAATTAACGAGCAAAAAGTCCGCCCACTCGCTCTCTCGCGCGGCTCGTCGGCAAAAAGCCTATATCCTCGTCGATTTGCTCCCACCTGTCCAATTTTACAATCTTACAACTTAAAATTATTTAAATAAAATTTTCATCAAATGTACAGGGCAGGTACGAATCCTTTTGAAACACCACAATATATATTGAGATGTAAATTTTGTAAATCTATTTATTTTTAAATTGCTTCCAATCAATTCCAATCAAAAATATTCTAATTTAAAATAATGCGTTAGATTTCAATTTTCGTTACAATAAAATATTCAAAATGGGAATGCAAAATTTATATTCGATACCGGTATCTCAGTTTGGCTTATCACTCACAATTTGTTGTTCCTTGAACAAATTTTTAAAATAATAATGTAAAATTTTTATTTACCAAACTTTTAATTATATTTTCAATTGTAATTGTAAATTGCCATCCAATTTTTAATTTTAATCTTCAAAACCACTCAAAAATCTTCAAAATTAATTCAATCAATTCAATCAATAATTTCAATAAAACATTTTATCTTCAAAACTTTTACTTGTATTCCAAAAATTATAAACTTATTAAAAATTATTCGGACATGAATTTTACACGTCCATCACGTCGACCATTTTTGGCAAAAGGCCTTGAATTTTTGGTGATTCGTCCCTACCTTGCTAATTTTACAATCTTACAACTTAAAATCAATTTAAACACAACTTAAATAAGAAAATGAATTTTTACCAAAATGTATAGGGTAGGTCCGAATCACTTTTGAAACACGACAATATATATGGTATATATTGTTGTGTCCGCACTAAGTGATGAAAATGGGTTGCGAACTTAGCAATAAAATGACGGTATTTGCAACTAGAGGAACCACAAAGCAAAACTCTATTTTAACATTTTATTACTAGTGTGTGTTTTATTTTTATATATTCTTAATTTTGATTTCAGTGTTTGTTTAATATTTTATGTTTGTCTAGTTAGTAAGTTTTTTTGTTTCGAATTTGATTTTTTATATTATGTTTGTATTATGACTCACGTGAATGCCGACAACAGCAATATTTGTGAAGAAAAAAAAAATCTAGATGTAAAAAAAAAAGAAGACAGAAAAAAAATGGATATCCAAGGCGATAGGAAGAATTAATTAATGAATTTATAATAAAGTGAGTCACAAAAAGATTTGTAAGCAGTCAGTCGAATAAAGTTTGAAGGCAATTAGTCAGAAGAAGATTTGTAAAGCGGTCGGTCGATGAAGGTTGAAGGCAATTAGTCAGAAAAAGATTTGAAAGCAGTTGGTCGACGAAAGTTTGAAGACAATTAGTCAGATATTTAGCAGAGCGGTCGGTGAAGAACAAAAAGAAGGAAGATAACAGTGTTTTGTTTATAGAAAAGCTGGGGTCGGCTATTTGCGTGAGTTTTTTGCTATTGTTTAACATTTGTTCCTATTTTTTTTTATATTTTAAATTTGCAAATAAAAATTATAAAAACCGTTATTTTATTGTTTACTTGTAACAATTTTCCACATTCGAGAACCAACGTTTATCCCATTGACGAGATAAGAGGCGCGCATAAGGTCGCAGCATAAATAATTGGCTCCCAACGTCGAGGCTCGAATAAAAATAGTTACATGCAAAGCAATAAAAAAAAAAAATTTTTAATGGTCTAAAATTACAAATATCAATCACAAAATTTAATATAATTTAAATAACTATGAATACAAAAAGTAAAAATTTAGATTTAATAACAGAGGATAAGGTAGTAGGAGAAAGGGGGGATGTTGAATTAGAGCAAATGGAAATAATCGCGCCGGATAAAAACGAAAGAGACGACAAAACAATCATGGAATTCTTGAAAAGTATGAATGCTAAAATGGATGAAAACACGAAAGGTATAAAAGAAGAAATGAATGCCATATTTGATAACAACTCCAAAGATATAAATGCCAGATTTGATAACAACTTCAAAGATATGAATGCTAAAATGGATGAAAACACGAAAGGTATAAAAGAAGAAATGAATGCCAGATTTAATAACTACTCCAAAGATATGAATGCTAAAATGGATGAAAACACGAAAGGTATAAAAGAAGAAATGAATGCCAGATTTGATAACAACTCCAAAGATATTAATGCTAGATTTGATGACAACAAGAAAGAATTAAAGAATAGAATAGATAGTATAAATGAAAGTTTTGACGGGATGGATCAAATGATCAAAGAGGAAATGAGTGAAAGATTTAATGAAAAATCCAAAAAAATGGATGATGAAGAAGAAGTTGTTGAAGAGGAAGTCGTGGAAAGAGAACCGCAGATTACCTCTTCAGATCCAAATGAACGAAAATTGGCGAGGAAGTTGAGGATCGAACGACGACTCGAAGCAATGAGAAAACAAAACATGCCAGAAGGAGAAGAAAAAGAAGTTGTAGTCGAAAAGACTCTTCTGCAAAAACAGTTAGAAAAAAGTTTTAATGCACTAGAAAACTTAACGGTGGATGATAATGAAGTCGTTTCGAACGTCATGCAGGCTAGCGATTCCAGAGAGGTCGATCGAGGCGAGAAAGAATGGGCAAACCATCAGTTAATCGTAGCCGAATTGGAAGAAGAAGCAGAAAAGGCCGAAGAGAAATTCAACGAAATAGCAGATAAATGGCTGTCGATCATGAATTACAATGATCCGTTGAACATCAACGATGAAATTGGAGCTCAAATAGACAAATATGCGAAATTTTACGGGGATAATAGGGTTAACCCTAAAATTTATATTAAAAGTTTAGGGAATTGTATAGGAAGGGTTAAAGATGAACAGCGGTTAAAGAACATTATACGGGCAACGATGAAGGGGGATACCGAGATTAGGTACTACATGGTAGTAGAAAATATGGGGACATTCGCGCAATTTGGGGTAATGTTTTTGCGGAAGTATTGGGTGGATGAAAAAGAACAGGTAAACGGAGGAAGGTACAAGAAGTACGAAATATTCCAGGAGAACTACGGGATAAAGAAATTACGGGTCGCCTTCGGTTAAATTTCCGATTACCTGGAAAAATTCTAAAAAACCTCACATTTAGGTTCAAGCTAGAAATTAATAATTAAATCACTTTTAGGCCCAAGTTGGAAATTAATAACCAAATAAATTTTAGGCAAAATTTAGAAAAAATAAATAAATTTAAGGAAACGTCAAATTTAATAAAAAATGTAGCAGGCAGATCAAAACAAACAAATGTAAAAATAAATTCAATAACTAACGTCAATAAAATAGTTGTTTGCAAAAAACGATATTTAAACCAAATAAGTCAGTTATTATTGAAACATAATAAATTATTTAATGAAGAAGAAAGAATAGCAGTTGGATATGAACACAAATTAGAGATTACTGACAAAAAATTATTTTCGTGTAAAACATATCCAATTTCTTTAGAGGAAGATTCAAGGAAGTATACAGGGTTTAATTTAGATGGGGTAACTTTCTGTTTTAGAGTCATACCGTTTGGTTTAAATACAATACAGCAACAAGTAAAATTTTTGGGATTCAAAGTTGATAAGAAGGGAATTACAAAATATGAAGAAAGAATGAATAGTAAAATTCGAAAAAAACTATCATCCAATATAGGGGACAACGTAGTTATAAAAAGTCTGCGAACCGCGAATCGAGCACTTAATATTTGTGCCAAACTATCCTTACCATTTGAGGGACCTTTTTACGTAAATAAAAAAATAAATGAAAATGTTTATGAGCTAAAATATGAAGGAGGGAATATTCGGGGAAGGTTTCACATAAACCTCATATATCCATTTAAGAGGCAAACGTCAGAAGAAGAAGAGGAAGGAGACAGTGAAGAGGAACAGTAGAAGAGAAAGAGTGGTAAATTTATGGAAAGGGGAGTACGAATGATGGTAAAAAGTTTTTTTTATATTTTTTTTTTTATATATAAATTTTGATATTCAAGTTTAGAAATTTAAAATTGAATTAAGGCAATGCTTGTTAACTTTTTGACATTCAAAACAAAGTTCATTAAAGATCAAAATTGAGAAACGTTTTATTAAAAAAAAATCCCGTGAAGGTTTTATATTTCAATTCGATTTTGATTTTTGTTTTAATAAAACGGAGGGGAAATGTTGTGTCCGCACTAAGTGATGAAAATGGGTTGCGAACTTAGCAATAAAATGACGGTATTTGCAACTAGAGGAACCACAAAGCAAAACTCTATTTTAACATTTTATTACTAGTGTGTGTTTTATTTTTATATATTCTTAATTTTGATTTCAGTGTTTGTTTAATATTTTATGTTTGTCTAGTTAGTAAGTTTTTTTGTTTCGAATTTGATTTTTTATATTATGTTTGTATTATGACTCACGTGAATGCCGACAACAGCAATATTTGTGAACAAAAAAAAAATCTAGATGTAAAAAAAAAAGAAGACAGAAAAAAAATGGATATTCAAGGCGATAGGAAGAATTAATTAATGAATTTATAATAAAGTGAGTCACAAAAAGATTTGTAAGCAGTCAGTCGAATAAAGTTTGAAGGCAATTAGTCAGAAGAAGATTTGTAAAGCGGTAGGTCGACGAAGGTTGAAGGCAATTAGTCAGAAAAAGATTTGAAAGCAGTTGGTCGACGAAAGTTTGAAGACAATTAGTCAGATATTTAGCAGAGCGGTCGGTGAAGAACAAAAAGAAGGAAGATAACAGTGTTTTGTTTATTGAAAAGCTGGGGTCGGCTATTTGCGTGAGTTTTTTTGCTATTGTTTAACATTTGTTCCTATTTTTTTTATATTTTAAATTTGCAAATAAAAATTATAAAAACCGTTATTTTATTGTTTACTTGTAACAATTTTCCACATTCGAGAACCAACGTTTATCCCATTGACGAGATAAGAGGCGCGCATAAGGTCGCAGCAATATATAATCATTTAGTCCCTTTTACCTCTAAGGTGTAGGGTATACAATCTCTTACTATACATCATTATCAAAATCTTTCACATAATGCGCCCACTTTTTTCTGTCGTTGGCTAGTTGTTCTGCCTCTTGCATTGTAGTTGCTCTATTAGTGATTATTTTTTTTATGATACCATCCCATGTTTTCTGTGGTCTACCTCTTTTCCTTCTACGGCCCTCTTTGGCTTTCCATATTTTTCTTGTTTGTCGATTCTCATTCATTCTTCGTAAGTGTCCCCATCATCCTAGTTGCCTTTTTTCTACTGTATTCCTGAATACTCCTGTATTCATTCCAATTTTAGGTTCTTTTTTACATCCACATTTTTTTCTCTATCCATCATAGTGATGCCCTGTACAGATCTCAAAAATTTCATTTCTACTGCCTGTACCTTGTTTTTAAGTGACGTATTCAAGACCCATGTCTCACTCCCATAGGTCAGTATTGGTCTAAAGATGGTTTTAAACACGGTAATCTTTGTTTCTTTTGCAATTTCGTTTTTTCTTATAACCTGTTTGTTGATAGAATGGTACATTTTCATCGTTTTCTCGCATCTTTCCTCAATGTCTTTTTCTTGCTTCTCATTACTTTGTATAATCACTCCTAGGTACTTGAAGTTCTCAACCTGTTCGATGTTTTCATTATCAATCGTGATGCTTAGTGTTTTTTCCTCGGGCGATGTTACCATTACTTTAGTCTTTCCTTTATTTATTTTCATTTCATTCTCATGTAGTTTATTATTTCACACTTTGAGGTTATGCTGTAGTCCCTCTTTGCTTCCCGCCATGATAACCATATCATCTGCAAAAGTTTTTGCAGTATTTTCTATCTCCTTTCTTATGTACAGGCAGTATAACCCCTATTCTCCAATCTTCTGGAACCTCTTCCTCTTTCCATGATTTTTTACAGATTTCCCAGAACAGTTTTATACCCTCTGGTCCTGTAGCTTTCATCATTTCTGCTGTTATTTTATCATGTCCTGGGGCTTTACCATTTTTCATTGTTTTCGGAGCATTTTCTACATTCTCTAATTCTATTTCGTTATTTATAGTTTCTGTTTCGCTTTTCTCTTTTGTGTCAATTATTACTGTCTCCATACCTTGGTTTTCTGCGTCGCATAGCAATGTCACAAAATATTCTTTCCATCTTTCTATAATTTTTTATCTTCTTCTATGATTATCTTCTCGTTTTTATCTTTTATTGTTATGGTATGAGAATCCCGTTCTGTTTTTATGGTTTTCATTGTTTTATAAAAAAGCTTTTGATTTTCTTTGCTATTCGTTTCCATTGTTTTCGCAAATTTGCTCCAACTTTTCCTTTTAGCATTCTCAACCATCTCTTTTACTTTCCGTCTTTGATTTTTGTATTCACCGTACGTATCATCATTTCTATGTTGTAATAGTGTTTTCCACTTTTCTTTTTTGATTTTGATCTGTTTTTTAATTTCTTCGGTCCACCATGCGGTTTGCTTTTTATTATTTTTTACTCTCAATGTTCCGCATACCTCACTTACTGCTTCCGTTAGTATGGTCTTATAAATATTCTACAAGTCTTCAAGCTTTGCATGTTTTATTATTGAGTTCTCGTATCCTTTTTGTAACGAGCTCTTCGTATTTTTTTGCCAATTTTTCATTTCTCAGTTTGTACGTTTTGGTTGTTCTATATTCAGTTGTGTTGACTTTTTGTATTTGTTCCCTTCCGATGTATTTCTTTCTAATTTTTGCAACTACCATGTAATGATCGCTATCTATATTTACATGCCTATTCACTAACTCCGATCGAAAAGTTTTCGATGATCGAGAAGTCTGTGATGGAAAAGGGCGTGTCCTCGATCACGGTAAAAATGGTATTCAGTAACTACCACTTTTCGATATCGAAAGAACCAGAACAGTTATCGATAACTTATTTTACTATTAGCATCTGTTGGCAATCCTGATGTACAGTTTAACCTAAACCACGATACACTTGACCTAAACTAATGTGTAAACTAACCTTAAAATTGAACGTTAGTTGATAAATTTTTATTACTGTAACTGTAATTACCGAAAATGTAACCTGTATAATATAAGAAGATTGTTGTCACCAATAACTGATCGTCACATCTAAAGTTAACTGAGAAAATAAAAACTCACTGAGTTTTTATTTTTAATTTAATTGGTTTATGGGACAGTGTTTTGTTTTGATCGTCCTGAAATTAATAAGTTGAATAATAACAAAAGCAATAATAGCCTTCTAATTTTAAAAAAATTAAATTTCGATTATAATCAGCTGCAGTTTATTTATAATTTTTATTTTGTTTCAATGCATTTTACTCGAAAAGTCCATGTCTAATAAAAAAAATTTTTAAACAAAAGTTGTATATTTATTCATGCTAAATATAAATATGAAAAAATATATAAGGTACCATTTAAAAAACCAAAGTTGACCTTCAAATGACCTCGAAAAGGTCAATAAATTAAAAAAAATAATTATGCAATATTCTTTCCTCCTCGCTATCATACAACTTTTGTCCGAATCATTTTTTCATCTGACTTTTGGTCTTTGAGATATTAATTGCTGGAAGTTTTAAAATGAACACCCGGTATATATTATTATTAAGTATAACCTTATAACGATAAATCTAATAACGATTTGCGCTTAAATCGCTTAAATGAAATCATGAAATATATGTAATACAATATTACGAGTATGTTTTGAAGGCTATGATGGTTATGATTCTAATGCGCACGAGTAATGGACTTTTCGATCGATCGCAGCGCTTCTCGGGCCCTTAGAGGCTAACGAAAAGTTTTCGATCGATCGATAGCGTTCAATTCGATCGAAGCCCTTACTGAATACAAATTTGGGCACTTATCGATCGATCGAAAACTTTTCCATTCGATCGATCGTTAACTTAGCTTAGTGAATAGGGGTGTTAGTCCTCTTTTTACTTTTACATCTTGTATCTCTTTTCTATTTTTTCTTTCAACCAATATGTAGTCTATTATTGATTTTTCCTTGTTTTCCTTGCCGTTTCTTGTGAATTTATGTATATCCTTATGGCTATAGAAGGTGTTCGTTATTATCAGGTCATTCAATTTGCAGTATTCTATTAGTTTTTTTCCATTATTGTTTTTTCTCTCTTCTCCATGTTTACCAATTACTGGTGAGTCAGAGCTACTTCTCCCCACTCTTCCATTGAAATCTCCCGCTGAATAGATCTTTCCTCTACTGTTTTCTATTACCAAATTTAAATCATCTCAAAATTTATTCTTTATCTCTGCTTTTTTATCTTCATTAGGTCCATAAACTGAAATTATTGTGTTTATATCTTCATTTTTTATTGTTACCTCTACTATAAGTATTCTTTCGTTAATAGCCTCCCATTTTTCAATATACTTGATCAAATTCTTACTTATTACACAACCCACCCCTGCTGCTGCTCTCTCTTCTATTTTCAACTCTCCGTATATCAGCAAGTGTTCGTTAAGCATAATCTCTTCTTTTCCCTTTTTTTTTTAATTTCAATTAATGTTAATATATCCAAATTTTGTTTGTTAAATTCATATAATAGCTCCGCTTCCTTACCATTTAATCCCCTTACATTCCAAGTAGCAATTTTCCACATTTCCATTTTCACCAAATCATTTGTTTTGTTTTCTCGCCGGTCCGTCTTAAGTTTTTCCTGTTCATTAAATCCGGTCAGTTTTTTTAAACCTCCCGTAAGTATCTTTCTTTATTCATCCATCTCCACGTATTACTCTCGCATATTAGTTTTTGGTAACCTATTTTTACTATTTTTCCAGATTTTCTCAACTCTTCTGCTCGCTCTCTTATTATTACCTGTATTTTTCTTTCTACGATTGTAGAATCAATCGATTCTACGATTGATGAGAAGGTATACATAGGTATACCTTCTCATTGTTCAAGCGTCTCAGCTTAGATTTATTTTTCATTATTTCCAGATTTTTATCCAAGTTTTCTACTTCAATAACGCTTTTCCTCTCTCCTAGCTTGTACGCCGCTGTTATTGTAGCCTCGACCTCTAGGTTTTGTTTTATTAACTTTTTCATCTTCTCCTTCATTGTATTGCTTTCATCAGTCTCAAATTTCAGACCAGTGATTACCAATTTGTTCCTTCTGCTTTCTATTTCTTGCTGTTCCAGTCTATATTCAACCGCTTTCAGTTTACTTTCCAGCTCTCCAACTTTTTTATCATTCACTATTTTATCCTGTTTCCATTCAATCTTCACTTTATTCAGTTCTTCTTTCGGTTCGGTAAAAAAAGATTTTTTACAATTTCTTTTACTTTTGCGAATTTTTTAAAAATAGTAAAAATTGAAATTTTGTTATAATCTTAGTTATACGATAGAGATATGTATAGAGAAGACTCACACCAAAATTCAAGTAAATTGGTTCAGTAGAATTTGAGAAATCATGACAAGAATTTCGAAAATTGTAGTTTCAAGAAAAACAAGATTAAAATTTCAGCTAAAGTTACGCGAAGTTTAAGCCATTCATTGATACTTTATACTTACATTTCTTCTATCAGCGATTCCAGCTCCATACATCGGGTCATCTTTTACCCCAAATTGAATATTTAAATAAATAAAATTTAAAAAACACAAAAAAAAAAGAAATAAAGAGTATTTTTTAATACTTTTCTTAGAATAGTTCCGTCTAAGCCGGTCGAGTTGCCACGACACTAAAGTGGCTATAGCTTTTAAAATAATTCGAATTTCTAAAAATCCTTTTAAGACAAGATTTTTTGAATATCTAAACTATCAAAATATAAAAACAAAAAATTTCGATTTTTTCAGTTTTCTAGACTAGAATACTGCCTTAAATAAAGATATTAAAACACATTGTAAAACAAATTGAGATTATAAACAAAAGAACCTTTTACCTGTAGCGTTCTGACTTCTTGACGCGCACGGTTATATTACCTATAACTTCGTCAATATTCATAATTTTTTTATTTTCTCTCGTCAGTACACGCTCAACATGCTATATTTTCAGATTATGAAAATAAAAAAAAATCGATTTTTTGAAATTTCTATATAGACTTCCCCCCTTAAAGCAAACTCGGTAAAACTTTTTAATAAAATTAAAAATGTACAATAGAATTCTTATGGTATTTTGAGGGGATTCCCATTGGATTTTTAACGAGACTGCTTTAAGTCACTCTCAGTCGAAAACGATGCAACAAATTAAAAAAAAGTATATAAACAAAAATGAAGAGAATGAAATTATCTACAAAAAATTTCTGAAAAATATGTATTTTTGTAAGAGCAATTTTTACATCCAAAAAAAATTTTCAAAAAGTACAATTTACATTGCTAGCATAGGCGCGTCCGGATTTCATTATGAGCCACTGTATAAAAATTGCGTTCTATGCTAACTTGACGAGTAAAATAAAGTCTAAATATGATACCTAATGTAAATTCTCAGACTTGAGGGGAAGTCCCTACAAATGATGTCATTCAAACTGCACGATTTAGTACGCAGTTCGCTGTATCGGGGTTACTGCTGTTTGTTATATAGGAGTCCCATATACACTCAATGTTAAAATTTTTGTGTTTACTATTTCTTATGTTCTGGATTATCATATATGTTAATTTTTATTTTTGTTAACGTTGACGTTCATAACCTAGTTTCTAACTTTCTTCTCGCTTTTAATATTTTTGTTAATGTTGTTGTATTGTTTAATGTACATATGTACATATTGTCGTGTTCTGTTTGAAAGATTGGGCGATTGGGTTCTCAGTAGCCTGATGTGAAGCAAGAGGAATCATTGTTTTGTTTTTATTTTGAGTTTTGATAAACGGTCTACATTAATTTAATATTGTCCTTTCTTGTTTAAGAAGTAAATTTGTTACTCCTACACAAAATTATACAAATTTCAATATAAATGACAATATTGTATTTAAAAGTGTAAATTTAAATTTGGTGCGTACACGAGATAAGAAAACGAACAAGAAAACTCGCGCGAAGATTAGAGAAAATGGAAAGGAGGAGAAGATCGCTTTAGACTCCGCCGAGTTTGGATGGAGGTGATTTTTGAAAAGCGGTGGATTTTGAAGAATTTTTTTTGAGATTGAAGTCTCGATTGATGGCGAACGTAAATTGAGATTCGCTAGATTTTCGTTAACCAGATATTTGGTTTGGAATAAGATTGGAGATTATTTTTTTGAACGAGAGATTTGATATTGGAAACGAAGAAGCTGGTGAAAATATCACAGGATCGGAAATTTTTTTGGATTGGTTCGTGCCAGGGCGAGAAGAAAGAAAACTTGTTACGATTTTGCATGTGCGACACGGTACCTATTTTAAGTGAAATTGGTAAGAGAATTCTCTATTTGATTGTTTGGACGCGTTTGAACAAAACACATAAGTGTACGAAAGAATTTATTTATTAATTTTAATAATAATTTGTTTTTTTTTGTAAAATAGTGAATTTACAATAGAGGTACACATAATTTACACTATCCAATTGCAAAAACGAGAGCAAGTTATACAAATTCGTTTTAATTCATATTATGCGCACTTTAGCAAAAAGATCACATCTGATACTGATACTTCTATTCAAGAATTGTGAGTTTAAAGCAGGGTTTGACAATATTGTTCTGTTGGTTAATAAAATTGAGATTAGTTTTTTTTTGTTCAATTGAATTATTTTTCTTGCAAAATAACAGTGCTGAGCGCTGTTTTAATAATTTAGAACTCACACCCTGGATAAGACACATCAGCTTCCACAAAGAAGAGCTAGACCGTGAAAGTAAAGGACAGGGATTTACAATTTTTAAAAATTCACTGCAATATAAATGGGCTCCTATATATTTTTTACTAATAAATATAATTTATTACATCTATTTTATAAAATGTTATAAAAATTTTCTTTGATATCTAGGCATCTGCAGTTTACGCAGATTTTTCTTATTCCGAAAGATGTGTGGGAGATGTGAGGAGATATTCAGGAGATGCGGGGAGATATGGGGGAGATGCGGGAAGATATGGGGGAGATGCAAGGAGATGTAGAAATATGGACGAAATGTGGGAAGATGTGAGGAAATGTTGGGAGGTTTTGAGGAAAAGGAGATGTGGTGTACTTATTTTTTTCGGGAGATTTACCCTCCAATGATAACTTAACAAAATTCAAGTAAACGAATTTTAATCAAAATTTAATAAGCATTTTAGATAGGAAATTAAACATAAACTAAGCAGAATTTTAACTGTCAAGTAAAAAAAGGACATTTAACGGGTTAGAATTAATATTTGAATTAAAAAAAAGCTAATAAAAATTATAAAATTTAAAATAAAAATTGAGTGATAAGCCTTTAAAAAGATTCTGTTCGGGCTTATTTTACAATTATTTTTGATCTTCACTTGCATATAACTAGGAAAAAACCGAAATATAAATAAGATACAAAAGATTATATTCAAACAATTGAAAAAGTAAAAGTAGCCAAGAAAAACGATAAAATAAATAATATGAATTGAATATGACTTAACTTTTTAATATAGAATTAATCATAATTAATCACAAATTAATAATTTATTTTATACTATTAATAATAGTATACATACTATTGTAAGTACACTACCGACAAAAACTGTGAGGCAGGTAGATAAAATGTTAGGAATAACGTAGTTGTACTATACTTTGGAAACTATAATATTTATTTGGAATGGTATATAATATTTTAATATAATTCTTAAGTTATTACTAATAACAAATCATGCGTTCTTTATATTTTTGATTCAAAAAAATAAAGTTTCTGATTATTGACAAATTACAACTGATTTTTTAAAATTAAACTTAAATTATCTTAAATAACTTTATTAATGATGTATTTTCTTTGAAATATTAATTGCAACTAGTTGCATTAAACAAAAACTGTATTTTCTGCAATAGCATGCATGAGCAAACAACCCCTGTTAAAGGGGTAACCCTAACTAAATGTTCAATATAAACAAAAAGAGGCTAATACCAAAATTTTTATCCTGACAGGCTATAATATATTGTGACGTACCCCTAGCATAATTTTCATAACTGCTTTTTTTCAAAAAAAACTTTGACTCTGCCAGGTGATACGTGACATTCATAACACGAGACTCTTATCTTTGATAACTTAAATGAAACAATCTGTTCCCAATCGAAAAATAAATTTTAATTTTTAAATATTTTAATTTATTAGAAACAAAATCAATACCCTGCTTATTATATCTATGATCATTAAAATTTTAAAGAGGTTTCAAATATTTTTCATACATTTGACCAATTAATGAATCACAATTTACATTTGTGCAACTTTCAATAATACATTTAATTGTAATTATTTCAACATCTGTATTGAAAGTTGGACGTAATGATAAAATTAATTTAAATTTTATAATATATGTTGAAATTACTGTCAATGAAAACTTTTATCATTATGTGCACTAATTTAGTTTCTCACCCTGTGATGTTTTCTTAATGTTACTTATTGTGCCAATTGTTACGTCCGGACTTCCAACCTTTCTCAAAATTCGCCAGTGTAGTTATTTTTTTATTTTTATAATCTTCATGTCCAAATTTTTGCTTCAAATATCCATCTCCATATCTAGAAATCTTCGAGTTCTCAAGTCTTAAATTATTTCGACATCTCAACTAATCCAAATTCAAAATTTTTAATCGTAACTAGTTTATTTCATTTTAAAACTTGACTCTATTTCAACACAAAATTTTTGTACCTCCTCGTTTTTTATCTCCTTGATTCCTTTTTATCTCTCTTCCCCCACACAAATTTTCACTCTTGCCAAATTAAATTTAATAAAATTTCGCAAAATTTCAAAAACGACTGCGTAGAAAATGTATTAAACTTGCTTTTTTATTATTCTCACTTCGACGTGTTTTAAACCCTATCCAATTATCATAAATGTCTTTGATCATCATTAATTTTTACTTTCTTCTCGTTTGAAAATTATTTTTTTAAATCATCTTTACCTTTAAATTAATTTAAATTATTAATGCTAGGTAAATGATTTTGATTTCTTAATTTATTTTTGCGTTCTCTACAATTACGACAAGTCTTTCTACGGTTGCAGATTGTTTTCATTTCTGTTAGTATCAAAATCTTTATCCCTTGATTGGCTTTAACATCAACCCGAAAATGTACAACTAAATACTTAAATTATTTAATTAGTATGTAAAAAAAACATGACAATATGTATATGTATTGTCATGTAAGACATCATCGATACATCATATTATAACAAAGTTATAAACATTTACGGGTCACATAAGTCGTGCACCTAACAATATAAACGAAACTTAAACACTTTTCAGAAATAATACAATTTAAAATTGATATTAACAGTTGCACTTGCGTATTCCACCTCAAGAATGGTAAGTTTGGTATTCAGAACACTTAAAACTATACATCTGTTACTTAAAACTTAACAATAATCAACTTTAAATGACTGCGGGAGGTTATAAATTTCATATAAATTAACACAGAATTGTTAATTTTTAGAATAAAGTTTACATCTTAAGTAGACAGATTGGATCAAATTTGCATTAAAAGGTTTTCTCAAATTGGGACTCGTTATCCAAGATCTACAATTTTATTGTACAAGCGATTTTTCTGTTACGGTTTGATTTTATTTTTAAGTAAAATTCAATGGTTGTGAAAGATTTTCAAAAGGTGGCATCCTAATTCACTTTTGAATTCAAATTTAATGAAAATTATTATCATAATTGATAATTCGTACGTTTTTAATTTTAATTTTAACTTTGCGATTTTGGAGAAAAGTTATAATTTATAACTCGAATAATTATATTTGGACGACGTAGCTAATCAATTTTTTTTGGTGAAAATTGCGTTATTTTCTCATCCAGATTTATTTGGGATTAGTATTGATTGCTACGATTTTCTTTTTGGATTTCTTCTCCTAATTTTTACGTTTACTTAGGAAGTTATTCGATCTTCATTTGAAGGATTAAATTCGTTCATGAACCATTGCTTTGCTATGTTTGATAATTTTATTCCACATTTGTTAAGTTGAATTTTTATAGGGTGTTAATAGCGGTTCACCAGCTATTAAGTCTTTTATTTGGATTTCCGATATCAACCAGTGTATCATATCGATCGTGGCGTTACTCTTTTTTACTTCTTGGTTATCTGGTGTCCTATTTCTGGCTGTATAGTTATTGGGTAATCCACCTGTATAGCAACACATCAGCTTGGATAATTCAGTCGAACATTGGTATTGCTATCGCTATCCTGATCTAACTATCGAGAGAAGACAACGGAAAGCTAAGATTTTGTTTGTTTGTGCCGTCATTTATTATTGTTAATTATCATTTTTTTGCGCGAAAAATATTGGGTGGTTTTTTTGATTATAATTTTATATTTAAAAACATCTAATCAACTCGAATAAAGCTGTAGAAATTATTACGGTATTTGTACGCCAAAGTATACGTATACGCGGTAACTATAACGCGAGTTTTTTTTATTTTATATATTGTCATGTTTCGTAACAAAAAAAATAAATAAATAAAAATAATAATTATTAATTATATAAGGGGATTAAGGAGCCTATAATCCACGAGAAAAAATTGGCACTTGAGGCGCAGCCGAGAGTCAAATTTTTTTGAGAGGATTAGAGGCTTGTTAATTCCCGAATGTAATTCAACGTTTTATCCACGACCATGACCAAAACCACAAGAAAAACTTCTAGTTTTGAGAAACGTCAAATTTGACAAATTTATTTTGATCAAGAATTCTGATTTTGAGCTAAAAACTGGAAAGTCTTGGAATCGTTTCTATGACATGCGTTTGTTTATTTGTCAACAAGAGCGACAAAATTTGTAAAATCGACACAAAAAATGAGTGATAATGCTGATAATTTCTTCATTCCGGCTGAAATCCAGCAAGAAGCTCAAGAAGCAACATTACGTTTGTTACCAGAAAAAAGCAATTCACAATTCGGAATTCACAAAAAAATTTTCAAAAAAAAATAAATAAATTTCATAAAGTTACACGTTATTGAAGTAGAGAGGAAAAAAGGATTCTTTATCAGTACAAATGTCATTATGGTAGGAACCATAAAAAATGAAAAATTTTCTCGCGAAATAGCGGCTACTCAGATAAAAAAGTTGATTTTTTCAGTTATTTTTTAACTTTCCGAATTTTTAAAAAATAGTAAAAATTATGATTTTTTGTTGGTTCCAACTATAGGGAGATATATAAAGAAAATTCATACAAAATTTCAAGAAAATCGGTCAATTAGAGCTTGAGATTTTATGTCAACCGTTTCGAAAAAAACACGATTAAAAATTTAAGTTAAGTTTCAGGCAGTCTAACTGATAGAACAATACATATTACTTACATTTTTTTAATCAACGATTCCGGCTCCATATATCGGGCCTTCTTCTACCTCAAATTGAATATTTAAATACTTTTCTTAGATTCGTTCCATCTAAACCGGTCGAGTTGCCACGACACTAAAATGGTAAAAATTTTTAAAATAATTGGAATTTCAAAAAATTCTTTTAAGAAGATATTCTTGAATATCTAAACTATCGAAATATGAAAACAAAAATTTTCGAATTTTTCAACTTTCTAGACTAGAATACTGCCTTAAGGTAAGTGAATACAACGACGCGCCACACATCTTAGAGGTGGCATACATAGAAGCTTGGTACCACGATTTAAATAAAGCGCTCCATACTCATTTTTTTACGATTCAATTAAATTTGCACACATTCAACATTTCATTCATCAACAAATAAAAGATAAACAATTAAAGGTCGGCGACACAGCAGTATATTATAATTAATAAGAAACAAGAAAATAGTTTACATTTCTGAAAATTATCACTGCACTGGGGTTTATACCCCATTTTGAAGTTTGTGACAAAGCAATTTTTTTTAAAGAAAGAATTACTGAATTCCTCGTGGTACTTTCACTGAAAAATGATTGCTATAGTTTGTCATCAACTTCAAAATAATTTAATAAATCATACTATAGTGAACCTTGGGTCTGAAAGGGTTAATTCAAGTTTTTTTTATAAACAACATTTTACAAAAGAACTAACGGTCTAATTCGAATAGGAAATTTAACGAGCTAACAACTTTAGAATTTTTTAATTTATTTACATGTTTAGTTTACTCGAGTTAATTACTGAGAATTAGTAGAATTAAATTGTTCTGATTTTATTGTATAGATCATTTATTGTGGTAGCTTAAAGACCTCATTAAAAATTTATATTTTTATAAATTTGTTGTGTATATTTTTTTATTTTTAATATTAATATTGTGATATTATTTAATAAATTAATTTTTTAACTTGTGAAATATAATTAAATAATCTTGAAATAAACAAGTTAATAAAATTAAATTATTATTTATTATATATTATTATATATTACCTTATATATTATTTATAAATCCATATTCCTATGAATAGAATAATAACATGATCTTAATATAATTATTATATTATAAAGAAATTGTTTACAGAATTGAAAAAACTAAAAAATGAAACATTTCACAAAAACATACATGATCAGACTTCAGCGGTACTTAATACTTATGAAGATATTATGAAGATATTTGAAAATATTACAGCAGTAATGACATATATAGATGATTTACAACAAAATTTGCTCAATGTCTCTAAATCTATATTTGACAATCAAAAGAACATGGAGATTAATTTAAAAAATGTTGATGATTTTGACCAACTGCAAACTGAAAATACGATAAAATTAAACAAATATCATAAACAGCTAAAAAATGTTAAAGAACAATTACATCATTCAACAGAATCTGTAAGTAATACGTTTAAAATCATATTAAAATTTAATTCTAAATTTAAAACCTTACCTATTAGAATGTGACCAATACGTAATTATCAATTTGATAAGTAGAAAGCACACACAAAAAATAGTAATATAATCTATGTACTTATTATATATTGTGGTGTTCCAAAAGGATTCGCTCCCACCCTGTACATTTTTGTAGAAAATTTTATTTTTGTAAATTTGAATTGTAAGATTGGGAAATTAGACAGGTAGGGACAAATCGAAGTGGATACCAGACTTTTTGCCGATAGTGGCCGCGCGAGCCTGTTGTGCAATTTTGGCTCGAAGCAATTATTTAAGATTTTTAGAATTGTTGAAGTTGTGAGTAAATTTTTTAATTTGGATAAAGTGATTTGATGCAAATGCATTATTGCGCTTTTTTCGGAAGTATAATTCTTGATATTTTGGATTTTTAGAATTTTTGATAAGTTGCTATCGAGTGGTAGTCGTTTGATTGATTTGATTGCTTTGAAAAGAGAATCGTGGAAATTATAAATTGGACGTGGAATATTTTAAGCGAATTTCGCACATTCGAATAATTTCGCACTAATAATTAGGCGGTTTGGATAAGGTAGAAATTAAAAATACGAGCCCAGTAAAATTTTATTTTGCATTGAATTTTTTGATTACGTTAAGAATCGCCAAATTCATGCAAAATTAACTGAATGAAATAATAAACCAAATTCATTTTATTTTTATGCGATTGAGTGAAACTTTACAATACATATAATATCGCAGAGAACTGATTTACATGACACATTATTCCGAATCGCCGTTTTGGCAAATAATTCTTACAATTTTGCCACATTTTAAATGCAATTTTTTCTTGTATTTAATGCATGCAATAGAGTTGTTGCGGTTCAGGCGACGAAGCATTCGCTTCCAAGCAGATGATGCATTTACCAACGTGGTTTTTTTGCAACGGTCCAACCTTGACAACAAGTTCCATCACCACATCGCGTCACACTACATCCAAACAGGTAACCAAATTGAATTTTTTCCTTGATTAATTTTTAAAAACTATCCACATAACATATTTTAGATGCTTATCTTGACGAATTCATGTTTTCCTCCAAGTTTTCATGCTCTATTTGCAGCTGCTGGAAAACTTTTTTATCTTTGTTCAGGGAATGAGTGCACAACACGTTTCAACATTAGATTCCGAAATCAGTAATGGCACAAAAAGTTCGTTGTCATTGAAGGATGTTTTGCCACACTCGCACATAGATGGTTTCAGTGATCTACACTGAAAAATTGCAGTGGGCCGACCTAGATAACGGACCAACCCTGACAACATTCGCCTATATATTGTGGTGTTTCAAAAGGTTTCGGACCCACCCTATACATTTTGGTGAAAATTTATTTTAGTAGTTGAGTTGTAAGATTGAAAAATTTGCTAGGTGGGGGCCGATCACAGAAAATGCTAGGTATTTTGCCAAGAGAAACCGCACGAGCATGTTGTGCAATTTTTGCAAAAGAATGGTCGCCGGAGCGGTTATTTAAAGTTTTGGATCTGAGAGTTTTGATTGAGATATTTTTGATATTTGGTGATTTTATGCAAATATTATTTTGCGAATGATAGTTTTTGAATGATATTGACTTTGTGAATAATTGGAAATATTTTGGTCGGATGTGGCCTCTGAGATTGAAAAATTTGTGAGTTGGAATTTTGGATTTTGTTTTTTTGATTAAAGATTATTTTTGATGAGCGATATTTTTCTATTACAAGCTTGGATTAATTTTTGGATTCTTAAAAAAATAAATTTGTTTATAGCTGAAAAGTTAAAATTAAAATTCGTAAGAGCACAGTGTGGCGTGAACGATAAAGCGTCGATTTGGATAAAGGCAATCGCAAGTTCGAACATTGTAAAAGTATAATTTTTATTTTTAAATTTGCGAAGTATAATTTTAGTTTTGCAAATAATTTTTGAATGCTTAATGATATTTATTAATAAGAAAATTCACCTAGGGATAGAATTAATCTTTTAATTGTCGCCGTAACGTGAGGCTCGATTTTATTGGAACTGTAATTGGATTTGATTTGTACTTAAATTGGCTTTTTTTCTTAAATTGGTTCGTTTTTATAATTGCATCTTCTTTATTTTACACATTTTGGTTCGACTTGAATTACATCCAACTATATGAAGTCAGGGAAGCCATAGGAACCGACTCTTGAATAGAGCTCAATGCTGTCCGACCGTTGTTGGCCGAGGTAAACAAAAAAAAGATATTAAAGGCTTCTTCCTACATTTTTTGTAAAAGAATGGCCGCCAGAGCGGTTATTTAAAGTTTTGGATCTGAGAGTTTTGATCGAGATATTTTTGATATTTGGTGAGAATTTTATGCAAATATTATTTTAAGAATGGTGGTTTTTGAATGATAATATACTTTGATAATAATAAAATGTGTTTCGAAAAGCAAAAAAAAAACATTAATTTCATTTATTTTGTAAAATAATTTTGAAGTTTGTTTGTTTTATTATTTATTTATTATTAAAAATTAAAAATATTGTATTAAAAATGGTTTGTTAAGTTTTGCTATGTAAATAAAAAGGTAGGGAGAACGAGAACTTGAAAGAGTGAGACTTGAAAAGTTAGTAGGTTGATGCAGTAGACTTAGGTAGACGCTTTGGCGTCAAGCGGATGAAACACCATTCCCGCAATTCTAATTAAGATTGTTAATTGAGTGAATATAAATAAGTTAAATTAAGTTGTTGTTTTATTTAATTAATAACGTGAAGTGTAAATAAAATAATAAAGGTGAAAGAATTGGTGAAATTTTGGTCGATGCATTGAATTGCGTTGCAGCAAATTTGTTTAACCAGGCGTACTGAAGCCAGCTGGGATACCATGTGCGCTTCAATACAAGATTGCAAGGTAAAAGTTGAGCATTTTTAATTTTAATTGACGATTTTAAAAACAATTTGAGGAGTCTCATTGCTAAAAATAATGGATGAAACCCAGCTAAGAATAATTTTTGGAATTAAGCAAATTTAGAAGATTTGTATAGCTAGGGTCATTGCAATATAATATAATATAATATAATATAATAATATAATAATATAAAATGGTTAAGGTTATTAACATGTGATAATATTTTTTAATAAAATTAATTTTTACATGTTACATGAAATTGAAAAATAATATAATTCATAACTTACATAAAATTGTTCAAAAACTATTTAAATGAATGATATAGCTTGCGACACTCTGTTATAACTGATGTTTCGATTTTGAATTTTGAATTTAATGCATAATTTTTCAATCATTTCAATAATTTTTCCAGGTTTGCCTGATGAGATTCCGAAAATCAAAACATCAGTTATAACAGGGTGTCGCAAGCTATATCATTCATTTAAATAGTTTTTGAACAATTTTATGTAAGTTATGAATTAAATTATTTTTCAATTTCATGTAACATGTAAAAATTAATTTTATTAAAAAATATAATAATATAATAATATAATATAATATAATAATATATATAATGATAATATATTTTGAATGGTAATATACCACTACAATATATTGCTGCGACCTTATGCGCGCCTCTGCATATAAAATTTCTATCTCGTTTATGGGATACGTAGGTTCTCGAATGCGAAAATTGTTACAAGTAAGACAATAAAATAACTGTTGGATATTTTTATTTTTATTTGCAAATTTTATAAAATAGGAACAATTATTAATAAAAGCAAAACTTACGCAAATAGCCGACTCCAGCTTTTCTGTTGAAAAAACCAAAATTATCTTCCTTAAAAAAAATATCGCGCACAAACAACACACGACCTTCTTATCTTCAACTCCTTTGAACAGCTTTGTCTGTTCGATTATTTTCTCTTCCTTTTACTGCTCTCTGGATATCTTCAATCCAAAAAAGCAATCATTTTTACCAACAGCTCTTCTTTCACTTTAAACAATATTCTTCACACGAATAAACCTCTATTGAATCCTTTTGTATGCTTCTAAGGCATCAACACGACTCCTCTCTCAATTCAATTCATAAAATTCTTCTCAAACTTTCATCGACCGACCGCTCTGCTAATATTATCTGACTCTTCTTTTTTTTTATTGATTCTTTTATCCCCTTGGATATTTTTTGCAATGTGTCTTCTTTTCATTGGTTGTACTTTAATGTCCTTTTATTTTCAAATCTAGATTTTTCATTATTTAAATTTCGTTGCTGTGTCGGCATTTGATGAGTCATAATACAAACATAAAATAATAAAAGCAAAATCGAAAAACAAATAACTTACTAACTAGACAAACATAAAATATTAAACATACTGAAATCAAAATAAAGAATACACAAAAATAAAACACACGCTGGTAATAAAAATGTTAAGATATAGGTTTGCTTTGTTTTGTACCTCTAGTTGCAAATACAGTTATCTTATTACTAAGTTCGCAACCCATTTTAATCACTTAGTGCAGACGCTACAATATATACATATATATATATATATATATATATAGATTTAAAAAGAGGAAAAGTGAGATCCTTTTGTGATAAATATGAACAAGACGAGATCACTTGTGGAAAGTCGAGATCCATTTTCGGATCTCGTCTTTTTTAACGTGTATATCTAATTTTTCCGTTAAATGTTGGTAAACTATAGATCTCTCTTTTGAATTTTAGGTTGGATATCGTTTTTTGGAAATATTTCGAATTATATACAAAAGTAGTTCAGGAGTAGTTTGGTGGAGCGCTGCCATCGGCAAAGCGTATATGTGTATATCTGCAATTGTTTTTAGCCACGCTGAGATCCGACAAGTTGGCAACGTAGCAAAGCTCAAATTTCAAAACAAGTCGGCAATTTTAGCTAGCAGATATTTTTTCAAGTTTATTTATAGTAAAGAAAATTATAACTAAATATTTTTGAAAATTTATTTTAAATGCATCTTTCCTTATAAATTACTAAATTAGGCTATTAAATTTAAGTTATTAAATTTGTTGCACAATTTTACAAAAAACTTATGCGATACTATTAGCAAGTTGGAAAATTGAAAAATAATTCTTAAATGTAGAATCACCAAACCGGCGCTTCAAAAATTTGACATTGCGGCAACCTACGTAGGTATATGAATTATTGAAAATTTCTTATTTTTGGACATCCGAAGAAATCTTTTCGTGTATTGTTATCAATCGGTTATTGTTATCAAAACTTGTCAGTTTTGACAAGAATAACATGTCAAGAATAAGCATTTGACGCATTGCAAGCCTAAAAACTTTTATTCTGTATTTTGCCGGTTTGGAAGGAATATATTGAGTGAATTTCGTATATTCTCTATAAGGAAACAGTTGTTCATCAACTGTTAATCAAACACAAACTTGACAACATAGAATATCTGGATATTTCAGGAATAAAAAAAAAACTATATATTAAAAAATCTATATATTGTCGTGTTTGGAAACCACAAAAACGTTATTTTATTATTTTGAAGTTTTGTTTGTAAATGTTAACTATTTACTTGTAAATACACTGTACATAGAGTTAAGTTTGAAAGTTTTGTGTTGATAACCGTAATGAATGAACAAAGTGAGAGTAGATTGTTGAAGTCTAGAAGACATGGTTTGCGTTAGCTAAAGGCGGGATAAATATTCATTCCCGTCAAAATTTTAAATTTGATTTTTAATTGTTTTAAAAATAAAAAGTGATTTAGTTTGAATTAAAGATGCTTGCATTAGTGCAATTGATAATTGAATAGAAAATTTAAAGAAATTAGATAAATTTGGTTATTTGAGTAATTGTAAAAAAAATTTTCAATACAAAATTAGTTTGATCGGCGCTGGCAGATGTGGATTGCATATATGTAACCCCGATGCCATAAGGTAACAAAAATAAACTGATACGAAAAATTTACATTTCAAATTTTAAACTTAAATACAATTGTAAGAGTCATGTTAATAATAAATAATAGAACTGAAAAATAATGAAAAATTGTTCATTAAAATAAAATCCAATAACTCCATAACAGAAGTCTTAAAATTTATAATATCATCCTTGAACCACTACTTGAAGGACAATAATTTCACACAAATTGCAAACGTCATTAGAATACTTTAAATAAGTTGTATTATTTGTAATTTTTAATATTTTAATATAATTGAAAATTTTGTTTAAATAATTTTTACCGTATAGTAAAATATAAATAGTATTTACAGTATCGTGCAATCGAATTAGGGCCACTTACAATTTTTTTAATTTTTTAGTTTTTTTAATGCAATTTTTGATATTTGGGAAATTTTAAATGTATGGCAAGTAATAACTATTCAAAAACATTTAAAAACAAATTTTTTGAAAGCAGGTATTAAATTTCACCTTAATTTCAATAAAAGAATTTAAATTTATAAAATTCAGGTATATGAGTACTTAAGCTAGAGAGAGTAGTTTTGGCTGTTGGTCATTATTTAAGGGACTGGCGACTATAACAGGGTTGTATTGTGGTTCAATCTACCCGGCAAGTGTTGTGAACAAGTTGGTTTTTGTGTATTTTGTTTGTGTGTAATATTTTTATTCACCTTAGTGTTATTTTAAATATTTTCAAGTTTTAAAAATTAATTTAACGAAATGGGTAAAAACAAGGACCTTAAATGAGATAAAAAAGTTAAAATTGAGGGTCTTTTAAGATCTTGAAATTATAGCAATCGTGAAATTGCCAAAATGAAATGAATTTCACGTCAATCGGTTGATCGGATTGCAAAATTAATTAAAGAAGATATTCCTAGAACGTCAACCGGGCGATAAAATTGTAGGGGTAAAAAGAAAACTACCACCAGGGAAGATCGGTTAATTATCAGAAAAACCTTAGAAAATTGAAAATCGACCGTAAGAGAAATTAATAGAGTCCTACGCGAAGATGGTGTTTCAATTTCTGAACGTACACTGAAGTCGCGTATGTACGAAGCTGGAATCAAGAGTCGGCGACCAGCAAAGAAACCCAAATTGACTTCGAAAATGAAGAGTGTTCGACTTAAATGGGCTAGAGAGCACAAACATTTTACTGAAGCAGATTGGTCAAATGCATATAGCCAAAAAATTAACAATTTATGTAATATTAAAATTTCTTCATATTTTTTTTTTTCATAGGTCATCTTCAGCGACGAGACACGGCTTGAATGTGTAACGGAAATGGTACAATACATAAAGAGGAGATCATCTGAACGTTTAAAAGAGTTCTGCATCGTAGAAACAATAAAGCACCCACCTGCAGTGATGATTTGGTCGGCTATTACCGCTGAAGGACTTGGACCACTTTATTTTGTTACCAATACATGGAATAAACTTCAATATAAAGAAGTGGTTGAAACGGTTTTAGTACCGTATATGGCAACTTTAGGTAGTAGCCGTAAACGCTACACATTTATGCAGGATGGTGCACCCTGTCATAGGGCTAAAACAATCATGGACACGTTGAAACGGTTGCATATCAAGGTGTTGCCTTGGCCAGGTAATTCGCCCGACCTAAATGCAATTGAAAATGTTTGGAAAACATTAAAGCTGTTGGTTTATAAACGAAACAATCCCACAATAGCGGCTTTAAAAAAAACATTTGCTTGGTATGGGAAACAGACGAACATTTAAAAGAAGTAGCTCTAGCTTGTATTAGGAGTATGCCAAAAAGGGTGGCTGCAGTAATAAAAGCTAGGGGTAGTATCACAAAATTTTAAGCAAATCATGTGTTTACATAATAAAATTAAAGATTTATTCAAAATTATATATATTTTTTTAAATTAGTACAGGTCATTATAAAAAAATCTATTTTTAATGAGTGGCCCTAATTCAATTGCACGGTACTGTATAATAATTATTATAAGCGCTGTTGTATTGCGCAATAATTTTTTTTAATATATCAAATTTTTAGCATAAACCAAAAAATGCACAAAACACTTTTTCGAAACTAAAATTTTTAAGTTATCACAATATATAAATATTATGATGAACTAGTTCATCGCCTGATGATGCCATAGTATGGTGAAAACGTTTGCGATAATATACATACAGTGTGTTTATATATTGTGATAACTTAAACATTTTAGTTTCGAAAAAGTATTTTGTGCATTTTTTGGTTTATGCTAAAAATTTTGATATGATTAATATCGAGTTACACTACTTAAACCACTTATCTATTGATTATTTTTTTTAACGTTTAGGAAAAGGGTCCCACGAGGAACTTTGAACACGAGCCCAAATTTTGTAGTTACGGCGCTGCTCAAATACGCACTGCTTTATCAAATTTATCAAATTGATTATGTGTAGTTGTTCGGTTTATATAATTTGAAACCTAGGATCCACCCTGTTAAGGTATTTTTAATTTTTGGTGAATAGTTGATTTATAATATAATTAAGTGTAATTATAATTAATTTATAGTCATTAATTAAAATAAATTTTGTAATAAAAGTTCAAAATTGTTCATTTTATTTAAAATTAAAGGAGCTTCATCATTTTTGTATAGTAGGTACTGAGAAAATTATAATCATCTTAGAAAAGCATTTTAAACAAATACTATGATTCAATTACAGACGATCTTTTTGATCTTTCGTAATGGTGTAAACTAATACGTAGTTGTGTCTGGTTGTTTACGTTACGTCTATAACAACACCAAGATGTCGTATAAATTTCATTGCTTCGCGTTATTAAAAACAGTTTCTCGACTGCGGGTATTCTCCTATTTACTACTTATAGAGCGACACCCATAACTTAATAGAAGAACTTCCATAAATGATCTATTCATTGCATACTCTAATATCCGCCATCTGCCAGGTGTGAATCAACTCTGTGGCCTTGAATCCCCACCTTAACCTTCATCCGGGCGCGCCCCTTTCCGTAACATTAGCGGGCGCGCAACGGTAATTTACCGTCTTCGGTTTTTCTTTCGCCATGCATCCAAAATCTTTAAAATCGGGATAAATACGATGAAAAACGTTATAATACTATTTAAACGATAAAACATTTTTATTAAAATTTGAATAATAAAATAAGCTAACACAGTAGGGTTAGGGATTAATTTGTAATTCCTATCTCAAATAGGAGTATCAGACGACTTATCATTTTAACCCATTTTTTTTGAGCGATGTAAATATTAGTGTACTTGATTATGTTATCAATGATTTCCAAAAAAATGATTTGGAAGAAACATTCAGGTCCTATTTTATAGTTCTTAGCTTGGTTCTTGGGACCAGGAAGAGTTTTTATAATGTTTTTTGATTTGATCCTCGATGTTATTGAAACTAGTTTGTTAGCTCAAATAGTGTCATTTTCCTTCCCAATGAAAACTTCAAATTTTGCATTTCCTGATCTTTCTTGTCACACTGATCTTCGTCAATCAGGTCGTGCATTGCGTTATGAAAATCTTCCTCCGAGTCACTTCTATGTTCATCTTGTTCAATGACTTCAGGTTCAAAATTAATATCGTCTTGATCGTCAATTTACTTTTCTTCATCCGAATCCATCTCAAGAAGTCGATGTATATGTATCTTCCAGATTTTTGAAATGTGCCCTGACATGCAATATGCATAGTAAAAATGTGAAATCTAATATGTGACGTCACGATAGTGACGTATTTGGATTATAGTTTACTAAATTGTGAAAAAAGTAATTTGAATTGTGAATACCTACAAAAAATATAAAATCGGTAATTACATTTCGTTGCAATGGCTGAAGAAAATAAATATCACTAATGGGAGCGTAAGTGGTAATCTACCGCCGATATTCGACTGTACAAGTTTGGCGTTGATTGAGACAATTAAACATGAAAATTAGGTAACAACGACACTTCTATCTAGTGTTATATTAAGTCAATTAGGAATACAAAGCACTTCCACCCTCCTTAACATCTGCACGCAAAAGTTTGCGCGTTATTATAAATAAAACGGTAAATTACCGCCCACGCGCCCGGATGAAGGTTAAGAGCGAATTTAACAAATTTGTATGGCTAGAGACATTGCAATATACACTCATTAACGTATCTTTTTCATTAAATAAAATTTTCTCCCATCGTTCTCCCTTCATTAATGTAAAAATAACATATAGTACTATATAGTATATAGTACTAATCAGCGATATTTTGCGTCTAAAGGTGTCATTCTATTAAATTTTCAAATTTAAAAAGTGTTTAGAAAAAATGTAATGGGTAATATATTATGTAAATATCGGAATTTATATTTGATAATCTGTACAACTAGATCTAAATTATGTGTAAAAAGATATTAACTTGCTTACCAGTGCATCAGAAATGATTTCTGTTTTCATACAGTTTTTGTGTACAACAGTAATTCTCGTACCGTTGTACAATCCCTTTCTAGGATTAAGATTTCCCGACAATTTCTCAAGAAGAACGTGAAGTGGCTTTCTGATGGTATCTGGTTGTTAAGGCTAGGATTTTGCGGCGCGCTCTTACATCTACAAGAACAATTCAAAAACGGCTGAATAGATATTTTTCAAATTTGGGAATTATATTTACGATGAATTAAGGATTGCTTAGCCATAATTTTTTTTGGCAAATTTTGAAATTTAGAATTCAAATTCTTTAAATACTATAATTGTAATTTATTTAACAAAAATTAAAGTAGAGGAAATGATTACTAACGAAGAATTATTAATAAAAAAAAAAAAAAATTGACCAGGTGCAAAATTAAATCACATCTACAACTCTATTTAAAAAACGACTGGACGGATTGGTTCAAAATTTTGAGATAATATTTGTGACATTATAAGGATTGCTTAGCGGGGTTTTTGAACTCAAAAATTGTATTTATAACAATAATATTTGTTGTAAAACATAAAAATAATTATCAATTAATAAAATTTTATTTATTTAAAGAATGTACATCTATAAATGAATTCGTAAAAAAATTTTCAACAATTTATGTTACCTATAACGTATTAAAAATGAAATTGAAAATAATTGATGAATTCAAATAATTTTAGATAAAATGGAACATTATAGTTCAGTCAATAGCCCACAGATGGTTATTATATTGTATGCACTTTTGAGCGCACAGTTTTCTGTTTTGTGCAATCGTATAAATTCTTGCGTGCATATCATCTACAATTATTTTTAGGTGGGGGATATGCCTTTCAAATTCATTGTATATCATGTGATACTATAACTAGAAATAGCTGTGTTTACTTTTTGGATGCTTAAAAAACATTTCATAAAAATTATAATTCGCATAATTTTAATGGCGGTAGAAATAATTTCAATTCTATTTAAAAAACATACAATAAAGTGTAAATGCAAAAATAAATATTTTTTATAATAATTTTCTTGTGCAATCGAAAGAAAATAAGTGATTCAAATGTTTATTTTTTATTTCTTCCGTAATGAATCGGTCTTGTTATCGTTTTATACATTTTCATCTTTGTATCTTTTTCTAGGTTTCCATTTTTCAAGAGTACTTTGTTTCGTGTTTAATTATTTAATGCTTTCTTTAATTATACAAATAAAATAGTTTTCATATCAATATTGCCACAAAAAAATGTTTTCTCTTTGGATTGCAAAAGACTAATTGAAGAAAATCAAAAAACATTCATTATTTCCGCGTGGTGTTTAGATTATAATAGCACAAGTAGGACCGGCGCTGGAATATTTGACGCTCTAGGTAAAATTTTATCAGTGCCCCCCCCCCATTTATATAGCAGTGCTGAGCTGAAAAACAAAAATTCGCGATATTTAAAAAAATACTGATTTACATATTTTTATTAAAAAAAACCTTTTCTAACAAAAATAAAACTAAAAAAAATCAAATTTTAACTTTTCTAGTTTTTTTTGCGGCAAAAGTTGTTAAAAGTTTTTTCAAATTGAATGTTTCTTTCTGTTCTATAGAAATAATAATTTTATTTGCGCTGGAATTGAATTGAATTGAGGATCAGGATTATCGACGTCCGGATTATCGAAGTACTACTGTATAATCGCAAAACGCATTAATTAGATAAATAAATTCTATTATTATACCACGAATACTTTTCATTTTTTGATGTAAGTTTTGTAGATCCTCTTTTTGTTTGTACCGTAAAGTGGGGCGACTTTGATATTACGGTGCGGCTTTGATAACTGCCTTCTCTGCAAACTGCAGCCGCACTGGTACATTTTAAAATTACCGCTAATTGCATTAATTACGTCCACGCCTACAGATCTTAAAATCATTGTAAAAATAGTTTTTTTTATTAAGTAACGTGCAATAAATTGATCAAAAACGCCGGTCATCGGCCTAAGAAGATTTTTTTAGTCGTTATAGCTTCAAATGTGCAAAGGTTGGTAATATTTTATAGTATTTTTTAATCAGGCATGTCTTGAGAACATATAATCTCAAATAAACTTTACAAAAAAAACTATCATGTGGTTAAAAATCTTGTTAAACCGTCGTGGGGTCACTTTGATCATAAACTAAGAGGCGACTTTGATTCTTATATTTAATAGTTTTTTGGTTATTTTGAGCAAATTTTGGCAATTTTTGACTTCAGATGGTCCGAGTCTATAAGAGGAAATCCGGAACTAAGGATTATAAGCATTACTCACAAGGCTAACTGGATGAAGCTATTCAGAGAATTTCATTTAAGTTTTTAATAAATACTGCAAAATTATATTTAGGTATAAACGTACAAACACTTATTTATTTTTTTTATACAAGAATATGTATTTTTTATGTAAATAAACACCTAATACAATAAAAAGACTTCGATCAAAGTCGCCCCCAAAACAATATCTGTTTTAACTCAAAAACTACAACACCGATTTTAACATGAAGCGAAAGTAATCACTCTAGACAGGTTCTCTGCATTTTAAACGTATTTTCAGAGGGGGCGAGTTCAAAGTGGCCCTATCGAGGTGTAAAGTTGATCAGCAAGTTTTTATTTTTTTACTGCGCGTATTACAAAAAATTAATTTCTCTTTAGCATAAAGTCGTCTCTGCATGCCATCACCAATCGTTTGGTATTTTTTAACTTTAAAGTTAAAATCAATCAAATCTAATACTATATGCGAAATACAAATTAAATTGAACAAAGTCACCCCATTTTACGGTAGCGAATTAAACTATAATATAATTTCGAAAATCTTTTAGTTCTGCTAGGGAGCATCTGGGAAATCCTTCCGCCCCTTGGTTCCGTCTTTAGGTACTTTTTTTATAAAAAATAATCATAGTAAAATCAAATTCATATAATGGTAATAGAAGAATTAAATCGGTTGTGAAAATTTAATATTCATCTTAGAATAAATAATGCTTTCGTCGATTTTTTTAATAGAAAATTCAGTTTTTACTTTGGCTTATTAGTTTTTGCAGCAATAGTGATAAAAGACGAATGTGCAATTCCTTCATCAGATTTAAATAAATATTTTTAATTTATCCACAAAACTGTCGGATATTTAGACACTTATGGTTGATTGCCCAATGATTTCAAATGCCATTCAGTATTATAAGAGTTATCAAATAATATTATGTGTTCTGTATAACAATGCATTTAAATTTTTGTAATTATAGTAAAATTTTAATTTTTGCATTTTTAAATATAACATTTTATAACAATATAATCCAAATCATTTTGAACAGTGATCTCAAGACATAGTAATTATTGTCGGATAACTGCAAAAGTAAAGTGAGATCGAGTTTTATGCATATCTCTCCTTGCAAGGTTAAATTCCAGTTGCATTGGGCTTAGTTTTATACGATTACGAAAAATATTATTAATGTTATATAGTCGAACAAGTGCGAAATTATAATATTATATCAAATTTATATGCATTTATACTTATTTTAGTGTTAATAATTTTTTATCTTATGTGATCTTAAATTTATCTTAAACATTTTATAATTTCATATAAAAATGGTGTTATTTTTAAAATCATTTAAATCACCAACAGCTTTGTATACGTTTAGTTCTAGGAAACTAAAAATTTGTATAAAATTACCATCATAAAATATGTACGAGTATAAAAATACTAAGTAAACCTTTGAAAATTCTCCCCGCTCTTACAATTGATAAAATTTTTAAACTACATAACAGAGAGGGTAATTTTCGTATTTTAAAAGGAGGAGCTTATCGATCGTATGTTAGAAATAGCGACGCGTATCGGTAAAACAATAATAAGTTAGATGACTTAAAAATTTGTTAAACGTGTTGTCTACCCGCGAATTATAAAATACAACGAGCTTATAAGCCCCCTCGCGTTCGTGAATCAAAGTTAGCTGCGTATATCTTATCCTTAAGAAATTTGGTAAGGAAATTTAAAACATTAGATGATACTTGACTGACAATTGAACCTACGCCGTAGTAGATTTCAGTCGTACTAGTAATCTGTTCAACGAGCTTTTTATTCATCTGCAGCGTATGTGCGTTTGTGGGAGCAACTATGACGTTTCGCTGAATCATTGACCGACATCTCTTGAATGCATGTACCGAAAATTGATTTTATTAAATTACAAGTTTCAACTGTTTGTTGTGATATCTCGATCGTAGAGTTTTAGAAAATTGCTGGAAATGGAAAATGGCTCTTACAGCTCTAGGGATCAGTTGATGCCACGTGAAATGTAGCAATTTTAAATATTAAATAAAGTTTGCATTATAACCATTACTACCATTTTATTGGTCATTTTAATATCTTACAATTAAATATTATACAAAATCACGTTTAAATTTCCATATTCTCTAATAATTATCATCCGATTAATTTTTTTTTATTTTAGCTTAATAAATACGATACCAACTTAAAACTTATGAAAGAATACCTCACTGTATTAAATATTCTTCCAACATCTCATGAACAGTTAAATAAAATTGAAAACGATATTGAAATAATGGAAGAAATAATGAGTAGGATATACTACTTAAAGAAATTACTTACTCAAAGAAATCAATTGAAACAACAAGTAAATAATATTAAAGCAATAATTGAAAGCTTGCCAGATGATGATAGTACTCTTTGCGAAGCCGCTCAAACAGAACCAAAATTAAATCTAAACTAGGTAAGTTTACAAATAGTGCGGGCAGTATTTTATTTATAATAATCACAAAACAAAGAATCTGAAAGTTCAAATTGTTGTAGAGTACTCTAATCGCTATAAAACGCTTAAAGGTTGTTCTAGTGGGAGTTTCTGGGTTAAAAGACAAAATTTGTATAAAATTGAAGTTTATAATGGCATATAATTCATAACCTTAAGGTAGTTTAAAAGAGTAGACAGAAAGCTGCTTTTATTAAAAATTGTGAATATACATTTAAAAAAATTCAGTAGCGGCTTGTCTTAAGGGGCACAAGGGCACGTGCCCTTCCATCCCAAAACCAAAAACAAGGCTTAGCTTAAAATAATTTATTTATTTTTTAATTAATTTTTATTTATTTTCTAATTAATTTTTAATTATTTTATATTACATTATTTTGTAGTTTATTCCAACAAACTATTATAATAGAGTCACGCAAATCGTCACACAAACGCTAGCTAACCCTAGTGCTCGACAGTCAAGTTTTATGTACTAAAATGCATTTTTAAAGTTAACCGACAGGTTGAAAACGGGTCACACTCTAAGAAACCCTTATCGGTAATCAGTTGGGTTCATAACACCAGAAGTGTATGACGTGTTGCTTAATTAGTTTACAAGTTGTGTTTTTATGCTTTTACTTTTAAAATGTATGAAGTATTTAATATGCATTTTGTGCAATATATATATTACTAATAAACTATTTTGTTTTTATTGTTTGTTGCAGTGGCGGCTTGTGAAAAATATTCTTGGGTGTTCTGCATTATAAAAATGGCAAGATGTCAGTAAAATGACAATCTCAAAAAATAAACTTACTTATTGCACATTTTTAAATATTAAACGTACAACACTTATCTAGAATGTAGTACTTTATATGATTTTACATTTTTAGAATAAATTGCAATTTTCGAAAAAATTTATTAAGTACGGCTTATGAGAGAAGTTGTGTTAAAAATATTAGTAATATTTTATTTTACTTTTTCTTTATTTAATTCATAAGCATTTATTTTATGTACTAGTAGGTATAAGATATTATCTTCGATATTCATAATTTCAATTAAAGTTCATAACGCAAAATGTGTTTAAAATAAAATCGTATATGTTCGTAAAACCAGAGCTGCAATAATTATTACAGTACTTATTTGACTGACTGATAAAAGTACTTATAACTCAAAGCAACATAAGAAGCGCGCTTTGAAAGCAAAATTGATTATTCTTCAATTATTGAAATAATCTTAAATGTGGTGATTGTGCTAATAAGTAATAATTAATTTTGTACACTTCATTCTTATTATTGGCGGTTCTGCAGCTTTGCAGTTCCTATGGTAGAACCGCCCCTGGCTTGTTGTTAAAAAAGAAAAATTTCCGTAGGTTACTAACCGTGAAGTTATTTACATCATATAGAAATGCAGAAATTGCTTATAATGTGTTAGGGATTATCGATATTCGATTATATTATCGATTATCGTATTTATTTGGGTTTCGTCGATTTTGCTGCTGAATTCGATTCCGTTCTTGGTGTACATAATATAAAAGAAGCAAAATTATTTAAAGGAGCTTCAAAAACGATACAAAACGAACCACTAGGCGCAATATTTGCAGTTTATAAAAGTGAAGTCATCAAGCAAATCAACTCAGCAAATTTTATTTAACATTTAAAAATTAATTAGAAAAAAAAAGGTTATTCAAATCAACAACAATTAGTTGTAATATTTCGTTACATGTATGAAGAATCAATTTGTGAACGATTCTGGTCTTTTATTTATTGAAAAAACTTTGTTCGAGGAATACCAGAGATATTCTGGTATTATTGATGATAAAGGAATTAAAAATTTTTCTAACAATAAGGGTAGGATAGAGTTTTTCATTATAAATAAAAAAAAAATTTTTTTTTTTAATTTTGTGCCCTCTCACTGGAAAATGTTACGAGCCGCGACTGAAAAACTTTACGATATATCTACAGAATGCTGTACATTTCAAAATGTTGAAATTGTAAACCCAAATTGTGTAAATAGAAAATAATTCTAAAGTTTAGAATTTTTTTAAAGTATTTTTGTGGTATTTAGTAGCAGGTGATGTTAAAATAATCAAACTTAACAAAATTTTAACATTTTGTTAAGTTTCATTATTCAAATTGTGTAGTTTATTAATACAGTGTATGTTTAAAAAAAGTAAACATTTGTATCTATCTGTAAATTTTTATGTTTTCAAACCTAAATTGTGCTTATTTTTAACCCACAGTATGATATAAAAAGGCATGAATCATTGTGTATTATCTATATTTTTTATCTTCAATAGTTACCAGAATGCCCAACATGGGCGTAAGGCGCGATCGGTAATTAAGGGTCGCGAAAAACACTTATACAAATAATTATAACAAGAGTAACAATGGTTACAAGGGTACTTTTGAAATAAAAATTTTAAACTTTTTTTTGTAAATTTAAAATTTTACATTTTTAAACATTTTTATTTAGATAAAGGTTGGTCACCTCTTGTGACGTAATTAAAATACGATTCCTTAGAATAAGTGTTAGATTAGCTAATAATATTATAATGTAAGTTAGTTATAATTGAAACATTAAAGAAGCAACAATAAATATTGCAACGCAACTTCTCTTGTTTTATTTGTTAAGCTAGAATTTTGTTCATTATAATTCGTTTTCGAAAAATAACAAAAAATTAAATTACTTAAATGGCGTAGTCGTAAAGATTGTTTTCACGAAAATCAAAAATCGACACTTTCGGCGAACTAATTTTACCAACTTTAGAATTAGTTCCTTAGAAGACAAAGAACCACCTGCAACAAAAGAAAATAATAAAGAAGACAGAAGAAGGCTAGAAGTAGATAATTTCAAGTGTTCATCGAGGTCCGACGAAGTGCTGTTTCAAACCGACGCCGACGTCTTCAAAGGAGCAACTTGTGCTTCACCAGGAACCAGTGCAGTGCATCAACCGCCCGATTCAAACTTCGATAACGGTGAGTCGATCCATTGAATGTTTCCCTTTGCATAATTTTAAGAAAAATTTAGAAGTGTTTTAAGTTTTAAGATAAAACTGATTAATTCAAAAAAAAATAATAACAAAATATTTCAATATTAAGGAAGTAATTTGATCAAGTAATATATTTAAAATAAAATTAATTAATCATTATAAATAAAAACTGCATTACAAATTTAATTTCAATTTTGAATTGTGTATGCGATTAATATAAAATTAATGCGAAAGCCGTATCAAGTCCCCGGAAATCGTAAATTTGTTCCTTTAAGTACCATAAAAGAAATTGAAAGCGATACCACTGAAATGGCGATAAATTATCAATTATTTAAGATAGATCTCGATACAATACCTATTTTTGAAGGAAATGAAACTCAAATCAATAATTTTAATAGAACCGTTGAAAATATAATAATAAAATATACTCAATTTGAAGAATTAAGTTCCACAATACGCGCTAGCATATTTTCAAAATTTAGAGGTAAAGCAGCTGAAATTTTATGTCCCAGAAATGATCTGGTTACGTGGGAACAAATAAAAAATGCAATATTGCAACATTTTTCAGATAGTCGTTCAATAGAACAATTGCTCGTTGATTTTAACAATATTCGGTTAGATCGAAACGAAAGTATTATAAACTTTGGCAATAGAATTAGGAGTCAACTAGCTAAACTAATTTCAAAAATTAATTTGACAAATTTAGATAACCAGGAAATAAGACGCAGATTGTATACAGCAAATGCATTTGACCGTTTTCTCGTATCAATTCCTCATAATATTTCTTGTCAAATTCGTCTAAGACAACCAGAAAATTTAGATCAAGCTATCACTTTTGCAAATGACGAAATAAATTTTATGAATAGGAGTAATGCCCTTAAACAAAATACACCGCATATTTATTTTCCAACAACTTTCCCATCGCGTAACTCGAACTTAAATAATAAACCTTTGCTAACTAGACAAAATAATAAATCAAACAATGTACAAACCGTCGTCGTTTCAAAATCAAGGGCAAGTACCAAATTTTAGTAGACCAATACAATCGAGTCAACAACGTGGACAACAATTAGTCAACAATTTAGTCTTAAAAATCCTTATCACCAATTTTACAGACCTAATTATAATTTCCAAAAAACCCCATTTAGTAGTCAAGTACAACGTAATAATAATTACACCCAACAAACTAAACAATTTAACCCAGAACCAATGTCAACCCAGACAACTTTAACTTGCGAAGAAAACACCAATTTTAGCGAAAATTATCCAAATTTAGATTCTTCTGAAAATTACCAAAATTCCGATTTTGCAGAAAATTATCAATTTTACAGCGAAAAAAATGATCAAAATAGTTATGACAATAATGTACAGTTTTATGAAATGACTGAAGATAGTTTTCAAAAACACGAAAGTCAAAATGAACAGAATAATGTTGATGTAAATTTTTCACTTAAATCACCTCTCGAATCATATAACGTAGAATTCAATATTCGTCCGGATTTGCCTTATATTTTTATTCCATCTCTAAATTCAAAATTTCTTATCGACACAGGTAGTACTGTAAATATTGTAAAACCTTCAATAGCAAAAAAATATTTTCCTAATCGAGTTTTCTCTTAAATCGTACGAAATTTATCAGTTAATCGGTTGTAACGTTCATGTTGATCAGGCACGTAACTACGGGGGGGCCAGGGTGGGCCATGGCCCACCTAAAAGTTGTGCTGGCCCACCCTTGTGCCCACCCTGGCAAATAAAGAATTTCGTTCCAATAATTTCGTGATTTATTTCTGACTAATTATGTTTAAAATATTTTACATACCCATTTTTAAGATAATCGCATTATTGCATTATTTTTTGTTATTAGTCACGTAATACATACATATAACATAATAATGTATAACTCGGCTAGCTTGCGGACGCGATTTAGCGTCTCAATAGGGTAATTCGAGCTAGGAGATCGATATGTGATATCTAAATCATTTTAACACGCATCATTTTAACACGTAGGTATTTAAGATTACTCTAATTTATTATTATGCTTTTTTGCAACTTCGCTTATTTCTATGCGCTTTTCATTTTAAAACATCAGTCTTCCGATGCTGATATTGAAATGTACATTTGCGGGCGGTTGTGTATTTTCATATGTACATACTAATACTACATACTGATATAATTTTTATCAAAAATGTTTGGCAAGCGACGAGCAACACTTACAGATTTTTTTTCAAAAAAAATAAAACTTAGCGAAGATGTGGATCCTGCCTCGACACCATCTGGAAGCGGCACCGCCGGTACTTCTGGATTAGTGATAGTTACGTTTCAAAAACATTGTCCCATGATTTGAACCAAGAAAATCAAAATTCAGATGATGATTTAAAGACAGATGACGATCTGGATGTTATCGATTCTGAAGAAGAAGAAGACGAACCAGAACTTCAATTTGAAGAATGGTTAACACAAACAACAGGTAATCGAGGTGAAGCTGAAAACATAATAAGTGCACCAGGACCTGCCGATCTTTCCCAAAATCCTAGGGATGTACCCATACAACCTAGAATAAAATTTTACCCGAAGACTAAATTTGGGAACCGACTAAGACAATTCAACAGTAATTGGTTTGGTTTATTTGCGTGGTTGGAATATAGTGTTTTAACAGATTCCGCGTTTTGTTTCGCGTGCAGACATTTTTTAGTTGGTGAAACGTCAAATACCGTTTTTGTGAGTGTTGGTTTTAGAAACTGGAAACGTGCCTTGGAAACTGATTCCGGCTTGAAGAAACATGCTACAAGCACGGAACACAAAAATTGTGAAATAAAGTGGACACATTACAAAAAAATGAATGCAATTAGAAGTTCGGTATCTGTACAAATTAACGAAGCGCATCTTGCTCTCGTTAAAGAGAATAGGGCGTATATTAGCATTATTGCTGATATTTTATTATATACGGCTACACAAAATATTGCTCAAAGAGGTGATAACGAGACCGAACACAGTACTAATAGAGGAAATTTTCTCCAGCTGGTGACTCTTTTTTCGAAGTACAACGATATTATTCGTAAAAGGATTAGCGAAGGTGCTCTGGCAAGAAATGCAAAATACACCAGCCCAAAAATTCAAAATGAAATTTTATTTATTTTTTCTAAAATTATTTTACAAAAAATCAGCGAAGAATTAAAGAAAAGTTTATGTTTTGCCGTCATGTGCGACGAGAGCAAAGACATAAGTAAGGTTGAGCAGATTTCAGTGGTGTTGCGGTATTATTTAAATGGTACAATTTATGAACGTTTTATTGGCTACAGAGCCGCCAAAAATTTAAATGCTCCTGCTTTATTTAGTTACATTAAAGAAACTTTGGCGCGGTGTCAGGTGGACATTCACAAATGTGTTGCTCAAACTTACGACGGTGCCAATGTAATGAGTGGACATTTACATGGTACACAAAAATTGTTTCGCGATTAAGTTCCTCAAGCAATATACGTACATTGCTACAATCATCGGTTGAACTTGGTCGTAGTTGATACTTGTCGAAATCTACCGCACGGAAAACATTTTTTTGACCTCCTAGAAACAGTGTATGTATTTGTAGCTGGTTCTTCCATGCACTTAAAATTCATTGAGGTTCAAAAAGAAATAAATCCTTCTAAACCGCCAAAAGAATTGAAAAAAATTTCATACACTCGCTGGACTGCACAAGTTCATGCTTGTTTTTCTTTTAAAAAACTTTTAAGTAAAGTTTTAGTGTTTTTAAATAAAATAATAAGTGAACGTAGTGACCGAAGTCCGGAAGCCGTAGGTTCATGTATTCCTATATTTTAAGTTTTTTTGAAGGTATTAGCAATTATTTGCAAAATGTAAGCTCTAACTTGGCTGAAGCTAATATATTAATAACGTCAACTATACAATCTTTTACAAATTCAAGAAGTGACGAGAAATTTACAGAAATTTACAGGGAAGTCATTAAATTGTGTGAAGAAAACAATATAGTAATACCTACTCCAACTACCACCAGTGCAAAACGTTCTAGAAAAATACCAAAAAAATATGAAAATTATTTGATCACGGAAAAACAAGATTTGGATACCGATTTGCTGACAGATAAAGATCAAGTTAAAACTCAAATTTTTTTTTCAACAATTGATTTAATTTTAAGTGGATTAAACAACCGTTTTCAAAAGTGTTCAAACGTAATTAGTGCAGTTAGTGCTTTACATCCAAACCATGAGTTGTTTTTAAGTTTTGATGCTATATATCCTTTAGCGCAAAACTATAACAGTGATATTGAAGCTCTTCAATCTGAACTGAAACTTCTACGCAAAACAATCAAACAATATGAACTCGAAAAAAAATTTGAAATAGTGAACATAATGCAGTTGCTTGATATGTTAGAAATTTATAAATTAGTGTTTCAAGAAGTATATAAACTTGCGGTGATTTCGATGACAATTCCAGTGTCCAGTGTAGGTTGTGAACGCACTTTCTCTTGTTTAAGACGACCAAAGACATACATAAGAAATAAAATGACAGATGAAAGACTAAGTCACTTAGCGATAATAAATATCGAGCGGGTCCTAGCAAAAACCATAGACTTATCAGAAGTGGTTTCTGAATTTGATGCCCATCATAATAGTAATAGAAGAATTGTTCTGCACTAGGTGAGTGACCATATATTTTGAAGTACTTGCTTTACACTGGCGTGGCGTATTGAGGGGTGGCGGTGTTAGTTAAAAAGAAAACATTATTTTATTTCTCTCTTTTTAATTCTTTCGCACCAGGATGCTGATTACCTTTTTTTTTTAGCTTTTTTACAAAACAAAACAAGTCTCTTCTTGGCCCCCTTAAAAATAACTGGGCCCGGTTTCGGCGCACTTAATCTAACTGGGCTAGTTCCGTGCCTGATGTTGATAAAGATCCAAGTGCTTGTTCACAATGTACGTAAAACATAAGACAAACATAACACAAACATAAGACGTAAAATTTAACCTTTGTTATAAAGTTTGAAAGGGGTTTGAAAGTTTATTTGTTTATTTAGTTTATATTTTTTGCTATACGCATGCGCAGTTTCATATATTTCTTTTGTTTATTGTAAACATATTTGCGGCTTATGTCAAAATTATGTTTTATGCTTATGTTATCCTTATGCACGTCTTATGTTTTATGTACATTGTGAACAAGCACTAATAATTTTCATTATGTCAGTACCAAAATTTTCTGAAAAATATTTGTATTATAATTTACTATCTATTCCCACAGGTAATAAAACACTTCTAAATGTTCCCCCTTTTTTATTATCATCTCAAAATAATCAATGGATCTCTCACAAACAGTGTTTAGAATTAGAAAATTTATATTTTTGTAACCAAGAAGACACCAAGCGTTTTACGCATTGTATTCAAGATATAATTAATCAACACACTTTTACTGATTGTAATTTTGCACATTCAGAATTAATAAACGATATTATAATACCTACTAATTCTGAAATAATTGTTCTATAGATAAAATAGTTGTCGAAAAACCTTCAATTTTATACACACAAAACTGTGCAATAAAAATTAATAATATAGCTTTAATACAACCAATTAAAGAAATTAAGGTGTCACCACTATTTGAATCATTTGGTGAATTAACTATTCAAAATAATTTAAGTCTAGTGTTAGAATTAAGCAAGGTTCATAACCACGATACTATCAAACAATACTCTGTACCTAAGGTAGAGTCAATACTATCAATTTCTAATCACGAAATAACTTTGTACATTATCGCTACTCTTATTAGCGTCATATTGTTTGTTTATATTTTTATTAAACACTGTAAGAAATCTTTAGAACAAATGTGTAACAAAACTATTGTAAATGATTCATTAGATGCTAATATCTAATTGAATCCTACCCAGAAAATTCTTATTTGAACGTGGAAGTTCAATCTACGTGGGGAAGTGTCATATAAAGTATATAGATAAAGGTTGGTCACCTCTTGTGACTTAATTAAAATACGATTCCTTAGAATAAGTGTTAGATTAGCTAATAATATTATAATGTAAGTTAGTTATAATTGAAACATTAAAGAAGCAACAATAAATATTGCAACGCAACTTCTCTTGTTTTATTTGTTAAGCTAGAATTTTGTTCATTATAATTCGTTTTCGAAAAACAACAAAAAATTAAATTACTTAAATATTTTAAAATAAATCTAATTATATTGAAATGTATTTTGAAAATCACACCAGGTTAATCCCTAAAAACCAAATTTAAGTTAAAAAAATATTCAAAATTACAAAACAAAATTTCGTTTTACACTTTTTACCTCAAAATTAAAAAAAAAAATTCGATTTAAATAAATTGAGGAACAAAAAAAATAAAGGAGGCTAGGACGACTTTTGCTTGGGAACTACGAGTTCGGTTTTCGGTCCGGGGTCCGGGCTAAAAATTTAGTTGATCTGCATGCACTCTTCCGACGCATAAACAAAGCAGCGTCCGCGTGTAGACCTGTGTGATCTTAATAGTTCGCTGTCGGTCGATTAAGTGGCGCTCTTGAAGGGCTACACAAAAATCCTCCGTCGTGGTTTGGATTCCACGTTAAGCTGTAGGTCCCGTTGCTTCTTGAAGCACGCGCGTCATCCCGATGTTACGTTACATTACTCTCTGTAATTAGCTTCTGGCTGTTTAAAATGTATCTAAGGCAAATAAAATTTGATGAGTGTGTTAACCACCGTAGCTTTAAATCATACAAGTTTGTAAACTCAAGAAAGTTTTATTTGTTAATTTTGTTAATTTTATTAGTTCACAGTTTTATTTTATTTACATTACATTATTTATTTTAGAAACTCAAGCATTTAAATAGTGCGCCATTTTAATTTAAAAAAATAACCAAGAAACGGTTACTGTCAGACAACCGCCATTTCTGAGTATTACACAACAAAAAAATTTTTTGATTATCCACTAGTTATCAAAAAAACTGCGTTTTAAAATTGCGAAAAGCAGGGAGATGTAATACGATACACCCCGATGCCACGAGTCTCGCGACGATAACTCGCACGTAAGCTCCCTGCTTCAATTTCTGTTGACCCTACGTGTGCTTTGAGATGATATACTCTTACAGCTGTATTCATAAAAATTTACAGAGTTCTTCAAACCTATTTTAGCGTAAACGTAAAAAAACTCTATTCATAAACACGTTTTAGTCTAAAAACCTTCTGTAACAGTGTTGTAACTTTGACAATATTTAAAATAGGTAGGAGAATTTTTTATACAGATTTTAAGAAAATTTTAGCTCAAAATACATTTTTAATTGTAGGTAAACCATAATTAACTAAACTGCGATTTACATTAAGAAAACGCCACCACGCGGAATAATTTTATCTAATCGTGTACGTATAATAATTGATAGTGGTTTCTATAGAATGTTGTGAAAAAAATGCATGTTTGCATTCTTTTAGTATTCTATTTTGTGAATTGTCATTATGTATACTAAAAAACGTGCGAATATAGTTATTATTACAACTAGGGGAATATGAATAGTATATTTCTCGAGGTTGGCTAGTTACATCTCGAGGGCAAAGCCCGAGAGATGTATAAACAACCAAGGGAAATGTATTCATATTTCCCGTGTTGTAAACAATAGTTTTCTTCTGATTGAAAAATATATTATTAAATATAACAATATTTCATCAATAATTAAATTTGAGATTTTGAATTTGCGATAACTCGAAAACGAAAAAAAAAAACGTTTTTCGCTGGATATCGAAAAACTGAGCAAAAAATTTACCCCCCTTTGCTCATTCTCAACCTCCACTAGCAATTTGTCGTAGGAAGCCTTATGCAACATTCTAAATCAATAGCGCACAGATGGCGCGCAGAATGCGCGCAAAATAATTCAGAAAAAGTTAGGTTGGTTATTAAAATAAAAAAATAAGTAGGCACTTTTCATTTTAAACGTCACTTAAATGTCACTACATGGATGGTTTTAGTATTTTGTTTTGCGTGTTTATTTGTCAATCACCGTGCGCAAAGTATACTTTGAAATACAGTTGTAATCACGAAAAAAGAAGCTGACGCAATTTTTGATATGTGTATGAAGTAAGACTAGAATTGCAAGTCAAATAAGTGTTCGATTTAATAAATTTAAATCATAATATAAAAGCGGATATAATAATAGCTGTCAATATACAATATTGTTTCCATAGTGACGTCCGAACTATCATAATAATTTTGATAGAAATAATGATGGAAATTTTGACCGTGGGATAAGGGCTTAAGTCGTGGACTTGATTTTAATTTTAATTTTAGAATGAAGTGTATTTCACTTCCGTCGTTCGGAGTCCACATTAAGCAGTAGGTCCTTAATGTATGTGATAACATCAGACACACACCACATACATAATATATGTACCTATAAGAAAAAAGGTTTTGCCGACGTTCGAGGGACTCAGCATAACACATAAAAGAAAGAATAATCACTTTCTGCTGCATTAAACATCACTGTCAGAATCGCTATCATCATTCAATTCAATAATTAAATCAGGCACTGTAATATCCAATAGTTTTTCTCTTTCATACCACTCGGAAATAACTTTTTCGGTGTGACAAATACAATTCCTTCAGATTTCCTGTGAACATTGCTCCAATGCTTCTTCCCACATTGCTATTACTTTGTCATTCCCGTTACCGTCTCGACCTATATGCTTATTATAATAACCTTTGCAATGGGCCCACACTAACTCGATTGCATTAAAGTCACAATGGTAAGGTGGTAGTCGTAACACTTCATGGTCATGCTCTCTTATTAATTCATCGACTTCGTATCGTTTCTCTCTTTTGTGCAATTTGGACAAGGGAAGCAATTCTGGTTTAAACGATTGTGGATCGTATTCAATATTGTTTTCAGTTAACCAGGTTGCAATGTTTGCCTTAGACCCAGGATGTCGATGGCATCTTTTCTATTAACATATAATGGTATGGAGCATTATCCATAATTATCAATGACGGCTCTTCTAAATTGGGGATTAACTTTTCAACAATCCACTTTTTAAACATTTCACCGTTTATTTCACCATGGTAGTCTTCCTTTTAAGACTTGGAAGCAAATAACAAAGATGCGTTTTTGATAAAACCCGAACGTGTTCCAGCAAGAAGTACAATGAATCGTTTTCCATCATATCCTTGCGGTTTTCTCACACTTTTTACACTAGCATCTTGCCAGGATTTTCCCGGATTGCCTTTGGAAAATATCCACGTTTCGTCAAGAAAAACGAATTCACGTTTGAATTGTGCCTTGGAATTCTGCATAGAGGTTCGCATAAATTTAACTCTCAAATTAACAATATCAGTTTTCTCAATTAAGGCTCTGCGGTTACCTTCCTTTTTGAATTTAAAGCCCGTTTCATGTAAAACACGGTTTAAACTGCTATTACTTAATAAAATGTGAAGTTTCTGTAGCTCATCATTTAACGATGTCACTGTGACGTGTTTTTCTGTAATAAATTATTGTATAATTTATTATTATTTCTTTATTATTGTAAACCCACTTTCTTCATATATTTTGTATACTGCAAATCTAATATTCATTTTGGAGGATTCTGTTAAATCAGAAGTTTTAATTTTTCTTCGTGATCGTTTTTTTCCTGGACTGCAAACAATTGGATTAATCTTTTTTTGGTGTTTTATCCGTTGAACAGATGATCGAGATATGCCATTGCATCTGCCACACGCTATAAAAATTTAAAATCTACAAAGTTAGTTAATGTTCTAAACAATCGGTCAAAAAATTTACCAAGAAGGTAAATTTAATTCTTACATCTTCCACAGCAGTAATCGGCAATAACGAACAACCATGAACTTTCTCTCATTCAAAATATTGAAGTACATTTAAGACAAGTTGCCGGGCTTGCGATTTTAAAGTTTTACCTTGAATTGACAATTTTTATTTAATAGAAAAGTTATACCAGACGTTTAACAACTAATGAAATGGAAATATTATAACTCTAAAATTATAAAGGTGAATATAAGCACGACAGAACTTGAAATTGTAAAATAGCATAAAAAATTCAATTTTAATGAAAACATTTTTATTATTCAAAAGATCAATACATGGAATTAACATTTGGAAGTCCAATTTTAGGCCACTTTTTTGGGCACTGCTGGCTGCATGTCACGAATAGTCTGTAGGGTTTCTTGTGGATTGGTCTCACTCCATATGTGGCAGTTTTGCTTATTAAGAAACCCGTTAAGCCAAAAATGAGCCTCATCGCTGAACACAATTTTGCAGTAAAAACATGATGGTTTCGTGGCTTTAATTTCTGAACCCGCTGGATCTTATACGGGTATATCTTTGCGCAAAATTTTCTACATAGTGGACGGATAAAGCCCAAATTCCTGCGACCGACGACAAACCGATAAATTTGAATCCTCCACACTGTCCTTTACAGCGGCGTTCACAGAGCGGCGATATTCTCTTCAGTACGCACATTCCTTTGACTTGTTCATTTGACAGTTAACGCTTTCATAGGTTTTATCTAAGCAAAAAACCACCCTTTATATATAAAATATAACCAAACTTCAGCCAGACTTGTCAGATTATGACAATCGATCATATTAGCAATTACTTTCATTATAATTATTATGCACGCTAAGAACTATTGTAGCTATCTCTTTCTATCGCATACGTTGAGTATCATGCTGTTTTCGACGTACAAGTTTTCTAAAATCACACACTTAAGACATATTTATTTCAGTGTGTCTTTGTTGCACATATGTTACTAATTATTAATTTAAAAAACAAATTGTCGGAACTTAATTCAGATTGTTCTGACGTCAGCCTCATTTTTCGTGATTTCAACTTTATAACGTTTCACATTTCCCCTGGGACAATATAATATGACGTTTTATATTTCCCTTGAGAAATATTAGTGTGTTATGACATATTGTAGCTAAGGCGATATTGCTCAATATTGTTTCAATCAAAATAAATAGTATATTACGTGTCGAGGTGGAAAATGCTTTATTACAGCCGAACGCTAAGTTAGTTGATTTAGGTGCTTCGCACCTCAGTGCTTGACACCGAGGTACGTATACAATTTTATTCACAAACAGTTTGTAAATAATTAAATATCATCAAATTTCATTTTATTAAAGCACATTTTTTCTTAATTCTATTTCTTACCTACCGACATAGCGATATTGCAGTTCGGGAAGTGACCACTTCCCACCTTAAGATTGGGAAGTAATACAAAATAGCTTTCTGATTGGTTGTCAAGTAAAAGTAAATAATAAACTGCTTCTCAACTTTTTAAAAGTCAGGGATGTGTTGATTACTAATTGATTGTGAATAATAATATATTATAAGCCAAGGTTGTGAAGACTGTCATTATAGCCATAGCGCCAAGATTATATTCCGAGGTGCGAAGCGAAGCACCTCGGAATATAAGGTGCGTAGGCTATAATGGTCTTCACAGCCGTGGTTTATATACGATTTTTTCCACTACTAGATTTATTGGCATCATTTTAAAAGCTTGTTAATAAAAAAATTTTCAAATTTAAAATATTTATTTCAAATGACAGTTTTGTTTATTTGACTTATTTCTTGAATTCCTAATAACTCAAGAACGGTGCTAGATATCAAAAAACTGAGCAAAAAATTCCCCCCCTCTCAACCGACCGCCCTTACTGAATTATCACTAGGAATACATATGCAAAAATTCAAATCGATCGAAATTTACTCATAAAAATGAAATTCGTATTTTATACTTAAACTAGGTGAAAAGCCCGTCCGCAGACGGGTAGATAGACGGTGGATCTCTTTTTAGCGGTTTTAATTAAAAAATCCATAATGCTAACCTAAGATCGACCGGTTTTGAAGTTTTCTCTTTTACTTTAATTTTGAAATAATTCCGGTTTCCTTTATTATATTTTATTTTGAACGGATCAAAAATTATTATTTGATAATTCTGTTATAATAAATATAATATTCAATTTCCGATTATGAATAATTTCGGTTTTCTTTATTTACCTATTATTATTTATTTTACTTATTTAATACTAACGGTTTCTACACCATTACCAGAATACAACAATCAAACATTAAATGACAGTATGAAACAAAATATTACAATAAATGTACTATAACCCAAGACTAAATCGAATCGAAATATGCCACTAGCTCTTTTTTGAAATTACTTGCACTCCTGTGAAAAAAGTCTAATTCTTTGTGTTGCACAAAAATAGTGTTTGCAAGACGACACAATCTAGACATGGCTGAATGCTGACCGAACGTAGACCTGTGAAAACTCTTGAAGAAAATTGGATTTTCTCTCAGAAAACAGGAATAATTCAAGTAACTCCGGACAACTGACAACACTATTTAGCAATCTGTATATGAACATTAAATCTGAGACAGATCTCCTTGCAGACAGCTTTATCAGCCCAAAGTACTTCAGAAGCATTTCATTAACTTCGGAAGAGTACTGGATGCGACTTCAAAAAAAAAACAAAACTGTAACAAACCTACGCTGGATCCTCTCCAGCCTGACAACTCGCGAAGAATACGATGGACACCAAATCACCGAACAGTAATCAAAAATTTATCGCACAAACGATGAATACAAGGTGGTCAGAGCACGGATGTCACTAAACTCAGAAGTCGACCTGCTAATGAATCCCAGCATCTTATTTGCTCTCGATACAATCGAGTCCAAGTGATGATGGAATGACAGAGCAGGAACAAGAATAACACCAAGGTCTTTGTACTCATAAATATTATCAAGAATCACACCGTTGATCGAGTAGGAAAAGCACACATTACATCTCTTTTTTGTAAATTTCATAGCTTTGCACTTTTTAACATTTAGTTTGAGACCACTAAAATCACACTAATCTTGTAATCTTACAAGATCACTCTGGATAAGTTCAGAATCTCTGTCGGAACAAATCAGACGAAATAATTTTAAATCATCGGCAAATAACAAAAATTCGCAAAATCTTATCACAGAATCCACACCATTAACGTAGAGTAAGAAAAGAATAGGGCCCAGATGGGATCCCTGACCAACTCCAAATGTAACACGAAATCTGCGGGAAGCATAACCATTTACAATTACATAGTAAATTATTATAGTAAAATTTTTTTATTATAGTAAAATTTGAACGGATCAAAAATTATTATTGGTTAATTTTGTTGTTAACCACGCCCCTCCATGCGCCCCTCCAAAAATTTTACCAACATTTTGACACGCTGTACCAGGAGCAAGCTGGGATTTTATATATTAGGATTTTGTTTTGTTTTGTTGATTTGACAGTAGTTGTTGACAAATTTAGTTTTTGAAAATTGTCGCTGAGTTTTTTCTGCTTTAAAAAATGGATAGTGAAAATTTAAGTTGTACACCGCCCGAAATTCGAAATATGGCTAATAGTCCGGTCAATCTAGACATTCAAAGGTACAATAATTCCCAAAAAGGCTGAAAATTAGTAAAATTGTTCAAAACATAATTATAAATGAAATTTAAAAAGTCCTCATCGATCCGGTACGTGAAAAAAAAGTTATTCGAGGTCAAAGATCAAAAAAATTGGTTTTCCGTGATTTTCTGCAAAACAGTAAGTTTAATCATAAAATTAGTTCAGACAAAAATTGTAGATCATATAATTATCTATAAAAAATGAATAAATACTTTTTTCCTAAGAGCCACCATTTCTGACATATAACGATTCAAAAAGTTGGAAAAGTTGTAATCGTCATCATATGCATAAGTACGCCATGTATATACTGTGGTGTTTCAAAAGGATTCGTACCTACCCTGTACATTTGATGAAAATTTTATTTAAATAATTTTAAGTGGTAAGATTGGAGAATTGGAGAGGTGGGGGCGAACCGACGAGACGACGAGCCGCGCGAGAGAGCGAGCGGGCCGATTTTTGCTCGTTAATTTTGACTCAAGTGAGTTATTTTTTGAGAGTTGTCTTAGTTTTGAGATTGTGATAATTATTTTTGAATAAATAAAGTGATTTTTGTGCGAATGCATTGTTGTGTAATTTTTGGAATAGTTGATATTTGGATAATTTGGATGGATTTTTGAGAGTTGCTACCGAGCGGTAGTTGTTTGAATTGATTTGGTTGATTTGGAAAAGAGGAGATTCGGGTCATAAATTTGAATTTGCATTTGATATTGGAAAGTTAAAGTTTATAATATTTGTATGAGCGAACGAGTGTTGTGACTGATAACTCGACGCTTTGGATAAGGCAAATCAAACTTCGTTCCTTTTAAAAATAAAATTAAAATTTTATGGGAGATTAAAATTAAAAGTTTTACATTGGATTGGACTTACAAGGGAAACTTCAGGTATGCGAAATTTTGTTTTGGTTTATACTTACATTACGTAAAGATTACACCTAAGGCATTACGTGAACGAAATAGTAGCGCGCCATATTCAGCCAATTTTGAGAAAATCGAATTTGAAAATTTATTCTTTTTGCACGAAATAACTAAATAATAAAAGATAAAACTTGCAACAAAGGTTCCGTGGTAACGAGGTAGAGTGGTGGCTTTAATAAGCAAGGGTTCTAGGTTCGATTCCAGCATCCGTACTTTTTTTTTCAAATATTTTTTTTAATTAATTTTCTTTTTAAGTAATATGTAAATTAACAGATATTTAATAATTATTCGAAATTATTAATTTTTAATTAATTATTAATTACTAGATCCCGTAAAACTTACTGTTTTCCCTGTTTTTACGATGAATACCACCCGGGATCGTGCAAAACGTCGGTGTAAAAAATTATACAATGTAAAATGATCAGAAAATAATTAATATGTATAATAATAATATACTTCATATAATATGTAAATACTTATTCAATTATGTAACTTTTCATTTCTTATTAAATATATAAATAAAATACGAAAAATATATAAATAAATACTTATTTAATTAAAAAATATAATTTTTAACAAATTCCAAAAATTTTTGAACGTTTCGAATAATAATCAATTTAAGAAATGTTTGAAAATACTGTTAGTAAGACAAAACGATATCGTCCGAATGTTGAGATCTGAAAAATTAATAATTTCGAATAATTATTAAATATATGTTAATTTACATATTACTTAAAAAGAAAATTAATTAAAAAAAAAATATTTAAAAAAAAAAAGTACCGATGCTAGAATTGAACCTAGAACCCTCGCTTATTAAAGCCATCACTCTACCACGTTACCACGGAACCTTTGTTGCAAGTTTTATCTTTTATCACGTTATTTCAGGCAAAAAGATGAAATTTTTAAATTCAATTTTCTCAAAATTGGCTGAATATGGCGCTCTACTATTTCATTCACGTAATGTCTTAGGTGAAATCTTTACGTAGTATAAGTATAAACCAAAACAAAATTTCGCATACCTGACGTTTCCCTTGTTAGTAATTATTTTTCAAATTTGGAGAGGCTGGATACATCGCATTTATTGGCGCCCAGACGTGGGGCTTAAAACTATAGGATTCATCGCAATACATACGTACATCACTGAAGCTGCAATATAAGTAAAAATATTTTAATTATTATATTATATTAATTATATTATATTCAATTATATTCAATATATGTGACTTGGTCTACGAAAAAAGAAGTCTTAGGTGTTAAAAACTCATCTTCAAGTTTTTTGCCGATTCGAATTGAGTGTGAAATGCTCTTTCACATAGTGAAAACCAAAGTCATAACTTGTTTAAAAGTTTACTTAAAATTAAGAGAAAAAATAGTACAAATACGAAAAAAAAACAGAATTTACTTTTAAAATCTGGAATAAGAAAAATTGATAAAATTGATCGTCAAACCTGTCATTGTCCTGGACGTTGTCTTCCTCGTTTTTACGATAATATTGTCTGTAGCCGGCACTGAACTTTTCATCAACACTCTTTTTTAATTTTTTTTGTGATGCGAAAGACCAACAGAAACTATTGCACAAACGTGATAATATTCATAAACTTATTTCTTAGGAAAAAAAGTATTCATACATTTTTTATAGATAATTACATGATCTACAATTTTTGTCTGAGATAATTTTATGATAAAACTTACCGTTTTGCTAAAAATCGCGAAAAACCAATTTCTTTTACCTTTAACCTCGAATAACTTTTTTTCCACGTACCGGATCGATGAGGACTTTTTAAATTTCATTTATAATTATGTTTTGAACAATTTTACCAATTTTCAGCTTTTTGGGAATTACTGTACCTTAACTATTATTTTTTGTACTAATTTGACCGGACTATAAACAAGTAGCAGAAAATGTACTACCTGAGAAATCAAAAGATCTTTATATGAAAGTGTATATTTCATTCAAAAGTTGGTGCAAGGATAAAAACGTCACTGGAATTACTGAAAATGTACTTCTGGCATATTTCCAAGACTACGGAAAAGATAAAAAGGCTTCCACTTTATAGTCAATGTTCAATGTCAATTCAATGTTAAAATCAACTCTTTCGTTAAAAGAAAATATAGATATAACAAAATTTTTTAAATTAATTGCATTTTTAAAACGCCAAAATAAAAATTATCGAGCCAAGAAATCATTAGTTTTTACCCACGAAGAAATAACAAAATTTCTCACAGTGGCACCTGATGAATGTTATATTGCAACTAAGGTAGGTTTTTTTTATTAATTACTCAATTGTATTTAAAATTGGAAAATGCTCAATTGTACACAGGTCACAGCTTTCGCAGAACGTCAGCCACAATATTGGCATCCAGCGGTGGCAATACACTCCAGCTCAAACAGCACGGAGGCTGGAAATCATCTACTGTCGCCGAAAGTTACATAGAAGATTCGTTGGCGGTTAAAAAAAGTATCGCACTTATGGTGCAAAAACCGTCGGCAACTACATCCCATGTTCCTAACGATGTTAAAATACCTTCAACATCTGCATCATACGGTCCTACAATTGAAGAAACAAATACATTTAACAACACTGAAATTAATATATCCACCACAAGTTCTTCGACCACCTCTACTTTGTTAAATTTGGCTTTATAAATAAATTATCAATTATTCATGTATTCAAAAATTTATAATTTCCGTTAATAAATTTCAAACATAAAATTAGTTCTTTGTTATTTTCGTAACCTAAAAAATAGAATTTATAAATAAATATTATTTTAAGAGATTATTTGTTTCACTACATCACCAAAATTATACAAAAGTATTGTTTTAAGCACTTCTTCGTCTTAAAATACTGAAATTTTTCAATGAACTTGTGAATTTTCGCGTTTAATGAATTTGTAATAATTCTATCAAAATTTGTATAAATAGTGGTTTCTTAAATTAACAAGAGGCGGTGCTTTCGCTTGCTGTCATAATTATTTCGAGTTTTTAAAAATATTTAAAATGAAATTAATCTATTAAAAAAGCGTTTTGAATAGTTTAAATGCAATTAAATAGCATCTCCTGGTTATACAAAATCGTTTTTTAAGAAAATTTTCCTTATAAATAGTTGCCAAACTATAGAAAAATATCAATATGTTCATTATTAACCACTAGTGAATAATGAAAAAATTATTAACCACTAGTCGAAAATGAGTCATTTCACAAGCGATTAGCCTACGTTATAATGGTAGCCTATAAGACTAGTAGTGGAAAATAGTATATTACGTGCCGAGGTGGAAAATGCTTCATTACAGCCGAGCGCTAAGTTAGTTGACTGAGGCGCAAAGCGCCGAAGTCAACTCTATGCGCGAGGCTGGAATGAAGCTTGACACCGAGGTATGTATACAATTTTATTCAGAATCAGTTTGTAAATAATTAAAGATCATTAAATTTCATTTTATTAACGCACATTTTTTGTTAGTTCCATTTTTTGCCTACCGACAATGCGACACCCTAAGGTTGGGAAGTAAAACAAAATAGCTTTCTGGTTGGTTGTCAAGTGAAAGTAAATAATAAACAGCTTCCCAACTTTTTAAAAGTCAGGGATGTGTCGATTATTAACTGATTGTGAATAATAGCTATTATTACAACTAGGGTAATATGAATAGTATATTTCCCGAGGTTGGCTAGTTACATCTCGAGGGCAAAGCCCGAGAGATGTATAGACAACCAAGGGAAATGTATTCATATTTCCCGTGTTGTAATCAATAGTTTTCTTCTGATTGAAAAATATATTATTAAATATCTCAATATTTTATCAATAATAAAATTTGAGATTTTGAATTTGCAATAACTCGAAAACGGCGCTAGATATCAAAAAACTGAGCAAAAAATTTACCCCCCTTTGCTCGTTCTCAACCTCCCCTTGCAATTTGTCGAAGGAAGCCTTATGCAAAATTCTAGATCAATAGCGCGCAGAATGCGCGCACAATAATTCAGAAAAAGTTAGGTTGGTTTTTAAAATATAAAAATAAGTAGGCACATTTTTTATTTTAAACGTCACTTAAATGTCACTTTTTAACAGGGATGGCTTTAGTATTTTGTTTTGTATATTTGATTGTCCAATCACCGTGCGCAAAGTATACTTTAAAATGACGTTTCATATTTCCCTAGGGACAATATGATATGACGTTTCATATTTCCCTTGGGAAATATTAGTGTGTTATGACATATTGTAACTAAGGCGATATTGCTCTATATTGTTTCAATCAGAAGAAAATACGTTTATTATAACATAATTCAAAATTACATTCAAAACAACAATAACTATACTTACAAAAGCCACCATATTGTTGACATTTGGTGGCGCCACCAACGGTAATGTAAATCGCGAATTGTGTTATAGTGTTCAGATTTTTTCAGGTTGAAAAATTTTATAGGAACTATCACGTAACCTATCACAAGAATTGAACTTTTTCCTATTGATTATTGGTAAAAGGACACTTTTCTAAGCATACTAGAACAAAAATTTAGTTGGATTATAAATTAGTTCTCGAAAAAATCGAATTTGAAAAATTTAAATTTACATATATTTTAGATACACCTTTTAACTCGGCTGCATGATTAGCCATTTTTGTGTAAAGCAAAAAAATTTAAAAATATTCCTGAAGAATGACAGAACTCGCCAATGGTGGAACTCGAAGCCATAGAACACGTCCGGGTGTCGACCGCGAATCAGAATCAGAATCATGTTCCTTAGTTGGCATGCCACCACTATTTTAGGGTATACTGCCTGTCCTCTTGTTCACTTTATTGCGTTTTAGAATTCGGGATCGTACCCTATTTGCCTTATCGGCTATCTTTGAATTTTCCCACAATTTTTGCCGCGAATCCTTTTTGGGCGTTCAAGGAAGAAGCCTTGACCCTGCCATAGACACCGGACTTGGGATTTGCGGCTTGTGGTGGAGCTGACGCGTCGCGGATCCGTTTTTCTGTCGTAGTCACGCAGGGACCGGCCGCGTCTCGCTCTCTCTTTATTTTTTCATTCCGATCTGCACCTCTAGAACAGTCGTCAGCCGTGACTCCGGCAGTTTCCGAGTATTTTCGAGTTTTGTGACGTTGACGTCGGTTTAGGGGGGACTAGGCGGGGGGACGCGTTTCGAGATCGCTCGGCTTACGCGGCCCATCCAGTTTGGCACCAAGCCATCCGTCATTGGTCCGACCTTTTTGTCCTGAAATTATAAAGAAGACAATGTTAGTTAAGTTATCTGTGTATTTGCCGACTGCAGGATCGATTTCGGCCTCTTGTACCTCAGATGGTCCTCCAGCTGGTAATTATCCAGCCCTTGGACCAGTGGGTTTTCGGAGTCCGCCGCTGCGTCGTAGAATTTTTCCGTCATACCTCGGATAAATTCTTCGATGGAATTGATTTCGCTGTCCTCCTGCAGTCTTTTATTGCTGACATACCAATCAGCTTTCATGGCCCTCCTCAGTGCTATGTTTTGCACTACCTGGATCCTCTTCATTTGGTTTGCGGAGGCAAACCCCCAGGCAGGCGCTGCATAGGTGAGGATGGGTCTCACAATTGTTTTGACCAGCGTCAATCCGTTTTTGACGCTGATTTTACTGAATTTGTTTAGCAGGGGCCCCAGCGCGGCCATGGCGCCCCTTGCCTTTATACTTACCTCTTTGATGTGCTTCCCCAACGCAGACCCTTGTCCAGTGTCACCCCCAGGTATTTGGAGGTGTTATTCCACGGTATCTCTTCACCGAACGTTGAAAGTTTTGCCTGTGGGTATCTGTGGGGGTTTGTTATGGCTGTCGATCTGGTGAAGTAGGTGGCCGTGCTTTTGCTTGGGTTTACCCCGACGCGCCTGGGGCCCTATTCTCGAACTCACACGATTTGATTCGCATACGCAAATACGTTACTTTCGCATGAGAATAAATAATTGGTATTCTCGAGCAATCGTGTGCGAATGCTTTCGCATGAGAATCACACGACTTACATCGTGTGATACTTACGCATGAGAATTTTGGTCGTGTGCGATCACGTCATGACATTTCGAGGTATTTTAGTTTATTTTGGTAATAATAATTAGTTTCTATGTGATTAATTTTCTAATTAATTTCATTTGGATTTATTTACTCAAATTTATTTTTTTTAACATTACATACTACTAACTACCACACTATCCACTTAAAAAATTCATTTTTTAAGTTCTTTTTCTATTTATTTATTCAGAGTTTAGATTTTGATTAGGTACTAACTACTACTGCTGTTTATTTATAATTATAAAGATTAAGTAAGTATGTACATCATATTTAAAGTTATATTACTTGAGATTGTAACTGCACTAGTATATGTCCTAGCAGTGAAAATATTAGATTTGTTCCAACAAACAGTTCTCTCTCAGTTCTAGAACTATATGTATGTTCTTTAACCAAATTTCATGGTATTAAAGATCATTTTGGTTAAAATTTGAACTAAGGAGCATGCGTACAGTCCTAGAACTGGAGAGAACTACTTGTTGGAACAAACCTATTTATTGTTCAAAGTTGGCAATATTATCTACGATTGAGACGGTGAAGAAGCTGAAATTTCTGCTGAAGAAATATGCAAACAATCTCATCTCTAAAGTGATCATTTTGAGCTATCAGAAAAGCAATTTTTTTGTTTGTTTCGCCAACCTAAAGATCTAGCTCGAGAAGTTATTTATATGATTAAGTAGCACCATGCAGAACTGAATGTGGACGTTCATGAACGCTTCCTTCTGTCTCGCAGACACATTGCCAACCCGACTTTTCTTTGATTTCGGCATTCGTTACGAAATTTATAATCGTAAATAATTTTAATTCAATTTAAAACTTCAAAACTGACATTTGAAATTATTTAACCTATAATGATGCTGTAATGCTATTGGCCGCAATGTATATGTTCGTATGATTTAAGCTACGACTCTACGTAAGTACGCAATACAATTCGTGTGCTATTCGAGAATACCGATTTTAAGAGATCACAGATTCGTGTGCGAAACTTATTATGCGAAAATTTTCGCATGAGAATCAAATCGTGTGAGTTCGAGAATAGGGCCCCAGGTACGGCACCACTTTTCCAGATCGTCCAGTGCGGCCTGTAATTTAAGTGTAATATGTTTTGGTCTCTACGAGCTCACGAAGTACGCGGTGTCGTCCGCATACAGCATAAGCTGCGCAGAGGGTGTCGTGTGTGTTTGTTCCGGTATTGGCACATCCTTCGCGTAAAAGATGTCAGGGTTGGAGCCAGGATTGATCCCTGCGAGACTCCAGCCCTGATGGATCTCTCCGCGGAGCGAGATCCATCAACTTTTACGCGGAATTTCCGGTCTGTCAGGTATGACGCTATCAGCCGTACAAGTGCTGGGTTGATGCCGCCGTGCAGGAGTTTATGAAGTAAACCCTGATGCCAGACTTTATCAAAAGCTTTGGCGACATCTAGGAACACTGCACCCGTTGCCTGTTTTTTATTCCAGTGCAACGTGATGTGCTCCACTAACCTCAGCACTTGCTGCGTAGTTGAGTGCCCTGGGCGAAGACCAAACTGTTCGTTAGGAATAGAGTGGTTTTCTTCCAGTGCGTTCGCGAGTCTTGTGTGGATAACTTTTTCGGTAAGTTTCCCGAGTGATGAAAGTAGGCTGATAGGCCTGTACGACACGGGGAGTCTCGGATTATGCCCAGGTTTGCGTATCATCGTGACGTCGGCCACTTTCCAACAACCTGGAAAGTGCTCGAGTCGCAGTACGGCATTGATGATGCTCGTGCTGTCACCCCCGCCCTGGGCAGTTCCGTGATAACCCTGTTCGTGATTCCATCCGGACCGGGTGCCTTTTTCTTTTTCAGAGCTTTGATTATGCTCTTCACCTCCTGATGGGAGATGCTGCCTATTTTGTCACAGTCAGAGTCATAATCAAAGTTTGTGTCGGTGTCTGCGTGTGCGGCCCCCCCTAGCCATTCTTCGATTTCGAAGAATGGCGAGGTTGCTTCTATTCACTGCAGCGTCTCCGGAAGTGGTTGCTCATGATGCTCCATGCAGGTTTTGACGTATATAGAGGTGCCTCCGCATCGGCCGTCGCTTCTATCGTTCCTGTATAGAGCATAATGAGGTATGTTTAATGCCCGGTTTCAGCAACATTAACTTTAACCTGTGTTAGTTAACACGTGTTAAAGTTAATCAGTTGTTAAATTTTAAATGGGTTGCAGCAACGTTTTCTAATCTATAATTAGTTAATCTCTGATTATGTGTAATATGGTTATATTGGTACTCCCGAAACGATAACCACGCCTAGTTTTTATTATATAAGTAGTTCATAGGGTTCATAGTAGTTCGTTAGTTCAAAAGTTATCATAAAATAAGGTTCAGTGCAGTGTTAATTAAAAGTACAATTAAAATTAAAAGTACATAACAGTAAGCTTAATTTTAATGGTTAATATTAAATTACGATTGAAAAAATAATGATAACGCAGGGGAACACTGTCTGCTTTAGTTTAGTTTCGCTTTAGTTTTTGAGGAAGCAACCCTCTTATATTGAAAATAAATGAAATAGAAATATACTCCAGGAAAAAATATTTGTTGTATTTCACAGTGTAATTATTGGTGATAAATAATAAATTGTTAATATGATAATAAATGAATTTGTGCTCATAAAACAATAAAAAAATTTATTTATAAAAGTTTTTAAAAATTACTGCGTATTAATGCAGTGCGTACACTTTATATTTGAATTATTTTGTTTGTTTTAAGCGAATGGAATGTTCATTTCTGCTTTTTCTATGTCTTTTACATCATTGAATTCGTCTTTATCTTGCAGTTGCTTACTGTTATGAAGCACGGCACATGCAAAGATGATGATGACTGACGTGGTGGGTACACACAATCCTGTATGTCCTCAAAAGCTGTTGGAAGGACCCCGTTGCATAAAATCTCAACGTTAGTAGAAGTTGAAGCATCCCGAAAAAAGATTTGCTTCGATTTGCATCTGGCTCCATCTTATCTAATCTGTTCATTAACTCGATCACACTTTCTTTGTGCTGAACATTGTTTATTTGCAAAATAAAATAAATAATATTGACTCGTACTAAATATAAATATAAAAAATATAGGTAAATATAATTATTACTCTGTCACTTCTGTCACCGTACAATATGAAAGGGTCTTTTCTATCAGGAATGACACGGACAAATCAAACATTTTCAAAAAAATTGTAATTTTCTAAAAAAAATTTTTTATTATATGACAATTTTATTATATGACAATCTTTCTTGACAATACAAGTTAACTTTTATAATGTATAAATAACTTTTTCTTTAGTTGATAATTATCAAATTCAAATTCAAAGTACTTTAATCACTGGTCAACCAGTAATTAAATATTTTGGGTATTTAACCTGTGTTAAGCACAAATTAACGTTGCTGCAACCCAAAATCGTCTCAACTACAGATTTAATCTATGATTACCCTAATCACAGATTAAACTTAACCTGTGTTAAAAATTATATTGCTGCAACCCAAATCGGATTTAATCTATGATTAAATATTTAATCTAAGATTAAATACCTAAGTTAAGGTTGCTGAAACCGGGCATAAGTGTGTTGTGTGACTTGGCTTTAGATGAGTCTCGCTTACTAGGATTGCATCCAGGTCGTATTTAAGTGCAAAATCCGCAAGCAGGTTTCTCTGCCTTCTTAACCCGTTTGCATTCCAGTAAGCGAGCTGTAGAGTTCTCGGCTGAACTCTTGCGCTTGCCATCTAATGTGTGTCTATGTGTGTGTTGCAATTTCAGTTGCCGCAGGGGGGGCCGCCCTTTCTTTGTTCTTTCTTTCCTTTCTTTTTTGGTTGCGCTTGCTGCTCCTAGATGCAGGGGGCGTGCTTGGCTTGAGGAGCTCGGCGGTCTGCTGCATCAGGGAGTTGGCGAGTGCAATTTTTTCTGCCTCACTAGAGGGGTGGGGCCGTGTTGCCTGAGGGGCATTTCCGAATCTGGCGGACAGTGAAGGGGCGAGGGAGGGTCTACCTGAGGGGAGAACCCTTCTGTTCAGCCATGGGTTGTTGGGGCACCCTTGGAAATTTGCGGGGTGGGGCCCACCGCAGTTGGCGCATTTTGCGGGGAGGGTGGCGTTCTTCTTACAGTCTGCCGCCCTGTGGTTCTCGCCGCATCTCAGACACTTGGTCTGTGATGCGCACAGTCTTTGTGTATGCCCGAACCTCTGGCATCTGTACCACTGGGTGGGCGTTATTTTTGCGCGGGGAGGTTCGAAGTGCGCAGTCAGCCTTAGGACCTCCGTTAATTTATAGATTTCCTTCCCCTTGTTTGTTTTTTCTAGTTCAACTAGAAACAGGGGAAGGGGTGTACGGGCGATTCCGTGAACCATCGGCTTCACATCTAGGACCGCGAACCCCTTGGTCATCAGATCGGCCTTAATTCTGTCCGCTTTAATTTCCCGCGGTATACCCTTCATTACCACACGGAGTGGTGCCTCTGTGGGGTCTTTGTATGTGAAGTGATTGAGCTTTCGAACCTTTAGGAGGTTCAAAAGCTCTCTCACATCCGTGGCGGTGTTAGGGGTTATTACTAGCCCCTCCCTTGAGTCCTTGGCTTTCGTAAATTGGATTCGTCTCGCGTCCATTGTCCGCGAGAGTTCCTCCCATTTATCTTTGTCGACTAGCACTATTGGTGCTAGCCGAGTGGGCAGTACTGGAGGGGGAGGGCTTCCATTGGTCCTTGAATTTTTCGGTCGGTCTTGGGTACCTCCTGAGGGGAGGTTTTTGGGTGCGGTGAAGCCGCCATTTTGGGAGTTGGCCCCTCCTGGTGGGAGGTTTTTGGGAGCGGTGATTCCGCCTTTCTTGGGTTTGGTTTTCGCCCCTCCTGAAGGGGGGGGGGGGGTTTTACCTCGGTCTTGACTGCGCTTAGGGGACCTCCTGAAGGGGGGTTTTTGAGTGCGGTGACGCCGCTTACTTTTGGTATTGCCTCCCCTGAAGGGAGGGGTGTACCCTTTTTTGTTTGGTTACAGGGGGGTGACTCAACAGGAGTGGGAGAAACATCCATCTGTTCTCCCTGCTCCCTTTGAGCAACCCGTCTGGTTTTTTTGGCCGGTTTTTTAGGGGTTTTTCGCGGAGCGCGTTCATCCCCTTCACTGTCTGCGTCGCTGCTTTCCAATTTTTCTTCATCGGTCTCGGCGCTGCGTAGTCGCTTTGGGGCAGTAGTGGGCCTTTCGGCTTGGGCTGTCTTTTGAGCGATCGATTCTGCTACCGAAGCCGATGTCGAGTCTTTGAATTTAGGAAAAAAGTTTTCTCTTTCGGCTTCTACTACTATGATTTCTGGGTTTGTCGCAGTCTCCGTGTGCATTAGTTGAACCTCAACTATTGGTTCACTAACCTCTGCACTGGGAGCTGCGGCCGGCCCTGTCTCTGCCACGTGGTTTTCTTGCCCGACGCCCGATGTAACGGTTTTATCGTCGGTACCTGAACCACGTGGGTTGTTTTCTACTATTTTATCTACCACTTGGTTTAAAAGACCATTGTCCGACTATACCCTGAAAAATTATAAACGTAAATTGCCAACTAAGTTATCACCAGAACTTATCTCAGGGCCCATGGGATTTTTGTAACTCAATGGGTACAAAAGATTTCCCTGGGCTAGCTCAGGTGCTCTCTGGTTATACTTAGTAGTTATGTAGGGCGCCAAGTAATTAAATTTCAGGATTCCAGAGAACTTATTTGGTAATTACTAACCACTGAGATGTAAGCCAATTTACGAGAAAAAAAATAAAAATATTAAGTAAATAAAAGAAACCACCACAGATTACATCGAGCACAATAAGATTTATTAATGGACAATACAAAAAAAAGAATGATCAACAATGTCTTACAATAATCACTGATAATAATAATATAAATTAACTGAATATGAAGAGAAAAGTTGTTGCGCACCAAACGAGATCAAGTCACAGTTGTCTATTAGTTCTACGCAAAGTTTATAATTTTGAAATTTCCTAAATAAACTCTTAGGAGAAAAAAAAACTCTTCAAACGATTATCATTAATTAGAAAAATATAAGTGTCGCTCAAGACCCGGAGAATTGCAATTCTTTTGAGTCGCGGTAATTTCACACTAACATAGGTGTGCCCCGAATGTTTAAATCAAAATCCGAATTTTGCGTATCGCTTCACAAAAAAAACGATGTTTACGTGATGGCAAACTTTAACTTTTCCTAAATAAAAATAAATTAATTTCTGCTCGAACTTAATGATACTGATTATATATAACAATGAAATTTACGCAACAATCAATAAAATAATATAATGACGAAACGAAATAGATAAACGTAGTATTAAACAAATAGATAATTTCGGGTGTTATCCGGTAACCAATTCCAAATCCAAAAAGTTGATGGTCCGGATAATATATAAAATCAGAAGTTGAAAGCGATAATACACAGGACGTCAAATGGGTCCAAAGATCCCGAAGGTAATAATATAACGGACCCTTATGCTGGTTATCATCAAAATAAGTTAGTAACTGATACGTCTAACCTTATACTGGTTGCTGTGTGGAAGTTTGATGGAATATTGGACGCTCCAAGTCTCAATCCTCGTAGATCCAACAATACGAAAGAAGGAAGAACCACTATTTTAGGAATATTTCCAATCAAAATTAATTATTCCAAAATATATATCCCACGTGTGCCCGTAAAGGTGCAATAAAGAAAATTTTCCAAATGAAGCACTCTTCCGAAATAGAAGCTGTCAGGTCACACAAGGCTATCGTGATCCAGAGAATTTCAGGAGAACTCACAACAAAACTGCTACCTTTCTTTCAAAAACGCTTTCCGTTCTTAACTAAAAACCCCGTTGTTCGCGCCAATTTTGAATTGGGACCATGTCCAAGAGGTTGTGGGCAAGCGCGAACGAGGAGAGACGACGAACCAACCAACGTGTGTAAGAAGTGTGTGTGTGTACCTTTTCCGGTTTCTTAAAGTCGTTTTTTTTCTTTTCTGGTCTACCATACCACCAGCTGAATAATTGACGAAACCTAACGCCATCGTATTAGTGATTACCAGTAGTGATCCTATTCCTTCACTTCCCTTCCTCTTATGCTGATCCCCATCCGAAGAGGAAAGAGGATTAGGAAGATAAGCCTGGTAAGTCACTATACCTATGAAAACATCATAAATACAATCGGGACCTATAATTTACAGTCCACTAGAAATCGTCTTATCCCAGTACTATTAGGGGTGAGAATTGGCCAAAACATTTTGGTCCTTCGAGCCGGATTGGGTAGTTCTTAGTTTTCTTCCCATCCCAATTCAGTGATTCTACTCATCCGATTGTGTTGACTTTGGTTATTTGTCGAATTATTCAGCGATTTGTTAGTTTTGATCCCACCATTTTTTTGTTTGAGTTTAATTTTGAGAGATTAGAATTTTCCTATTTTCGATTTGGTTATAAATTTATTTTCTTTTATTTAAATTTCCGATTGCTATATTGGGTATCATAATTGTGTCGATATTTACTTTCACCAGCTGCATTTATAGTTTATCACGTCGTTTAAACATTTGTCAGTTAAAACCGAATTTATTTAAATTCAAATTGAGATTTCCAAAAACGACAAAATATGGAACGAAGACTGGAATTGTTGTCTGCAAAACGAGAGAACCTATTTAGAAGAGTACAATTATGTTATGATGCAGCAATTCAGTTCAAACGTGATTCTTCTAACCATAAATATGAAGAAAACTTTAAAATTAGATACCATACCATCGACAAAGTAGTTTTAGAGTATACAGAAACTACACAAGAAATAATAAATTTAAAGTTTGACCTAGACCCAGAACAGAAACCCGATTATGCATTGTTCAATGGTTTTGATGATTTACATGATAACATTCAATACCTAGCGTCCGAATTGTTAAAATCTACTGAAAAGCCTTTGCCTACAACACCATTAACTAGTAATGACAACAAACCAAAGGTAAAACTGCCGCGAATAGAATTGATCAAGTTCGATGGTAGTGATATGTCGCTTTGGCCAATCTTTTATGCTAATTTTAAAAACATGATCCATGATAAACCTGAATTTTCCAAAGGTGAAAAAATTCAATATTTGTTAGGAAGTCTGAACGGTAAAGCATTAAAGACATGTAGCGGAATAGAGCCCGTCCCAGATAATTATGATGTCATATGGAAACTTCTGAAAGATACCTATCATGATAAGAAATTCTTATCTAACTTGTATTTAGACAGAATAACCAAGTTTCGCCCAATAACAGCGCATCATCCTACAAAATTACAATTCTTTTTGGAAAACTTTGATACCAGTGTTAGCAGTTTGAAGAGACTGAAAATTGATGACCTCAGTGATTACATCATTACTTATCTGGCTATGTCCAAATTATCCCAAGAAACCATTAATGCTTTCGAATTGATTAATGCCCAGACCACAGATATGCCAACATATGACCAACTAATTAGTTTCGTTCGCCAGCAAAGAAAAATTATCGTAAAACATGAAAGGCTTCCAGTTAGCGATCCCCATTTTAAAAATCCTAAAACTTTCTTTACCAATAGTACGGACACTCGTTCGAGAACCACTTTTCAAAATTGTATTTCATGCAAAAAACAACCTCATTTGCTAAAGGATTGTATTCACTTTAGGAATAGCACCCATGATCTCAAGTTTGCTGTAGTAAAAGACAATAATCTTTGCTTCAATTGTTTTTCATCTAAACATTCCGCATCATCGTGTCCATCAAGATTTAGTTGCACCATTTGCAAAAAGAGACATCACACCTTATTGCATAAAACCAATTCTATTAGTAACGCAAATCCAAGTTCATCTAACGAAATTTCTAATACCGCTAATAACTCAAATACCGAAGCGGTCCACAGTTTATGCACCAATGTTTCTGTAGTTAAGAATCCTAATCCCAATTACGTTTTGTTGAGCACAGCTTTAGTAAAGGTCAAGGATAAATGGAATAGAGATCATACCCTTAGATTTATTATTGATAGCGGTTCCATGTCCAATTTCTTGACTATCAATAGTTGTAACCGATTAGGATTATCGTATACCAAGTTATCAACATGTGCCATTGCAATTGGATCAGCTACCAAACCTATTAGTGGAAGAACAAGTTTAACCATTTTTTCTAATTTGAATTCCAATTTGAAATATCCAATTGAAGCGTTACTTATTGATAAAATTAGTGATGAATTGCCAAGTTTTCCCATAGATGTTCAATTCTACAACCACCTAAAATTTTTACCTTTAGCTGATCCAACATTTAATATTCCCGGTCCAATTGATGGTCTTCTTGGAGCAACTATGTTTGCTGAGATTTTAGGTACTCACAAGGTACCCGGATCCTTCAATACCCCTACAGCTATTCAAACCACCTTAGGATATGTAATTCTGGGCAATACTTCCCAAATGAAGATCAACACAAACCCTCTTAACCGATCAGCATTCTTCACCTTAGATAATTTAGTTGAAAAAATGTTTGAACTGGAAGATTTTAATCCGCCTACCTCAACTAAAGAAGATACTGTCGTTGAAGAAATATTTGTTGACAATGTGAAACGTGATGATAACGGGCGTTATACAGTATCCCTACCGTTTAAGGATGATCCAGGAAAGTTAGGGAATTCCTACTTCCTTGCTGAGAAAAGATTACTTTCGTTGGAGAAACGTTTTCTAAAAACCCCAAATCTTCAAAAACTTTATAATTCCGTCATCCAGGATTATTTAAGCCAGAAGCACTTGTCGTTAGTACCAGAAAGTAGATTGCATTCTCCTGGGTATTACATTCCGCATCACTGTATATTTAAACCGGAAAGCGTTTCAACTCCATGTCGTATAGTTTTTGATGCAAGTATGAAATCTGATACTGGCGTTTCACTAAATGATATTCTATATACAGGCGCTAAATTGCAAAATCACTCCATACCGATTTTGTTAAATTTTCGACTATTTCCAATTGCCTTTTCATCCGATGTCAAACAGATGTATCGTCAGATTAACGTTATTGAGTCACATAGACCGTATCAACGAATATTATGGAGATTTCATCCAGAAGATCCCATTCAGGTTTATGAATTAAACACAGTAACTTTTGGTGTAAAATCATCTCCCTTTCTAAGTTTACGAACCGTAAAACAATTAGCGAATGATGAAATCCAATCTTTTCCTCGAGCGGTAACTTATGTTCATAGAGATATGTATATGGATGATTTAATTTCTAGTGTACCCACAGTTGAAGAAGCACTCGATTTATATCCCGCTCTAATCAATATGTTCAATTCCGGTGGATTTCAATTAGTAAAGTGGACTTCCAATTCTTCCAAACTTTTAGAAATTATTCCAGATGATGTGAAATTAATTCAACCTTTTGATTTTAATCAAGACAATGTGAAGATTCTTGGTTTAAGTTGGAATCCTGTAACAGACCAGTTTTACTTTAAGGTAACTTCGAATATGTCACCCTGCACCAAAAGAAATATGTTATCTCTAGTAGCACGTACTTTCGATCCCTTGGGCTTTTTGGCTCCTATCACATTATTGATTAAATTATTAATTAAAAACATGTGGAAGTTGGGCATCGACTGGGATGTCTCAGCACCGCCAGAAATTGCAAAAATTTGGAGAAAATGCCAAGATGAGTTCGTTCTTCTAAACAAGTTGGAAATTCCTCGTCATGTTTTGGTATATGAAAAGACTCCTTTAACATTAATTGGTTTTGCCGATGCAAGTATGTCCGGATTTGGTGCAGTAGTTTATCTGCAAACTACAAACTTATCCAATAAAAGTAATGTAAGATTCCTATGTGCTCAATCTAAAGTTGCCCCTATGTGTAAAATAACCCTTCCACGTTTAGAACTTTGCGCCGCTACGTTGTTAGCAAAACTTCTAGCACATGTTCGTGATATCTATTCCAACCGAGTTAAAATAAATAATATTTATGCTTTTACGGACTCCAGTATAACCTTATGTTGGATTAATTCTTCTACTAAAAAAATGAGACCATTTGTTGGAAATAGAGTGGGAAAAATCCAAGCTTGTATTCCTTCCTTACATTGGTATTACGTTCCGGGAAAATATAACGTGTCGGATTGCGCGTCTCGAGGACTCACGCCTTCAAGCTTACTTCACCATCCTACATGGTTTGTTGGTCCTCTTTGGTTAACCTCATCTCGCTCCGAATGGCCAATTAAACCTTTTAGTGAAATTATAGTCCGTCCCGAAGATGATGAAAAGGAATTAGTATTTCTTACCATTCCGCCTATAATTTCTCCATTATACTCACTGATCAACTATTTCTCGTCTTGGACGAAGCTCCTAAATGCCACTGTTTTTGTCCTAAGATTTGTAAAGATTCTTCCAAAACACACACCGATTACCGCTTCGCATTTAAAAACTGCGGAAATGTTTCTGATACGAGCAGTTCAACAACGTTACTTTCGAAGCGAGTATCATAATTTGAAGAATAATAAAATGGTTTCATCCAATCTACGTCGTTTATGTCCTTTTATTAAGGATGGACTCATCCGAGTAGGAGGGCGGTTATCTAATGCAAGTCTTAGTTACGATCACAAACATCCCATTTTATTACCCAAATCCGACACTTTCGTAATCTTGTTAATTACCTATTACCACAAACTACATCATCATGCAGGCTCTTATTTACTACAATCTTTGTTAATGCAAAATTATTGGATTTTGTCTGCGAGAAGTATTATTCGTCAATCTGTTTGGAGATGCAATCATTGCTTCAGATTGTCTCCAAAGCCTACCTACCCTTTGATGGCAAATTTGCCATTTGAAAGAGTTAACCAAGCTAAGGCCTTTTTGTCAACAGGAGTTGATTTCACTGGAGCTTTTCAAATTACCTTAAGTCGTCGTCGAGGTGTTAGAACCCAAAAGGCTTACGTTTGCCTTTTTGTATGTTTAGCAACAAAGGCAGTTCATCTCGAGTTGGCTTCCGATTTATCTACGGAGTGTTTTATAGCAGCCTTTAAGCGCTTCTTAGCCCGTCGTGGATGTTGCGCAACTTTGTTTTCCGACTGTGGTACAAATTTTGTGGGCGCCAAAAGATATATGGATGAAGTTTATCAGTTAATTTGTTCCCGTACCTACAAAGATGAACTGTTGCGTGAATTGAGTTTAAGAAGAATTGAATGGAAATTTAATCCACCAGCTGCTCCTCATTTTGGAGGAATTTGGGAAGCAAATGTAAAAAGCGTCAAGGCTTACCTTACCCGAACAATCGGCGCTCAAATTTTAACCTATGAAGAATTTAACACCGTCTTAACTCAAATTGAAGCTTTACTCAACTCCAGACCATTATGTAGACTAGGGAATGATCCTCAAGATCCGCAGGCTTTAACTCCGGCCCATTTCTTGTATGGTACACCTTTATCTTCGTTACCCACCGAAGATTTATCAGATACCCTTCCTAATCGATTGAATCGTTATAAGTTGTTGGATTCAATGGTCCAACATTTTTGGCAACGCTGGCATACCGAATATTTGCGCACGCTACAAGTCCGAATGAAATGGAATACCAACACTAATCCAGTAAAAGAGGGCATGATAGTCATTTTAATCCAAAGCAATATTCCTCCATTGCAGTGGCCTTTAGCTATTATCGAAAAATTGCATCCGGGGCAGGATGGAATTGCCCGAGTAGCTACTATTCGAACCAAATCTGGAACCTATAACCGCCCATTGGTTAGACTTTGTCCTCTTCCTAATCAATGATTCAAGTCAGTATTTTAGTTTTCGTTTTCTACCTTTATGAATATGTGTTTATTTTGCTTATACTGAATTTCTTTTAATTTGATTTTGAATTCCCCTTTTGTTATTTTGAGGATATTACCTTTTGTTTTTTCTTGATATTGTTTCTTCTTGAATTAAAAATTCAAGCCCGGGCCGGCAGGATGTTCGCGCCAATTTTGAATTGGGACCATGTCCAAGAGGTTGTGGGCAAGCGCGAACGAGGAGAGACGACGAACCAACCAACGTGTGTAAGAAGTGTGTGTGTGTACCTTTTCCGGTTTCTTAAAGTCGTTTTTTTTCTTTTCTGGTCTACCATACCACCAGCTGAATAATTGACGAAACCTAACGCCATCGTATTAGTGATTACCAGTAGTGATCCTATTCCTTCACTTCCCTTCCTCTTATGCTGATCCCCATCCGAAGAGGAAAGAGGATTAGGAAGATAAGCCTGGTAAGTCACTATACCTATGAAAACATCATAAATACAATCGGGACCTATAATTTACAGTCCACTAGAAATCGTCTTATCCCAGTACTATTAGGGGTGAGAATTGGCCAAAACACCCGTTCTTATTATCTTATCCATACGCACATTTTTCCAAAAATCAAACATGTTCCCAAAGAATCAAAACTTAACTCAATCGCCATCTAATATAAAAATATCAAACTATACAAACTTAAAATTAAAGAATTCGGCACAATAAATTAAAATAAACTCCAATAACATAAAATTCATGTAACACGACATAACGGTTTTAGCAACGGTCGATTTGCCTCGTGGTTCTGTGTTGTTGTTTTTAGTAACGGTAAAAGTACTTACCCCGTTATTTTTGCACTGTGTATTTGGCGACACGATGTCTAGCCCGTTTAGCCGCATGGTGTGCAGGTGCCAGTATAGCATCGTTGCTTTGGTAGCAATAATGCGATAGTGTTGCATCCTGCCTTCTTCTTCCCAACCCCTTAGGCTATCGTCGTCCGGGAGGGCTGCTAAGCTGGGCTTATCGTGAATAAAATATTCGATGTCTTCGAATTTTATGTCTTCGAAGACCGGTTTGTAAAATTGTTCAAAATGGTCCTCCATTTCGATGCGCTTTTTGTGTACTCGGGAGTGCCGGAGAAACCTTTACTCTGTAACCGAGTCACAAACACAATTTTCACTTATTTATTTGTTTTCACTTGGCGTTCACTGCCACGTTACTGCCACGAGGTGTTCACTGCACGTTCACTCACTCGACTCACTGTCACTGTCTGTCGGTGTCGACCGCGACTGACAATAACATTAAGAGTGTATTAAAGCACGCGTACCGTCAACAAAATGAGACCGTCACCGACGAGACCGTACCTCAACGTGAAACCGACCGCCACACATCGGGTGTATCATATTACATCTCCCTGCTTTTCGTAATTTTAAAACGCCGTTTTTTAGAAAACGATTGTATAATCCAAGGTAATTTTTGTGTTAATGTACTCAGTAAATTGTCCTCTTTCCAATGCTCAATAGGAAAAAGTTCAATTCTTGTGATAAGATACGTGAAGTAACCTTATATTATTATATGTTGCCAATATTTTGCTGCTAAATTTTTGTTGATTTTACAGACTCTATTTGCTACAAATTTATTCCATTTTTCAGGGTTTCCTTTTATCCATGCTAGGTGTGATTGTCGAATCTGTCCATGCCATTTTTTGAACGTTTGCAATTTCTAGCGCTTGCCGTGCGTGTACCATTAATTTTGCCAAAAGTACTGCTGCACACAATTCTAGTCGTGGTGTTGATGTTTTTATTTTAATAGGCGCTACTTTTGATTTAGCGATCAATAATGTGGTCTTAATTGTTCCTTCTGTTTTGACTCGTACATAAATTACTGCTCCATATGCTTTTTCAAATGCATCGCAAAATCCGTATAATTCGACTGTCTCTTCACTTTTCGTTGTTATATTTATTCATCTTGGGATTTTTATTTCTTGTAGTTCTTCTAAAGATGTATAATATTTTGTCCATTTTTTGTTAATCGTTGTTGGAACCGGTTTATCCCAATTTAACTTCTGTATCCGTAGTCTTGAATTATCAATTTTGCTATTATTATTACTGGTGACAACCATGCCAATGAATCGAATATTTTTGATATTTCGGATAAAATTTTCCTCTTCGTTGCCTTTTCGAAACTTGTTTTTGTTTTAAATTAGAACGTGTCGCTGTGGGGTGCCCAATATATTCCTAAAGTTTTGTGTATATCTTGATTTGCTATTTCCGTGATATTCATACTTTTCAGTTGTTCTGGTAAGTTTTCTAATACTTTTTGGTGATTGCTTGCTAATTTTCTTCAATGGAAACCTCCGGATTGCTATAGTTTTATTATTTCATCTTGTTGTTTTGCTTCTTCTATTGATTCTGCTCCGGACATTAAATCGTCTACATAAAAATCTTGTAGTGATATTTTTGCTGCTTTTGGATATTTTTCTTTTTTATCTTAGGCTAATTTCTACAGAGTTTTGATGGCCAAATATGGTGCTGATGCTGTTCCATATGTTACCGTAGTCAATTGATATTCTTGCATTGGTTGATCAATGTGGAATCTCCAAATTATGTGTTGAAATTGTTGATCTTCTTTTGAGATTTTGATTTGCCTGTACATTTTTTCGATATCTGCACAAAACACAACTGGATGTTTTCTCCATGTTAGTAGTATATTTCTTAGTTCCTGTTGAAGCCTTGAACCGATATGCATTGTTTTATTTAAGCTTTTACCGTTAGTTATTTTTGATGATGCGTCAAATACTACTCTTAGCTTGGTGGTTGTACTTTCTTCCCTAATCACTGGTTGATGTGGAATGTAGTAATTTCCTTGATTATAGCGGTGCGTAGGTACCATGTGACCCAGTTTTAAATATTCTTCCATAAATGCGTTGTATTGTTTTTTAAGTTCTTGATTTTCTGATTTTTCTAGTTTTTCTAGTTTCTTTTCTAATTGGTGAAATCTTGCTAAAGCTCTTTGTTTTGATTCTCCTAGTTGAGGTGATCCACCTAAAGAAGATCTTTCTTTAAATGGTATTTTCACTATGTAATTGCCAAATTAACTTCTTTTTGTGTTCTTTTCAAAATGTTCCTCACATTTTTTGTTTTCTTCGGATATTGGTTTTTCGTTCTCGACTTCTTCTAATTCCCAAAATTTCGGTAGTTTTTTATCTTCTTCGCAGCGACTAATCATGTTTATTATCTCGATTGGTTTATTGATTGTTTGTTGCATGCTTCCTGACAAAATCCATCTTAGTTTCGTTTCTTGACTTATTATTCCATCGTTAATTTTTTGAAGAACATGTTGTGTAATTCGCCCTAATTCTTCGGCTTCTAATATTGCGTCTATTGGTCCTGGTTGGTTGAATTTTGGATCTGCTAGTAATTTGTTGTCCCATGCTTGTGGTAGTTCTATATTTAATTGTTCGTTGGGGTAATTTTTTGTTAGTTTTGGTAGTATTATGAAATTAACACTTACAAGGAAAAGGTCGGGTATGCGAAATTTTGTTTTGGTTTATACTTACATTACGTAAAGATTACACCTAAGACATTACGTGAACGAAATAGTAGCGCGCCATATTCAGCCAATTTTGAGAAAATCGAATTTGAAAATTTCTTCTTTTTGCACGAAATAACCAAATAATAAAAAATAAAACTTGCAACAAAGGTTCCGTGGTAACGAGGTAGAGTGGTGGCTTTAATAAGCAAGGGTTCTAGGTTCGATTCTAGCATCCGTACTTTTTTTTTCAAATATTTTTTTTTTAATTAATTTTCTTTTTAAGTAATATATAAATCAACAGATATTTAATAATTATTCGAAATTATTAATTTTTAATTAATTATTAATTACTATATCCCGTAAAACTTACTGTTTTCCCTGTTTTTACGATGAATACCACCCGGAATCGTGCGAAACGTCGGTGTAAAAAATTATACAATGTCAAATGATCAGAAAATAATTAATATGTATAATAATAATATATACTGCATATACCATAATATGTAAATACTTATTCAATTATGTAACTTTTCATTTCTTATTAAATATATAAAAAAAAAAACGAAAAATATATAAATAAATACTTATTTAATTAAAAAATATAATTTTTAACAAATCCCAAAAATTTTTGAACGTTTCGAATAAGAATCAATTTAAGAAATGTTTGAAAATACTGTTAGTAAGACAAAACGATATCGTCCGAATGTTGAGATCTGAAAAATTAATAATTTCGAATAATTATTAAATATATTATGTTAATTTACATATTATTACTTAAAAAGAAAATTAATTAAAAAAAAAATATTTGAAAAAAAAAGTACCAATGCTAGAATTGAACCTACAACCTTCGCTGATTAAAGCCACCACTCTACCACGTTACCACGGAACCCTTGTTGCAAATTTTATCTTTTATCACGTTATTTCAGGCAAAAAGAAGAAATTTTTAAATTCGATTTTCTCAAAATTGGCTGAATATGGCGCGCTACTATTTCATTTACGTAATGTCTTAGGTGTAATCTTTACGTAGTGTAAGTATAAACCAAAACAAAATTTCGCATACCTGACCTTTTCCTTGTAAGTCACATTTTGGCAGTTTTCAAAAAGTGAATTAAAACGTTTGATAAGTTTATCTAAACATTTCCAAAAAACCTCGAGCTTGATGTCAAAGGTTTACCACTAAAATAAGAGTTTATGATAAACAAAAGCATTATAAATTAAATTATGTGTTACCCTCAATAAAGACATGATGTTTATATTAAAATTGATTTTTACATGTTATATGAAATTGAAAAATAATTAAAATCCATAACTTACATAAAATTGTGCAAAAACTATTTAAATGAATTAGTCTGCGACACCCTGTTATAACTTGGTGTTTCGATTTTCGGAATCTCATCAGGCAAACCTGGAAAAATGTAGAAAATATCGAAAAGTTATGCTTTTAAATTAAAATTCAAAACTGATTAAGTGTCAAATTTATTTGACATTTATAAAAATAAAAATTATACCTACTTGAAGCCAAAATGGATAAAAAAAACTTATTTTGAAAAATTCTAAACCGGAAAACTAAACTAACCCCCAAAAAAAACCTAAATTGAAACGTTAGTTGTAATTTAAAATTACAAAAGTTGTAGATTGCCCCAATTTCAAAATTTCATGTGTATGAACTTAGAGAAATATACAGGACAGATCTACGTATTAATTTGTTATATGTTAATATAACGAATATGATAATTGATAAAATGGTAAAAGTTATTAACATGTGATAATATTTATATTAAAATTGATTTTTACATGTTATATGAAATTGAAAAATAATTAAAATAATAAAATAATAAAATAATTTTATGTAAGTTATGGATTTTAAATGTAGATTTTAAAACACATGTGTGTTTTGCCACTAAGGCAGTTCATATAGAATTAGTCAGTGATCTAACCACCGAGTCTTTTTTGCTTTCATTCAGGCGGTTCGTTGCACGTAGAAACAAACCTTCTAAAGTTTATTCCGATAACGGAACCAATTTTGTTGGCACTAATTCCAAATTAAAAGAATTAGGTAATTTTATACAAAAACATGAAAATTCCATAATTCAAGCTGTTGCCAATGAAGGAATAACCTGGAGTTTCATTCCAGCGCGAAGTCCCCACTTCGGTGGACTCTGGGAGGCTGGCATTAAATCCTGTAAGTTTCATTTGAAAAGGGTATTAGGCTCTTCTGTTTTCACTTTTGAAGAACTTTGCACTCTACTTGTTCAAGTTGAAGCTCTCCTAAATTCCCGCCCCCTCTCACCTCTATCCACTGATCCTCATGATTTTCAACCGCTGACGCCAGCACATTTTTTGGTGGGCCGACCACTTGTCTCGTTACCCGATCCAGATTTGACTCACTTACAAGAAAATCGTTTGGCATTTTTCCAACGAATCCAACTGTTTCAACAACATTTATGGAAGCGATGGAACAAGGAATACGTTTCTGAACTCCAACAAAGGCAAAAGTGGAAGATACAAACATCCGATCTCCAGCTTGGTTCTCTAGTGTTAGTAAAAGAGGATAATTTGCCACCGTTAAAATGGAGATTAGCTCGCATCATAAAACTTCACCCAGGAAAGGATGGAGTCAGTCGAGTCGCAACAATCCGCACACCAAGTGGAACTTGTCAACGCTCCTTCTCGAAGTTGTGTCCACTTCCATTGAGTGACTAGCCCCTTTTTTGTGTTGAAAATCTGTTAAGTGCTTTCACCTAGTGAACGTTTTAGTGTTTTATTTCTTTTCTTTACATGTTTTGATTCTGTTCTATTAACTTTAAATGTTTAATTATTTAATGTGTTTATGTAGGTATAAGCAATTTGTTATTTTGTTAAATTTAACCATGTATTCAATTAATTTATATATTTAAATTCTCCGCATTTCAAGGCCGGGGGTATGTACAAAATTTGTCTTGAAGACGCAACCCCACCGCTGCTTGTGGCAAGAGCGTCAGTTGCATATTGACAGCGCACTGCATTAAGGTCGTAACTCACCTATCAGCACAGCATAGGGACAGCGACTGATCAGCACAAGCAAATTTTATTTCTTATGTGTATTTAAATACAAGCACACTCATCTAACAGCATCAGCACATCACCTGATAAGCACGTCAACGCCTCGACCACTAGACATTTCTCCGAGAGAATATTTTGCGGACGCCGTGCTTGTGAGGTGCTGATACCTAACCGATGCCATACACTCATATATCATCACCTGAGCATCACATTTCGCTTTTAGTACAAATTTTACTAATTGTTTTAGTAGATATATTTCACTATTGCATTAATCTTGTAGCAATTTTAAGAGTGCAGGCGATGAACAAAACGAATTCTGAAAAACTTAAAAAGCCTGTTTACATTATAAAATTTCGTTTAAAATTTTCGTTAAAATTTCGTTAAAATCTCTTTAAAATTCGTTAAAATTTCTTTAAAATTCCTTAATTTGTAGATTTGCGTAATATTTATTTTTCCTATATTTTATGTAAAATTTTAAGGATATAGGTGCGCCCTATTCGTTAAAATTTTTCTTAAAAGTCCTTTTAACGAAAATTTTAAGCATAATTTTGTACAAAAATTTATTTTGTAAACAGGCTTTAGAGGCAGTTCGAAACCATACTTATTTTTTATATGACATAAGTGATAGTAAATAAAGAGACTCAAAAAAAAATGAAGTAGCTTGGAAGAAATAGAAAATTTGAAACTAGGTTTCAACCAAACAACCTTTACCATGTGAAGTCTAGAGTCCGGTGCCGTGCTTGTGCTGTCCCTGTGCCGAGGCGTTATATGAAACTATACACAACCATCAAGTTGACCACTTGACGGTGCTGTGATGATGCTTGTCAGGTGCTGTGCTGATAGGTGAGTTACGACCTTTAGTCGTGTCAGCGCACTCATGTAAACGAAAATATTAAACATAATACAAGTGCGATTTTGTTAATTATTTATCAAAAACCTAACCAGAACAACTCTCAACATAATAATACCCTTAAGAATCCACAGGAAGGATTTCTTAATTGCAAATTTACGGGCTCTTGATATTCTACCGTGTTCAACTATTCGACTCTATGAATCTATTCCGTTCTTGTCTTATCACCAAGTGAAAAATGTGTTTAGTTAGGCAAAGTTCATACCTAACTTTAAATAAAGCCGAGTAAACACATCGAGCGGAGAACGTAATTGTAACATGCAAAATGCATGTTGCACAAGTAAGACAATAAAATAACTGTTGGATATTTTTATTTTTATTTGCAACTCAAAAATTTTATAAAAATAGGAACAATTATAAACAAAAGCAAAACTCACGCAAATAGCCGACCCCAGCTTTTCTGTTGAATAAACCAACGTTATCTTCCTTTGAAATAATATCGCGTACAAATAACACGCGACCTTCTTATCTTCAACTCCTTTGAACAGCTTTGTTTGCTCGATTATTTTCTCTTCCTTCTACTGCTCTCTGGATATCTTCAATCCAAAAAAATCAAAATTATCACCAACTCTTCTTCCACTTTAAACAATTATTCTTCACACGAATAAACCTCTATTGAATTCTTTTGTATGCCTCTTAGGCATTAACACGACTCCTTTCTCAATTCAATTCATAAAATTCTTCTTAAACTTTCATTGACCGACTACTCTGCTCAAATTATTCTGACTCTCATTTTTTTTTATTGATTCTTCTATCCCCTTGGATATCCTTTGCAATGTGTCTTCTTTTCATTGGTTGTACTTTAATGTCCTTTTATTTTCAAATACAGATTTTTCTTTATTTAAATTTTGTTGCTGTAATCGGCATTTGGTGAGCCAAATGCAACAAACATACAAACATAAAATAATAAAATCAAAATCGAAAAACAAATAACTTACTATAACTAGACAAACATAAAATATTAAACATACTGAAATCAAAATAAAGAATACACAAAAATAAAACACACACTGGTAATAAAAATATTAAAATAGAGCTTTGCTTTGTTTTGTTCCTCTAGTTGCAAATACAGTTATCTTATTGCTAAATTCGCAACCCATTTTCATCAGTTAGAGCGGACATAACAGTATGTATGCACGTAAGCATGTACTTTGGTAAAAGTGAGTCGACAGATGAACGTTAATGTAAACATAACCGCTAAATAAATCAACTGATGAACCTATCAATATTATTCATTTTTTTAAATAAATAACGCATTAAATTCGAAATGCCACAAAAGCAATCTGTGTTGCAATAAAGGTTAATAATATGTAGATTCGTGGAATTATTGGGTAGTGGACTCAAAAATGAAACTAATATGTTGGACCTGTCAACATTTCGGACAATTTATTTGTCCATCCTCAGAACTGTAAACGGTGAAAAGTTACAAATATAAATATGGTAGCAGTCATCAAAATAAGAGTACCTACCAGACACAATAGGTGACAAACAGTTATAAATGTTGATACGATCATGTGTTGGAAAAAGTTGCCATTAACTAAGTCAATAAAATTGTACACAACAGTTAAAATACATGAAAACATTCACAGTGTATAAATATAACTATAATAAATAATTAAATAATTTACAACAACATTTAAAATCTTTCTTAAGATCCTCTTAAAAAAGAGGATTTAACCTCACTTTAGAGGTTTTAGAGGAGGAGATTTAACTTTCTCCTACACGTTTGTCAACACCATTATCACGTGGATGACGGCTATCATCCACAGCATAAAATCTAAATACATAAAATTTAATAATGGTGACGTCAAAATTATCACTCTTTTAAAATTTGTAATTTCGATGATCTAACGATCGAAAGTTTAACTTCACGAACATTAACACTTGAGTTGCACATCCGATTAATTAATGAAAATTTAATTTTATCAAAACAAACGAAAAGGAATTGTCAAAATCAGTTGATTATTGCAAGATTATTAATATTCGAAAATTTGGTAAAGTTTTGTGTAAACACTTACATCAAAATGGCGGAACAAAGAACGGTAGATAATTTTCATCAAGGATCATCGGCCAACTACATTTGGATTTTCGATAGTCAAAATCGTCATTGAAAAGTCGGTAAGGAGAATAACCACAAAAATTGATTATTATTCGGATTCGTAAAATGAGACGTTAACCACATGTAACGTTACTGCCAGGGCCGAGCCGCCTATGTGTGCGGCGCACACATGCGCCAAAGCAATAGGGGCGCCGCTGAAGGCCGTATGAAATACCAGCGCCAATCATTATTTTTACCGAATTATTTTTACACTATTTGAATTGACCCAATGCTTATGTTTCGGGTTTTAGTTTACGTTAATTACGAGTTCTGCGTTAAAATCAAAATCAAAAGCCGACTATTTTATTACAGAAGCCGTTGGTGAGTTTATAAACGCAACGCAAGCAAGCGGAACGCAACGCAAAACAATTGAATAAATGTTTTGTCGAGAGTGCGGGTGCAAGGTGCACACAGATCCGTGCGAGTGCGGTGCTATGATGCAAAGATGCGGCCGCATCAGGCGGCATAAGCAGCGAGATTAAAATACGATTTGAATCAGGGACGTAGCAAATCAAAGCCGGGCACTGGTACAAGCAGACCACACGGGCTCCCTTCATCATTTCACAAAAAAACTTTAATTTAGAATTACAATTTTATTATATAAAAAAAATATCGTATTTAACTTTAAAGTCGATTTTAATTAGTTGGTTTGAAAAAATTGACGAATAGAAGTAAATAAAAACAAAATAAAGAAAAATTTCAACATTAACAAAATTCTTGATTCTGATTTGTTAAAATTATAATAAGTATTATTTTGTTTATGGTTACTGTCAGTTAATGCACCACAAGATTTGAACTTTTTTCTATGTACTATAGGAAAGAGGATAATTTTCTGAGCATATTAAAACAAAAATTTCGAAGGAATATCCATTAGATTTCAAAGAAACGGAATTTTAAATTTTGAAAAAGCAGGACTTTTAAAACGTGACATAGCAATGCCACGTGTTGCGCCACGGGAACTCGCACGTTAAGCGCCCCGCTCTATTTTTTGTTGATAGTACGTGTGTTTTCAAGTACTCTGACTGTTTGCTGTCAGATGCGGTCGACACACGGGCGAGTTCTGTCATTCAACAGAGATTCTATCAAATTCGTTATGCGCTTCTCAAATAACAGGCCTGAGAGCGCCGAAGGCGTTCGGAGGATCTGTTTCGACAAACTCAACAACGGCAAATCCCACATCTATGTAAAAACAAGTTCAAAATTTTTTTTAAAACTAATAGATATTTCTTCGAAATTTTTGTTTTAATATGCTCAGAAAATTGTGCTCTTTCCAACAGTGCATAGGAAAAAGTTCAAATCGTGGGGTGGATTAACTGGCAGTTCCCGTGGCAAATAAATATCAATAAGTATAATATTGAAAAATGGTAAAAATGCTAACTTTTATGAAGACCACGAACCTGCAAAAAAGTACTTAGTAAGGGCCCCCCACAGATTTTTTAGGTCTTTGTAAATAACCTACAAAAGTACCTGTCTCACAAATTTTTTTAGGGACTTACAAATAACCTGCAACAAAGTACCTACAATGACCTACCACAGATGTTTTCAAAGCTTTGCATTTACCTACAACAAAATACCTAGTAGGGCCCTACTACAGTGCTTTGCAAATTACTTGCAACAGAGTGTTTACAAGAACCCTACCTCAGAGTTTCTTCAGGGGTTTGCAAATTACTTGCTACAGAGTACCTATAAGGGCCCTACCACAGATTGTTTTTAGGGTTTTGTAAATTTCCTGCAACAGAGTGTCTAGTAGAGACCTACCACAGATATTTAAGTTTTTGTGAGAGATCTGTCAAAAGAAACCCTGTTATAATTACCTGGTACATGTTAGCATAGACGCTAACAGATAAATTTTAATATCACCAGGGAAAAATGTTACTTGGGATGTTTGTGTTCTCCCGTTCTCTTCTTTTTTGTTTTTTTTTTTTTCAAGTTTCTACTCTGTAGATTGAATGAATTTAATATTGTGGTAAAGAGCGGCCGGGCCCTAGCGGGGCCCGGGCTCTGGTCGCACCACCTGTTGCTACGTCCCTGATTTGAATTACTCAATAATTAAAATCTTTTGTTTTATTTTCTATGCTTAAAAATTTTTCACAATGCACGTTTATGAAAATATTTCAGTTATTAAGTAAACCAAATAGCAGAGGCATAGTAAACTATGGTAATAAAGCAATAAAACTATCCTTAAATCTACTTACTTCTTACTCTGTCGGCCCGTAGAAAAACATATTTTAGTCCGGTCAATCTAGACATTCGAAGGTACACTAATTCCCAAAAAGCTGAAAATTGGTAAAATTGTTCAAAACATAATTATAAATGAAATTTAAAAAGTCCTCATCGATCCGGTACTTGGAAAAAAATTTATTCGAGGTCAAAGGTAAAAGAAATTGTTTTTTTGCGATTTTCAGCAAAACGGTAAGTTTTATCATAAAATTATTTCAGACAAAAATTGTAGATCATGTAATTATCTATAAAAAATGTATCAATACTTTTTTTCCTGGGAACCAATAGATTTGCAATACTGCAAGACGGCTAAAAGATCGCACATTGACCTTAGCCACACCAAAAATTAACGTAACAAAAACTTTATCAAATTTTCCCAAGAATTGGCAACAAAAAAAAATTCCCATCAAAACTGCACTCCCATTCGCTGTCAACGTAACTTTCCAACTGACTAAAGAGACGCGCGCAAGTTCGACTTCAGGGCGTTAGTGAGAACCAATAAACTACTACTGCTGAAGGATAGGTGGCGCGAAAGTTTAGTTTTTGAATTAAAATGATTATTAATTTAGAAATTTACTGACGAAAGGCCGATTCACATTACAAGACCACGACTTTTACGGAACACCTGTCAAATATATTTGAACCACTTCCACCGAACGACGAAAATAATGATGACGAAGAAATAAAAAAATATCTAGAGGCATCATATCAAATGGAACTGCCAATAAAAAAGTTTAAATTAAACGAAATAAAAGCAATAATTGAGAGAGAAATTAAACCAATGAAATCACCAAGCTTCGACTTGATCACGGAGCAAGTACTAAAAGAACTAACTACAACAGCTCAAATGGCAATTATCTAAATATGCAATGCAATCATTAGATTGGGATATTTTCCAAGCCAGTGGAAGGTGGCACAAATAATCTTACTACTTAAACCAGGAAAGAAAACGGACGAAGTAACATCATACCGACCTATAAGCTTTCTCCCAGTCCTATCAAAGGTGTTTAAAAAATTGTTTCTCAGCAGATTACTACCAATCCTAACAGATAGGAAGCTCATACCCAGTCATCAATTTGGCTTTAGAATCAACCACGGAACAATAGAACAAATTCACAGAATTGTAAAAAAGATTAGCAACGACCTATATGGTAAAAGATATTGTTCCGCAGCTTTTCTTGATATTCGTCAGGCATTTGACAAAGTGTGGCACGAAGGCCTACACTATAACTTAAAAAAAAGAATTATCACACCACTACTACCCAGTCCTGAAATCATACCTGCAAGGCAGGACATTTCTAGTGAAACAAAAAGACGAATACACAATCTGTATCCCATCGGCGCGGGAGTGCCACAGGGTAGCGTATTAGGTCCGGTCTTGTATTTACTTTACACTGCTGATATACCAACAACTAAAGCCACAACAACAGCAACATTTGCCGATAAAACCGCAATACTAGCCTCACACGCCAATACAATAAACGTCTCGCAAAACCTACAAGATACACTAAATTAACTACAAGGATGGTTAGAAAAATGGAGGATTAAAGTGAATCAGACCAAGTCAACACACATAACCTTTACTATGAAGAGGAACACCTGCTCACCAGTAATACTTAATAACTGTCAACTACAGCAGTCCCATGATGCCAAGTTTCTGGGCATACTTGAAAAAAGCACATAACAATAAAAAACAAGCAAGTTCGATTAATATTCAGACAAATGCATTATATGCTAGGGAAAGGATCCCAAATAAAATCCTGGTTTACAAAGCTATCTTGAAGCCAACGTAGTCGTACGTAGTCGTAGTCGTACGTGACAATTCTTCATTACACTTTACAACAATTGCATTTGCAATGATGTTTCATTTACTATAGCATATACATATGACGTTGACGAAGAATTAATTGGAGGTAAATAATTTATGGTTTGAGTTTGAATTTGACTACTATCGGAACTATCGGGACGATCGGACACGATCGGAAAAATCTTCTTTTGAAAGGCGTACATTTTAAACGAAAAATTTATTATTTCATAATTATGTATTGTCGCTGATAAATGAATGTGTGAGTGAAAAAAATTTGATATCGTTGTTAATATTTACACTATCGGAGAAATATTTAAAAAAGAACTCGCTGCATCTTTGTCTGTCAAATGGAATTGCGCATAACGCTTCTCTATTACTCTCAATGCTCACGCAGAAAATGTAACATTTTAAATCTAGGCAACCATGGATTTAACAAACTTTTTGATAAGGCAACCTAATACGGTTGGATTGGGAATAAAATAAGCTTTCATTTGATATGTAATTCGATTAAATAACCTATGTTATGGTAATAACCTATGTTATTGGTATGTAAATACCAATTCTTTGGGGTATATTCTCTCAGCTGATGCTAGACTTTCTTAAATAACTAATCAGGGAAGTTGATCAAAAAAATTTAATTATACATTTTATTGTTTAACATCATCGGCACGTGATTTAGCTAGGCAACCTATTTGCGATGTATTAATGTATACATTATCTAAGCCATCGAGGAAGGCACCTATCCCCTCGACTGGAAAAAGGCGGAACTGGTGTTGATAAGAAAGAGCCAGAAGCCCCTAGAAGAGCCGTCCTCCTACCGGCCAATATGCCTCCTGGACCATGCTGGGAAGCTGTTTGAAAAGATGATCCTGCGACGACTAATGCAGGACATCGAGAACAAAGGAGGCCTCTCCGAGAACCAGTATGGCTTCAGAAAAGGCAGGTCTACGGTCGACGCGTTAAAAAAGATAGTAGACACGGTGAGGACGGCCAAAGCGGGAACACACCGAATCCGCGAGTACTGCCTGGTGGTGACCCTCGACGTGCGGAACGCTTTCAACAGCGCCGGATAGAGCCATATCCTAAAAGCTCTCCGAGACACGAAGGTGGACCCGCACATCTACAACATCGTGGTCAGCTACCTGAGCAGGAGGACGATAATCCTTGGAAGGAAAGGAGAGAACGACAACATGGAAGCAACAAGCGGCGTGCCGCAGGGATCAGTTCTCGGCTCATCCCTGTGGAACTTGATGTACGACGCCGTGCTAAAACTCCGTCTACCAGCGGGAGCGACACTGATAGGATTCGCCGACGACCTGACGCTAATAGTCAGCGATCGGGAAGCCCACGCTATGGAAACGAAAACAAACCAGGCCATTTCCATCATCCTTCAGTGGATCAGAGACAAAGGGCTCCAGCTGATCCCGGAAAAATCCGAAGCCGTCATGGCTATCGGAAGGAGAAAGATGCCCAACATCCGCATCCACATGAACGGATCGGCCATAATAATCAAAGAATCCGTTCTGGTGCTGGGAGTTAGACTGGACAAACATCTCAACTTCTCCCAGCACATCAGAGAAACGGCGGCGAAAGCAGAGGCGTCGGCATCCACCATCGCACGCTTGATGCCCAACGTGGGAGGGCCGAAGGCAGCCAAGCGAAGAGTGTTCGCAACCGTGGTGCATTCCATCATGCTGTACGCTGCACCCGTTTGGCACGACGCCCTCCAAATAGGACGAAACCGAGACAAAGTACATAGAGTACAGCGAAGAGCCGCTCTACGCGTGATAAGTGCGTACAGGACCGTGTCGGGCGAAGCAGCGCTGGTGTTAGCCTCAATAACACCAGCTGACCTACAGGCCGGAGAAAGGGCGAGAACCCACTCCGGACAAGTGAACACCAACGACACGACCATGAACCTCTGGCAAACCAGATGGGACGAAGCCGAGGTTGGACGGTGGACACGGCGACTCATACCCGACATCAAAAGCTGGGTCGCCAGAAGTCACGGTGAGGTAAACTACCACATCCATAGATAAAGAGAGAGAGAGATGTTTTAATCGCATAGGCGAACCCTTCAACAGCAACATGCGTGACTCGAACAGTGGTTCTTTGAACTATTTAGCAAAATTTTTAAAGGATTCTACAAATTTAGTTCCTAAAACTGCGTACGCCGTTGCTTCTTGAAGATTTGTGTTACTGTTTGACATTAATGGCCGCGTACATAGAGGTAGTTTTAAGGTGTCATTTCAATTATTTAATAATTATAAGTAATAGTTAAAAAATAATTATTATACAGGTAAGTATAAAGTATCTTTTATATTGCTTAACTTTCTTTTTTAATTTAAATATGGCCAAGTCTAATATCTGCATTGTTTCTGGTTGTCCAAACTTTTTTGAAGGGAAAACGTCCGTTAAAAATTTGTTTAAATTTCCGAAAAACATTATTTACCGTTCTAAATGTTTAGATGCTATAAATGAGGCAAGTGGTATTTCTAAACCGATAAACACTCTCTCACGTATTTGTGAGGATCATTTTTCAGACAAATGCTTCACAAGTACATTAAAAAAAACTTTACAGAAAGGTCCCGATATTTTTCCTACAAAATTTTTTAATTTATCTACCAGTTTATCTTCAACCTCTCATTTAAGTCCTCAATCAAGTAATGACTGTCCATCTCCTACCGTTCAATTAGTTCCTCCCGTTGCTAGTATATCTCTTATTGATAATATTTCTCCCATTGCCAATTCATTACATACAAGTTCTACCGTTGAATCAGTTTCTCTTATCGATAACATTTCTCTCGTTGCCAGTTCATTTCATACAAGTTCTACCGTTGAATCAGTTTCTGTTATCGATAATATTTCTCCCGTTGCTAGTACATCTCGTGCAAGTTTTAGATAATTTAGAGCACTTTTTGACTAATCCTTCAGAAATTCTAGACAAAACTTTTGAAAATAATGAGCTTCACTCTTTAACAATACCACCTGCTCTAAATCATATTGAAAATTTTTCTAGTCAAGCTGTTTCATATGTATGTGGTTTCATAGTTAAAAAACTCCGATTGTCATCATGTACCAGATGCAAAACTTCTTTTCTTTCTGACGATTTACAATCCCATCACTCTTTCACCTCCTTCAAAGAATTTACCGATGACCAGAAACGTTTAAATTATGTAACCTATCCATTTTTAATTTGTCTAATTTATATGCATGATATAATTCAACTTTGTTTAAAAGATTATGGTTACATTAATCACATTAAAAGTAAAATCATTCAAATTTTAATACAACATGTCAATTTTGATTTTATATCTTGTTAAGATCATTTTGAGGATATTCGCTTGAAAACAATTTCACAATCAACTTTATTAATAATTCGTAAATATTATGTAGATATTAGACGAAGTCATATTTCTTCTAATAGTAGTACTAGTGCGAAAAAACTACGAATTTTAAAGCACTGCTAACGTCTTTTTGTTTTTATTTCATGCTATCGAGGGACGAAGTTACCATTTTTGCAATAATATCGAGGATCTGTGCAATTTTGAAGTGGATGGAGTTTTTATACTAGTCTGAAGAGTTCCTATTACATATTTTTGTTATTCATTGTACATATTTATTTCTTATATAGTTAATAATCCAGAAAGTTCCTATTTTTTTGAATTTTTATTTTGTAATAATAATTTAATATCTTTCTACGTTATTGTTATTTGTTTTGTTACATATTTTGATTATTCATTGTACATATTTATTTCTTATTTAGTTTATAATCCAGAAAGTTTCTATTTTTTTGAATTTTTATTTTGTAATAATAATTTAATATCTTTCTAAGTTATTGTTATTTGTTTGGTTACATATTTTTATTATTCATTGTACATATTTATTTCTTACTTAGAATTTAGAAAGTTCCTAATTTTTGATTTTTTTCATTATTATTATAATTTAATATTTTGTGATTCCTGGCTGTGTAATGTTAAATATTTGTAATAAAATAGTAACAGGGTTTTTCTGTAAGCCATTTGTTATGTATTTTGTTATTGTTACTCATGTAAGGTTGGGTCAACCCAAAATTCAAGTGAACTTTTGGTAATTCGATTATTTAATCGAATTTCCAATCGTTCAAGAATTAAACCTAACTTTTAGGCTTAACGATAGCAAAACAGACAGCAACTGGTTCACAAATGGCCTTGTAAATCTTGGTAAATCTATTTGCTGGTGTATTTTTGATTTACCCTATTTTTATTGCATAAAGATAATTTTGACTTGATTGATTTTTAAAAATTAGGCTTCAGAATTTTCCTTTTCTGATTAAAATGTAAATTTACTTTTAATTCAAATTGGTTAAAATTTTCAAACTAATTTTTTTTAAATTAATCAAGTTTTATTCTACATTTCTCTCCCCAAGTGCATATATGCAGTAATTTGAATTGCCCGCTAAATTTTTTTTTTAAATTTTAGTTCTATGAACTCTCCCGTAGGTCGCTGTTGTCGCAAAATTGTTTCCACTTTTTTAACATTGAATAGAGCATCTGGTATGATTTATCTATGACCACATCACGCAAGCCCTCACCGGTCACGGATGCTTTAACGCATACCTCCACCGTTTCGCCAGAAGAACGGCCCCCAAGTGCGACTACTGCGACGCGGAAGACACTGCCGAGCACACCTTTTTCGAATGTGTAAGATGGGAGCTGGCAAGAGTCACCGAAGAGTTGGGCACGGACTCGCAACTTACGCCCGACAACGTAGTAGCCACAATGCTGAAAAGTCCGGAGGACTGGAACGCCGTCGAAAAGATGATTCACACGGTCCTGTCCGCAAAAGAGCAAGCGGAGCAAGAGAAACAAAGGAACCAATGAAAAGAAAAGATGACAAAGAACAGAAGCTACAACATCAAACAAACGGCGAAAGAAGAAAAAGCACCCGGAAGACGAACAACCCCCACTCGATCGAAAGTAATGCCTAATGGGGTAGGGGGGAGGTTTTAGTCAGTGCAAGTCTGACACTACCGTCATAGATGATGATGGTGTCTCGTACGAGATTTCCTCCTCCCTGCGCAAGCTAAAAAAAATGTATACATTATCTAGCATATATTCTTTATTATCATTAATAGTGGAGTGCCGTAAGGCATAAAAATTGTAAAATCTCGGAATCCAGGGCCAGTCAATGAATCTTTATAAAAACTGTTGGACTGCATTGTTAAAAGCTTAAATAAAAAAGTTAAAAAAAAAATTGTGCGTTCTTGATTACAACAATTTATAACAACAATAACAAGTGTAATAGTTGGTTCTTTAATTTGAATTACCGCCTTCTCAAATCAAAGTTACAAACCAAACCAAAGCGTCAAACAAACAAACAAACAAACTTCGTACGATGTAATCCCCCTCGTAGTAACACTTACAAGTCCTTTTAAATTTGCGGATGGCTCTTTGAATGTTAACGTCGTTACCTCGTTTACTAACCTCAAAACCTAAACTTATCCGTCCAGTGGCGTAACCACTGCTCGGACACCTGAAGGAATAATTAGTACACACAAATTAAATACAACACAGGATTCGGTTTAACGATGAATATATATTTAACCGAAAAGAAAAAGGTAGTCCAACAACCAATTCAACCAGCAAAGTTAATCTCCTTGATATTATTTAATTCAGAATACTTTATTTTGAAATTTGATTTAATAACTGTTTGATAGTTAATCCCTCTGATCGTAATGTTTTCTAATTGATTATTCATATTTAATGACCAACCACAATCTTTATAGTACTTTGTAAAGAAGCGCATATATGTATTGCGATGTTCAACTTAATTGTTTTTATTTTATGTAAGATCTTTAAATAATAAACCCTTATATTATGCTAAATTATCCGCTCTTATATAACTATTACCTCGTCAACTTAAAACTAAGATTGTCACTTTATTAATATGTCGTCACTTAAATTTCTAATTGATCATTTCCTTAAATCTAAATAAGTCGTCCGTACTTAAACTAGCAAATAATCATGAAAAACTTTGTTAAAACAGTTCTTTAATATCGTAATTCAATTGGTATTATCTTATAAGTGGTCGCAAATAATCATAAGGAACTTTGTTAATATTTATTAATAACTGTCCTGAAATATCAGAATTTGGTACTATCTCATTAAGAGATATTTGAAAAAAAGAAAAATTAAGCAACATCTTCGCCAAATTTAGCTGACGATTTCTGAGCCATTTCTGCGATATATTGCTACGGCCATCTTATGATTTTAAGCGTCCACTCAACTTGTTGCGCTATTCATCTAAATTAAGTTATCTAATGCTATATATTGCTATGTTCTCTTCGTTAAAATTTTAATAATTATTGCGCAATATAAAATATTTTATTTTTATAATCATAAGTGCGACTAACCTTCGTTTTTATTCCAATCAGCTACTTTCACTTCATCAAAACAACTTTTTTTTCTCAAATTTTCTTTATTATTTTTAATATTTCAATTCTTATTTTTATCCATCACAAATTTTCGTCCACTGTCATTGCTATCCCCCCAAAACCAAAAATTTTCCTGCTTGCAGAGCCGGGCTGCACCAGTGGTGGCGCGCAAAATAATCTACAAATTTTATTATACCCTACAAAAATCACAGCAATATATATTTCCCACTTCGCACTTAGAACTAATCACCGCTCGTTTGTATTATAAAGATATCCCATAGGTCACACACTATATGAATAATCAACCTATTCCATTAAATCAACACATGCCGTTTTTAATATAATAGTATATTAATCCTAATTTCAAACTAAAATTTAAATCTTAAAACTGAAGATGAAGTAATAAAAAAATATGATTCAAACTCGTCTTAAAATTATCCAACCACGTGGATGAGGAATTATTATTACATAAATTTCTAACGTTATCCTGTATTAAATTCTTTTAGAAAAATAAATCAAATATTTAAACTTACGTATTCTAATTTGTCGATGGCTACGATAATTTTTACTTAAACAGATTTAGATTTAAATTACTGAATAAAATTTACACACTTGTTTTACTAAAAACCATGCGTTCAGCTCTGACGCCCAAGTAATAATGGCTACTCCCTTAAAATCGTAATGGTAAAATCTAACAGAAACGACCACCCCATTTCTTTAAACACCCCTGTTGCCAAAATGGCTGTATTTTAAAGTAACCAGAAATGCACTAAATTTAAAATTTCGCGCCCATTATATTTAAATTCAAATTTACAATATTACACTAGTTACAACAAAAAAATTATTATATAAACTATAATACATTATAACATTATTGTTCATTACTGTTGTTGTCATCGATTTCATTGATGTGGATTGTAGGTGAAGGATTAGTACAGCTGTCAATATTGTATTTCAAGCAAGCTACAGTGCAATTTAATCCACTGTGCAATTTAATCCAATTTCCTGCAACCACAAGATGCTCCGCATTCTGTTTTGCTTGTGCAAAAAATCATTTATCATAAGGATTCTGGAGCTGGTTTTCCTGGTCGCTGCGTCATTGTTTACGGTATCAGTATTCCGCATTCATATTTCCAAACCCATTTTGCTCGTAATATTTCTCTTCCGAACCAGGTTTGAATTTGCAGATATACTCTTTTGAAGTGTCCAAAAGCAGCATCTGCAATAAGTGGCAAAGACGACAGTTTAACGCAGGCATTTTTCGCAGTTGCTTTTAAAAAAGAGTTATATTTTAATATATTAACCTAACCTAACCTTTATTTTTTTATGAGCAGCATATAAAGCAAGCGTGAATGTAAAACCAGCGTTAAAAATGTTAATACTATCTTTGCATTCATTTTTAAAAACTGTCGCAGGGAAGTCCAGCCGTTTATCGAAATATTTTGCAAGCACGTTTTTACAACGCTAGAAAAAAGCTGACAGCGTGTCACAGTCGGCACAGCACATAAGAATAGATTATGCTGTTTACACTTTGGTAATACTTTTTCTAAGTTCTTAGATGAGTATTTTGGCTTTGGATGGTTTTCAAAAATAAATTTCTCGGTCTGTTGGTGAGAGTTCAGTCAATAAAACTAAATCATCTACATCTTCGGACACTACAACAATATTTTTGGACTGCAGATTAATAGTGGTTTCAATTATTAATCTGTCGGCATCAGCTTCTGCTTGGCAAGAAAATATTTTATTTTCCATAAGTGTTTCTCGTAGTATATCTATGAGCCTACTCTTATTTTTGGCATTTGCTAAAAACTTTTCCTGTCCTATTTTGAGAGGCGTGGTGTTATTGAATATTAAATCATTACATGAATTTCTTTTACATCAACGCATTCTTACAATCGATTTTGTGCAGTTCTTGTTATAACCATCAAATACGACATAAATATTGTGTCCATAATTGTTATGTAGATATCTGACATAATGGTGACAAAGAGTGCCGAAATTTTCATCCAGTTGCCACTTGCAACGGCGTAGTAACATCCCTCCATCCATAATGTAGGAAACTTTTTGTACATCTTCCACAGACACTTCTGGGAATCGGTCATAAAATGTAGATTTTGTTGTTTTTCGTATTTCACCATTTTCAAAAAGCGCAAGAGGATAAGGAGCTAATTCGGAAGTCATGTAGTTTTTAAGTTTTTCATCTGCATGTTGATGACTTTTTTTCTTCTACACCTATTATATTTTTTAAAAAAATAACACATTTTATCTATTTATAAACAATACTTTTCATTACACTACGTTTAAAAGATCCTACTTCAACACTCATAGATTTCGTTAGAGTTTGTTCAATGGTTTGATCCTAGGAAATCCCAGAAAAAAAAACATTGGAACATCGAAATATCTTTCTGTGAATTTTTGACACTTTGTACGGTCCATTTGGGTAGATAATTCCTGATGCATGAAAGTATGGAATCATTCTTTCAATGGTTTGTAAATGCAGATTTCAATCACCCATACGCTCAGCTGCAATAAAATCGGTCAACACTGATACCATTCGAATCTGTTAGGGACCGCGTTAACAGCTGCTATTGTCCCTTCTATAATTTTCTCCACCCCTCACCAGCAGTCTCTTGAGGTTCAAGGACAAGTTTGTAATAGTTCTCCTTTTCAAAATATAACTTTAAACTAATAAAAATAAAAGAAAACTCTGAAAAATTAATAATTATTTATTTAAATAATTAAAAAATTAAGATCGCATAAAAACTTTTTTTTAACATTTTGATATATATTATTAAAAACACATTTCAAAAGTTTATATAAAAATTCATTGACTGGCCCTGGATTCCGAGGTATAAATCTTACGGCGCTCCACTATAAATAACAGATGAGGGTATATATTTCTTATGCCGGATCTTAGACTAGTATGGCTTCTTGGTTGAGCATCTGTTCACTACTGGTAGAAAATTTATTATCTTCCCATTGTTAAAATTTTCGCTTTTTGTATTGTTGTATACCACTACCATATATTTTGACCAACCATGTATATATTAATTTACTTTTACTATAGGTCAACTCTCATGCTTATCTTTATCATTATCTCTTATCAATACTTTCACTATTTGTTACGTTCAGATTCCACCGCTACGCCCCGAACGTAACAAAATGCTTATTTTAACACCTAAATTTTGTAACAAATTATAACAACTTAATTTCATTGATAGGTACGTTTATTTACCAACAAAATTTTGATTTAGGCGCTTATAATTAAGGAAATGCGATATCTCTTCGAGGTTGAGGTTGGCAACAATTTTTCGCACAGATAAGATTAGTCTTCCTTTCTGAAATTTTGACGTTAGTTCGGTAGCCAAATAAGTGAGATTTACCAAGTGTTAATTACATCGATTTGTTGGTTTATAAGTTGAGTTAGTTGGCAAGTTTGCAACAAACGGCTTTACAGTTTATACTGGTTCGAACCTCATCGATTATTTAAATTTCATCCTTCGTCGATACGTTAATGAAATTTTTAACCCGTTACTTGGGGGTCAATAGTAATTGCACTGGATATCGAAGTTAGGAGGTTGCTTCTGTTCAAACGCTAGAAATAACCGAAAGTTACAATTCAAGTTAGGTTAGGATTGATTATCGTCTTACCTTTTATTGACAACAAGAAGTTTCGTAACACTTTTATCAAAGACCAATTCTTCGTCTGCTGTACAACACTGGCTAATTCTAAGAATTCACCTAAAGCTGTAACCATCCATCTAATCGAAAACTTTTTTGAATATCGGAAGCCGTTTATGCGCAAGGCAAGTGATAGTGGTCAACTTAGGAAGTAATAAAGCAGGGGCGCACCGACGAAATTGGTGAGCAACTACTTTTGTTTTGTTTTGTGATTCTTTTTTTTGAAAACCGAATCTACAGTATTTACGCGTTGTTTGTGTAAGATCGGCTTAAGATCGGAAGAAAGAAGATTATTTAATCAACCTAATTTATGATTGTTTGCGGATCGGGCGAAGCTCGATTATTATTTTGTTTTAGGTTAAGAAAACCTTCAGATCTGAACGGCATTAATTTATACGATTACAATCTATTAACACACTGCGTACAGTTTGCGACACTTGTGTGGTACTACTTGTATATTTCAACGTCGTATATATTTTTTTGTGATTTACCTTACCAGTTTACCTTTACTGGTGTTTTATTTATACTAGCTTTTGCACTTTAGGTTACCATCTTAGGCGAGCGGCAAAAAGTGCATGGCGCCATTTTAAGCATTTGTGTTTTTTTTGAGTAGAGCAAGATTCAATCTTGACTTTCAACCCACCACTAATTTGCTTTCACCTCTGAGTTGAGCCGTAGCGTCGCTCGAAAGACCAGGTAAGGGTAGGCATTCAGCGTTAGTTTAGCCAACTTTTGCGACTCGAGCGCAGACGGGTAGCATATTATCAAACCTCGGTCAATGTTTTCCATGATATGCTAATTACGTTCTAATCACTTTCTACTTTGGTCATAGAAGAGATTAGAATACGATATAAAAGACAGATACGATAAACATAAAGCAGTTCTTCTTTGATCATCTTCGCATAAGCAAGAGAGTTGTGGTGTGTTACATGAAATATAAATAAACGGTGTTGTAACTTCATTCGTTTTTGTTTAACCGACAAGTCCCAAGGAAAGTGCTTCAACAAACTGGTGTCAGAAGTGGGATATCAAAATTTTTTTTTGATATTCAAAAGAATCCGAAGCCGTCACAAGAAAAAAGGGAAATTTAGGACGAAGGAAAACAAGTCATTGAAAACATTTACAACAAAGCCGTAAGTAGATTTTTTTTAAATTGATAAATAGTTGATTTTGAATAATAACGAGAAGCCAACTCAACGACCTTTCCGAGAATACCCCTTCTCTTGCAGAAAATACCTCTCCTTTTGCAGAAAATACTACTGAAATGACGTCGAATACTGCACTTAGTATAGAATTCATAGCTTCTTTGATTTCCAATACATTTAATGGAAACAGAAGTACATTTAATCAGTTTATTTCGGATTGTGATAACGCAGTATCATTAAGCGCACCTCATCAAACGCGACCAACCCTCATTTTTATAATTTCAAGAATCTCAGGCAGTGCTCGTGAACAAATATAGGGAAAGGTTTATAATTCTTGGGAAGAAGTAAAAGGTGATCTTTGTAAATTTTATAAACCTCAGAAAGACAATTTTTTTTCTTATATCCAATTGATGGAACATTTAAATAATTTGAGGCAGGAACGAAATTAATCCGTTACTTCCTTTTATGAAAAAATAGAAAAAACTGTAAAAAATTTAACTAATTCTATTACAGCCGTTAACGATGATCAACGGCAAGGAAAAATTACAATAATTAATGATTTAGCAACTAATAGATTTATTTACCATTTACATCCAGATATCTCACGCTTTTTAAGAACTCAAAACTTAAAATCCTTATCCAAAGCGGTACCAAAAGCACTCGAAGAAGAAACCGCAATTTCAAATTCAAAAAGTTTAACCTATTATCGCAATCAAAATTTTTATGATAACTATAATAACAAATATTACAACCCAAGCAGGAATTTTCACCACGGGAACACTAATAAAAAATTTTGCAATTACTGTAAGAAAAATAACCATTCTATCGAAGAATGCCGGAAAAGGGAATACAACAATAAAATCAAAACTCAGAATAATAATTCAAATACCAAAAACGTATCTCTTTCTGCTGATTTTGCGGTTCATTTAAAACTACAAGAAATCCCAAGTAAACGTCGCACTTGTGGATTAAAAAAGTACAATAGCGCAAAAATAAATCATACTACATATAAGGTTTTACATAATTGTACAGAACTCAAAATCGAACTCTAACTCATAGATGTTAACAGTGACGGGAATTGTCTTTTTTATTCACTAATGAATCTGATTAATTACTCTGCCCCAATTATTAATTTTAAAAATAGTTTATGCAATTCAGTATTTTTGATGAAATGTAGATCGCCAACCAAAGCTATCGAGGTTCTTCGCGCACCTAACGCTTGGGGAGACGATGACATAATTTTTATTTTTGCACATCAATATAACTATCGTGTATGTTTGCATACACAATGGTATGGACATTGGGTATTTAACGAAAATTCCAAGCGTACCATTCATCTTTTTCATGTTAATAACCATTTTCAACCATTAATCAGAAGGGTTGTCGAAACTTCCGTCAAATCAACTAAAATATGTATAACTACATGCAATATGTCACATATAAATGTAGAAATATTAGGAGTAAAATTCAAGTTCTTAATCGATACGGGTGCTGGAACTTCTTTAATTAAAGCGCAAAAATTAAAACAAATTAATTCTAAATGTAATTCATCAGACACAATGTCCTTTACAGGACTGCGCGAACGCCTCCGTGTATTCGATAGGAATGGTAGAATTAAATTTGAAAGTTTATGATAAAACGTTTCCTGCGAAGTTTCATGTAATACAACAAGAATCGAATATTCCTTTCGATGGAATCATCGGCAATGATTTTTTAGAAACGGAACACGCAAATATCAATTTTCAAAAACGTGAATTAAAAATTAAATCTGTTCCCTTTCCTATTGCGTTACATTTAAACTTAAACCCAAATCAATCTAGTTCATATTTTTTAAGTCCGCGATCTGAAACACTAATTGAAGTAGACATTCTAAACGATGGTATCACTGAAGGAATAACTCCCGAAATATTTATTTATGAAGGTGTCTATTTAGCAAGATCGTTGGTGAAGGTTGATGATAATAATAAAGCAATTACTACAATATTAAATACGAATAATTGTAAGGTAAAAGTCGGGCATATCAAACTGTTTCTCGAACCGTTTTAAGAACATCATTCACATGTATTTAGTTATTGTCAAAATGAATTCATTAAAATATCATCAGAACGCCTGAAATTACTGAAAGAAAATATCTGAACCGATCATCTAAACTCCGAAGAAAAATCAGCCATACCCGAAACTTGTATTGAATTTAACGACCGTTTTTACCTCCCAAATGATGAGTTAACGTCGACAAAAACTGTCACTCACGAAATAAAACTTTCAGATGAGACTCCCATTTAATCTAGGAACTACAGATACCCCGATATTCACAAAAAAGAAGTAGCCAAACAAATCGAGAAAATGTTAAAGCAAAAAATTATACGACCTTCTGTATCACTATATTCAAGCCTTTTATGGGTGGTACCATAAAAACGAGATGCGTCAGGTGAAAAGAAATGGCGCGTAGTTATCGATTATAGAGGTCTGAATAATGTAACTATAGGTGACGCATTTCCGATGTGGAAAAATTTAAAAAAATTTGTTATAAAGAAGTCAAGAAGTGATATTAATGAGATTGTTTTTGATAACCATAAGTGCATGGACAGTTTAATGATTGCAAACAAGTTCAATAAATATTTTGTAGATAGCGTTATTGAAATTAATAATAATATCCCGATCAAGCAATATGTGAGTGTTATTACTGATATGGATTGCTCTTTTAAGTTTGAATTAGTAACCATCGAAAATTTGAAACTGGTATTGAAAGAAATGAATAATAAGAAAGATGTAAATCTTGTTAGTGCTGATATGTTTGAAGATATCGTTGATCTTATAGAACATAATTTTTTGTCAATTGTTAATATTTCACTGAAGACTGGAATTTTTCCTGATAAATGGAAGGAATCGTTGGTCATTCCTGTTGAGAAGGTAAAGAATTCGATTAGATGTGAAGATTTTCGACCAGTCAATATGATATCAACTCAAGCAAAAATTTTAGAGAAGATTGTTTATAAACAATTGATTGAGTATTTGGACAGAAATGATATAATAGCTGAATATCAATCAGGTTTCAGAAAGAAGGATAGCTGTGAATTTTTAATTACATATATAATGAGTGAATGGAAGATGGCTTAAGATAAACATAAGGTGATAGTAGCGGTTTTTTTAGATCTTCGTAGAGCTTTCGAGACAGTGGACAGAAAAATTTTGATAAAAAAGCTGGAGAAATATGGTATTCGGGATCAGGAATTAAGGTGGTTCAAGTCTTACCTCAGTAATCGAAAACAAAAAACCAAGGTAAATAGCGTTGTCTCAGAAACAGTGGACGTTGATTTGGGAGTTCCCCAGGGAACGATTCTTGGTGTATTGCTCTTTTTATTGTATGTTAATGACATGTTTAAAGTGGTAGGTGGTAGGGCTAAGTTTGTTTTATTCGCGGATGATGGTCACTTATATGTTTTTGGTGATGATATAAATTCTTGCATTAATGTTATAAATTAAGAGTTAAAAGTTCTTGGGGACTGGTTTCAGATGAATAGGCTCAAGTTTAATGTAGATAAGACAAAATGTATTATATTAAATGATAAAGGAAGTAGAAATCTAGATGTTATGATGGATGGTGGATGGTATAGAAGTTGTTAGTCAATTTAAATACTTGGGAGTGGTTATTGATGATAATTTGACCTTTAAATGTCATTTTGACTACATATGTAAAAAGGTTGCAAAGAAATTGTATTTCTTATCGAAAATTAGGAAAGATGTTTCAATTTTAAGTGCTATAAAGATTTATAATACCATCATAAGACCTCATTTTGAGTATTGTTCATCTGTTTTGTTTATGGGCAATATGGGCATGTTAAACAGATTGCAAAAACTACAGAATAGGGGTATGAGAATAATTTTGAGAGTGAACAGATTTACATCGAAATTTGCATTGCTTGAAGCATTACAATGGAATAGTGTCTATCAAAGAATTGTGATAAACGTATTAATTTTTGTGTTCAAGGTAAAACATGAGATGCTTCCTGGGTATTTATGTAGGAGCATTGTTGCGGTTCGTGATGTTCATGGCTACCCACTGCGTAATTTTTGTGATTTTAGATTAAATTTGTACAGAAGTAATAGAGCTCACAACATGATCATGTATAATGGCTTAAAATTGTTTAACGGTATGCCGTCGTTTCTTAAGTTGGAGACAAATTTTTTAAATTTTAAAAGGAAAATTAAAGAATATGTTACTTTTGAATTTATTTAAGTGTTTTATGAAAGAAGGAAAATTTTATTTAATTATTATTTGTAATTTGTAATTGTAAAACTTGTGATTCACATAGTGGTAAATGTTACCAAATAAAGATATTATTATTATTATTAATTATTTGATGAAATTGGGCATTCCAAATACTTTACGACACTCGATTTGGCGGATGGATTTCACCAAATTGAACTTAAATCTGAAGATATACCTAAAACGGCATTTTCAACTCCCCTAGGACATTATGAATTTTTACGAATGCCTTTCGGGTTAAAAAACGCTCCACCTACGTTCCAAAGGTGATGAATAAAGTGTTATTTAGATTACAAGGCATGCAATGTTTAGTGTATGTCGATGATATTTTTATATTTGCCTCTTCACTTGAAGAACATAAAAGTAAATTAGAAGCTGTCCTTAATCGTCTTCGAGAAAACAATCTTCTACTTCAGCCAAATAAATGCAAGTTTTTGCGAAAAGAAATTGTTTATCTTGGACATAAAATTACGGAAAATGGAGTTGCGCCTAACGATGAGAAAATTAAAGCTGTAGTTGATTATCCAACACCCAAATCTTCTAAACAAATCAAACAATTTCTTGGATTAATTGGGTATTATAGAAGATTCGTGAAAGATTTTGCAAAAATTGCTAAACCGTTAACATTATTGCTAAAAAAGGATGTACAATTTCAGTGGTTAGCCCAACAACAAGAAGCATTCGAACAATTTAAAAAAGTTTTAACTTCCGAACCTATTCTACAATTTCCAGATTTTAATGAAACTTTTATACTCACCACCGACGCATCTAACTATGCCATAGGAGCGATCTTATCACAAGGAGAAATAGCTAAAGATTTGCCTATTGCATATGCTTCACGCACTTTAAATAAATCCGAAGTGAATTATTCCACCACGGAGAAGGAGTTATTAGCAATCGTGTGGGCAACCAAGCATTTCAGACCATATTTATTTGGAAAAAAGTTTTTTATAATTACCGATCATAAACCTTTGACTTGGCTGTTTAATTGCAAAGACCCTAGTAGCAAATTAGTGCGTTGGCGACTTAAACTTGAGGAATACGAATACGAAATCAAGTATAAACCTGGGCGAGTTAATTCAAATGTTGACGCTTTATCCAGAAATCCGGTACTTGTCATTCAAGAAAATAATGAAACGTATGACACGTTTGTAAAATATCATTACGAAAACAATACAATACCAGATATTCCTTTAATTAAAGACGACCTCTTTTCAAAATTTCCCAACGCCTTAATATTTTCGAAAGATTTAGATGAAAGTAATAGTAATTTCAAAAACCTTGCTTTAGTTCAAGATGTTAGTTCTATTTCAGATTCCATATCGTTATACGATATTGTTCCATTATGTAATTCTAAAGGCGAACAAACATTTTTACTAATTTCAAAATTAAATCACTTTGACAACCAATAGTATAAAGATCTTTTCTATTCTTTACGAAAACTTCGCGATTTCTTTATTAAAGAAAAAATTTACGAATTATATTTAAAAAACCCAATTGAAGAAAATCCATATTTGAAACAAGATATGTTTAACGAATTAATTCAATACTTATTTTCAAGACATGACATCAAACTGTTGTTAGTAAATAAACCCAAGTTTAAACCCCAAACAAAGCAAGAAATAAAAACAATACTAGAAGAAAACCACGCATCGGCTTTATCAGGGCATGCCGGCTACTTACGCACATATAAACGCGTTAAAGAAAACTATAAGTGGCCAAACATGAAAAAAGATATAAAAATATTTATAAAAGCCTGCCAATCATGTCAAATCAATAAAGGAAGCAAATCAAAGATAGCTCCGATGCAAATAACCACGACAAGTGAGCGCCCATTTCAAAGATTAGCATTGGATATAGTTGGGCCATTACCGGTGACGGAAAATGAAAACAAGTTTATCATTACAATGTAGGACGATTTGACAAAGTATTCATTTGCTAAATCCATCAAAAACCACGAAGCAAAAACCGTAGCCAACCAACTGTTATAACTATTTTTGGTATTCCGGAAGCTATTTTATCGGATCAAGGATCGGACTTTTGTTCTGAAACAATTAAAGAATTAAATCTTCTTTTGAGAATTAAACACGTTTTCAGCAGTCCCTACCACCCACAAACCAACGGAGCACTTGAAAGAAGTCATCTTACCCTAAAAGAATACTTAAAGCATTATATCAATCAAAATCAAAATAACTGAGACGATTACGTTAGTTTAGCAATGTTTACTTACAATAATCACATTCACTCCTCTACAGGTTTCACTCCATTTGAACTAATATTTGGTCACAAAAGTCACATACCTAGCTCGCTTTCCTCTAGACCAGAATTTCGATATTCATATGACGATTATCATTCTAATTTAAAACTTAAATTTAATAAAGCTTACGAATTGGCACGCCAGCACCTCGTTAAAAACAAAGAAAAGTCAAAAATTTATTATGATAAGAAAAATAACGTTAAAGAAAACAGTTTTAAAACTGGAGATTTTGTATATATAAAAAATCAACAAATCAAACCGGGTCTGACGAAAAAACTTAGTAAAGAATTTAAAGGTCCTTGTGAAATAGTAAAATTAAACCGTAATAACACTGTAAAACTAAAACTAAAAAACAATAAATTTATGTTACTTATCATCCTAATCTTCTTAAAAATTTTATTCCGGGCGAAGAAGATGACCCAACCGAATAATATATTTTACTCTATTCTCTGTCTGCTGTCGATTTTGTCATGCTATTCTTCACAACCAAAATTTTCTAACACGGAAATCAAACCTAACTCAGGTATTTTCTATCATAACCTCGGAATAGCCAGAGTATCCGACAATCATTATACCTTATAGTGTCATACAATAACATCACGTTTATCGAAGACAAACTTCAAATAATCAAAACAGTATATACAAAATCTATAAAAGCTTGTTTTCGCGATTCAAAGGTAATAGCTAAATATTGTCAAGAGTCTTTGGAACTAATAAAAGAACAAATCGCTGAATTACAGTTAAAATTTGATTCAATCACGCATTTGACAGGTCATGGACTAAATGGTTAAATGGTTCTTCGGTAATCCAAGTTCCGATGATGCCAAACATTATGTTACGGCTATTAATAGTTTGCAGAAAAAAAATTTAGATATCCAGCTTTTAATGAAGCAACAGATATTAAATAAAAACATAAAGAATATTATTACATTTATAAAAAAACAAATGACTCCTTTTACTCTATTACCTCTAAACAAGAAATTTCCAATCATCTCACTCTTACTACGATAACTTCTTCAATACTGTTTGCTAAACAAAATATCATGCACCCCTCAATAATTACTCTAAAGAACCTTCACGATACTTTAAGTAAAATCCAACTTTCTGATGATTACAGTTTGCCAATACAACTAAATAATTATAATAAATTTCACAAGTACTTTTCAATCTCTACAATTCATACAAGTTACCGTGACGGAATCCTAGTCTATATAATTAAAATACCACTCGTTAACAAAAATATATTCAACTTGTATAACCTCATTCCATTACCAGCTTCCCATAATGAAAAAAAAGCATACTCCTATATTGAAACTCCATATCCCTACCTCCTGCTTAGTGTTACAAAATCACACTATGATCAATTAAAGGAACTATCTGCTTGTGAAAAACTTTCGGAAGAAGAATTTATGTGTAGAAACCCTATCATATGGCTTACAAAGGAACGTCCTATCTGCGAAACATTATTAAAAATAGGAATGGTTAACAAACTCATGGTTATATGTAATCTCTGAAGAAATAACGGCATCGATACTACGTGAAGATCGCAATTCAGAAGCTATAGATGAAAAATTGGTAGGAGCCTGAATCCTCGCAATCTCGTGCAAGTGCTATAGTGCGTCAACCGTACTAGTCTCAGAGGACAGCTGCTGCAACAACCTACAACACATATCAAACAAAATAGAATAGCGCAAGACAACAAAAGACAACAACATTTAACCATTCCACTAATCTTACGGTTGAAAGGTAATCCATGAAAAACTACATCAGGAATTTAATTTAATTTTAATTTTTATAAACAAATTTTACTACCATATTGTATTATCTAAAGTTCCATTTCATGTATTTTATATTTATGTATTTTATATCTTTTTTTATGGTCACAATTGATTACTAATTTCTGTAGGTATATTTTATTTACTAAATTAATCAAGCTAATGTTCCATACTTGATTAATCTTAAAGGGGGGAGGTGTGTTGTATACCTCTTCCATATATTTTGACCAACCATGTATATATTAATTTACTTTTACTATAGGTCAACTCTCATGCTTATCTTTATGATTATCTCTTATCAATACTTTCACTATTATCAAATCTCGGTCAATGTTTTCCATGATATGCTAATTACGTTCTAATCACTTTCTACTTTGGTCATACAGTACCGTCGGAAAGTTTGGAAGCAAGCATTAATTAATTGAAATATTTAATTATTAATTTTTTATAATTTTTTTAATTAAATATTTTTGATTGCCATTATAAATACATAGTGTTTCAGTATTTTTGGTAGTATTTTAACTTAAAAATAATGTTTTATTTAAACACATTTCACAAAATTGAATTTTATTACTTTACGGTATTACTTACCTGCATTTTAAGTTCCGGTAAAACACAAATAAATTTTAGCCAGATGTGGTTTTATTGTTTTTTTTTATTACTACTAGGTACCGACAACTCCTGAAAAGTGATTTATTTGTATAGTTTAGTTTAAAACTTACTTGTTGGGGTAGTGAATTTACTTGCACTTAATTTTTATAAATATCGTTAAATTTTTGAAAAATTATGAAAAAAATTCAAATATCAATTCAAAAATGTGCTGCTATTTGTACATTACACATGATAAAAGTTTAATAGAACATAAAATTTCAAGTAGATTAAATGTATCTTCCAAAGGGATGCATTACACCACATCTCGTAGAAGAGAAACCGAACAGCGAAGTGTTAGGAAACGCAGTGGACGGCCCCAGGTGACAACCAGTGTCGAAAAAAATTGTATTGCTACAACATGTAAACGTAATCAACTACTTACTTCACCCGAAATAACCCACAGGGTGAATAAAATTCGAGATAAACCAATTTCTGTTACAACTGTTAAAACGCGGTTGTTGGCGGCAGGTTTCAGGGGGTTTAAGGGATTGTGTAGCGGTAAGAAAACCATTTCTAAAACCATTTTTCCAAAAAAACAGACATTTTTGTACTTGTCAACATTTGAATTAGTCGATAAAACAATGGAAAAAAAGTACTTTGGACGAACTAATCGAAATTCGAATTATTTGGTTTTAGAAGACGTGTGCATGTTCGATGTAAATCCAGCGATTGAATGGCAGAGCAGTGTTTAGTGCTCACAGAAAGAAAAGGGAGGTGCAATGCTATGGTTTGGGGATGTTTTGCCGGTGATAGAGTCGGCGATTTAGTAAAAATAGAAGGAATAATGCGGAAATAACAATATTTAAAAATTTTTTATGAGAATTTAGTTCCTTCTGGACGGCGGATCATTGGAAAAAATTTTGTATTTTAGCTGGTTAATGATTCAAAACATTCTTCCCGATTATGCAAAAGTCATTTGGCAGACAAACAAACCACTGGGGTACATGAAATAATTGTTTACCCGCCCCAGTCACCCGATCTTTCACCAATCTAGCTTTTGTGGGACGAATCGTACCGAAAAATTAAATAACACCTGGCACAAAATGAAAATATAATGTGAAAATATCTGCAAGATGTGTGGAAACAGATTTCACCGAATTATTTAATTAATTTAATACAAAAAACGCCCCAAATTTGTAACGCAGTAATATGTGCGAAAGGTAGATATTTTGATAAAATAAATTTATGAATGTTATTCAATAATAATTTAATTGTTATATGATATAAAATCAATAGTTATTTACCTATTTTCTTAATATTAGCATTAAAATAATTAAATCTTTTAAAATTATAAGTGTTTTATCGAAAAAATGGTCTGCTTCCAAACTTTCCGACGGTAATGTAGAAGAGATTAGAATACGATATAAAAGACAGATACGATAAACATAAAGCAGTTCTTCTTTGATCATCTTCGCATAAGCAAGAGAGTTGTGGTGTGTTACATGAAATATAAATAAACGGTGTTGTAACTTCATTCGTTTTTGTTTAACCGACAAGTCCCAAGGAAAGTGCTTCAATAGTATTCCACACAAAATTCCAGCGTGTTGTGATTGTTCATACAAATTCATTCTTCCTGCTTCGGTAAGTAATATCGAAATCTTGGCTTGCAAAATGTCGTCGTATAGATTTTTAATCTTCAAAATTTTATTTTTAGGTATTAACTTGATATTGCAAATTATTTGGTTTTTCTCGATATTACGAAGAAACTACGCTCCAAATATCTCACTTTTTACAATCTAGTGAAAAATTCACGCACAAAAACTTAATCGCTCAGGATCAAACCGCAAAATTAGGACTCAATCGAACGACCTTCGCTCGCCTCGTCTACCACTTTTCAAAAACCTGCTTCAACTTGACAAAACGAAATTTCAAATCGCACTTTGCCGTTTATACTGTGCCGAACAATTTAAATTGTCTTGATTGACCATTGCACTTTTTAAATTTAATGTGCTCAAGTAACACTGTGTTTTGTTTTTACATGAAATTACTGCTTTTCAACTTTCAAAAATGTTCTACCTTCAAACGTAGCGGCTATTGAATATTAAAAATTCGAAAATCGAGCTTGTCACAAAATTACACCACAATATACCCGTCTTTGTTGCACACTGTAACGTCAGCTTGGGAGCAGATTCATAACTTTGCAGTTAGATACAGGCGCAAAACAATTAAAATTTTGTATGTGAACTCTATTATATGACAAAGGAAGGAAATTTTTAAATAAAGAATGTGTGATAAGTATTCCCGTAAAATAAAATATTTATATGAGAAAAAAGTCGTCGAAAAGTATTAATTAGTTAAATTTAAGCAGTGCACAAAAACATTTTTATTAGTAGAAAGTAATTTTTTAATTACATAAATGTAATTTGATGTTTTCTATCAATAATAATTATTGTAAATGTAATTTAACCATAATTAGTATGTGTACGATACAAACGATAATAACAGTAATTACTTATTAACTATGTATCTAAATAATGTACATAATAATTCTTGACAACCAACACAATTAAGGTAAGAACGGTAGACACATTGCCTGATTTTTCGACCGTCTAGCCATCACACGATGTGTTTCTGACTCATTAGTCTTCATCAGTACCGTTTACTTGGTGTTATCACTTAATTGTGTGCACTAAACCAGCTACTGGTTCACAAATTTATGTGGACTGCTATATGCGACGTCACTACACAAAAATAGGAACCGCGCCAACGTGCGTTCTCGAGTGATACTCTAATCTAATAATAAAAGTTAAAATTCTTGCATTTTGCATAAAAGTTTTAAAAACTAAACAACCAACACAATTAAGGTAAGAACGGTATCACACAATTAAGTGATAACACCAAGTAAACGGTACTGATGAAGACTAATGAGTCAGAAACACATCGTGTGATGGCTAGACGGTCGAAAAATCAGGCAATGTGTCTACCGTTCTTACCTTAATTGTGTTGGTTGTTTAGTTTTTAAAACTTTTATGCAAAATGCAAGAATTTTAACTTTTAATAATTCTTGAGTTTAAAACTCAAGTTATACTCTATTAAATAATTTTGCATCGTCTTAGATGTTTCTTTAAATATTATTGATAACAAAAAATGTTCTTTAAGTAACTTCTCTTCTTGTGCAAATAGTTCTAGTAATTCAAGATTTTCTTCTTTATTTAAAAATTTGTTATTTTTTGGATATCCACGAAAAGCAATTTCTTGCTTACCTAAAAAGCAAAAACCATGGATTAAACGTGTTAGTAAACGTCTATTTATACCTACTTTTTCACTATGTTATAGGGCAGCAAGTCGTCGACTTTCTCATAGAACCAGTGGCGGTCCGTGAGTAAGTAATTTGGGGAGACTGGAAATCTAAAGTATTAAAAAGTAATAATAATATTACTTATTAACTATGTGGATACATAATGAATGTAAATAATGTACATAATAATTCTTGAGTTTAAAACTGAAGTTACACACTCCACTAAATCATTTTGTATCGTCTTAAATATTCCTTTAAGAAAAAACTATTGTAGTTTTTAATTACTACTAACGTTTCAATATAGGTTTTTTATTTGGGTTTGTTTAGTTTTCCGGTTTAGAATTTTTCAAAACAAGTTTATTTATTCATTTTGGCTTCAAGTAGGTATAATTTTTGTTTTTACAAAAGTCAAATAAATTTGACTTTTAATCAAATTTGAATTTAATAGCATAACTTCTCAATCATTTTAATAATTTTACCAGGTTTGCCTGACGAGATTCCAAAAATCGAAACATAAAATTATAATATTATGTATAGCAAGCTATATCACTCATTTAAATAGTTTTTGAACAATATTACGTAAGTTATGAATTAAATTTTATTTCAATTTCATGTAACATGTAAAAATTAATTAAAAAAAAAAAGATATTCCTTTTAATATTATTGATAACAAAAAGTGTTCTTTAAGCAACTGCTCTTCTTGTGCAAGTAATTCTAGTAATTTAAGATAGGCAATTCCTTTTATTTAAAAATTAGTTATTTTCTCGATGTCTACGAAAAGCAATTTCTTGCTTACTCAGAAAACAAACAACATGGATTAAACGTGTTAGTAAACGTCTATTTATACTGACTTATTCAATATGTTTTAGGGCAGAAAGTCGTCGACTTTCTGATATTACATTTTTAATTTAAATTTATCCAAAACATGAAATTTTTCTTAATTTCTCAAAGAAAATTATATTGTTGAATGTTTTTATATAGAATGTTTTTCTGCTTTTCTTATAAATTTTTTTATTGTCGACAATTCATCAACATTCTTTTCCTCCGCCGAAAATTACGCAAGTAAAACAAAACTTTTTATTTCACTTATCGCAACCAGTAAGCCACAAAAAATTTATCTTCTTTATATTCCAATGAAAGGCTGGAAGAAAGCGTGTAGGTCTATTAGTTAATTTTTAGTTAAAAAAATAAAAAAAATTATTTTTGAATTTATCATTTATTTCCATTGACGAAAAAAATTTTTCTTCTGATTGAAACAATATAGATCAATATCGCCTTAGTTACAATATGTCATAACACACTAATATTTCCCAAGGGAAATATGAAACGTCATCTCATATTGTCCCTAGGGAAATATGAAACGTCATTTTAAAGTATACTTTGCGCATGGTGATTGGACAATCAAACATGCAAAACAAAATACTAAAGCCATCCCTGTTAAAAGTGACATTTAAGTGACGTTTAAAATAAAAAATGTGCCTACTTATATTTATATTTTAAAAACCAACCTAACTTTTTCTGAATTATTTTGCGCGCTATTGATCTAGAATTTTACATAAGGCTTCCTTCGACAAATTGCTAGGGGGGTTGAGAATGAGCAAAGGGGGGTAAATTTTTTGCTCAGTTTTTTGATATCTAGCGTCGTTTTCGAGTTATTGCAAATTCAAAATTTCAAATTTAATTATTGATGTAATATTAATATATTTAATAATATATTTTTCAATCAGAAGAAAACTATTGATTACAACACGGGAAATATGAATACATTTCCCTTGGTTGTCTATACATCTCTCGGGCTTTGCCCTCGAGATGTAACTAGCCAACCTCGGGAAATATACTATTCATATTACCCTAGTTGTAATAATAGCTATTTATTCATGTTTATGTGCTTGTCGTGTAGTTATTGTAGTTAGTGCCGGTATTACATATGTCAATATATAAACGTCAGATAATATTACCTCCCTTGGGAATTTTACAAATATTAATCAATGCAGTAAGTAACCGCGATCATATCCACGCCATTTGATGGAGATAAGTACGCATTTATTTACCGGAAGTAGATAAAATTTGTGATCAACAATTCTGAAGGCCAGTCGGTAGATTTTTTAAAATTACTTAAAAAATATATGAATTTACGGAAGGAGGATACGAATCATTCGCGTTTTTTTGTGCAATTCAGAAATAACAAATGTACTTCGCAACCTGTAGGAAAGAACGCGTTTGGGCAGCTGCCACAAAAAATAGCTGCATATTTAAAGCTTCCTGAACCATCATCGTATACAGGCCACTGTTTTCGACGTACATCTGCGTCTTTGCTCGCTGATACGGGAGTACATATAGATGTGTTGAAGCGCCATGGTGGATGGAAGTCTTCGACTGTAGCTGCGGGGTACGTGGAAAATTCGATCAAAAATAAAGAAGAGATTGCGACTAAAATTTTTGGAGGTGAAATTTGTAGAACTGATCGGACTGTCGGTGATGCAAATCAGATAGATAAAACTTTAAATTTAACCTCTTCTTCCACCAGATCCATGGATCGTCTATTTAATATTGTAAGTTGTGCTAATGTAAACGTTAATGTTAATTTTGTTTCCAATAAAAACGATTGAATGGTAACGATTCTTTTATATTTACTTTACTCCCGCCTTTCATTTGCGGGAGAAAAAGTGATACTTTACTCCCGCAAAAAGAGGATTAAAGTGACCACTTTACTCCTGAAATTGTGAAAAATATTTATATCCGAATAATTATTTATTTTTTACCCCGACTAGAACTTGAAATTAATATTTATGTAATAAGGTACTTCGTTCCTATCTGGTGTCACCACATTTTATATTTTTATTCTTGAAATGTGTCCAGCTACTTTATTGGCACTACCCAGGGGATGTCAGATGGTTCACATCATATACGGGTACAGTAAGGTTTGTTTTTGGAACGAAGTTTCTTATGGGAGGATGCGAAGGGGGTACCCTAATCGGAAAAAAACGTCCGTAACGAAAATGCGTAAGATTTTTATATCGTTTGATAATAAATTATACCATCTGGTGGTCAAAAGTGGAACATCTGCTCAGCATTAGTACATATTCGGAAAACACGAGTCATAGGTTTGCAAATTTCTCTAGAAAAAAAATTGCCTTCACCAGGATTCGATCCCTCGGCTAAAATGTGTAGAAAGAGCCCTTCGCTCTACGCCACAATGGGTATTGTTATAATTGATAGTGATACCCTATATAAGCTACTCCTTGCGTATTGCGAATTAAGAACGCGTTAAAATTGTTAAACCGACGAATAATTTAAAAAAATATAATTTAATAATTTTAAAAATTAATTTTAAAAATTTTCCGCCGAAAATAAGACCCCCAAAATTAAAAATAAATCGATTTTGAAAAATGCCACTCAGATGCAAAAAATTATCTAAAGCCGAATGTGCAAAAAAATTTCGAAAACTTCAAGGATGACCGCGATGATTGCGGATTTACATTGACTTTGACACATGCTGAAATCGCTATTTTGGCAATTTTGTAAAGTAGTTTTTGATTTTTATCGATAACAAATCGTAATAAAATATTTATATCTGAATAATTATTTATTTTTTACCTCGACTAGAACTCGAAATTAATATTTATGTAATAAGGTACTTCGTTCCTATCTGGTGTCCCACGACACCACATTTTTTGCTTTCATTAACTATGATATACTGATCATTTCTGGCTAAATAAATTTTTTTCCCTAAATAAAATGGACCTTACATATACGTCTTTTACACAAATACAAAACGTTCTTAAAATACCTCTTTTACACATAAAATTATTTTAAATTTTTTCATTTTTAACCTTAATAGCTGTGTAACTATTTAATAGTAGATCGTGGATATGAATAAATGAAAGTGATTATCATTACTCACTCTGGGTCTTCCTCTTCTTCTCTCGTTTGGTGGATTTCATTACCCATTATCGTTTATCGTCTTTCTCATCACATGCCCCACCCACTTTATTTCTTTATTTCTGAGTCTTAATACATTTTCGTTCTGATTATTTCATTCATCTCTGCATTTGGTCTTATCCTAATTTCGTTTTCATTTAACTGTACTGGCCCTACTATTTTTCTAATTATTGGAACGAAGTCCCTTATGGGAGGATGCGAAGGGGGTACCCTAATTGGAAAAAAACGTCCGTAACGAAAATGCGTAAGATTTTTATATCGTTTAATAATAAATTACACCATCTGGTGGTCAAAAGTGGAACATCTGCTCAGCATTAGTACATATTCGGATTCGGAAACCACGAATCATAGGTTTGCAAATTTCTCTAGAAAAAAAGTTGCCTTCACCGGGATTCGATCCCTCGGCTAAAATGTGTAGAAGGAGCCCATCGCTCTACGCCACAATGCGTATTGTTATAATTGATAGTGATACGCTATATAAGCTACTCTTTGCGTATTGCGAATTAAGAACGCGTTAAAATTGTTAAACCGACGAATAATTTAAAAAAATATAATTTAATAATTTTAAAAATTTTACGCCGAAAATAAAACCCCCAAAATTAAAAATAAATCGATTTTGAAAAATGCCACTCAGATGCAAAAAATTATCTAAAGCCGAATGTGCAAAAAAAATTTCGAATACTTCAAAGATGACCGCGATGATTGCGGATTTACATTGACTTTGACACATGCTGAAATCGCTATTTTGGCAATTTTGTAAAGTAGTTTTTGATTTTTATCGATAAAAAAATCAAAATAAAATATTTTCTTCTGATTGAAACAATATAGATCAATATCGCCTTAGTTACAATATGTCATAACACACTAATATTTCCCAAGGGAAATATGAAACGTCATCTCATATTGTCCCTAGGGAAATATGAAACGTCATTTTAAAGTATACTTTGCGCACGGTGATTGGACAATCAAACATGCAAAACAAAATACTAAAGCCATCCCTGTTAAAAGTGACATTTAAGTGACGTTTAAAATAAAAAATGTGCCTACTTATATTTATATTTTAAAAACCAACCTAACTTTTTCTGAATTATTTTGCGCGCATTCTGCGCGCTATTGATCTAGAATTTTACATAAGGCTTCCTTCGACAAATTGCTAGGGGGGTTGAGAATGAGCAAAGGGGGGTAAATTTTTTGCTCAGTTTTTTGATATCTAGCGTCGTTTTCGAGTTATTGCAAATTCAAAATTTCAAATTTAATTATTGATGTAATATTAATATATTTAATAATATATTTTTCAATCAGAAGAAAACTATTGATTACAACACGGGAAATATGAATACATTTCCCTTGGTTGTCTATACATCTCTCGGGCTTTGCCCTCGAGATGTAACTAGCCAACCTCGGGAAATATACTATTCATATTACCCTAGTTGTAATAATAGCTATAAAAAGTATAATACTGCAATAAATGCACAAAAACGTAGAACTTGTAATAGAAAATACTTAAATTACATTTGATGAACTTTAATAGACTGAATAGACTAGACACTAGACTCAACGTTTGAAATATTGCTGTATGCAATTTCCCCACACCTTTACGCTCGCATACGTTATGTATAGAATTTAGCATAGGTGCATTTTAAGTACGAGTCTTTCGTAAGACGGTTCTTGCTACTGGCAGCCGTCGTTATTTTATCGTATAGCAATTCAGCATCACTATTAAATTTTAACTGCAGATGTTGTGTATGCCGGTTACCCGGTCGCAAAGTGCTAAAATGGAGATGGAAATACTTCAACTTTTAAGAGACAATTCGGAAACTCTAAAAAAAATGGAAGTTAATTCGAAAACTCTAGAAGAAAAAATGGAAGAGAATTCTAGGAAAATGGAAGAAAACTCCCAAGAAATTAGATAAATCTTACGAGATAAGTTAAAAGACTTGGAAAAAAAACTTGAAGAAAAATTGTTAAATAACTCCAAGATTCTAGAACTAAAAATGGAAGAAAATTCCAGAAAAACGGAAGAAACCGTTAAGAAATTGAAAGAAGAAAATAAGAAAACTGCCGAGAGAATACAACTTCTCGAGACAATAATAAATGGAAGCATCTGCCCGGACGAAGAAACAACGACTACTGTAAGGAACCTACCGGCGGTGGTAAAATCGGACAATGAAGCCAATATTGCCAAGATATAAGTAAAACCACCAACGTTTGATGGAAAGGTACCCTGGTCCACGTACCATAAACAGTTTGAAGCGGCAGCCAGTGCCAATGGATGGAACGATTCGGAGAAAGCTATTTCGTTGATCGTCGCTTTACGGGGAGAAGCACTCAACATCTTGCAAACCATCCCCGATTGTCAACAACAAGAATATGGACAGCTGACATCGCGGTTAGAAAAACGGTACGGAAACGGCCATCTTCAGCAGGTTTATCACGCACAGGTAAAGAACCGTTGTCAGAAATCTGCTGAGAGCCTGCAAGAGTTCGAAGCCGATATTTCACGATTGGTGAGGCTAGCCTACCCTACCGCGCCGGATACTTTCTTGGAGCAATTGGCAGTGCAAACCTTTATAGATGGTATCAGAGACAGTGAAACGCAGCAGACGCTAAAGCTAGCTCGGCACAATAGGTTAGATGATGCATTAGCGCACGCGTTGGAATTCGAGACGGCAAAGCAGACATCTTAACGAGGGAATCACCGAGTACAAGGTGTTACGGAGGAACCGGAACAAAAGTTGGCTGAATCCGGCGAAATTTTAGAAGAGCTCCGCCATATCCTTCGTGATCGTCCGTCGCAAGGAAGAGGACCCAAGCGTTGGAACCGCAATGAATTGGTTCACGTTCAACGCCGCTGCACCAAGGCAAGAAAAACAACTAAGAAAGCAACCGAAAAAGTAGAATGGGTTGACCAGGAAAGGCAAAAGCCAACCTCTACTAACCGTGCTGCATCACCGACTAATGTGATAAACAGTAGTTATGTCGATAGTAAAATAAATAAAAAAGTAAATCTTCTCCGAAGAACTACAGTAAGCGATGATAATTGGCAACCTAAACAGCTACTTTGAGAGCAAGAAAACGATCCCGACCTGAAAGTTGTTTTGGACTGGAAAGTCGAAGGACAACGGCCGACTTGGGAAGAAGTAAGCGTTTTGAATAGTAACGTCAAAACGTATTGGGCCCAGTGGGACTCCTTGAAATTAGAAGATGGTCTTCTGAAGCGATCCGTGGAGAACGACAGTGGCACTTGCATGATGGAACTTCGGGAGGACACTTCGGCATAAAGAAGAACCTAGGAAAAGTTAGGGAAAGGTTCTACTGGGTGAACTGCAAAGAAGACGTCAAGGAGTGGTGCCGTAAGTGCACGCTATGTGCATCGAAAAACGGACCATTGGGAAGGCGCAAGGCACCTATGAGACAGTATAATGTGGGAAGTCTATTTGAGAGAGTGGCAATCGACATCGCGGGTCCATTCTCTGAAACCGACGCCGGGAACAAGTACATTTTGGTGGCGATGGATTATTTCACTAAATGGACTGAAGCCTATGCAATACCTAACCAAGAGGCTGTTACTATCGCGGATGTACTTGTGAAAGAGCTCTTTTGCCGATTTGGAGTCCCTCTAGAGCTACACTCCGATCAAGGTCGAAACTTTGAGTCAGCGTTATTCCAGAACGTCTATCGCATGCTGGGCATTAAGAAGACTAGAACAACACCTCTTCATCCTCAATCAGTTGGCATGGTCGAACGAATGAACCGAACAATGGGGAGGTACCTCGCTAAGGTAGTCTCAGAACAACAACGAGACTGGGACCAATATTTACATCTGTTCCTGATGAGTTCCCACAAAGAAAACGTGGATTGTCTTCAAAATTACAAAGACAGTGAGAAGGCCCATACGAAATCGTTAATAGAATCAACGACGTCATATATCGAATCCGAAGACCACCAAGAGGCAAGCCAAAAGTGGTTCACGTCAACCGATTAGCCCCTTATGCCGGTGACAACAACAGCGATTCTAAAGATGATGCCGGAATAAGAACAATAACCAACAAATCTGGACGCCATTCCCAAGAATCAAACTTTGAGAAGTTTATGTCCACCTACAAAGGGACCGCCAAAGCAAGATTTGGAGTCACAACTGAAGTGCAACAAGATCTTTTCGACGTACCAAAGGACTACTCACTCGCGCCGTGCGTGACCCAAGATCTTCGCATGTTCCGTGGAATCGCCGTTGTATTCAAGAAGAAGTTTGGACGTTTGGATGAGCTCCAATCACAGCAACTTGCAGTCGGTAAAACCCTGAAGCTACGTGACCAACAACGATCGATTTACTACTTGGTAACTAAGAGGTTTTCCCATCAAAAACCTACCTATAAGGACTTATGGAAGACTTTTTTGGAGCTTCGCAGGGACATGATAAGCCGTAACATCAAGAAGCTGGCGGTGCCCAAGCTTGGCTGCGGTTTAGACCAATTAGACTGGAGGACTATCCGTAACATGCTAGAGGTCGTGTTCCAAGGAACGGAAGTTCAAATATTGGTCTGCAGTTACAATCCAAGAAGTACACCAAAGAAGCAGAAGAGCGTCGACTGTTATTTCTATCGCCAAGGAGTATGCAGAAATGGTAACAATTGCCGCTACCGCCACGATCCCTTCTATAGATGTCAAGTCTCCGCTGTTCTGGGACAGAACAAACTTAAGGAGGGGGCAGTGTTACGAAAGAACTTCTAATTATATTTGATGACTAATGTATGACGTCATTTGTGATGAGTCATGCATGATAACATCATTAGTCATTCAAATAATGCTTTGATATCAATCGAGAAGCGCAAAGAAGTGATTAGAAATTCCTGGATGGTTATGGAATTTTCTGGAAGGCTGCATTTAAGTATAAATGCAGCGCGATTTTCTATCACAAATCAATTCCAGTTTGAACGCGCGAGTTTTAACATAAATGAACAGTGAACATAAATACAGTGAAGTGATAACGTTATACTGAGTGTTTAAATAAATATAGACCTAGTGTTAAATATAAATTATAGTGTAAATAAATTGTAGTGTAATTAGTGTTAGTGTTAATCTTAGTTTAGTAATTGTTATTAATCGGATCTGTAAATATTTGTATTAGCCCTTTAGAAATAAATAAACGTTTTAATTTTCGTTACAGTATGTTTCAATTTTCGGAATCTCGTCAGGCAATCCTGGAAAAATTATTGAAATGATTGAAAAGTTATGCTATTAAATCCAAAATCAAATTTATTTGACTTTTATAAAAACAAAAAAAATATAAAATGTGGTGTCGTGGGACACCAGATAGGAACGAAGTACCTTATTACATAAATATTAATTACAAGTTCTAGTCGAGGTAAAAAATAAATAATTATTCGGATATAAATATTTTATTACGACTTTTTTATCGATAAAAATCAAAAACTACTTTACAAAATTGTCAAAATAGCGATTTCAGCATGTGTCAAAGTCAATTTCGAATTTTTTTTTGCACATTCGGCTTTAGATAATTTTTTGCATCTGAGTGGCATTTTTCAAAATCGATTTATTTTTAATTTTGGGGGTCTTATTTTCGGCGGAAAATTTTTAAAATTAATTTTTAAAATTATTAAATTATATTTTTTTAAATTATTCGTCGATTTAACAATTTTAAGGCGTTCTTAATTCGCAATACGCAAAAAGGAGCTTATATAGCGTATCACTATCAATTATAACAATACCCATTGTGGCGTAGAGCGAAGGGTTCTTTCTACACATTTTAGCCGAGGGATCGAATCCCGGTGAAGGCAACTTTTTTTCTAGAGAAATTTGCAAACCTTATGACTCGTTGTTTCCGAATATGTACGTACTAATGCTGAGCAGATGTTTCACTTTTGACCACCAGATGGTGTAATTTATTATCAAACGATATAAAAATCTTACGCATTTTCGTTACCGACGTTTTTTTCCGATTAGGGTACCCCCTTCGCATCCTCCCATAAGGAACTTCGTTCCAAAATTATACCTACTTGAAGCCAAAATGAATAAATAAAATTATTTTGAAAAATTCTAAACCGGAAAACTAAACCAACCCAAATAAAAAACATAAAATGAAACGTTAGTTGTAATTAAAAATTACAAAAGTTGTAAATTGCCTCAATTTCAAGATTTCATGTGTATGAACTTAGTGAAATATATCGGACAGATCTACGTATTAATTAGTTATATTGTTAATATAACGGATATAATAATTGATAAAATGGTTAAGGTTATTAACATGTGATAATATTTTTTTAAAAATATTTTATAATTTTAACATTTTATAATTTAAAACTTGGTAATTTAGGTTATTTTAAACATTTTTTTTCTCATCTTATAATGGTAAATATTACAAATTTTTTGACCAATAGGCATAGATTAGGGGATTCTCTTATCACCTATAAGTTTTAATAATATTATATATAATTGTTGGTATTTAAAAAATCATATTTTAATTTAAATATTATTAAACAGATAGTCCCAATGTCAGTTTTAATAAATTTTACAAAAGTAGCTCCTCTTTCGATGGACTGAAACAATCCCTGGTTTCAGAATGAGATAGACGATTAAGCATACAAAAAATATTGCATCGGTTAGAATAAATTGAAAAATGCTTCACAAATATTTACGGATAAATTTATAGATTTGTAGTAGGTACAATGGACGACGCTTAATGTGATGATTACATTGGGACCATAAGAGTAATGTTAATTTTATTAATATTACTTAATTATTAATTATACATTTATTAATTAAAATTTATATTATGGAAAGAATTCCTATAAAAAGTCTCATTTTATTTCATTGATTTATGTTCTATATCATATGAACATAGTAATCAGGAAATGCAAGTTTTAGTTTGTGCTTATTTTTCGTTTTCAATTCTTTAGATATTCCTCTCGTTTTGTCATTGCCAGAAGCACGTAAAGGTAGATATCTAATTTCCATGCTTCGGATTTCTCCACTGTCTACTAAGGAAGCATGCAATCATAGCAAAAAGCTTCTAGTTTCTTCTTTATCTTTGTTGCCTAAAATTCATCATCTATCGCAATTTTTTTCAATTTGAATCCTTTTGGGGTCCATACGGTAAAATGACACACAAAAGCTTTTGTTACCTGAAGTTAAAATCTTAATAACTTACCTTGTAAAAACACAAAGCGCAGCGCCGGGTTATCCTATAAACGAAACAAGCGGCCGCTTCAGGACCCGCGGATAATAAAATATGTTCAAATCTGGTTGTATCTTGTGTTATGATATTATTTTACGGTCATTTAGAAAATGGTGTAATATTAATCGTCCATTAAACAAAGAGAAAGAGGGCCCGAAAAAAAATTCCACTTGAGATCCTGTGCCTAAAATGATGCTTAAAACCGGTCCTAACAAAAGCGTCAGTTGTAATTTATTTAACAATACACGTATATTAAAAAAGTAAAATTCTTATCAATAAACAATATACTACTATTAATGCATGAATAAAAAATCAATAAATAAAAATAAAATACACAAAATAGTACAATGATAATAGTATATTAAACAACAAGTTTAGAAAAGTTAAGTTTTACTAAACGAATATAGCTTTTAAGTATGAGCGAGCACAGCGAGCGAGTAACTTAAAAGCTATATGAGTTTAGTAAAACTACTTTTCTTACGAGGTTTGTTTATACAATTTTTTCGTATTTTGTGAAAATCTAATCTAAAATATGAATTTAGACGTTTATGAGTAAATTTTTTTTGCGCGCGATCGGTCTAAATTTTTTCGTATGCCTTCCTACCGATAATTCACGGGGGGTGAGTACGAGGCGAGGGGGGCAAATTTTTTACTCAGTTTTTCGATATCTAGCGCCGTTCTTGAGTTATTGCTAATTCAAAAGTTTCTAAATAGATATTTGTGTAAAATTTTCGTAATCTAGTAACCAGACACGGCTTTATTTATTTACATAACAACAGTTAATTTTTATTTTTTGATTCGAATTTTGTGTAAGTAACATAATATTAATTATAAAAGTGAGATTGTTAAGTTTTCTAGTTTAAATAATAATTTTGTACTTTTAATATGCATAAATGTATAACAATGATTCCAATATTTAAATAAACAATCTTCTATCCAATAGTTTTTTATTGACAGTGACATTACTATACAATAAAGTGACATATCTATGTGCTAAAGTGCCACTTTATTAAATGATTTTGAATTTAATAAAACAGCACATTATTAGTCAAAATGCAAAAAAAATTTTTTTATAGCGATTGCAAAGCAAGCAATTATTGCAAAATACTAAAATATATAAATTTGCTAGAATAACCATAAATTATATTTGTCCCTTATAGGTATTCACGATTCAGGATTGTGAACTTTCGTAATAATAATTATTGGAAGGGGTTGGGCGCTAGTGCTTAGATCACAAAATTGTACCGCATTTTAAAGAAAATTTCCCGTACCGCGCATACCTGTGCTACAAATAAAAAAATGTATGAAAACAAATTAAGAGAATGAAATTATCTACAAAAAATGTCTGAAAAGTATTTTTGTAAAACTTATTTTTATATGCTAAAAAAAATTTTCAAAAAGTATAGGAGCGTCCGAATACTTTTTCGAGTAACTGTATGTAAAGAAAATCACGGCACTCAATATAGTATTCGTGTCGTCACCTTTTTTAATTATAAAATCTAGTGCGTTATCGACGGAAACCATTGACAGCTTGCGTAGCATAACAAAATATGAAATAGAAGCTTTAAATGTTGTTTCTTTCGATTTATAGGCAAAATCGTTTAATTTGTACATATTATATAAAATTTTGTAAATAAATCTTTTGATTTATAGAGAAACGCAATTACGGCTTTGTTTTTATTATTCCCAATTATCTTAGTTGGGAATAAAGAAGATTATTATAAAACAACATTTTTGCAAATATTTCGAGTAAAATGGATCGATTGAGGTTTGATTTTGAGGTAAAACCAGCTGCAGATGGAAAATCAAATGTAGTGTGTGTAACCTCAATAGGAACACCTGATGGACAGATTTTTGGAATACCAGCTGAGTATCAAGCATCAAATTTACATCAAGAAATTATAAATACTTCAAATTTTATTAAAGTAAAAAATTCGTTAAAAAAATACATCAAATAAGAAAAATACGGATAACACTGATAGAGGAGATATTAAAAACATATTTAGATGGCGAGAAAAACTTGTAGTTCAAGTACAATTTTTATTAAGAAATTTTGGAAAAAAAGATACTGTGGAATCTATGACTGCGGAATCTATACAAAGTGGCTCAAATCAAACCCTAGAAAAACTATTAGAGAAATTACTTGAAGAAAAACATCAAAAATCTGAAACTCAAAATTTAGGGAAAATTGCAAAGGACTTTATAATTGAAAAGTTTACTAGAAGAAAATGCTCACCAATGGATTAAGGATTTTAATAAAGAATGTGAACATTTTCAAGTTAAAGAAAGAAAGAAAATTGAAATTTAAAAATTTTTTTTGGAAAGTATCAGTGTGGATTGGTATAGCTTTATGCTGATCAAACTTACAGTCGATTCAGAATGGGATAAATGGAAGAAAAATTTTTGTGAGACGTTTGCATACAAAGGATGGTCTTCAATTAGATATGCTCTTGCATTTAAATACAAAGCAGGTTCCTTGCTTGAGTATGCTTTAAAAAAAGAAAAAATATTACTGGAAGTAAGAAAATCAATTGATACCGGAACACTTATAGATCTCATAGCAACTGGTTTACCTAACTATGTATCTAATAGAATTGATAGAGAAACTTTACAGGAAAAAAGAAGATCTCTACAATGAAATAGGTAAATTAGAACATCTTGTTAACAGTAGTAAAATTGGAAAACTATAGAACGAAAGTTTCAGAATGTTGAACAAAGAAGACCATCCTTAATATGCGAAAATAAGAATAAAGGTAAACCCTATCATTCTGAATCAAATTGCTGGTATAGAAATAAAGATATAAAAAACAAGATATCAGAACAAATAAATACGGTAAACAATTCAGAATTGGAAATAGAATTAAACGAAGAAAATCCAAAAAACTAATAGTCCCACCATTAATAAGAATCAAGTTGCTATTAAATGACACTTTAAAAGTTTCTGGTATTTATACCTCTGGTTCAAATGTGTTATTAATAAATATAAAATTATTGAAGATAAAACAAAGAAATACAGATAATAAACAAATAGTAAATTTGAGAACTATTAATGGTGTAAAAAAACAATTGGTATGGTAAAACTGAAAATAAAAATCTACAACATCAAAAAAACTATGAATATCTTTATTGTAGATAATGAAAATTTGAATTATGATTTTCTAATTGGTTTGGATTGTATTCAGAATTTTAAATTAACTCAAAATGAAGACTTAAGGATCATACAAAGTAACAATCCAAAAGAAAACATAATAACCTCAAATAAAAAGGATATGTAAAACAATGAAAAATTTGTTTGATGAAAAAAAAGTTGAAATTTCAAATGAAATAAACGTCAAAAATTACCTAATGTGTTAGACGACAAAAATGAAGATAATTTTTGCTAAAAATAAATACGACGTCGGCACTGTACGAGATTATGAAGCTCATATTGACCTAATGGTAGATAAATACTGTTCCAAACATCCATACAGATGCACGACTGAAGATAGAAAAGAAATAGAAAATCAAATATCAAATCTATTAAAGAAGAATTTGATGGAAGAATTGTACAGCCTATTTGCTGCTCCAGTGACTCTGGCATATAAAAAGAAAGATGAAAAAAAATCAAAGTTATGTATAGATTTTAGAAAATTAAATAAAGTTGTCGTCCCTCAATCACAACCTTTTCCGTTGATTGAGGACCTGATGGGAAAAACAGTAAACTGTAAGTATTTTTCTACTATGAACATAAGTTCAGCGTTTTGGTCAATTCCTGTAAAAATTCAAGATAGGCACAAATCAGCATTTGTAACACAAGAAGGTCATTTCCAATGGACTTGCCTCCCATTTGGATTAACGACGGCTCCAGCAATTTTTCAAGGAATATTAAGCAGCATTATAAGAAAATACAAACTCGCTAGTTTGACGGTAAATTTTATTGACGACATCATAATCTTTTCGAAAACTTTTAAAGAATAATAATGTATCCAAACTACTGGAGGCAATATTAACTAAAGGTTTTAAACTAAAATTTTCAAAATGCATTTTTGCAAACAATTATGCGAAATATTTAGGTTACATAATAGAAAACAATTCAGCCAGACCTTTAAAAGATTGTTTAATTGCTGTCAAAAATTTTCCACTTCCAGAAAGAAGAAAAAATGTACCCCAATTCTTAGGAAAAATAAATTTTTATCATAAATTCGTACCACATAGGGCAATTATCCTAAACTCACTGCACATCTTAAGAAAAAATGTTAAATTTATCTGGTTTGAAGAATGTCAAAAATCATTTGATAAAATAAAGTCACTGCTGTGTTCAGAACCAATTCGGAGAATTTTTGATCCAGTACTACCAATTAAAATATACACAGACGTCAGTATAAAAGGAGTGGGAGTGGTGCTAAAGCAACAAGATAAAAATGGAGAAACTAAGCCAGTTGCTTATTTTAAAAAAAAATTTACTGAAGCTCAGAAAAAGAAAAAAGCAATATACCTAGAATGTTTAGCAATAAAAGAAGCCGTCTACAGTTGTATTCACGAAAAAAGAAGCTGACGCAATTTTCGATATGTGTATGAAGTAAGACGAGAATTGCAAGTCAAATAAGTATTCGATATAATAAATTTAAATCATAATATAAAAGCGGATATAATAATAGCTGTCAATATATAACATTGTTTCCATAGTGACGTCCGAACTATCATAATAATTTTGATAGAAATCATGATGGAAATTTTGACCGTGGGATAAGGGCTTAAGTCGTGGACTTGATTTTAATTTTAATTTTAAAATGAAGTGTATTTCACTTCTGTTGTTCGTAGTCCACATTAAGCAGTAGGTCCCTAATGTATGTGATAACAACAGACACACACCACATACATAATATATGTACCTATAAAAAAAAAGGTTTTGCAGACGTTCGAGGGCCTCAACATAACACATAAAAGAAAGAATAATCACTTTCTGCTGCATTAAACATCACTGTCAAAATCGCTATCATCATTTAATTCAATAATTAAATCAGGCACTGTAATATCCAATAGTTTTTCTCTTTCATACCACTCGGAAATAACTTTTTCGGTGTGACAAATACAATTCCTCCAGACTTCCTGTGAACATTGCTCCAATGCTTCTTCCCACATTGCTATTACTTTGTCATTCCCGTTACCGTCTCGACCTATATGCTTATTATAATAACCTTTGCAATGAGCCCACACTAACTCGATTGCATTAAAGTCACAATGGTAAGGTGGTAGTCGTAACACTTCATGGCCATGCTCTCTTATTAATTCATCGACTTCGTATCGTTTCTCTCTTTTGTGCAATGTGGATAAGGCAAGCAATTCTGGTTTAAAAGATTGTGGATCGTATTCAATATTGTTTTCAGTTAACCAGGTTGCAATGTTTGCCTTAGACCAGGATGTCGATGGCATCTTTACTATTAACATGGAATGGTATGGGGCATTATCCATAATTATCAATGACGGTTCTTCTAAATTGGGGATTAACTTTTCAACAATCCACTTTTTAAACATTTCACCGTTCATTTCACCATGGTAGTCTTCCGTTTGAGACTTGGAAGCAAATAACAAAGATGTGTTTTTGATAAAACCCGAACTTGTTCCAGCATGAAGTACAATGAATCGTTTTCCATCATATCCTTGCGGTTTTCTCACACTTTTTACATTAGCATATTGCCAAGATTTTCCCGGATTGCCTTTGGAAAATATCCACGTTTTGTCAAGAAAAACCAATTCACGTTTGAATTGTGCCTTGGAATTCTGCATATAGGTTCGCATAAATTTAACTCCCAAATTAACAATATCAGTTTTCTCAATTAAGGCTCTGCGGTTACCTTCCTTTTTGAATTTAAAGCCCGTTTCATTTAAAACGCGGTTTAAACTGCTATTACTTAATAATATGTGAAGTTTCTGTAGCTCATCATTTAACGAAGTCACTGTGACGTGTTTTTCTGTAATAAATTATTGTATAATTTATTATTATTTCTTTATTATTGTAAACTCACTTTCTACATACATTTTGTATACTGCAAATCTAATATTCATTTTGGAGGATTCTGTTATTATTATTATTATTATTAGTCACGGGCTGTGGTACATATCCCCACTGCACTGAAGCTTAAGCTTATTGTGCACCCATCCGAGTTTTACTCAACAACTGCGTCTCCTCGACCAGGTCGAGAACGCAGCTGAAGGGAGATTGTTCTATCTCCTCGGTTGTTGGGTAGGGCAAACCGAGATGACGCAGCCTGCTCCTGGCCAAGGCCGGGCATTGGCATAGTATGTGGAGTGGGGTTTCATCCTCCTCGCCACACATCCTGCAAATAGGATCCTCCGCCAGCCCCATAATGCTGAGGTGCCTTTTGAGGCAGCAGTGCCCTGTGAAGAGACCCACTAACCTTCGAAGTTGTTTCCTACTCAACATGAGTATTTTGTTCCTTTTGGCCTCACTGGACGGTGCCCTTATGAACGTACGCGATTGCCTCAGTCCAGGTAGGTCCACCCAGTGTGCAAGGTGTTGTTCTGCTAGTATATCCCTAATTCTTCCTTTTGCGGTAGAGTAAGCAATCCCGCAGGAAGGCTCCGGGCCCATTAGGTTTGCGGAAGCGGCCTTCCTCGCTAGAGAATCCGCTTCTTCGTTGCCTTTGATGCCCCGGTGCCCCGGCACCCACATCAGTGTGACGCTATTGCGGAGAGCAAGTTTCACCAGAGCATCTTTGCATTGTTTGACAACCTTGGAGTGTAATTCAACTCCTTCCAAGGCTCTTAGAGCTGCTTGGCTGTCAGTCATGATACAGATTCTCCTCTCTACAAGGTTCCTCCATACCAGCTCTTCAGCACAGACCAATATGGCAGTTACTTCTGCCTGAAATATAGTTGCGAGAGATCCCAGGTTGATGCTATAAGCATCCCCCAGTCTTCTGCCTCGCACACCTATTCCAGTACTCGTCTCAGTCTTTGATCCATCTGTATACCAGATGGTATCATACCTAAGCCCCAACGTTTGTGAGGTTTCAATTTTATCCCTATCCGGAACCATGACCTTATAGGGCTTTCTAAAGTCCCTCACGGTGCTAGTTCTGTCAGGGTGCATGCTGAGCAGGCCGTTACTCTTAATTGAGTTTAGGATCATAGTGTGGTGCCCCCTTCTAGGATTGATCTCACCATGACCGTTAATTTTCAACCTGTAGGCTGCAAGTAGCGCCTCGGACCCCACCACTAGGTGCAAAGGTCGAAGACCCAGGAGAGCCTCCATGGAAGCGGTGGGCGTTGATGCCATTGCCCCCGTAATACCCAAGCACGCCAGTCTTTGCAGCCTGTTGAGCCGGTTTATGCTTTCCCTTTTGCTGGCTTTATGCCACCAGATCAGGGCTGAGTATGTGATCGTGGGTATCACCACCTTGGTGTACAACCAAAGTACCATTTTAGGTTTTAGTCCCCACGTTTTACCGATCATGCTCCTACAGGCCCAAAGGGCCCTAGTCGCTTTGTTCGTAATGTGACGGATGTGAGGCGTAAAGGTCAGCCTGCTGTCCAAAGTTAGACCCAGATATTTGACCTCCTTCTGCAGAGGCAGCTCCTCCCCCCGCAACCTCAGAGTCCTCACATCCTGAAGTTTAGTGCGTTGTGTAAACGCCACAACAGAGGTTTTGCTCGGGTTTACCGATAGCCCCTCTCTTGTGCACCATCTTTCAACTGAGTGCGTTTTGCATCAACGAAGACACGACTCCTCCGAATTTCCCAATAACAAGGATTGTGATATCATCAGCAAATCCCTGTCCATGTACCCCTGCCTGTTCCAGCTCCCGCAGAAGACTATCCACCACCAGGCACCACAGCAGCGGGGAGAGAACCCCCCCTGCGGACACCCACGTGCGGCAGACACCTCTACAGTCGTCTGTCCCAGACTAGCTTTGATTTTCCTGTCTCTGAGGGTAGAGCTAATCCAACCCGTAATAGCCGGGTCGACTCCACGACTTCCGACAGCTCTCACTATAGAGTCAAAAGAGGCGTTATCAAACGCCCCCTCTATGTCTAGAAAGGCTCCCAGAGCAATTTCTTGACTGCCAAGGGCCCCCGCTATTCTGTGAGTTAGTTCGTGTAGACTAAGCTCACACGATTTGCCCTGTTGATAGGCATACTGGTGTCTGTGTAGAGGTGAATTCACCAATACACTATCCCTAATGTGCCTATCAATCAGTTTTTCCAGTGTCTTTAATAAAAAAAACGTCAGGCTAATTGGACGAAATGACTTAGCCTGGGCATATGATGCACGCCCTGGCTTGGGTATAAATACCACTCTAGCCATCCGCCAGCTTTGGGGTACATAGTTGAGCGCCAGGCTGGCTCTGAACAATGTACATAGAGGGGTGGCTAGTACTTCCATCCCCTGTTGTAATAATGCGGGGAAAATGCCATCCTCGCCTTGAGATTTGAATGGTTTGAAAGTGTTAATCGCCCATTCAACTCTCGTTTTGTTAATTATATTATCTGCTAATTTCCAGTTGCTCCTGCTTGCCCGACTCGTCGGGATGGCTTGGTGCCCCTGGCCATTAGAGCCATCATCGGGTTTGGGGACACATCCCGGGAAGTGTGTCCGGAGCAATAGCCCCAGAGTCTCCTCCCCCGATGATGTGAACCCTCCCCGTGGTTTTTCTATTGTGCCCACTTTTCCGTGGGCACTCTTGAGAAGAGCTCTTTGGAGTCTTGCACATTCGGGAGTTCTTTCGATTTCCCCGCAGTACTTCCTCCATGAGTCTTCTTTTGCCTTACGTATGGCGTACGTGTATTTCAGACGGGAGCCTCTGTAAGCTTCCCAGTCTCCTGTTCTCTTAGCTTTGTTAAAAGACTTTCGAGACTCTGCCCTGAGAGATTCGAGTTCACGGTTCCACCAAATGGTCTCCCGCTTACTTTTCCTCTCTTTTAGAGGGCAGCTTTCTTCGAAGGCTATGATAATGGCCGACGTTATTGCGTCGTTCATCACTTCCAGCTCCGCTGTGTTTGTGACCCTCGACGGACATTCCCCCATCCCCTGTTCCAGACTCTCATTAAAGAGAGCCCAATCACAGGTTCTGGGGTTCCTGTACGAGGCCTCCACCATTGGTGGGGTTTCTATGTCAAACCTAATGTATCTGTGATCAGAGAGTGACTCCTCCCGAGAGACGTGCCAGTCTCTGATCACCTGACTCACGAGGGAAGTCCCTATCGTTATGTCAATTACTTCCTCCCTTGCCACAATGACAAAGGTAGGCTCCTCTCCCTTGTTCATTATCTCCAGCTTATTACTGAAGACAAATTCAAGTAAGAATACGCCTCTGCTGTTCGTGTCCTTGCTCCCCCATATTATGTGGTGTGCATTGGAGTCACAGCCGATCACCAGTTGTGTTTTGCTGCTTTCGCAGTCCAGTACCAGATTTTCTAACTCCTTTGGAGGAGGTGGTCCCGGTTGGTCATATGGAAGGTATGCAGACGCTACCACGAGGTCTGTTAAGCTCCCTTCCATAGATATCTTAAATTTAGCTGCTGTTAGGTCTCTTGTGCAGAGCCCCCATAGCGGCAAAAGGCAGAGCCTCTTTTTTGCAATGATGCATACTCTAGGATGATTATCTCCCGGGCTAATCAGCTCCCGGTTTCCTAGAGAAGTGAGCCCCCTGATCCGGCCCCCCGTTACCCAGGGTTCCTGGATCAGGGCCACGTCAATGTCGTGTTTAATTATGAACCTTTGCAGGGCCGCCGAAGCAGCCCTGCAATGGTGAAGGTTTACTTGTACTAACCGGATCATCGCACCTACGATCCGGTTGGGAGAGTGGCTTCTCCCGCAGCCCCGTCACCGTCGCCATCGGCTGAAGGTGCGTCTTCAGCCGCAGACGTGGACTCGCCGGGAGGAGCAGATGGCAGGGGTAACTCTAGGTCCCCCCCACCCTCCTCCATAGCCTCTCCCCGCTCCTGCTCCTTCCTCTTCCCCAGTTCCTTAAAGGTGATCCTGGAGAAGTTCAGGTAAGGCTTACACTCCATTTCCTGGATTCTGCTCCAGGAAAGTTCGTCAACCAGCAATATGAGTTGCTGGTCCTTAGTATCGGTCTTCCTTTCCAGCACAGACCAGGTCTCAGTTCTGAGCCCCCGGTTCTGGGCCTTCAGTCTGTTGATAATGAGTTCCGGTTCCACAGAGGGTCCCGGAACCCACGTCATGACCTTTACAGGCCTGGGGACGTCCTTAGCGTCAATGACGCCAAGTTTCGCTCCTTCCCAGGGCTTTCCCCCGGCTACCACCCGCACCAACCAGTCCTTAGTGGCCTGGTCAACGCAGGAGGCTACCAGGAGTCCCCCCTTGGGTTTGACCTCCGTGAACTTGGGCCCCTTGTCCTCCTCCTTGATAGTGTCAAGGGCACTGAGCAGCATCTCCTTAACCAGCTCCAGCTGCTCCCCACTAAGGAGGTTTATAGGGTAGCCCTCTGTTAAATCAGAAGTTTTAATTTTTCTTCGTGATCGTTTTTTTCCTGGACTGCAAACAATTGGATTCATCTTTTTTTGGTGTTTTATCCGTTGAACAGATGATCGCGATATGCCCATTGCATTTGCTACACGCTATAAAAATTTTAAATCTACAAAGTTAGTTAATGTTCTAAACAATCGGTCAAAAAATTTACCAAGAAGGTAAATATAATTCTTACATCTTCCACAGCAGTAATCGGCAATAACGAACAACTATGAACTTTCTCACGTTCAAAATATTGAAGTACATTTAAGACAAGTTGCCGGGCTTGCGATTTTAAAGTTTTACCTTGAATTGACATTTTTTATTCAATAGAAAAGTTATACCAGACGTTTAACAACTCTAATGAAATGGAAATATTATAACCCTAAAATTATAAAGGTGAATATAAGCACGATTGAACTTGAAATTGTAAAATAGCATAAAAAAATTCAATTTTAATGAAAACATTTTTATTATTCGAATGATCAATACATAGAATTAACATTTGGAAGTCTAATTTTAGGCCACTTTTTTGGACACTGCTGGCTGCATGTCACGAATAGCCCGAACGAATAGTCTGTAGGGTTTCTTGTGGATTGGTCTCACTCCATATGTGGCAGTTTTGCTTATTAAGAAACCCGTTAAGCCAAAAATGAGCATCATTGCTGATCACAATTTTGCAGTAAAAACATGATGATTTCGTGGCTTTAATTTCTGCACCAGCTGGATCTTATACGGGTGTAGGCTAAGATCTTTGCGCAAAATTTTCCACATAGTGGACGGATAAAGCCCAAATTCCTGCGACCGACGACAAACCGATAAATTTGAATCTTCCTCCACACTTTCCTTTACAGCGGCGTTCACAGAGCGGCGATATTCTCTTCAGTACGAACATTCCTTTGACTTGTTCGTTTGAACAGTTAACGCTTTCATAGGTTTTATCTAAGCAAAACAACACCCTTTATATATAAAATATAACCAAACTTCAGTCAAACTTGTCAGATTATGACAATCGATCATATTAGCAATTACTTTCATTATAATTATTATGCACGCTAAGAACTATTGTAGCTATCTCTTTCTATCGCATACGTTGGGTATCATGTTGTTTTCAACGTACAAGTTTTCTAAAATCACACACTTAAGACATATTTATTTCAGCGTGTCTTTTTTGCACATATGTTACTAATTATTAATTTAAAAAACAAATTGTCGGAACTTAATTTAGATTGTTCTGACGTCAGCCTCATTTTTCGTAATTTCAACTTTAATATTGGCAACACTGGCTTATGGGAAAAGAGTTTATGGTATACTCCGATCATAAACCGTTAGAAAATATGAACATGAAGGTTAAACGGATGAAGAACTAGGTGATTTGACATATTATTTATCGTAATATAATTTTAAAATACAATATAACTCGGAAAAATCGAATCAAGATGTTACATGAATTTTAAGTTATTGGAGTTTATTTTAATTTATTGTGCAGAATTCTTTAATTTTAATTTTGTATAGTTTGATATATTTATATTAGATGGCGATTGGGTTAAGTTTTGATTTTTTGGGAACATGTTTGATTTTTGGAAAAAGGTGCGTATAGATAAGATAATAAAAACGGGGTTTTTAACAAAGAACGGAAAGCGATTTTGAAAAGAAAGGTAGTAGTTTTGTTGAGAGTTCTCCTGAAATTCTCTGGATCACGATAGCCATTGTGTGACCTGACAGCTTCTATTTCGAAAGAGTGCTCCATTTGGAAATTTTTCTTTATTGCACCTTTACGGGCACACGTGGGATATATATTTTGGAATAGTTATTTTTGATTGGAAATATTCCTAAAATAGTGGTTCTTTCTTCTTTCGTATTGTTGGATCTACGAGGATTGAGACTAGGAGCGTCTAATATTCCATTAAACTTCCACACAGCAACCAGCATAAGGTTACCTAGACGTATTATTTACTAACTTATTTTGATGATAACCAGCATAAGGGTCCGTTATATTATTACCTTCGGGATCCTTGCGTACCTACCCATTTGACCCCCTGTGTATTTTCGCTTTCAAGGCTACCGCTGATTTTATATATTATCCGGATCATCAACTTTTTGGATTTCGAATTGGTTACCGGATAACACCCAAAATTATCTATTTGTTTTATACTACGTTTATCTATTTCGTTACGTCATTATATTATTTTATTGTTTGTTGCGTAAATTTCAATGTTATATCGTCATTGCGCCTTCAAAATGCGACATGTGCACATTTTGAGCAAAATGCGCTAAGTGCAGATTTATAAGATTATTATAAGATTCATATAATTTCGTTTTTAATTATATTGTTATTAAATTTGTCAATTAGGCCGTGTAAATCATAAAATTAAATACGTGGTGCCTGTTCTTCAAACGCAAACAAAATAAATCGGTTTATTCTTTCTCCTGAACAATCTTCTAAAATGCACATGTCGCATTTTAAAGGCGCAACGACGATATATAATTAGTATTATTAAGTTCGAGCAGAAATTAATTTATTTTTATTTAGGAAAAGTTAGCCATCACGTAAACACTTTTTTTTGTGAAGCGATACACAAAACTCGGATTTTGATTTAAACATTCGGGGCACACCTATGTTAGTGTGAAATTACCGCGACTCAAAAGAATTGCAATTCTCCGGGTCTTGAGCGACATTTATATTTTTTTAATTAATGACAATCTTTTGAAGAGTTTTTTTCCTAAGAGTTTATTTAGAAAATTCAAAATTATAAACTTTGCGTAGAACTCATATACAACTGTGACTTGATCTCGTATGGTGCGCAACAACTTTTATCTTCATATTCATTTAATTTAAATTATTATTATCAGTGATAATTGTGAGACATTTGTGATCATTCTTTTTTTGTATTGTCCATTAATAAATCTTATTGTGCTCGATGTAATCTGTGGTGGTTTTTTTTATTTACTTAATATTTTTTTCTCGTAAATTGGCTTACATCTCAGTGGTTAGTAATTACCAAATAAGTTCTCTGGAATCCTGAAATTTAATTACTTGGCGCCCTACCTAACTACTTCGTATAACCAGAGAGCACCTTGAGCTAGCCCAGGAAAATCTTTTGTACCCATTGAGTTACAAAAGTCCCATGGGCCCTGAGATAAGTTATTGTGATAACTTAGTTGGCAATTTACGTTTATAATTTTTAGGGTACATAATTGGCGCCCAACGTGTTATTTTTTTCTACTTGATCTTCTCAATTTTTAACTGTTAGGTGTTTTGGTATTTTCGTTTAGGTTTCTTTTTTTGGAAAGGGGGGAGTTTAATTTGGTTTTAAAAATTTTTTTTGCTTGCATGTTTAGGTTTTTGGTTACAGTTTTTTTTACGTTATGAATCCTAAAATGGAAATTAATCGTTTGGAGAAGGAGGAGCTTTTTTATGAATTGGCATATCGCGGTATTACGGAACCTAATACGGTACACGAAATGCGAAAAAGTTTGCGTAGCGTTTTAAAACTTGAAAAATCAGGTTCCTCATTTACATACCCCACCTACCCTTTTACCTTTGAACTAGATATTGACATACTAGAAAAGAAAATTAAAAAAATTTCGGGTGTTGTACAAAATTTCCAAGACAGCACTAGCAGCGCAATGTTTTTAAAGACAACTTCGAAATTAGCGCATTTAATCAATAGGACTAATCATTGTCCAGCTTCTAACGACACGGAACATAAAAAGAAGGCTAATATCTTAGTCACGCTAGTTAATTTGACGCCGACGCTTAATCACAAAGCAAAAAGATTTAATAGAGCAGAATCTACTCCTAAGTCAGCAATAGCACAGCTGACGCTTTCGGTACACGTGTACTTGAATTTGCGGTTATATTCTTGTAGTTTTGATAGCTCGTTGATTTGATTCTTTTCTTATAATTCAGTTCGAAGGACCATTTGTTGATGTAGTTTTAATTCTCCTTTTGATAACTGATCAATTATGTAACATTTGAATTTTTAGATATTTATTTTAAAGTACGTTATACATCTAAACATGTACACAATGCAATCAACCAAGGTAAATAGAATAGAAGGTATGATATTGCGCAGGTAGTGCCGTTTAAAATTCAATATGGCGGACGCAGTGGGACAACTTCTGTAGTTGTGAAATTGCAGATACCCTTTAAAGTATGAATTTAAATATTAATTAGAAGTTTTTCAGATAAAAACACACATTTTATAAAACTGCTTTTCGTTTTCTAGTATTTAAAAATAAATTTTCTTCTATAGATTAAATTGTAGATACTCTTTAAAGAGGAATTTAAATATTAATTATAAAGTTTTTCAGATAAGAAACACATTTTACAGAACTACCTTTATTGCCTTTTATTTTCCAGTATTTAAAAACAAAAGTTATTAAAACAACAAACATTTTATGAACAAGTCTTTATTGTTTTTCTTTCTTAGTATTAAAATTTACTCCTTCCGTGACCGTGAGTTTTTTCGTGACCTGAAAAACAACTATTTTACGCTTTCATCGCTAATCAATAATTCAAATACTTTTTGGATTTCTTCTTTTAAGACGAACAAATCGCACCGTATTAACTTTTATTGAGCTCCGGGGCAAATATTTTGTTGGGATCGCTTGTATGTTTATATTTTTTAAACTTTTTATGAATATTATAACGTCCTAAAAAGATCTACTTGGTAATCATTTTCAACAAAGTGAACTGAACACACACGAGCAGTCTTTGTATTTATTTCGTCACTGCCTCCGCATAAATGCACCTAATTTTTCCATATTTTTAGATCTTGGGAAAAACTTCGTAAATTATATTCACAGTAGCATACTTACCTTGATTTCTGTTATTGCAACTCAGCACTGCACATAACATCTTTTGATAAAATTCACCTATACACAAACTTTAAATCAAAGGGTATCCATGGATAAGATAGTCAAAATGCCCTTATCTTTAAATTTTTTAATTTACTTGATAAAAGGGTGCCTTGGGGTGTAAAAATAAAGTTTTCATATTCATTTGCTCCAGATGCTTTCTCCACCCCTTCTGAGGGTTAAAAAATAGGATTCTTCAGTCATTATTTTTTTTCTGACGAACTAGCAAATAACAAATTTTGAAAAAATTTATAGGTATAGTGATTAGAGTAATCTTTCAACACAATTTTTTTGATACCCTGAACACTATATGCCTCTTAAAAATATTCCAGAAAGTTAAAAATCGATCTTTTTCTTATTTTTTGAAGACCGGCAAAAATTTTTTTTTGTCATTTTTTAGGATGTACTTAAATCTACCTTCCTGAATTTTTTCAGATTTTTTGCTAAGGTGCGCCAACCCTAAAAATCATATTTTCTGCATTTTTTAACATTCTTGGCTATTTTAGGCTTCTTAACGCAACTAAAACTTTTAGTAAAATGTGTATCATAGGTATTTTTCACAGCAAATTAATCTTACTGGCATATTATTCAATAATGTTTAACCAAAGACTGAAAATAAAATCGAAAAACTCATTATAGGAGTTTTTACAATTAAATTATTTAATACAATTAAAAATGTATCACTTTTTTGTTATTTTTGTCCCTATTTGCTCCTCTATATAGGCTAGATACTTGACGGAAATCAAGATTTGGTTTTGATTTATTTAAATTTTACCTCGCAATTGGACGTAAACGAAAAGTGGACTGTCATGGCGGATAGCGGGAAGTTCGCGTCAGTTTTATGTGTAGCCGAAAAAAAATAGTTTAATTAATATTAGAATAAGTGAAGTGAATTTGGAATCGTCATAAATCATATAGAAACATTAAATAAGATGAATTTAAAAGCTTAATTCAATTTGGAAAAGATAGTGGGCAAGTAAATGTGCATTGCTAGCCGAGCACACACCACAGGCTCTGTGCGGACAAATGCTTGAAGAGTCAATTTTTATAAATAAAGATTTTAAAAATTAAGATTTGGATGATTAAAAATTTTTCTGGTTGATTTGATCCACAATTAAAAAATAGAAAATAATATTTCAATAGTTTAGAAGAAAAGGTATTCGCATAGATACGATCGATATAATGGCTGACGAACCACCATGTGCAAAGAAAGAAAAAACTGACAATTCAAGATGCTGCCGATGTAACTTTCTATTTCGAAAAAAAGCGAACAGCAAAGCAAAATCATTTACATCTAGACAAAAAGCTGAAATTTTTTCTAAAAATTACTCTTTTTATGTGCAATTTAGTGACGTTTTATGTAGTTTATGCTTTTCCGCATTAAGGCGTACTAAGATCAAAATAAATACATCTAAACCACAGCTCCAAGAAGAGATTATTATTTCCGACGAAGAAAATGAAGTAGGTTTGCAACATCATCAGGTTTGTGTTGATTTTCAAACTTCTTCAAATACATCAGAGGATCTTCCTGAAACTGTAAGACAGAACAGTGAAACTACATGGACACTCAGTCAATCATCTACCAATACAAATGAAAGTCAGCATTCTGAATATGTTTCTTCTAATGTCAAAAGTAAAAAAATCGAGACTTTTTTTATGTCAATTAATAGAGTATGTGCCACAAAAGCGTACTGTTTTATTTGTAAAAAAACAGCAATCATTATTGATGTACCAATTGAAGCTCGTCTACAAGTTTTTTCTAAAATGCAACTATTTATTCCAAAACGAAATCGATGTTGTATCGAGCATTTAATCAAGAAGAGATTTTATCAAGAAGAATTTGCCAATATGTTAGTTGTTTCGACAGAATCAGAAATCGATGTTGAAGAATTCAAAAAATTCATTTGCCAACTTTCAAATAAAGTAGATGCTCGGTTCCATGATAAAATTGATGAATACGAAATATCGGAAGAACGCTTAAAAATTCTTACTGGTCACACTTGGAATGACGTTTCCGTGCTTCAAGATATGCTAAAAAAACACAATGAGGGTATCATGCAATCGAAATATTGTACAGGCAATTGTAATTTTTTTATTTAAATTGAGGTCTGGAAATTCCGATGCTTTAATTGCTGTTATTTTGGAGATAAAAGAAGAAATTGTACGCGACTCCGTACATTCTATTTTAAAATGTTTCCGAAAATATCTGCTTCCAAAACACTTTGGAGTTGATAGTAAATCCAAAGAATTTTATGTGAGTCAAACTGCCGAAATCGTAAATATATTGCATGATTTGAACGTCAATGTTTTAGTCATTATTTGTGATGGTACATATTTGAGACATCAAAAAAGCTCAAATAATGTATATCAGAGGATTTTTTACTCTGGACAAAAGAAATGTCCGCTATGTAAGCCATTCACCGTTTGTACCACCAACGGTTACGTAATTGAACTTGGCGGTCCTTTTGAAGAAAAACTCAACGATGCGCAGATCTTGGAACGCTTGTTGGATGATCCTCATGGAATTTCTACCATCTTAAAAGCAGGTGATATTTTTGTATTGGACAGAGGATTCAGGGATGTTGTGTCGATGTTGGAAGCGAAAGGTTATGTAGTTTTTATGCCTGCTTTAAAAGGACAGCGAAGTCAATTAACCACTAAAGAATCTAATCACTCACGGTTTGTGACGAACATTCGTTGGATGGTAGAAGCTGTGCATGGCATCATTGCGCAAAAGTATAGTCTTCTTCATCATCAATTTAAAAATCAATCATTACCGGTTGCTGGCATTTATTGTAAAGTAGCTTGTCTTCTTTACAATCTATTTGGAAAACGCCTCAATTGCGATTCAAAAAAATTGAAAGATATAGTCACAAGAATGAAGTTAAAAAAAAATATTACGAACACCTTAGCTGAAAAAGTAAACAGTGCTAATTGGAATCGAAAAAGTTCTCCGTTTCAAGATTTATCTTTGCGAGACTTGTTAGACTTTCCTGAATTGACTATTAATGATTTGGAGATTTACTTTGGTGGATCTTATCAGCTGTCCCAAGCAATTTCATATTTAGGTGAAATGGTTAGAGAAGACGATTCACTAAAATTAACTTTTGTGAAAGATGAACCAGAAATAGTTCGTTTTGAAGTAAAATCGCGACATATAAATCAAAAAATTTATAAATGTTATATCGAATACGATGCAAATGATTTGGGAATTGATGCCATCAAAGGGCACTGCTGCAGCTGTGCAAATGGTCTGCGGACTGTTGGGTGCTGTTCCCACGTCGCCGCGCTGTTATATCATTTATCATATGGAAGATTTTTATCTAGAACTTTCCGACCTGCAGCGGTATTGATTAATCTTTTCGACATTGATAATGTCTGTCCTATAGTCAACGAAGATAGCGATGAGGACTAGACATTATTGAATAATATGCCAGTAAGATTAATTTGCTGTGAAAAATACCTATGATACACATTTTACTAAAAGTTTTAGTTGCGTTAAGAAGCCTAAAATAGCCAAGAATGTTAAAAAATGCAGAAAATATGATTTTTAGGGTTGGCGCACCTTAGCAAAAAATCTGAAAAAATTCAGGAAGGTAGATTTAAGTACATCCTAAAAATGACAAAAAAAAATTTTTTGCCGGTCTTCAAAAAATAAGAAAAAGATCGATTTTTAACTTTCTGGAATATTTTTAAGAGGCATATAGAGTGTTCAGGGTATCAAGAAAATTGTGTTGAAAGATGACTCTAATCACTATACCTCTAAATTTTTTCAAAATTTTTTATTTGCTAGTTTGTCAGAAAAAAAATAATGACTGAAGAATCCTATTTTTTAACCCTCAGAAGGGGTGGAGAAAGCATCTGGAGCAAATGAATATGAAAACTTTATTTTTACACCCCAAGGCACCTTTTTATCAAGTAAATTAAAAAATTTAAAGATAAGTGCTTTTTAACTATCTTATCCATGGGTACCCTTTATTACTGCAGTACTACCCAGTGAACATATGACTTAATTTTTACGTCACACGTAAATCATATAGAAGTAATGAAATTTTACGTAAATTTGACATAAAATTGACTTCTATTCGTGATCCTCATATGATGTCATGTTGCATGACATCATTATGACATCATACTGACATAAAATTTGACTCTCGAATCATGTCATTTTTATGACTTAGATGTTACGTACATCCTATGTAATAATTTTATCATACCATAACGTAAGATTGAAGTCATACTTTTATGTATTATCTACGTCATACTATTACATAAGTTATGTGAGAATTTTGTGACGTAAAAGTGATATAATAACACAATCATATCCTTACATAAGAAACAAGTTCCTTTTTTATGTAAAACTGATGTAACAAAAACAACATACTTTTACTTTTACAGGATCACCATGACAAGTGGACGTCATATTTATATCATAATTATTATGTCACAGTATTATGTAATGACAAAGTCATTTTGAAGTAACTCTTACGAAATAGTATATTATTAAACGAGCATAATATAATGTAGACTATAATTCACGAGGATGAAGTTTATACGCGAGCCATAGGCGAGATAATCATCCGACTGAATTATAGCCATTATGTGCGAGTCTAATACGACGTTTTATCTATGACTCAAAATAAAAATTATTTTTGTAAATTATTTATTTACAAAAAGTTGATTTATTAATTTACAATCGAAATGGAATTTTAACAGCCGATTTCCGCATGTGTCAAAGTTGATATAAATCTGCAATCATCCGGGTCATCTTTAAATTTTCCAAAAATGTTTTTGCACATTCGGTTTTAGATAATTTTTTGCATACGGGTGGCATTTTTCAAATTCAAAATTTTCAAAAATTTTTTTTTGGCTTTTTAAAATTTTTAAAATTATTAAATTACGATATTTTCTTTAATAATTCAACGGTTTAATAATTTTAACACGTTCTTAATTTGCAATACTCGAAGAGTAGCTTATATAGCAAATCGCATTATTACTTTTAACAAGGACCGTTATGGGTAAATAGATAGCACTGCCCGCTACAGACCAGCACATCCAGGTTCGAATCCCGGTGAAGGCGACTTTTTTTCTAGAGGAATTTGCAAACCGATTACTCGTGGTTTCCAAATATTATATAAAAACATTGATATGACGTCAGTTCGGTGTTTTAAATTCATAATCCACGGGCAAGAATTCATAATCCACGGGTGTGGATTATGAATTATGAGTGAATTATGAATAATCCACGGGTGTGGATTATGAAAGGAATTACATAACTGTAATACGTAATAATGGGTTGTATTATGTACCAGTCGTAGATAATAGTTATTAATTATATAAGATGATTTAGCCTCTAGTCTACGAGAAAAAATGGGCACTCGGGGCGCAGCCAAAAAAAAATATGACTCGGCTGCGCTTCGAGTGCCCGTTTTTTCTCGTGGATTAGAGGCTCTTTAATCGCCTTATATAATTAATAACTATTATATCACTATAACATCACTGTTGTGTCATTTTTTTATCAGTACGGGATCACCATTATGTCAAGTGAACGTCATATTTATGTCATATCTATTACGTCAGAGTCTTACGTAAGGAAGTGGGAAATAATGATTCAGTTATGACTCACACGTGATTTATATCTTATGTAAATTATGACATTTCTGACGTCATTCTGATGTCAATTTTACGTAAGAATGTTTACTAGGTACTGAATTCTAACATAAAACCAATATAATAATAAGGTTACTGTCAGATAACTATCACCCCGATTTTTAAAATTTTAACTGTACTATAGGAAAGAGGACAATTTTCTGAGCATTTAAAAAAAAAATTTTTGGACCGTCCATTAGTTTTCGAGAAAACGGAATTTTAAAATTACGAAAAGCAGGTGAATGTAACATGATACACCCGATATGTGACGGTCGGTCTCACGTTGAGGTACGGTCTCGTCGGTGACGGTCTCATTTTGTTGACGGTACGAGTGCTTTGATATACTCTTAATGTTTGATTTCAGTCGCGGTCGACACCTGGACGAGTTCTATGGCTTCGAGTTCCACCCTTGGCAAGCTCTGTCATTTTTCAAGGATATTTTTAAATTTTTTTGCCTTACACAAAATCGGCTAATCATGCAGCCGTGTTAAAAGATGTATCTAAAATACATGTAAATTTTACATCTTTAAATTCGAATTTTTCGAAAGCTTATGGATGATCCAAGGATTTTTTTGTTCTAAACTGCTTAGAAAATTGTCCTCTTTCCTATAGTGTACTTGAAATTTTGAAATTCGTAATGATAGTTATCTGTCAGTCCCCAATAATAATATCTTATTACATACCAATATAATAATAATAATATCTTATTATATACCAATGTAATAATAATAATATTTTATATTAAAACTGGTTTATTTAAAATAAAAAAATATACTACTAAGATATGTATGTATCTTTAAGACCGCCATATTTGAATGCGCAGTAAAGAACGAGTTTTGGTTCATGTTTAGATCATACCTTCTATTCTATTTACCTTGGCAATCAACTACGAATGCTCTTCGTTGCAACGCGCAGGTTGCAACCTTACTCTTAGTTCACACTGGTCATATTAAAAACAAAAGTAACCAGCGGTCAGACCATGCTGTTGTCTTAACAATATGGTTGACCAAAAAACAACAATTTTGATAAAAATATAAAATAAAGAAAGCAACGAAAAGCAATAATAACAACCAATTTAATAAAAATATTTTGTTATTTTTAATAATAAAATAAATTAGGTTATTTAACCTAATAAACTTATTTGTTTACATCATTTCAATTTAAACTCGACTGAAACTCGTCATTTCTCGGTAGTACTCGCACGACGCAGCTTCATTGGTTAGCGCTAAAAACATGCACGTAAACCATCACCCAAAATAGCACTGGTTTTATCACAGAAATCGTGCACGAAAACATTCAGGGAAGCATGCACGACAACTGCGCACTCATCAGCGCAGCCATCACGGCTTCAAGCAAGGAAACATGCAAGGAAACAAGCATCGTGTGAGGCGGGCTTAATATAACACCGTAATCTCAAATTTACCTAAAATTCATACTCTCTCTTTATACCTGAGGTTACATATACCTTGGCAAGTGCCTAGAGTGGCAGAATGGCTGAATTAATTATAGAAAAGAAATTGTAGAACATGTAGTAAGTACACTGCCGCTCACGGAAGTATATACAAAAATGGTTTAAATACATTATGTTTTTAATAGTACATATGTAATGCAGTTGGCATAACAATTTTGAAAATTTTAAAGTATAGTCATAAATGAAAGTGTTTGCGGTAATAAACACTCAGTAAAAATCTCATCTTTATTTACTAAAGCACCCTTTAAAATGTTATTAAGACAGGAAATCTTAAAAGTTCTAAGCCAATCAAGTTTGTAACGATGGAAAAATCTTAAAAAAAGAATGGCTAAATTTAGTCGCCTCGTTTTCGACCGAGAGCTAAGACCGAGAATGACTTAAAACAGATTCGGTAAAATTTTTTAATAAAATTAAAAATGCACTATGGGATTCTTATGGTTTTCTCAGCGAATTCTCATGAGATTTTTACCGAGACTGCTATAAGTCACTATCGGTCGAAAACAAGGCGACCAATAAAAATGTGAAGGGAAACAAAAATAAAAGAAAAGAAATTATCTACACAAAATATCTGAAAAGTATTTTTGTAAAAGCGATTTTTATATGATAAAAAGAGTTTTCAAAAATAACAATTTACATTACTAACATTCATTATTGTAACGGGCATTCATTATTGTGATTCCACTATACTGAAGCTTAAGCTTATTGTGCACCCCTTCACAGTGTGTTGATACTCGCAGGAAGGCTGAGTTGAGATATTTCGTGGGATTGTCATTAGAACACGGAACTCCCGCTTGTTACTTAGCCAACGATCATATCACACCACTACTGTGGACTTTCCATTGCCCATAGATTAAAATTGAGCTTTTTTAGATTACAGCAGTGTAACGTGGTCATGGTCGAGTAGCGAACCGCGGTCTGCCGCGTCCGAGCATGTTGATTTAAGCATTGCGCCACACTGCTGGTGACATAGAAGCGTCCGTATACTTTTGTGCGTAACTGTATATAAAATAATTACATAAAAATATGCACAATAAATATTTTTGCGAAAGTTGTTTACTTGATACTTTATATCAGCAACTTTTTTTTTCTTTAAATAGGGGCAGCAAAAACCTCAATGCCTATGGGCGGCAAAAGTATAAATCCGCTTCTGGCTATGGTATGATCATATGATCATTCTGCAGTCAGATCATTCATTCAAAATGACAGTGAAGGTAAAGTTATTTTAGACTCAATTTTAAATTCAGTTAAAACCGAAATTCCGCTTGCATTTTCTTATATTTATCAAAATTATTCGAGCCCGTCAGTACTTTTAAAAGAAAATCATATTATTTCATCTGCCGTTGGTTGTCAGCAAGGCGACCCTATGGGTCCTGATTTATTCAATCTTATAATTAATCCTACTGTAAGACTTCTAAAATCAAGTTTTAATGTTTGGTACCTTGATGATGGAACGATAGGTGGAAAATCTGAAGATGATTTAAAAGATTTAAATATTTTAATACATAAGTTTGGTGAAAGTAGTTTAAAACTTAATCCAACCAAATGTGAGGTTTTTTTCGCTTCGTCATTTTTCTTAGCCAAACAAAACCATATTATTAGTCACTTAGACAATCTTATTCCGGAATTTCGTGTTGTTTCCAAAGAAAATTGTTCGCGCCACTTTTTGAATTGGGACCATGTCCAAGAGGTAGTGGGCAAGCGGAGAGACGACGAACCAACCAACGTGTGTAAGAAGTGTGTGTGTGCCTTTTCCGGTTTCTTTCAAGTGGTTTTTTCTGGTCGACCATACCACCAGCTGAATAACCACACCTAGCGCTATCGTACTAGTGATTACCAGTAGTAATCCTATTCCTTCATTTCCCTTCCTCTTATGCTGATCCCCATCCGAAGAGGAAAGAGGATTAGGAAGATAAGCCTGGTAAGTCACTATACCTGTTAAAAACATTGTAAATACAATCGAGAACCTATGAATTACAGTCCACTTGGAATCGTCTTACCACAGTTCTATTTGGGGTGAGATTTGGCCCAAACAATAATTTTTTTCTTTTGGGTGCTCCTTTATTTGAAAAATCGGTGAAACCTATGAAAAAATTATTAAAATAAAATTTTCAATATCCAACCACACGCAGCATTTTTTTTTTTTGGGTCACTGCTTTCTAATTCTACGCCCAATATATTTTTTATCGGAAAACATAGACAAAGCGATGCTTTCCGAATGCCTTACCGAAGGCATTTCTAGTCACATAACAAATCAACTGGTAATGTAAAATCGACTGGTAATGAGTTTTCATTACTGGTCGCTTCTATCACTTCTGTATTTCATATCATTTATATTATAAAATGTCATTAAAAAAAGTTTTGTCCGACGTGAGGTTCGAACTTGCGATCACCAAATAACGTTATTATCAGAATCAGAACAATATTTATTTATAAATTAACAATACAATTTATTTTAAAAACATAAACATTATATTTTAAAATTTAATGATGAGCGAGATGTTGAGAGACCCTGCCTAACGCGTAACTCTCTTTGCCTAAATATTTAGTGCCAAAAGCAGGTTTAGGTAATGAAGAAGAATGACGTTTTGTTTATTTGTCGTTTTCATTATGTAATTTTTTAATTTTGGAAATATTGCAGGAAAATTTAAAAAACCTGCTTTTTGTATTATTTTTTTTTAGAATTTTGAATTTAGATAAAACATATTACTAAATGGTTAAAAACACTATTTACATTATATACACACACACACAAGAATTTGGAATAGTTATACTTCATCGCGGTGGCGCTGCAGGTTAAGTATCGTTGTCATCGTCTTCGTTGCCGTCATTGTCGATCGTCGATGTCTGTACAAATATGTAGTGGTAAATTTTGATATGTCAGTTTGTGTTTGATTTTGAAAGGTGCATTGTTGTGTCGAATTTTTGTCAAGTCTTTAGTAAGTTCACTTTTGGGTATTTGCGTGTCATAAAATTTAGTAGATAGTCGGTTTACGTGATCTTGAAAGTATTCCATGTCAGTCAGTTCATGAAGCGTCGTAATGCGTGTGTAGCGGTCCAGTCCAGTTATCAGTCTTAAATTTTTGTTTTGAAATACCTGTAGAGGTTTGATGGCTGTTTTTGAAATATTGCACCAAGCTGCTGAGGCGTAAGTCAGTACGGGTCGTAGTAAAGTTTTGTATAGTAATAGTTTATTTTTGTCAGTCATTGTTTGTCCTTTCATGAGTGAGAAACTCATTTCGATTATGCACGTAACCTACTCGGACGTCTGGTCGTTCTTTAGATTTGTTAATTTGCTTTATTTTATTTATGTATATAGAACATTTTGTATTGTTTGCCAGGTGATTACCTCCACAGTTGGCACATACGGCAGGGGTTTCCTGCGTTATTTTGCAGTCGCTTGTTAGATGTCCTTGACCGCACTTTAGACATTTTGGTGGATGTCTGCAGTTTTGGGTTTCATGGCACCATGCCTGGCATCTGTGACATTGCATAATTTTTTTGAGTTTTGATGTCTCTCCCAGAATACTTTCACGTGAAAGAGATATTTTACCATAGTACTTAATATTTTTTCAGTCACAAAGTCGTCCGTAACTACCATGTATAATGGACGACTTGTTTTTGCTAGCTTGTAGGTCTTTTTTATATCTAAGTTGGTAGAGTTTTTAAGTTCATCCATCAATTCTTCATTCAATTCTTTATCAATTCTTGGTTCTTGATCCAATCCTCTTAGTATAAACGCATGCGTTTTTTTCATCACGCGGGGTGTACCTATGTATAGAATTGAGTACTCTTTTTGTCGAGGAGGGCTTTTACGAGTACCTATTCGTCTTTATCATATACGTATACTCCTGTGGAGTTTTTGAAATATCTAATATGATACCCTTTGTGGAGGTGATTTTTTAGGCTTTTGAACAAATTGGCATGATCGTGTATATCATTGCTGATAATTATGGGAAGAGGCTTCGAGGTAGATTTTTTTGTTCGTAGTGTTGAGACGTTTTTTATTACTTCTTCAGTGTCTGACTCAACTGGGCTAGTTTTAATTATATCGGGTGATGTAGTTTGTAACGATATGAATTTATTATTTGTTACAGTTGGGGATATTTGTTTCTGAATTGGTTGCTTAACATATTGTCTTGGTTTGAGACAGCTAAAGTCATCATCAGTTTCAGGTGATTAACTTAGAGTTTATTTTCAATTTCCATAGCATTTGGAATATTTTTTGGATCAGCTAGGTCTGGTGTGGGGTGTGTTTTATCCTGTCGTTTTATTTTAGATTGTTCTCTAGCATCGGATAATTCCTGTCTCATATCTATGTCACTCATGGTGCTTATGCACGCCTCTTTCGTTCTGTGAGATTTTTTATATTAATATTGCTAAAAATCAAAAGTGAAACAATAAAATTCGACACACGTCAAAATGAAAAATGAAATAAATTAAAGTAAAATTAAACTAAAAAATCAACGCGAATGAATATGAATAACTAATATAAAACAAACTCTAAGGGTAATAACTATAAAATATTGTTGAACGAACTATTAATTAATGATATTTAACAATTTTAGCAGGGGCCCTATTCTCGAACTCACACGATTTGATTCGCATACGCAAATACGTTACTTTCGCATGAGAATAAATAATTGGTATTCTCGAGCAATCGTGTGCGAATGCTTTTGCATGAGAATCACACGACTTACATCGTGTGATACTTACGCATGAGAATTTTGGTCGTGTGGTGATCGTGTGCGATCACATCATGACATTTCGAGGTATTTTAGTTTATTTTGGTAATAATAATTAGCTTCTATGTGATTAATTTTGTAATTAATTTCATTTGGATTTTATTTACTCAAATTTATTTTATTTAACATTACATACTACCACACCATCCACTTCTTTTCCTATTTTCTATTTATTTATTTAGAGTTTAGATTTTGATTAGGTACTAACTACTACTGCTGTTTATTTATAATTATAAAGATTAAGTAAGTACGTACATCGTATTTAAAGTTATATTACTTGAGATTGTAATCGTACTAGTATATGTCCTAGCTGTGAAAATATTAGGTTTGCTCCAACAAGCAGTTCTCTCTCAGTTCTAAAACTATACGTATCACAGAACATATAAGTAGGAGAAGGGAACCTCGCATGTTAATTCATCGCAACACGGCCCTCCTGCGGCCGTAGGGCACAACTAAAATTTTTGCGCGGCGTTTGAATAGCTCTTTATAATTTCATAATTTTATTACAAGATTTAAAATTTCAAATTCTTAAAAAATTTATTTATAAATTTTCTATAATAAACAGAGGTAATTATAGAAAATATATAAATAAATTTCTTGAGAATTTCAAATAATTATCTACTAAATCTGACATCAGGAGGTTGGTTATCAATAAAAATTCAGTCAAATTAAAAATGTATATGAAATATATTAAACACAAGTTAATACAAAAATTTATAAAAAAAACAATATGTATGTACAACAAACAGCAAATAATTTTTAAAAATCAGTAACAATATAATATACATAAAACAATAATATTAAATAAGTATTAAAACGAACAAGTTATATAATCATATACAACAAAATAAATTTTCACATCACTTCACGTACACATGGGTCTCGTATAAAAACACGAACCAAAAATGAAAATATAACTGATGTAACCTAAAAATAATAATACAGTGTAAAATAAAGGAAGATAACACTGAAAGTCACTAGAAATCACTAAGAATCTCACCAGCTTTGATGCCCTTTGGCGAGTATAACCGAAGAATTACGATGAGGCACCCGATGATCGTGTTGCCGTAATTTCGTATCTCAGCTTCACCCCCATGATACGTATGCTCTTTAACCAAATTTCATGGTATTAAAGATCATTTTGGTTAAAATTTGAACTAAGGAGCATGCGTACAGTCCTAAAACTGGAGAGAACTGCTTGTTGGAACAAACCTATTTATTGTTCAAAGCATGGCAAATTTTGATGAGTTGGCAATATTATCTACGATTGAGACGGTGGAAGAGGCTGAAATTTCTGCTGAAGAAATATGCAAACAATCTTATCTCCGAAGTGATCCTATTGAGCTATCATAAAAGCAATTTTTCTGTTTGTTTCGCCAGCCTAAAGATCTAGCTCGAGAAGTTATTGATATGATTAAGTAGCACCATGCAGAACTGAATGTGGACGTACATGAACGTGATCATTGCTTTCTTCTGTCTCGCAGACACATTGCCAACCTGGCTTTTCTTTGATTTCGGCATTCGTTACGAAATTTATAATCGGAAATAATTTTAATTCAATTTAAATAATTTTAATTATTTAACCTATAATGATGCTGTAATGCTATTGGCCGAAATGTATATGTTCGTATGATTTAAGCTACGACTCTACGTAAGTACGCAATACAATTCGTGTGCTATTCGAGAATACCGATTTTAAGCGATCACAGATTCGTGTGCGAAACTTATCATGCGAAAAGTTTCGCTATTTGATTCGCATACGCAAATACGCAAATACGTTACTTTCGCATGAGAATAAATAATTGGTATTCTCGACAACATATATTTTCAGATGGGATTAAATAAATTTTAAAGATTTTAACAATAATTATAAAAATGTATATTGATGAATATTTGAGTATTTTAAAATTTAACATAATTTTGTTAGAAAAATTAGTTAAAAAACCAACTTATAAAATTTAGAGCTAATAACAAAATATAACAAGGTAGCAAAATAATAACAATTAACAGTAACAATGAACAATTAACAAAACTATTGAGGTAGGTAATAAATCAACATACAACAATAGAAGAAATGCTTTTGTAATCCGGTAGTGCTTTACTGCTGCCTATCTATGGTAAGTAACGGTTTTCACACGCGTCACTTCAATGTCCAAGTATATCTCTTCCAGTGGCGTAGCAGTTTGTCTTTTGGTTAGGTGTTGTTGTCAAGGTGTGGGTGAAGCTCGCTATATGTAGGTAATGATTGAAAAGGTAGTTTGTATTTGTGTACTGTGGTGTTTTGTGTTATATTTGTGGTCAATCCTACTTGTGCGTCGTTGTGTATTGTCGTAAGCCTGGTATATCGATCTGGTCCCGTGACAAGTCTGAGGCAGCGATTCTGAAATACTTGCGGAGGCCTAAGACGGGTCTTAGACACTCCTGCCCATACGGGAAAAGCATACGTTAAGATCGGTCTTAGTACGGTTTTGTATAACGTACGCTTGTTTTCAGAGCTCATCTGCCGCCCTCTCATCAGGGAGTAGATCTTTCGCATAGCTGCATAGCCTAACTGTCGTCTTTGTTTGAAGTGTTTGTCAAAGTTTAGTCTACTGTCTAGTGTTACTCCCAAGTATTTTACTCGGGGCTGTGGTGTAATAATTTGTCCGTCTACGGTCAGTTTCTGGAAGACCCTATAATTGGTTTACTTTCTGGCGAAGACTATTGTCCCCGTCTTACCGGCGTTCAATCGAATCTTCCATTTGTCAAAGTATCGTTTTATGATGTCCAAGTGTATTTGTAGTTGTTTTGTGGCGACTTGTGCGCTGAATGAGTGGGCGTAAACCGCTGTGACATCAGCATAAAGCGCCACGTGTGTTCTCTGAAATGTTGGTATGTCATTGATGTATAGATTGAATAGTGTAGGTGCTAGCTACACAGCTAGGGGATTCCTATTTGTATTTGTTTAATTCCTGAAATTGTGTCGTTGACCTTAACCGCGATCGATCTGTCGGTGAGGTATGAATGTGTATGTTTTGTTATGTGTTTGCTAAACCGGTAGTTTAGCATTTTGTGTATTAAACCATCGGTCCAGGTTTTGTCGAAGACTTTTTCGATGTCGAGTAGGACCATGGCAGTCACTTTGTCCTTATTGTACTGGTTAATCACGTCATTAGCAATCCGGTCACTTGCATGGTTGTATTATGACCAGCCGTGAACCCAAATTGGTAAGAGTTCGTGATTTTAAGTCGTGTTCGTTCTTCGTTTAGTCTGTTAAGTATTATTTTTTCCATCAGTTTTGCCATTGTGTTTAGTAGTGTAATTGGTCTGTAGCTGTGGGGTTCCGTTGGATTTTTGTTGGGTTTATGAATGGGTATTGTGAGTCTTTGCTTCCAGGCTCTCGGAAAGTATTGCAGCTTGAAGATGCCATTGATAATGTACATTAACTGGACAATGGTTTTCCGAGACAAGTTTTTGAGAATTTTGTTCTCGATTTTGTCCGGACCTGGAGCTTTGTTGTTTGATAGAATTTTGATGAGTTGGGTTATTTCCGTGGGGTTTGGAATTAAATTTTTGTATTGTGTCGTTGTCATGTCATATGATTGACTTGAAAAGTTGCGTATTTCATGTTTAATTTGTGTTTGTTCTGGTGTATCTGTGTCGTCTAGTGTGTGTATATTTTGAAATGTCTTTGCCAAGAGCTCCGCCTTTTGGGCGTTGCTCATGGCTGTGTGCGTGTTGTCTTACAGTGCCGGAATCGGCTCGTGCGTTTTGCGTAGTAATTTTGTAAGTTTTCAAAGTGTGTTGTCTGATGGACTCAGGGAGACCAGAAGGTCCTCCCATGTTTTGTTTTTGTGTTGTGTAATTTTGTGTTGCACTTGTCTATTCAAGTCAATCATTGTGTTTTTGTAGTATAAGTCAGATGTACGCTGCCAGAACTTACGATTCCGATTACGTTCCTTAATCAACAACTGGATGTCTTCGGGGAAGACGTCCTTGTTGTTTTTCGGGGTAAACTTAACGGAATTTTCGGCTTTGGCTTTGTTTATGTTTTGTGTTAGTACGTCAATTTCGTGTTCTAAAGTTTGTGTGTCAGTAATATTGTTGTTAATTGTCGTTAAGTCGTCAAGCCTTAGACGGAATCTAGACCAGTCCGTGTCTTTAAAACTTGTAATTTTTTAGATGGAGTGATTTCGCGGTATGTCTTTAAGAAAAAATTGAATTATATTGTGATCGGATGTGAGTTTACTTTTGGTTTTTGGTTTTGTGATGTTTGTTAAATTTTTGTTTAGCAAAAGATCGATCGTAGTTGCGGTCATGTTATTCATTGGGTAATGTGTGTGTGTGTCCGTGTGTAAAATTTCAATATGTTTGTGTAGGCAAAAATTGTGTAATGTGTTACCATTTGGATTAGACCAGTGGCAGTTCCATTGTCCATGTTTGGCATTAAAATCGCCCGCCAATAAAACTTTACCGTCCAAGCCAAATAGTGCGTCTAAGTCTTGGTGAGTGAATTGATTTGTTGGTTTCTTGTAAACTGTAATGATCGTAGTGTTATCTTGTAGTTTTATCCCCAAGACTTCCATGCTATTACCTTGTGGTATTTGAATGCGTCGGTGTGGGATGCCATTGCGTATTACAGCTGCTACGCTACCCCACCGGCACCATGACTCCCTCTATCCTGTCTATAAACAGAGTATCTTTGGACCTCGAAGTTTCTGTTTTCGTTCAATTTTGTTTCTGAAATTAGGCAAATGTCAATTTTGTTTGTGATTAAATGATTTTTAAGTTCGAAAAGTTTGTTACTTATCCCATTAGTGTTTCATAAATTAACCTTGTACATACAACCCATCAGAGTTGATGGTTCCAAAGAATTGGATGGTAGCTGTAAAGCGCTCCGTTTTCGAGGTACAGTTCTTTAAAACATTATTGTAGTCTTTTAAAGCCCTAAGCATTTCCTCTATGTTTGTCTGTTGATTTATTTCCTTGCAGACTCCCGCGAACTCACTGAAGGCGTTACCTAGGTTGATCCTTGGTTGATTTAGTGGCGGTATAGGGGCTGCTGGGGGCGATGTTTGCATTGTGTGGAGTAAAGAATATGCTTTGACACAATCGATTGAAGCGCTTGGAGGTAGTGATGCTTGTGTCATAGTTGCGGCTCTTCTTTGCCACGGTGAAGTTGTTGGAATGGGGGCCGGGACGTACCGCGGGTTTCTGATCTGCTGCGAGGGAGTGCTAGCTACCTTGCTAAGTTCAAGTTGCTGAAGTTTTTTTTGATAAACCACACAGGAGATGTTATTTGCTGTGTGGTTTTCTCGGCAATTGGCGCAGGTTGGGATGCTGTTTGCAGCTAATTTGCATTTTTTTGTGGTATGGTTTCCGGCGCATTTTAAGCACCTGTTTGCTCGTCTGCAGTTGGCAGTTGCGTTGCCCTACTCCTGGCACCGCACCGGTGACATTGGATTATAATTTTATTGTTATAATGGCGTTCCCACCTCACTCTTGCGTCCAGGAGCTGGGTGACACTCGCAATCAAAGCTTTTAACATGACCGCATTGCTGGTTACCACTAAAAATGATGCGGACCATGTACCGTTCATTTTGTAAATATTAGTAGTTGTTATTATATTTTTAGATTTCAGTTCTTCTTTAATTTCTTCTATGGGAGCGTCGCCGGTCAATCCCTTTAGGACGAAGGCGTGAGTCCTCTCGTCCTTGGGAGTGTATGTGTGATGCTCGAACTGGCGGTTTTGCAGTTGAGCAAGGAATAGGTCGTATTCGTCCTTGCCTTCGATGTGCACCGCCACTGAGTTTGTGCGGTGCGACAGGTAGAACCCCTTTTTGGCATTATTTCGCACCAGTTCTCGGATGTTTGCACTATTGTTACCGTGCGTGTCCTTAACTATTGGCGGTTGCTTAAATTTTTTTACCGCAACTGTTGGTGCGGTTTTGTTTTCAGGAGCATTAACACCTGCATCGTGTTCCATCGTCCTTTCAATATCCAAATCTTGTGTGTCAGTTTGTTTCGCTAAGGGTGCATATTTATTGGCCATAGCAATTAGTACAGGTGTGGGGACGGGGTTATACCTTCTTTTGGGTTTTTTTGTAACGCAACCGTTTTCAAAGAAAAGTTGGTTTATGTCAACCAATGTCGCACTTCTTTTGGTTGTATTGGTTATCGGTTTGTTCTCACCTTTTTTTTTCGGATATTTGTAGATTTTCACAAGGTTTTTTTAAACACTGTCATAAACTGTCAGTGCCACTTTCGGAATTAATGTCAGAATTCATTTTTAACACAAAACTATAAAAATAACAATAATAACTTTAAAAAACGTCTATTTCGTATACGTAACTTAACACTTAATTATAGGGAACACAATTTAATAATAATAATAGAAAATTTTTGAAAATATACGGTTTGGTCGTGCGCATTTGGAAACACATCTACTCGCTATCGCTACTGGACGATGATCGGACAAATCGGGTTACTTCCAATATGCCATAGGCGTTGCATTAATTTTTTTACTTATGACAGAATATTTAAAGCATAATAATATTATATTATACAATTTTTTTTTTTTTTTTAGTATAATAGCTAGTTTTTATGTTTTCCGATAAAAAAGTATACTCACCTCGACTCGAAACATTATCAGTTACTGGGCTAGCAGCTTTAAAAAGCTTGCTCACGCTCGCTTTTTAGTATAGCTGCGCACCCAGTAACGGATAATTTTCGAGGCTCGGCCAGTAATATACTATTAAGGTGTAGTCCTATTTGGAAGAACACATCTTTGCTCATTAAAATGGACAATTGTATTAGATCTGGAATAGAAGAAATTTTAAATATTCAATTAAATGATGTTAATTTGTGGCAATTAGCCAGCCTTACAATTAAGTTTGGAGAAATTGGTATTCGACGTGTTTCGGACGTAGCTCTTCCCGCCTTTCTGTCTTCATCTCATAGCAGCTATAATCTCGTTGGTAAAATTCTTTCTCCGTCACTTCACAGTGTCTTTGAGATCAGCTCTATGGATGAAGCCGTGAACGCTTGGAGAACATTATGTCCAGGTTTAGATTTACCTGCTTCTCCAAATTTGCAGAGTAGTTGGGATAGCCCAAATATAGAAATTCTACATAAAAACATTTTAGAGAGCAGTTCGGATGTTAATCAAGCACGAATTATAGTTTCTTCGCAATTTGAAGCCGGTGCGTGGCTTCAGGCTTTCCCATTTCCAAACCTTGGTACCCTATTAGACAAAAATGTGTTACGTATCTGTCTCGCGTTAAGAGTGGGTGCCAAGATTTATCAACCTCATAGATGTGTTTGCGGAACAAGTGTCAGTTCGCTCGGAAGCTATAGCCTCTCGTGTCAGAAAAGTGCCGGCCGAATCTTGAGACATAGCAGTCTTAATAATATAATCAACAGGTCTCTTGCATCTGGCAACATTCCTGCTGTGTTGGAACCGCCGGGCATGTCTCGCGATGACGGGAAGCGTCCTGACGGTATGACTCTGGTGTCGTGGTGTCGTGGAAAAGCACTTGTGTGCGATTCCACGTGCGTGGACACGTTAGCTCCAAGCCACGTTTTGTCTTCATCTTGGTCGGTAAGAGCAGCAGCATTGTATGCTCAAAATTTGAAATCAAACAAGTATGCTGGTCTACGTGACAACTTTGAATTTTTGGGCTTTGCGGTAGATACACTTGATACGAGGTCATCTGATTCTAAAAACTTTGCTAATGATATTGAAAAAATTTTAATTGAAAAATTCGGTGATCGTCGTGCGAAGTCTTTTTTCATTCAACGTATTAGCCTGGAAATTCAAAGGGGTAATGCGGCGAACATTTTAGGAACATTTGGTAATCCGGCCGAATTCGTCGAAATTTTTTATTTGTAGAAAATAATTTGTATGTGTAATATTAATAATAGTGTATTATAAGATGTTATTGTATAAAAAAAGAGATTGAGTATGTATTATAAAATGCCATTAAAAAACCGGGGTGAGGTTCAAACTCGCGATCACCGAATGATGTAATTATGTTTCAAGCACATAATGAGGGTTCATCTAATTAAATTGTTTTATTTCGTATTATCTATTACAGATTGGGGTTACGGTTACTAGTAACGTAATGCCGTTTCATCTACTTTGCAATTTTTAAATGATTTATAATTATTAATTATTTCAAATAATAATGTTGCTTTCTACTAAGGTGAGATGTCAGATGTTACACATGATATCCGAGTACTGTAAGGCTCGCTCGTTTTTTTATGTATTCTATTTAATTTAATATTTGGTGTTTTCATTGTTTTTGTTTTTTATTATAACAAAATAAATTGTACTTGCTCTTGTAACTAAAAATAACCCTGTTCTAAATCTCAACACTTTTATTTAAATAAATTTTAACAAAACTGAAATATTGTGAAGTCTCTAGTTTATTTAAAATATCAAGAATGTGAACCATTGAAATAATTATAATTTAGTAAACATGCTGTATATTATACTTTGCTAGATAGACTACCTACACATGTGTTTAAATAAAAACTATAAATAGTATCCTTACTTGTTCCACATTTATTTGCCAATATCGTTGCGTTTGGGTGTCGGAATTAAAGTACCTACCAAAGTAATAATATTATTGAATTAATTTAAATATAGGTAGGTACTTATATCGGTGTTAAAATTGTTTTTACTGTAAAGGCTTAAAAGTTATTGTTTTGTTATTTATTCAAATTTAAAGATACAGTGACAATTACTACTAAATAAAAATAATGTTCATAAAATCAGATTTATATAAATAGACTTAAATGAAAAGCATGGGTGCCAATGTGAAAACGTCTGGAGACAATTTGCATAGGATAAGAGAATTTGAACTTGAAAAAGTAAGTGTGTGGTTCATTTAACCCTTACGAGGTCATCCCCTAATACCGGTGTACTAATTCAACTTTTAAACAGCATATTACTTATTTCTTTTTTCTGCCAATCCGATTTGTTGACCTTCGACAACATCACTATAAAAATGATTGTATTCATAAAAAACGGTGTTTTAGAAAATAAGTGCTTAAACTCGTATTGAAATCACTATTCCAAAAAGTGTAATTTGTATGGCTTCTTGAGGGTTGAGTTAATAATAATAAATTCATATATGTATAAAAATATATTGTATTGAAGTGCATTGTATACAAAGTAATAATAGGTTCTTATGGCCCCATCAGAGTACCTTTAATGTTAAGCTGCATCCCCAATAAGATATTGATAATAATTATTATTGATAAGATAATATTACAATGATTTATGTGTAAAAGAAAAAAATACTGTTTTGAACTATATAATAATTATAATTTTTCGCATTTTGACTAATAATGTGCTGTTTTATTAAATTCAAAATCATTTAATAAAGTGGCACTTTAGCACATAGATATGTCACTTTACTACATAGTAATGTCACTGTCAATAAAAAAACTATTGGATAGAAGATTGTTTATTTAAATATTGGAATCATTGTTATACATTTATGTATATTAAAAGTACAAAATTATTATTCAAACTAGAAAACTTAACAATCTCACTTTTATAATTAATATTATGTAACTTACACAAAATTCGAATCAAAAAATAAAAATTAACTGTTGTTATGTAAATAAATAAAGCCGTGTCTATAAAATATCTATTTAGAAACTTTTTGAATTAGCAATAACTCAAGAACGGCGCTAGATATCGAAAAACTGAGTAAAAAATTGGCCCTCCTCGCTTCGTACTCACTCCCCCGTGAATTATCGGTAGGAAGGCATACGAAAAAATTTAGACCGATCGCGCGCAAAAAAAATTTACTCATAAACGTCTAAATTCATATTTTAGATTAGATTTTCACAAAATACGAAAAAAATTTATAAATAAACCTCGTAAGAAAAGTAGTTTTACTAAACTCATATAGCTTTTAAGTTACTCGCTCGCTGTGCTCGCTCTTACTTAAAAGCTATATTCGTTTAGTAAAACTTTACTTTTCTAAACTTGTTGTTTAATATACTATTCTAAAATGATTTGATAACAAACATTTGTATTATTACATCAAAATATCATTGCTTTTTATGTCAAAACCACACAATTAATTAAATTTCAAATAATTATGTCATATCGTAGCTGAACTTTTAAGTTCAGTAATAATCTGTATTAAAAATTTTAAAAGATTCAGATTTTATATCTTAAATTAAAAATTACACATATCTCAATTTTATAACTTACACATATTAGGATAATAGTATATTAAACAACAAGTTGAGAAAAGTGAAGTTTTATTAAACGAATATGTATACTCGCGAGCACAGCGAGCGAGTAACTTAAAAGCTATATGAGTTTATTAAAACTACTTTTCTTACGAGGTTTGTTTATACAATTTTTTCGTATTTTGTGAAAATCTAATCTAAAATATGAATTTAGACGTTTATGAGTAAATTTTTTTTTCGCGCGATCGGTCTAAATTTTTTTGTATGCCTTCCTACCGATAATTCATGCGGGTGAGTACCAGGCGAGGGGGGCAAATTTTTTACTCAGTTTTTCGATATCTAGGGCCGTTCTTGAGTTATTGTTAATTCAAAAAGTTTATAAATAGATATTTGTGTAAAATTTTCGTAATCTAGTAACCAGACACGGCGGCTTTATTTATTTACATAACAACAGTTAATTTTTATTTTTTGATTCGAATTTTGTGTAAGTTACATAATATTAATTATAAAAGTGAGATTGTTAAGTTTTCTAGTTTGAATAATAATTTTGTACTTTTAATATACATAAATGTATAACAATGATTCCAATATTTAAATAAACAATCTTCTATCCAATAGTTTTTTATTGACAGTGACATTACTATGTAGTAAAGTGACATATCTATGTGCTAAAGTACCACTTTATTAAATGATTTTGAATTTAATAAAACAGCACATTATTAGTCAAAATGCGAAAAAAACTATTTAATGAGCCTTTTTCCTGAGAATACTGTGGCAAATTTGTCACGAGAGGCAGCACTTGTGGTAGGGACAAAAATCAAACTTTCTACATTTTAGGTTACAAATTTTTTAAAAATGTTGAATGACGTTTGATATTTGTCTCGGGTAACGTTATATGTCCATCAAAAGTAGGCGGCAAATTCAGCGTATCTTGTGTGACAAACAATTAAAAAGTAGTTTTGAGGGTCATTTTTATACTCGTATCAAATACATTAAATAGGTTAATACGTGCAGCTTCGAACGAAAATGGTAAAGCTGCGCACTAGCGGCACCTAACGAGTGGAGTTGTGCAGTTGTTTGATTGTTCCTTATAACCTAACTAAAGTATTTGTTGACAGCAATTGAATCCTCTAATATCAAAACCTACTAAATCCACTTTAACGATTTTTGTAAAAATTACGAAAAACTGTTAAACATTTGGTTTAACAAAGTTCTGGAAACAACTTTAAAATTAGTATTATTTTTTTTAATTGATAACAATATCATATCACAAAAGTATAAAAATATTTCATTTTTTTTTACAGGCACAATTTTGAATATAAAAATGGATTTAATGGAATTTTAAAGTGGATCTCGTGGATTTTGACTCGAAATAATATTGAAATAATACATCAATCAAAGAAATACATTGCAAATAGCACAAAAATTTATTAATTGTTATACAAAATTCAAGAATAAAGCAAACCGAACATGTAAATAAAAATCGAATTAATTTAAATAATATATAGATCTGGAATATCTTCTACCGTTTCACACAAATGATTAGATTCAATATTATGTTCTTCTACATCGCCATTATTTTATTCAACGTTTTCACATATTTTTCAAACGTATAATTTTATTGAATTTACCATTTAAAGTGGTGCAGAATTGTTGTAAAATAATAAAGAGCAATCATGCATTCCATTCGGAATTCTAAATTTTATCGAAAACAGAAGTGATCCAAATGAAGAAAATCAAAAGTTTTTCTAATAGAATTACAAATTTTCATAATTTTGTATATAAGGTAATTTAATTATTATGAATTCTGTTAAGATAAAAAGTAATTTAGGAAAAATTTTATTAAAGTAAAGGCAGGATTCATGAAAACGCGTTTTGGTTAATATCTCAAAACTTTTGATATGTCACTTGGATCACTTCTGTTCCTGAATAGCCAATTATTTATTATTTGATTTCCAATTTGAACAACTCGCCTCAACAGATGGCGTTGAAACCAGCTTTACCTAATAATGCATTGAAAATGCAACGAGCTGTACGTATTAGCCTATCTAATGTATTTGCTCGTATTTACATTTTTCTTGCACTTTTTTAGCCTCAATTGATCTATTTGATTTCTCATTACATTTAATGAATGATCTATTAAGTATTTTATCTTTTGCTTGCACTACTTTCAATTTTTAATTAAAAAATAAAATAAAATGTTTATAATTAAAACTTTCTTTTATCTGGCACAGGAATAATTTTTATAGTACAGGAGATTCTTAAAATTTTAGTGCTCATTTTTATTAAATTAAAAATTATCGATTTACTCGCCATCTAGTAACAAATTTAGATGACCTCTCCGGAAAATCACAAACATTCGCTCTTCTTGCTTATAACTACACTAAATATTCAGATTTCAGTTTATATATGATTGCAATATTATACTTTTAATAACATGTGACAAAGTCAGCATATATTAATTCTATAATCGTCAATTAATTTATGTAATAGTAACGTCGTCGATTCGTAGTGACTTTATTTATTTTATTACTCAGATAATGATTGTTATTATTTGCTGTTATTTTCACAATGTTTTCGTAAAGCTTTGAATAATAACCTGTAAAATTTTCATTGCACATATTACTTAGTATTTGAATTGAATGAATGTTTGTTCTTATGGCCAAATACATGTTTGTCCCTACCGGACTACTAGCGCCCCTAGTGAGCAATTTTTCGTATTTGAGGAAAATGGCTCATTGAATGATTATTAAACATTGTGTTTCCAATTTTAAATTCTCGTCAGATACACCTGGAATTATTTGTAAACAGACTTGTACAGTTATGTATGTAATTAAATTCAATAATATGTGAATAGTAAAATAGTAAAATTTGAACCTTATCATAAAAATTTTAAAATAATTATAACTGAATATTATAAATGACGTTCTGTTTCAAGATAATTGCAACGATTTCGAAACTTGTGCCCTTATGCATTATCTACGTAGCTTCGCTTTGCGGCAGCAATTGAAACAAAATTGTATCATACCATTAAACGCCTATTAAAATTAAATTTAGTTAAGCTATCTACTCAAATAATTCCTCGTCTAAATGATAAATCAATGACCTTAAGACAATTGAGCTAAATAAATTGATATTTATTATGGTATTCTTGATCTTTGTTGCAAGATCAATGTGCCGTTTGCTTTGCCGTCTTATTCAATACAGCTTAGAGTTACAACAGCTCAAAAGCTTGCTTATCATTAAAAGAAACAACAACCCAATATAAAAAAAAAGATTAGCAGAGCATAAATTTCGATAGTATAAATTCGAAGAATCATACAATTCTGTTGTGTGCTCCTTAAATTTATGGGGTTATTAAATTGCCCGGTTTCTCAATCGCGACTTAAGTTCCAAGTAGAGCTTAAGCTGCAGCTTAAGTTCCGACTGTTGCTTAAACCGTTGTACCATTAGAGCTTAGCACCGGTTACGGCTCAAGCTCGACCTTAAATGTAAGATGCCGATTTCGACGACTTAAGACGTAGATCACAACCTATAACGATAGTTGCTAATAATAAAATTATTTAGTCGAGCATAAGTGTTCTCTGTTTTTAAATATGAATTATGTATTATTTTAAAAAATTTTACTTGCTCTATAGTCAGGTCATTTATTACTATTTTTGAGCGTATTTGTTCTTGTCCTCTGAATGCCATCACTTTTGTTTTATTTAGAATTTTACCATATTGTATTCTTTTATGGTTTGGCTCAGTTTAAAAACTAACTTCGCAAAAAGCATGATTATTACAAAATCTTGGTTGTTCAGATTTGAGCAAGGTATCTGTTCCTTTCATTTGCGTATACTCTTAAGAGTCAGAATGCCAATATTTGAAGACGCCGACATTCTCGATAAAATTGAAAAATTAAATTATAGAAACGGCACAATGAGAACAACGTTCAAGAATAAAACCAATCAAATTTCTGCGTTCAAAGTTAATAAGACAATTTTGGTACCAAGCATAACATACGGGGGTGAAACTAAGACCATTACCAAGGAAAATGAAAGACGAATTCAGAATGCCAAAATGAGGTTCCTACGGGCAGTAGCAGAATACCAAACACAGATCAAAAAAGTAATACTGATATAAGAACCAACTGCTGAAGAAAATCTTCCATAACAGACTGAGAGGAAGGCCCCCCAGAAGAAGTTAAAACAACCAATTCGAGTGAAGTGGTCCACTAGTAGTAACGGATTACCAGTCTAAAACTTGCAGATAATGATGATCATGAATTGTGTATAGACTTGATAGATGTCGATAGAGTGGACATTATTGATAATGTTGAAGAGATTCAAGTAATCATAATTATTATTCCGATGAAGAATTTTTTAAAAGGTTTGGGTTAACTAAACCTATTGCTTCAAATTTAATAGTGGAAATTCAAGAACAGCTTGCAAATAGAACGAATGGGTATCTTGTTTTTTTCTTCTAATTTTATACTTATTCCATTTTAATCTTAAAATTTTTCGGAAATAATTGTTTGTTCTAAAGATCAACGTTTAATAACTTTGCGTGATTATGCTACTGGTGGCCATTTAATGACACTATTGGAGATTATATTCATTGTGGTAAACCTACTGTCTCACGAATTGCAGCAAGAGTAGAACTATTGCTCAACTTTCCAAGAAATATATAATACATTTGCCAATAAATAAGGCAGAACTTGCCAAACCTAATCTGTATAATTGTAAAATATTAATAATTTGATAATGTAAAAATCTGTTGTTTCGGTATTGTCAGTGTCACTTGCAATTTTATTAGATTTTACGACGTTGCCAAATTGACTGTCAGCTAAGCAATTGCCTAGATAAGGCGACGTAATAATATTATGGTGCAACTCGACTTGGGCCTCAGGTAGAGCTTAGACGCGGTTAGACCTTAGCCAGGCAACAGCTTAAGTTTTGATTGAGAAACCGGGCTCTAAGCTCTACCCGGGGCCTAAATCGGGTTGCACCAAAATATTATTACGTCGCCTTATATAGGCAATTGCTTAGCTGACAGTCAATTTGGCAACGTAGTAAAATCTAATAAAATTGCAAGTGACACTGACAATACCAAAACACAACAGATTTTTACATTATCAAATTATTGATATTTTACAATTATACAGATTAGATTTGGCAACTTCTGCCTTATTTATTGGCAAATGTATTAGATATTTCTTGGAAAGTTGAGCAATAGTTCTACTCTTGCTGCAATTCGTGAGACAGTAGGTTTACCACAATGAAGATAATCTCCAATATTGTCATTAAATGGCTACCAATAGCATAGTCACGCAAAGTTATTAAACGTTGATCTTTAGAACAAACATAATTATTTCTGAAAAATTTTAAGATTAAAATGGAATAAGTATAAAATTAGAAGAAAAAAACAAGATACCCATTTGTTTTATTTGCAAGCTGTTCTTGAATTTCCACTATTAAATTTGAAGCAATAGGTTTAGTTAACCCAAACCTTTTAAAAAATTCTTCATCGGAATAATAATTATTATTACTTGAATCTCTTCAACATTATCAATAATGTCCACTCCATTGACATCTATCAAGTCTATACACAATTCATGATCATCATTATCTGCAAGTTTTAGACTGGTAGTCCGTTACTAGTGGACCACTTCACTCGAATTGGTTGTTTTAACTTTTTCTGGGAGGCCTTCCTCTCAGCCTGTTATGGAAGATTTTCTTCGGCAGTTGGTTCTTATATCAGTATTATTTTTTTGATCTGTGTTTTGGTATTCTACTACTGCCCGTAGGAACCTCATTTTGGCATTCTGAATTCGTCTTTCATTTTCCTTGGTAATGGAAAATTTCAATTTTATCGAGAATGTCGGCGTCTTCAAATATTGGCATTGTGACTCTTAAGAAGTATACGCAAATGAAAGGAACAGATACCTTGCTCAAATCTGAACAACAAATCTGAACAACCAAAATTTTGTAATAATCATGCTTTTTGCGAACTTAGTTTTTAAACTGAGCCAAACCATAGAAGAATACAATATGGTAAAATTCTAAATAAAACAAAAGTGATGGCATTCAGAAGACAAGAACAAATACGCTCAAAAATAGTAATAAATGACCTGACTATAGAGCAAGTAAAATTTTTTAAAATAATACATAATTCATATTTAAAAACAGAGAACACTTATGCTCGACTAAATAATTTTATTATTAGCAACTATCGTTATAGGTTGTGATCTACGTCTTAAGTCGTCGAAATCGGCATCTTACATTTAAGGTCGAGCTTGAGCCGTAACCGGTGCTAAGCTCTAATGGTACAACGGTTTAAGCAACAGTCGGAACTTAAGCTGCAGCTTAAGCTCTACTTGGAACTTAAGTCGCGATTGAGAAACCGGGCATAATACTCTTATGCTCTTGTTCGATGGGTCGATGCCCATTACGATAAAACAATTGACGATATAAAAATAGTATTTTTTTGCAACCTGGGTAAAATAATAATAATAAAATGGTTGATGTTATTAACATGTGATAATATTTTTTAATAAAATTAATTTTTACATGTTAGATGAAATTGAAAAATAACAGGGTGTCGCAAACTATATCATTCATTTAAATAGTTTTTGAACAATTTTATGTAAGTTATGAATTAAATTATTTTTCAATTTCATCTAACATGTAAAAGTAATGGTTACTGTCAGACAACGATCATCACGAATTTTACAATTTCAACTGCACTATAAGAAAGAGCACAATTTTCTGAGTATAATGCAACAAAAATTTTTGCGGTCCATGCATTCGTTTTCGAAAAAACGGCATTTTAAAGTTATATAAAAGCAGGTAGTTGTAACCCGATACACCCCGTTGTAACGTGTCGAGCCACGGTCAACTGGCACGTTCCGTTCCTATTCTTCATTTTGTTGACGGTACGAGTGCTTTAATACACTCTTAATGTTGTTGTCATTGGTGATCGACACCCGTACGAGTTCTATGGCTTCGAGTTCCACCCTTAGCGAGTTCTGTCATTTTTCAGGGATTTTTTTTAATTATTTTGCGTAAGGTGAAAAAATAAAACAGGCCCGGAGGGCGCCGAAGGCGTCCGGATCGCTAATCATGCAGCCGTGTTAAAAGGTGTATCTAAAATACATGTAAATTTAAATTTTTCAAATTCGATTTTTTCGAGAACTAATGCATGGACCGCAAAAATTTTTGTTCTAATATGCTTAGAAAAGTGTCCTCTTTCCTATAGTGCAGTTGAAATTGTGAAATTCGTGATGATCGTTGTCTGACAGTTCCCAAAGTAATTTTATTAAAAAATAATAATAATAAGCAAACAGGACTCACGCATAACTTGTAGGCTAGCACGGATTTGACAAACTAATAAACTTTCTCTTGTACGGGATTTTTTCTTCACTTATCTTCAAATTATTAATGTAGGCACCTACCTACAAATTAAGAAATACAAGCTTTTAAAAAATTATTAGCAGGCTTGGTCGCTCTGCGTTACGTTTTAGTTGCCGCATTGTTATTGTTTTTGTTAGAAAGTTTTGGTAAGCAGTCAAATGACATCTCTGAACTCAAGAAATTAATGGAGAAGCTGATGGAGCAGATGAGCACGATGCTAAATATGCTAACTGCCATGGTCACCAAAATGGCTTAATGGCAATAATATTGAAAATTGAAATATGGAATGCCAACGGCCTGTGTAAACATACACAGGAATTACATACGTTTTTAAAACTACACGAAATAGACATAATTCTAATATCTGAAACGCACCTTACGAATAGAAGCCATGTTAACCTGCCGAATTACACAATATACAATACCAAACATCCTGATGGAAAAGCGCACGGTGGAGCGGCAGTAGTAATAAAAAACAATATTAAACACTATGAAATCGAAGGATACCAATGTGATTATCTCCAGGCTGCCAACATAGTTATTGAGAGTTTAACTGGACCTCTGGTAATCTCAGCAATATATTGCCCACCTAAACACAATATAAAAAAAGAGCAATACCATCAATATTTTGCCACATTGGGAAGCAAATTTATATCTGGTGGTGATTTTAATGCGAAGAACACACAATGGGGCAACTGACCTCATATCGACCAATTAGTCTACTCCCGATACTTTCAAAGATTTTTGAGAAGTTGCTTCTAAAACGATTAAAACCAGTATTGGAAGAAAGAGCACTCATTCCAGACCATCAATTTGGATTTCGAAATCAACATGGTACGATCGAGCAGGTACACCGAGTGGTGAAGCAGATTAGTGATGACCTGGAGTGTAGAAGATACTGTTCTGCAGCCTTTTTGGACATAAGTCAGGCGTTCGACAGGGTGTGGCATGAAGGCCTGTACTACAAATTGAAAAAGAACCTCCCATACCATTATTATGAAATATTAAAAAGTTATTTATCTAACAGACACTTTTTGGTAAAACATGGGGAAGAATACACCGAACTATTTCCAATTTACGCAGGTGTCCCACAGGGTAGTGTATTGGGACCGATTTTGTATCTGTTGTACACATCAGATCTACCAATCACAAAGCTAACCACAGTGGCAACTTTCGCCGATGACACGGCCATTCTTGCGTCGCACATAGATCCAAAAGTCGCTACTGAGAACTTGCAAGACCATCTAAATAAAACACAAGTCTGGCTTGAAACATGGAAAATTAAAGCCAACGAAGCCAAGTCTTCACACGTTACTTTTACGATGAGGAGAGACACCTGTCCACCCGTGGTCCTGAACGATTGTTACTTGTCACAGAGTGATGATGCAAAGTATCTGGGTATACACCTAGACAGAAGATTAACTTGGCGTAAGCATATTTTTAATAAAAGAAAACAACTTTGGACTAAAACTGAGACAGATGTATTGGTTGTTAGGCAGAGCATCTGAATTATCGATGGAGAACAAAATCCTAATCTACAAAGTCATAATGAAGCCGATTTGGACATACGGCATACAACTATGGGGAACTGCCAGTGTATCAAACATAAAAATATTGCAGAGATTCCAAAACAAGATGCTCAGAATAATCGTCAACGCCCCATGGTATGTACCAAATCACGTAATCCATCATGATTTAAAAATCAACTCGATCCACGACGAAATCAAAAACTTTTACGATAAATACAAAAGTAGAATCGAATCTCATCCAAATGAACTGGCAAACGTACTATTGGACCACTCACATGAGGTTAGAAGATTGAAACGCTTCAAGCCCACCGATTTGCTCACACGTTGTAGAAGACAACTTTAATTTCATTTGAAAATTATTTGAATTTATTTGAATTTGTAAATTAATTTAATACGGGAATATTTAATGAAATATTCTCATCATGTCAATATTTAACGTCATCAGATTTACTAAATGTTTATATCAAAACAGATTGTAAATATTCAAGGAAATAAAAAAAAAAAATCTTCAAATAATTAATGTAGGCACCTACCTACAAATTAAGAAATACAAGCTTTTAAAAAATTATTAGCAGGCTTGGTCGCTCCGCGTTACGTTTTAGTTGCCGCATTGTTATTGTTTTTGTTAGAAAGTTTTGGTTCATGGTATAGCTTTTTACTTTTCTTAGTTCATGTTTTCCTATTGTAGTTATTTGTATAGGGTGTTTTTTAAGCCTGATAGAACTTCAAATTGTAAAAAATAACACAAGAAATTAAATTTTATTTAAAATAGTTTTATTATTTGGAAGATCACGGCATGGAATTAACATTTGAAAATGATTTCGGGCATATGGTCACCGTGGCTGTTCTTTACGAAGCACATTCTGAACATCCAATTTTGGGTTACTTTTTTGAGCACTACTGACCCAATATCACGAATAGCCGAACAAGGTTTGCCTCCAATGCGTCAATTGTTGCTGGTTTATCAGTATAAACCAGTGACTTCACGTAGCCCTACAGGAAATAATCGAGAGATGTCAAAGAAGCTTAGAAACCTTAGAAGCCAATTGACAGATCCATTTCTCGAAATCAACTTATCGCCAAATTTTGATTTTAATAAGTCGATTGCTGTAGTCCGCCGTATGGCACATAGTACTATTCTGTTGAAAGCATGTCTCGTCCGGATCAATGCCATCCATATTTTCAAACAAAAAATTATTGATCATGGTACGGTAACGATCTCCATTGATCATAACGCGAGCTCCGGTTTCATTTTTAAAGAAATGCTGTCCGATGATGCCACCAGCGTGTAAACCGCACCTAACGGTGCATTTTTCTGAATGTAATAGAGGCTGTAGGGTTTCTTCTGAATTAGTCTCACTCATAGTTCGAGGGATGGCTTGTTCAGATGGATGATTATGTACGTCATAAAAATCATTAAAATGTTTATAAGTTGCTCGAACCGACGACTAATTTTCAAAGTAAATTTGAATAATTTGGTAGCGTTCTTCAAGCGTGAGTTTATACATAATTATGTATTATGTATATGTTTTTCTGAATATACTTATCATTAGAGTGTAGAATTATATGAAAATGCATATTTTTGTTGCTTGTTTCTAGAGTCGTAAAGAATTGTATCTATGCGTTTCTATAACTTTAGAGTTTACAACCAAAATTTGAGAGTGCATATTTCATATTATGTTTTTATTTTTACTGCATATTTTCATAATTTTAAGAAAATAAAATTTAAAAAAGATAAACTTTACAAAAATATCTTTGAAAAGAACAGCTTCCCAGGCTGAACGGCTTAAAAACGAATTTGTTTATTTATTGTTGCATCCGCAATAAGCATCATACATCAATATTGCCATTTATTGTGTCATCATAATTAGAGCACGAAATTTAATAAATTTGCATATTTCTTAAAATTGATATGTCACCAAAATCCATATGGATAAAGCCGAATTAGGCAAATCAGAATTCAATAAAATACTTTTTAAAATACATATTTTACATATTTTTAACACTAGGTGGATATTTTCGCTGTCCCAACAGCTTGTTATTCGAGAGCTGACTTTCCTGCACAATAAGTGACAAAAATTACAAAAATGAGGCTGCGTATAATCTCATTGTTTATTGTAATTAAATCTCTCAATAAAATTAATTAAAAAATTAAAAGAGTTTGTTTTTTAGTACACAATCTTTTTATTTTTAAAGTATATACGTGCATATTTCAGGCATTTATTGCTGCATATGTATGTGCATATATTTGGTACTTTTTAGTGCATAAATTCCACAATTAACTAATCTTGGAATAAACAAGTTAATAAAACGTTTAATAATAATGTTTTTATTGAGCTTTCAACGTTTGGTACACGTCTTCGTCAGAATAATTTAATAAAGTTAAAAAATTAATTTATTTCATAAATTCCACACTCTATTGTTATAAATGTCAAAAAGCGATGGCAATGGTTTAATGTAAATGTACATTCGTCTGTAAAACATATTTAACATATAAAACATACCATATAAAACATATAAAACATACCATATAAAACATATAACACATACCAACTCACAAAGGGCGAGTTGGTGGAGTTAATTATTGAGGGAAAATTACCATTAGGTAAGCTCAAAGATAGTAGTGTGCTTCTCAACTATGAAGTATCTATGAAGCTGAAAAGCGAAATCAAAGAGAGGAATGATACTAATATTGAAGAACGTGGCTTGAAAACTGAACTGATTGTTTGCTTAAACCAGCAAATTATAAACTTAAACAAATTGGTAAGCGATAAAAACAAAATTATTTATCTACTGCACGAAAAAATTAGTACATTTGAAAGAAACGTACAAAATTCTTTAAAAAAAGTAGATAGACAACCAAGCGTACATACCAAAATTATTGGAAATTCCAATGCGTCGCGTCGCAAGCCTTAAGGCTAGGATTTTACGGCGCGCTCTTACATCTACAGGGACAATTCAAAAACGGCTGAATAGATATTTTTCAAATTTGGGAATTATATTTACGATGAATTAAGGATTGCTTAGCCATAATTTTTTTTGGCAAATTTTGAAATTTAGAATTCAAATTCTTTAAATACTATAATTGTAATTTATTTAACAAAAATTAAAGTAGAGGAAATGATTACTAACGAAGAATTATTAATAATAAAAAAAAAAAATTAACCAGATGCAAAATTAAATCACATCTACCAGCCTATTTAAAAAACGGCTGGACGGATTGGTTCAAAATTTTGAGATAATATTTGTGACATTATAAGGATTGCTTAGCGGGGTTTTTGAACTCAAAAATTGTATTTATAACAATAATATTTGTTGTAAAACATGAAAATAATTATCAATTAATAAAATTTTACTTATTTAAAGAATGTACATCTATAAATGAATTCGTAAAAAAATTTTCAACAATTTATGTTACCTATAACGCATTAAAAATGAAATTGAAAATAATTGATGAATTCATATAATTTTAGATAAAATGGAACATTATAATTCAGTCAATAGCCCACAGATGGTTATTATATTGTATGCAAGTTTTTACAGTTTTCTGTTTTGTGCAATCGTATAAATTCTTACGTGCATATCATCTACAATTATTTTAAGGTGCGGGATATGCATTTCAAATTCATTGTATATCATGTGGCTTATGATAATAACTAGCAATGGCTAATGTGTTTACTTTTTGGATGCTTACAAAACATTTCATAAAAATTATAATTCGCATAATTTTAACGGCGGTAGAATAATTTCAATTCTATTTAAAAAACATACAATAAAGTGTAAATGCAAAAATAAATACTTTTTATAAGAATTTTCTTGTACAATCAAAAGAAAATAAATAATCTTTTTATTGAAAAAAAACCTTTTCTAACAAAAATAAAACTAAAAATAATCAAATTTTAACTTTTCTAGTTTTTTTTGCGGCAAAAGTTGTTAAAAGTTTTTTCAAATTTAATGTTGAGGTTTCTTTCTGTTCTATAGAAATAATAATTTTATTTGCGCTGGAATTGAATTGAATTGAGGATCAGGATTATCGACGTCCGGATTATCGAAGTACTACTGTATAATCGCAGAACGCATTAATTAGATAAATAAATTCTATTATTATACCACGAATACTTTACATTTTTTGAAGTAAGTTTTGTAGATCCTCTTTTTGTTTGTACCGTAAAGTGGGGCGACTTTGATATTACGGTGCGGCTTTGATAACTGCCTTCTCTGCAAACTGCAGCCGCACTGGTACATATTAAAATTACCGCTAATTGCATTAATTACGTCCACGCCTACAGATCTTAAAATCATTGTGAAAATAGTTTTTTTTATTAAGTAACGTGCAATAAATTGATCAAAAACGCCGGTCATCGGCCTAAGAAGATTTTTTTAGTCGTTATAGCTTCAAATGTGCAAAGGTTGGTACTATTTTATAGTATTTTTTAATTATATATTTTTAATCAGGCATGTCTTGAGAACATATAATATCAAATAAACATTACAAAAAAAACTATTATGTGGTTAAAAATCTTGTTAAACCGTCGTGAGGTCACTTTGATCATAAACTAAGAGGCGACTTTGATTCTTATATTTAATAGTTTTTTGGTTATTTTGAGCAAATTTTGGCAATTTTTGACTTCAGATGGTCCGAGTCTATAAGAGGAAATCCGGAACTAAGGATTATAAGCATTACTCACAAGGCCAACTGGATGAAGCTATTCAGAGAATTTCATTTAAGTTTTTAATAAATACTGCAAAATTATATTTAGGTATAAACGTACAAGCACTTATTTATTTTTTTTTATACAAGAATATGTATTTTTTATGAAAATAAACACCTAATACAATAAAAAGACTTCGATCAAGGTCGCCCCCAAAACAATATCTGTTATAACTCAAAAACTACAACACCGATTTTAACATGAAGCGAAAGTAATCACTCTAGACAGGTTCTCTGCATTTTAAACGTATTTTCAGAGAGGGCGAGTTCAAAGTGGCCCTACTCGAGGTGTAAAGTTGATCAGCAAGTTTTTATTTTTTTACTGCGCGTATTACAAAAAATTAATTTCTCTTTAGCATAAAGTCGTCTCTGCATGCCATCACCAATCGTTTGGTATTTTTTAACTTTAAAGTTAAAATCAATCAAATCTAATACTATATGCGAAATACAAATTAAATTGAACAAAGTCACCCCATTTTACGGTAGTGAATTAAACTATAATATAATTTCGAAAATGTTTTAGTTCTGCTAGGGAGCATCTGGTAAATCCTTCCGCCCCTTGGTTCCGTCTTTGGGTACTTTTTTTATAAAAAATAATCATAGTAAAATCAAATTCATATAATGGTAATAGAAGAATTAAATCGGTTGTGAAAATTTAATATTCATCTTAGAATAAATAATGCTTTCGTCGATTTTTTTAATAGAAAATTCAGTTTTTACTTTGGCTTATTAGTTTTTGCAGCAATAGTGATAAAAGACGAATGTGCAATTCCTTCATCAGATTTAAATAAATATTTTTAATTTATCCACAAAACTGTCGGATATTTAGACACTTATGGTTGATTGCCCAATGATTTCAAATGCCATTCAGTATTATAAGAGTTATCAAATAATATTATGTGTTCTGTATAACAATGCATTTAAATTTTTGTAATTATAGTAAAATTTTAATTTTTGCATTTTTAACAATATAATCCAAATCATTTTGAACAGTGATCTCAAGACATAGTAATTATTGTCGGATAACTGCAAAAGTAAAGTGGGATCGAGTTTTATGCATATCTCTCCTTACAAGGTTAAATTCCAGTTGCATAGGGCTAAGTTTCGTGAATCGTGAATCAAAGTTAGCTGCGTATATCTTATCCTTAAATCAATTTGACATCGACTGTTAAATTCTGTCATGACGATAGGTTTAACAACAATTCCTTTCTTTTTTCCTTTACATTTAGATTGGCATGCTTGCATAAACTTAATTATAGCATAACGGCATCAACGGTAACGTCTTGTATTTTATAAACAAAGTATAATATTAGCACTGTTAGCACTAGGTATGAATTACTTGTATACCATGTACAATTTATTAAGGCTGTTCTATGAGACCAGCCATCACAACGTATGAAAAGGAATTCCGTGTTAATCCAAAAACTGATTTTCTATTTTTGGTATCGGTGTTCTTTTGTTTTGAAGATATTGAATTCTTTCGTTCCAAGTGTAAATATAGGATTTTCTTTAGAGAGGGGGGGGGGTAATTTATTTGTGTAATTTTATCTTTCTTTCAGAAAATTCGTTCTAAACAAAAAATTTGATAAAATCTTAGGATGTTAACCATGTAATACTTGCATTTAAATAATTCTGTTTGCCTTAAAAAAATTTGAAATTGGTTAAATAAAGTGCTTAGGTAGTCATAGAATTCGTATAATGTTACACCGTGGTTACATCATAACATACTACAGTAAGACCCCGCTTAGCGCTACTCTGCTAAGTTTGGATTTAACGCTGTTTTATTTGAATAGGGTATTCCCCGAAAATCGCAAAATCACAAATGACATTAAACACATTTTTTAACCAACTTCAAAAAAAAAAGGAGGTTATCAATTCGGTTGTATTTTTTTTTGTTTTTTTTATGTTTGTTACCTCAGAACTCCGTCATTTATGGACCGATTTTTAAAATTCTTTTGGCGTTGAATCAAGTATAGTTTCAAGTTGGTCCCATTAAAATTTCCTTCGTATTGGACCTCGAACTTCAAAGATAAACTAGAAAAACCCTCAAACTTCTCCTCAACTCTCCTAAAAATTGGCTTAATAACGCAATAAGTACTACCGAGTACTTGTACCTGTTTTATTTCCTGTTTCTGCCCGGTGGGTCAGAATCTTTTCTTAAGTACCCTACTTTTATTAATCTTCTAAGTATAAAGTAAATAGAAAATACATTTATATCAACTATGATCTGATTTTCAAAATTCTTTTTGCGTTTAGAAGGTCTACCCATACTCGCTTTCAATAAATAGTTACGGAACGCAACATGCACTAAAAAGCATAAAATAAAAAATTAAAAAAAAAAATAAAACCGACTTAAAAAAAACTACTGTGAAAAAAATGCACTAAAAAGTAAAAAATAATTACGTTATTTAGTTACTTCAACTAGCTGACATAGGCGGTCAATTATTGTAATCTTTGCATAAGATCTTATCCTTAAACGATAAAAATAATAAAAACAATAAACTTAACCTAAAAGAGCAAAAGATAAGTACTAGTGATAAAATTCAACCTAAATTCAACAATGAAATCGTTACAGACAATCGTGGTAATTATGGAAAACAAGCTATTATACCGAATGGGTACGCTTAATGCAGCAAAAAATAAAGTGAATTTGGTTACCGATTACAACAACAAAATAACCGAAGAAGACCTGGCGAAAGGAATACATTTAGCACAGCAAGACCAACAAAATAAACGACAAATATTAGACAAAGACGGTTTTATAAAAGTATCATACAACCGAAATAATAAACGTCAAACCATTACGGTAGGCAATTAAACAACAAATGCTCTTGGTTTTGCAGGTACGATACAACCAAAGTTATGGATGTTCACCTCTAGGGTGAAGCACCACGTAACCGAAAAAATGATCACAGATTATATTGGCATGAAGTTAAATGATGGTAACGTCACAGCAAAATATCTCGAAGCTAATTATGATAGAAGTGTCAAGAAATGTTTAATAGTTGGTTTCGATAAAAAATTCAAAGATCAAGTCTATAATGATAACTTATGGCCAGCTGGAATTAAGTATGTTCGATTCAACTTTTATAAGGGTCGTCACTTGCTACCTAATGACTTGGACATGAAAGGAATCGATGGCGATTTTTTATTGACAAACTAGATTGCACCACCAACACTGAATTAGTGCCATCTATCGTTAACCATAATATAAATACAAATATTATCCAGCCATCAAATGCGACTTCCAAAATATTCGCAGTATACGCTCGAGTAAAACACAGACTTTTTACAAATTTTTGTGTTCTTATGAATACGATATTGTAGGTTATGTATCACAGAGACATGGCTATCGGACGATGTTTTCAACGCAGAACTTGCCCCCAACTTCTACACTGTTTATCGTTGTGACCGCAACTTTCAAGCTTGTCAAATAACACGAGGTGGTGGAGTTTTATTAGCAGTAAACACTCGGCTAGATGTTACGTACCTAAATATGGACTCGATTACCAATGAATTTGCTTATATTGATATTGTTGGATATAAACTAATTCTTCGCTCAACATCGTTCTACATTTTTGTTTTATATATACCTCCTGATGTTGCTTGCAATGATATTGTGTTGTTTTATGAAACATTTGCTGAGTATATAAATAACCTTGATAAAAAATGCATAGTAATTGGCGATTTTAATGCTACAAAAAATATTCTATGGGTTGTTATGATCAAAAATCAACACTAACTCATAATTTCATTAACTTCATTAATATGTCTCAATTCAATAACGTCTATAACTCCAATGATCGTCTTCTAGATCTTGTTATATCTAATATGGAATGTGTCAATCTCAGGGTAGTTTCTTCTGAACTCAAGATTGACTGTGATCATCCACCACTAACCTTTGATATAAATAGTGACAGTAATATTCATATAGAATTTTCATACAAGTGCAATATCATGAATTCAAAATTTAATTTCAACAAAATAAATACCCAATTATTTGAAAGTTTAACTGACAACATCGACTGGAATAATGTTATTGTAGCATCTAATGTCAATAAAGCCTGCGATAAGTTTTATTATACAATCTATGATATATTAGAGAAATCAGTACCTAGAATTAAATCCAAACTAACCAACAAACGCTATCTTCAATGGTTCTCAGCAGAACTCATCAAAGCAATTAAAAATAAAAATAGAGCTCATAAAAATTTTAAAAAATCTTATACTCCAACACTTTACTTTCACTTCAGTCATCTCAGACAATCTATTAAAACTATGATTAATGTGGACTATAGAAATCACATCACTGAAATTGAATACGTTCTGTGCAAAAATTCTGGTCCTATACAAAAAACAAGAAAGGGAATTCGCGGATTCCCGGACGGGTATCACACAATAACATTGTCTACGATAATCCTCAACAGATAGTTAATGCCTTTGCTAATCAGTTTAAAAGTGTTTACTGTCTGAGGAAATCGAGAGCTTCGAAGCAACAATGGATAATACACAACATTTCGAGGAATTAAAATTAGATATTACAGTCATATCAGAAACTGATATATTAGATGCAATTCACATGTTAAAAAACAAGAAAACGGCTGGTATTGACAAACTTCCAAACTCTTTTATAAAGGATTATGCAAACTTACTCGTACCACCCTTAAAACATATTTTCAACCTTATGCTCAGAACAGCAACATTTCTAAACGTCTGGAAAAAAACTCGCATATGCCCAGTGCTTAAAAAAGGCGACCCTCACTTGTCACTAATTATAGACCAGTTTCAATACTATGCAACTTCTCTAAAAATTTTTAAACAATCATCTACAAACGTATATACGCTCATCTTGAGATATCAATAACACCATGCCAACATGGATTTGTTGAACGAAAATCGACTATTACAAATCTTGCTTGTTTTTCGCAATACGTCGCTTCAAGTCTTGACAGCAAATCACAGATTGACACTGTGTATATAGACTTTCAGAAAGCATTTGATCAAATCGACTTCAAGATTCTTATCGCAAAATTAAAAATCTTGGGTATATCGGCACAGGTACTCTTACTGTTGAAATCGTATCTGTACGATAGACAACAGTTTGTCGAATACATGGGATTTGCATCTGATATATTTACGCCATGCTCCGGCGTACCCCAAGGTTCTAATCTAGGTGCATTGCTGTTTTTAGCAATCATCAATGATATAATCGACACATTGGATAATCCAACACTACTATATGCTGACGACTTGAAAATTTATCGATCTATATTTACAACGGATGACTGTTTAAAACTACAAGAAGCTATTAATCAGGTAGAGCATTGGTGCGCTTCTAACAAGCTTAAATTGAATATTGGTAAATGCAATGTCATAACATATTCAACAAAAGCAAGCACTATCACATATTCATACAAAATTAATGGAAAGGAAGTTATTAGATATAACGAATACAAAGACTTAGAAATACTATTTGATAATAATCAGCTGAATTTTACAAATCACATTGACAAAACAGTTAACAAGGTACTAAAAGTTTTTGGTTTTATTTTTAGAAACTGCTCTGACTTTACTAATCTTCATTGCATTAAAATCGTTTATTACTCATATGTCAGGAGTATTTTAGAATATGGGTCACTCATCTGGTACCCTATCTACGAAAAACACAAGAACTATTTTGAATCAGTTCAACGCCGCTTCTTAAAGTATATTTACTTCTAAACTCATTTTAAATATTCCGAAAGAGAATTTGACCACAATATTCTCTTAAGCGAATTAAATTTCTAATGTCTTGACAACCGTAGGTACGTGGCATCTGTGCTGTTCTTGCATGGAATAATTCATGGCAGAGTTGCTTTCTCCAACATCCTGAACAAAATTCAACTGCTGCCAACAAGAACTGCTCGTCGTAGTAATGAAATATTTTACATTAGCAACTACAGGACCGATATAATGAAGAAGTGTCTCATCAATATCATGAGCACCAACATAAAGAGCATATTGGGTCTCTGCGATATATACCTAGACAATGCCAACAAAATCAAAAGAGCCGCCTATGAACACCCGAAGACAACAGCAAATTTATAAATATTTATATATATTGTCACTTTTATTTGTTATTTATTATATCCTGTTATTGGGTATTACCTGTTGTGAAATAAACTTATTATTATTATTATTATTATTATATTTGTTTAAGAAAGTTTTGATCTCTGTTCACAAGTTCTTGAAGTTCCTCACAAAATACACGTCTGAATTCTTCGTCAAACAAAAGTATTTCTTGATGGCAGTAATATTTAAAAGGATGGTACTTGTGTTTTTTTAAAATTGTTCGAACAGTTTCTCTACCAACATATTACATTCAGCAGCTATGGATCTAAAGCTTGTATTGAGATTTGCAGATATTAAACCTAATGTAGCTTCTTCCAATTCACTGTTTCTGATTTACTATTTAAAAAAACACGTGGCACTCGGGTTGTCTCGGGTAATTTTACGTGATAACGCCATAAGAAAACATTGATGAAAAATTGCATGCTTTTATTAATTGATTTGAATTATGTTTTCTTATGACGTAAAATTATCGTCCGTAAACCGAGTGTTAATTTAAAAGGATGAAATTGGATAAATAAATCGAATTCATGAAACTGATGCTTTTGAAAAGCCCGCCAAAACCTGCTTGATATAATAATATATTCCTTTGTACTGCGTTAACTTGTCATTAAAATATAAATATTTTTAAAACTCTGGTTAAAAATATTAATTTTTAAATATTATTTACAGTTTTTGCAAAATTAATTTGTTTAAATATAATCACGAACAATTAGTTATAGAAATAAACTGAAATAAATTGTTAATTTGAAATGACGAAAATGGACAAATGAATTGCTGCTTTTAAAAAGCTCGCCTTGTCATTTTTGACACATTGTTATGACATGTGTGAGGTAAGCCGATCGTGCCTCTCTATCGCTTGTTCCGCGCTCTCGCTTGCACGCATAGCTCAGGCGGAACGTGACAATGAGTCATGTTTTTTCGTGCGTGCACGTATATCGATTTATAAGACGTTATCACGTCAAAACACGATGTAAGACACCTTCAATTAATAATTTTGGTTAATACCTGTGTTTAAATGTGTATTACGTTGTATTACAAGTTTTTTTAGCTATTACCAGCATAATACAATTTTACCATGAAAACTTTTTCTTCGACAGAGTACATTATTAACCAAATTAATTATAATTTGTTAAAGCTTATAAACAAAAACAATAACAATGCGGCAACTAAAACGTAACGCGGGGCGACCAAGCCTGCTAATAATTTTTTTAAATAGGACGGAAATGTGTAACATGAAGTCAGAAAATCGCGCGCTATTTGAATTGACTAATGAGAGCCAAAATTATTTTATCGGAATACATAGACATCATTTGTATTATAAAATGCCATTAAAAAAACTTTGTCCGACGTGGGATTCTAACTCGCGATCACCGAATGATGTAATTATGTTGCAAGCAATACTCTGTGAAGGTTCATCTAATAATATTGTTTTAATTTGTATTATCTGTTACAGATTGGGGTTACGATTACTGGTAACGTAATGCCGTTCCACCTATTTCGTGATTTTAAATGATTTATAACTATTAATTATTTAAAATAATAATGTTGTTTATTTTCAAGGTGATATGTCAGATGTTACACATCATATACGAGTACTGTAAGGTCCGTTTTTTATTATTGTTTCTTAGGTTGCAAAGTCAATGTTTTATTTCTAAATACGCTATCCATCTCTTACCGCTTTAGTAGTATACGTATACATGAGTATTCTTCTAACTCGAAGTTTAAATATGCTATAATTTTGCATTTTTCTATTACCAGTGACTCAGAATGAAATCTGAACTACTTCAATATAAAAAGTGCATTTATTTGATACAATTTGAAATTTGGACAACATAATATGACAAAAATACAAAATAAGAGATTGAATCCTTAATTAATACTTTGTGAGGTTTCTTTTCCTTTCGTAATTTTCTTTTCTTAGTTTCGTAATTACCAACTTCATGGATGTTAGAATAGAAACCAAGAACTATTCCGTATACTGTGACGAAATATTATTTCATTCGTTTAATAAAATTTCTTTTAGTTGGGTTTTGTTCCTAATAGTATGTTTTCTAACTATTCTATATAACTGGTTCTACAAATTTTTAATCACATTCATATCGGAGGGATAGTGCGGATTCATATTTTTGAACATTTAATAATTATAATAAATAGATGTGCGTTAAGCGCTTTATGCTTTAAGTCGTTGTCATGATAAAATTTAAAATATCCAATTTCTCTGCATAGAATATATTGAACTGATATATCTTTTTTTTAGAAATTTATCACACACCTGTTTTTTCGTAGCAACTCTGGTGTGCGGAAGCAGTTGATAATTTTCAAAGGTCGAAGGGTTCTTGCGTTATCGAAATAAAAAATTAAAATATAAATTTTTCTAATCCAAAAAAATAATTAGTATTCCAAAAATTAATTAATAAATCTTATGTAATTCAAATAAATAATAAATTCTCCAAAATAATCCAATATAATATTCTTTAAAAGGATCAAAGTTTTGATTTTAACCTTATCCAAAACGTCGAGTTATCAATCGAACCATTTGTTCGTACGAATATAATTTCAAAATTTTCCAAATTTAAAATTCAAATCGAAATTATAATTTTAACTGCTTCTTTTCCAATCAAACCAAAACAATCAAAACCATCAAATCAACACCGCTCGGTAGCAACGTATCATAAAATTTATCCAAATTATCCAAAATATCAAATTAATCATCCAAAAAAGGCGCAATAATGCATTCGCATAAAATCACTTTATTTAGTCAAAAATAATAACTTACAATTTCAAAAAAAATCACAAATCTCAAAAATAAATCACAGAGCCAAAATCATCGACCGGCTCGGTCGGCCATCTTGGCGAAAAAGCCCTTATCTCCCCTTCTTGGCATCTCACCTTGCACTCCTTCAAAACCACCAAATTAAAATCACAATTTACAAAATTTTACTAAAAGAGTACAGGGTGGGTCCAAATATTTGGTAACACGACAATATTATATTTTAATTTAAGAGCATTATATTGGTTTTTCTTTGCCGAATTGAGCTGTCTCTTTTGAGACTTACAAAATCTTTTTTAGAAGGGGGATAAGTGTTTATTAATTTACAATTCTAATATTGCTCTTTATACAGGACTCTCATAATCTGGGGTGTCTTCGCTTCTTTTACCATTAATTTCCACCTTTTGCGGTTGTAGTAAGTCTGTCTCTAGGCTGTCACTCCGATTGCTCCCAAATTATTAATCACGTAGTTCCACCATCGTAGTCTAGGTCTTCGTCTGAAGACATCGTCCGGTTCCAATAACATCACCTTTTTTGTGATAAAAGGAATACTAACCGAAAACTGGCAACAAACAGATTTTGTAATGATGAAATAAGAACGAACTACGAGGATACGGTCAAGAAAATAATAATATTATATAAATAAAAAAGCAATAATATAGAACACGAGTGCGAAAACATCACAGAAATTTTAAGAATGGGCGCAGAACAAGTAATAGGCTACACAGAGAATAGAATACATAAAGAATGGTTCGATAATGACTGTAGAAGAATGTGTGACGTAAAGAAAGAAGCAAGAATGAAGTGGTTAACAACAAAAAATCACGAAGGCTTGGACATAAAATAAAGACAAGAGGAATGAAAAACAGAGAAGGAAGATTGGAAGATGACGTAGAGAGGTTGAAACAAATATGGGTGAAACACTTTTAGAGACTCCTAACTGTAGATGACGAAGAAGAACAATATGAAGGAATAAATAAAGAAAACCAGCAAGTAAATGAACCAACTTATGAAGAGATTGTAGAGATAATAAATAAGATCAAAAATGGAAAGCCTCCAAACTTGAAAAACTTCCAACGGTGAAACCAATAACTTCATATAGTGAATAGCGAGGTGAGGCAGGGAGATGCTAAATTATTATTATGTAGTCAGCACGCTTAAAATCATGAACACAATTATTCTTTAACAAACTATACGGGCATCTACGGATAATGATATGGAGTAAGCATAGTGATGAATTGATGCATTGCATAAGGTATCAATGGCGATTTCGAATTGACCTCTTTAAAATTAGCAAAAACTAGATCCAATAGTGTGTCTCGGCTATTAGGCATCTGGTTTAATTGTAACATATTAAGATATGACTAGGATCCGGATTTATAGTAATTAAAAAACTTGAAAATGTTCTCTAAAAACTACAAAATAAGCACTTAAATATGCACTAAAAATTTTTTATTGTGCCTCAGAATGCTAGATTGCAATAAATTATTGGTGCAAATATTAAATTAACTACTTTTGTTAGAAGTTCAATGTTCATCTTTAGAATTTAATAAACAATGTTTTGCCGGAATTTTCCAAAGCTTTAATTGTCTATACCACAATCTTAAAATTGCAATATATTGTCGTGTTACCAAATATTTGGACCCACCCTGTACTCTTTTGGTAAAATTTTGTAAATTATGATTTTGATTTGGTAGTTTTGAAAGAGTGCAAGGTGGGGAAACAAGAGAGGAAGAAAGGGGCTTTTTCGCCAAAATAGCCGACCAAGCTGTTGATTTTTGTCTTTGTAATTTATTTTTGAGATTTGTGATTTTTTGAAGTTGTGAGTCATTAATTTTGATTTTAATAAAGTGATTTGGATGCGTTTACATCTTTGCGTAATTATTTTTTGAAATTTGGATATTTTTTTTGTAAGTGGCTACTGAATGGAAGTAGATAGATTGATTGATTTTGATTGATTTGGAAAAAGAAAAGTTAAAATTGTAAATTAGACGTGAAATATTTAAAATTGGAAAATTTGAAATTATATTTGTACGAACAAATGGTGCGATTGATAACAAGGCGATTGGGATAAAGGTAGAAATCGAAACTTCGTTCCCTATAAAGTGGAACTGAAATTTTAAATTACATTTAATTTGGTTTTGGATTATTAATAATTGTTGGACAATTAATTAATTTTTTGGATTAGAAATTTTTATATTTTATATTTTGAAGACGCTTAGAACCCTTTGCCCTTCGACCCTTGAAAAATTACCAACTGCTCCCGCACTTCAGAGTTGCTACGGACAAACCAGTGTGTGATAATTTAAAAAGAATTATCATATCAATATATTATGTTAAATTTTGAATGCATCTTGAAAAATTCATTGCGTTTCAACCTGGTCAAAACTTTATATGATAGATTTCCCTGCAAATTTGAATATTCGAATAGGAATGATTGAATAATCGAATAACTTGACTATTCTAATAATATGAATATTTGAATAATTTGAATAATTGAATTTTTTGAATATTTTAATTATTTGATCAATGAATATTCAAATAACAAAATGATAAAGATTTCCAGTCTTAATATAAAGTATACGAAATTTTTCCGTCATCGTGCCAAAGAAATCTTAATGAAACATTTACAAAACGGAATAGTGTTGTATGAGTTGTTTTTTTCCAGCTTCGATCTTAGTTGCTACCGAACGCCCATTGAAATCTGTACTTCTTGATCGCTAATTGCATCGCGATTAAAATGAAGTATTAAATCGTAATATCTTGGCAAATAGTTTTTTCTGCGTATCGATTTGTCTAGAATAGTCTGTTTGCAGTATTTTTCTAAAAACTCAAGAAATTTTTTTTCATTGAAGTTTGTTTCATGGAATATTAGCAGCTGACATCGTTTCACATAATTCTAATAAGAATTCAAAACCGTCACAAAAACCAAAAATTTTATTATTTAATTTACTAAATATGCGAAATATATGCCAATATAAGCAAATAAGCATTCATAGACAATAAACCGCAAAAAATTTATACATTTAAACTCAAAATATGCATTTATCCGCAAAATAAAAACTATATAAAACTTTACAGAAAGGCGTAAAACATGTTTCCCTTTCAAAATTTTTCACGTGCCTGTACCCAATAAAAACATGCAAATGCTTAAAAATATGACATATGATCAGACTTTATGGCATAACTTTAAGACAGGATCTAGAACCGACTAGGACATAATATTCTTTGTATGACCACTTAGCATTGGGAAGATTAAATCACTAATCACCACAATCCTAGAATATGGGAAACTATTCGAAACACTCTCTGAAATATCACAAAAGTCAATATAATTATTAACAGTAGAGTCAGGGAGAAGGTAGACGGCACCAACGATAGTATTACTGATCTTTACAAACACCAACTCCACTGTATGACAATATCAATCAATACAACATTGAACAGTCCTTTATGAACCGAACCAGAACACCTCCGCCTTTAATCTTATAACTCGAATTAGACAATCTGTCACAGCGAAAAAGCAGATAACCGAAGAAACGGCGTTTATAAGATGAAATGGGACTGTCGAGAAGTATTTCAACAAAAATAATTATGTCGTGAGAACAGATATATTTACATTATTGCTAATTCTGTCAATTTTAGTTTTCATACCACTACAATAATTGTGGTAATAAATGTCATATTTACCTATTTTTCTTGCATTACGAGAGGGCTTAAAAAAATTTTGACTCCTTAATAGACACAATAAGTACAACCGGCATACTACTTTTGAGATAATGCGCCGGCACACCTGCCGGCCAAAATTTTCCATTCATCAGATCTTCATAGTTGGACGCGTATACAGCCATTTTGAATGAGCTTGTACGAATGCCTGTAAATAATTTGTGGCAAAACACATCTATTCCATCAATTGATGGAATAGATGATAAAATCATGATTATCGTGAATTAAAGCCCCACGTTGCGGTGACAAAAGCTGTTGTGATATATTCGGGAATCTGTCAGAAAATCGGACCCACAATTTTCAAAATTTCTTCTACACACTAAAAGATGATACTTTTCTAAGCATACTAGAACCAAAATTTTGTAGGATAATGCAAAAGTTTTCGAAAAAATTCAATTTTAAAATTGTAAAATTTACATGTATTTTAGATACACCTTTTAACACGGCTGCATGATTAGCCGTTGTTGAGTAAGGTGAAAAATAAAACAGGCTCGGAGAGCGCCGAAAGCGAATGGGCACTCGATTGAAAAATTGTAAAAGGCCTCAGAGGTAAAAGGTAAATTGACTGCCAAATTAATTGATGGAAACTGTCGGACAACCCTCACCACGAATTTTAAAATTTGAACTGCTCTATAAGAAAGAGGACACTTTTCTAAGCATATTAAAACAAAAATTTTAAAGGATTATGCAAAATTTTTCGAAAAAAATCGATTTTAAAATGCAAAATTTACATGTATTTTAGATACACTTTCGGCGCCCTCCGGGCCTGTTTTATTTTTTCACCTTACACATAACAATTTAAAAGTATCCCTGAAGAATGACAGAACTCGCCAAGGGTGGAACTCAAAGTCATAGAACTCGTCCGGGTGTCGACCGCGACCGACAATAACATTAAGAGTATATGAAAGCACACGTACCGTCAACAAAATGAAGAGCAGTGAAATCAACGTGAGACTTACCGTCATACATCGGTGTGTATTATATTACATCTCCCTGATTTTCGTAATTTTAAAATGTCGTTATTTCGACGACTATTGCATAATCCTAAAAGATTTTTGTATTAATATACTCAGAAAATTGTCCTCTTTCCTATAGTCTAGATAAAATTTTTCAAATCGTAGATCCGATTTTCTGACAGTAACCTATATTTGTTTTAAAACTCAATAAATTTATAAGGCTTTGACTAACTTAAAAGTTTCGGAAGCATAAAATTGTTCAGGGGGAGAGGGTGAGTTCTGTTGATATCGAAAACTCAAAAATAAGAAAGCAATTGTGTTGAAATAAAAAAAAATTGGTTACTGTCGGTTAATTCCACCCACGATTTCAACTTTTTCCTATACACTATTCTTTAGGAGAGGAAAGTTTTTTGAGCATACTGCACCAAAAATTTTGTAGAATTAGACATTACTTTTTGAAAAAACAGCATTGTTGAAATTGAATTGACTAACAGTTCCCAAAAATTTAATACTCATATGCACAAGAAAATGATTTATGTCTGTCCGACAAATTTCAGATCTTTAGGACTTTAGTATTAAAAGTGTTCCCAATTTTACAAAATATGGTATATGGATTTTATAAAATAATTTCACTTTTAACTATATTAATTATTAATATTTTATTCTTCTTATTATTATTAATTATTAATATTAATAAATACCAAATACTTTAAATAAGTTAATACGTACAGCTCGTAGCACTTTAAATGAATTATTAGGTAAAGCTGGTTTTAACGCCATCTGTTGATGGGATGTTGCTGAGAATAAATTTGAAATAAAAATCTAATTGCAAGAAATTCTTTTTATGATATTTTTACATTTTATTCTTTTAACCAACTTCTTTTTATTATTTTTATTCATTTTGTTTACATAAATAAATAAAAATTAAATTTATTTTATCATGATTTGTCACCTTACTCAACTCTACTCGTTAGGTGCCGCTAGTGCGCTGCTTTACCTACAGTCACTAGATAGATACAGTACCGCAACCCTATGGGCCAATGAGTTAGAGAGAGAACGCTAATTTGGACCCCAAAATGGCGTCATTTGCAAATGTCAATCGACGTTAGTTGTTTTAAATTGTGAAAATTTAGTAATTGCAGTTAATACCAATCTTAATTTTCGCTATTCTATAAGTTTGTGTATTAAAATCAATTTTTATAATATTAAGAACAAAAATGCCTACTTGTTTTGTTGTGAAGTGCAACAATAAGCCATCTAATGGTTTTAGGTTATTTAGATTACCTAATGGTGAAAGAAATTCTGAAAGAAGACAACTATGACCTTTAATTAATAAAGGTATTTAGTACAACCAACCCAAAATAAAACAAAATCTATCGATTTACATAAATAACGTATTAACGTAGGAAAGGATTGTAATTCACTTAAAAATTTTGTAATAAAATATTCGTTAGGATGCTCTGACAACATTTCGATTAATTTTAGTTGGAGCTTCATCTGTGTTGATGAAAATAAATCAGACGCACAGGTTGTACTGCATAACCAAATGTCATAAAATTTAACATAAAATACGTGTAAAAAGTTTAGTAACAAATAATAAATAAACAACAATATGACGGAAACACATATATAAGAATAAATCTATTGTTTTAACTTAACATATTCAAAAATTAGCACTCGGTTATAATTTGTTAATTTTAAATTTCGCGCATAAATTAAGACCCCAAAATGGCCGGACGTTGCGGTACTGTATCTATCTAGTGACTGTAGCTTTACCGTTTTCGATCAAAGCTGTACGTATTAACCTATCCATATTATTTGTAAATACTTATGATAAATTATATTAAATAAGTTTAAAAAACAAGTTAAACGCTAAATTATAAATTATTTATTTGTTGAGCTTTCGCCTTCGAATTTAACGTTTATTTAATTTGTTCATTTTTTAATCTTATTTAATATAATTTTACTTTATTAATATCAAAAATAATAGTCAATTGGCAAACATATTCACAATACCTTTTGTCTTCAAAAATAAAATTAAACTTCTTTATTCCGGTCAAAAAATTATAAACTTATCTTATCTTATGCTCTCTCAATTACCAACATTTGAAACACATTTATCAACTCATACAGTCATACAATTAAAACGACAAAACAACAACAAAATTTCAAACAACCCCAACAAAATAACCACAGGAGCGGTAAAATAATTTTTTCTAATTATGTTTCAAAAAGTCTTACTTTGTGATATTCAAAAGTATGTGGAAAAGTATGCGGGAAAAAAAGGAAACATACAAAGCATAAATCTACTTTATTTCTAATATACATTTACGGTTAAATTTTATACTAAAATAGTAAATTTTATTACCTTCACGAATAAAACCGTGTCGTTGTCCGCCTTTTTGGCTCTTTCAAGAATTTAGAAACATCGGCGTGGGTAAACAGCCGATTTCTTCGCATCACGTGTTAAATTGCAATAATATACCTTTTCGTATTTGCCTCTGGATTTCTGTGAAATTTTTGCAAACGTCTTTCAATAAAATTTCATTATAGAAGAAATTGTAAGTCAAATCTTGACAATAATAATAGAAATACATAGAATACATAGAATTACATTCCTGATAGGAATCTAGCTGTCTTTTACAAAATCTATTTCTTGAGGTGGATTAATCCTCGTATTTACCCTTAATTAATTACAGGTCCTGGTGTGTTCTGGCGCTCCTTACGATCTCTTTCCAGAACTCACGATTCATGATCTTCTGTCTACATCTTCTCTCCCATCCTTTTTAGGTCCTCTATCACCTCGTTGCTCCTGTCTCTACCTTCTCAACCTCTGCTCCTTGATATATCTCACATCTTCTTCATTCATTACCTCTAGTATTTTTGTGTTTGTTCTAATTCGGTACTCCCCGTTATCATTTTTAAAGCCTAGTATCAGTGGCGTAGCTAGGAATTTGGTTCGGGGGGAACCTGCGAGCGCAGCGAGCCGTTTTTTAATAGCGCCTCAGTCAAAAAAAATTTAAATTTTTAAGGTCATGCGCTCAATAGAAAGTTAAAAAATTACAATAAAAAATAATTTCTCAGAAAAAAGGGTTTCGTTAGACATTTTTTACGTTAAGAGTCTACGATTAGGTATACTTTGTAACGCACAGGTATGCGGGGTACGGGGAATTTTCTTTAAAAAGAGGTACAATTTTGTGATTTAAGTACTAGCCCCTAACCTCTTCCAATAATTTATTATTACGGAAATTCACAATCCTGAATCGTGAATGCCTACGACAAGAGACAAATATAATTTATGGTTATTCTAGCAAATTTATTTTGCAATTGCTTGCTTTGCAATAGTCAAAAAAATGTTTATCGTTGTGCTATTTTGTGTATTTTATTTTGATTTATTGATTTATTATTCATTCATTAATAGTAGTATATTGTTTATTGATAAGATTTTAACTTTTTCAATATACGTGTATTGTTAAATAAATTACAACTGACGCTTTTGTCAGAACCGGTTTTAGGCATCATTCACGGGATCACGCACGGGATCTCAAGCGGAATGTTTTTTCGGGCCCTCTTCCGAGGGCTCCTTCTTCCCTACCGCAAAATAGTATCATACACAAGACACAACCAGATTTGTACATATTTTATTATCCCCGGGTCCACAAGCGGCCGCTTGTTCTGCTTATAGAGTAAATTATTAATAATCAATAGATAAGTGATTTAGGTAGTGTAACTCGATATTAATCATATCAAATTTTTTAGAATAAACCAAAAAATGCACAAACACTTTTTAGAAACTAAAATGTTTAAGTTAACACAATATAAATACATCGTACTATGTATATTATCGCAAACGTTTTCACCATAATATGGCATCATCAGGCAATGAACTAGAAAGAGAAACGAGAAAATTTTCGTATTTCTTGTTTCTCTTTCTAGTTTATCGCCTAATGATGCCATAGTATGGTGAAAACGTTTGCGACACATATGGTGTATTTATATATTGTGTTAACTTAAGGGGTAAAACCACTGTAACAGCTGTAAAAATAGCGTTTTTTTGACAATTTTTTTTGCATAGAAGGAAAGGTAGTAGAATAATAATATTCAAGGTAGGTATTCAGTATATATTTAAGTATTAAACAAAAAATTATCATCTAGAAATATTAAGAAATTGCGACACTGGAGCCATTCTTGTGAGGGTTATTGAATTTGAGGCGCTCTGCGGCACGCAGTGTAGCTTGTCTAAATTTGAATCTAAAATAAAACAAAAAAATTCACTTAATCTACATGTTCATAGTTAGAGAAATACGTAGGGGATTTTAAAAATATTGATTTTTGTGTGATTGACGAGTATTTGAATGAAAATTTTCAATTTTCGACACAAAAATCGGTAATCATTTTTTAATAAATGATGTATAAATCAACTTATTAAAAATCCCGTACGTATTTCTCTTCAAAATATTATTAAAAAGATATTGTCAAAAATTCGAACGAAAAGAACAAAAATTGTTGGAATTATGCTGCGTGCCGTTTTGAAAAATCGTGTTTCGAGAAAAATCGTGTTTAATATTGAAATGTGTAATAGACATAAAAAAAATTTAAAATTTGACTGTTTGAAATTGTTTACCTTTAATCTGGTATCCCAGGACCATAAAGGTGCTTTTCCACATTAAAATATTCTTCATCGTTCTCTTTTATCAAAGTTTTTATGCTAGAACGTGCGTGTTTTGCCGCATCTGTCAAAGACTGCTCGGCGAGTTTGTTCCGCTTAGCATCGGCTTCTAGACAAAAACTGTATGATTCCTTTTTCTCTTGCTCCGGTATACCTTTGAGTCACTCATTGTAGCTTAAAAACACTTTAAAATTACAAATTCACTGTTCAAAACCAGCACTACACACAAATACCGTGATTTCAAAATAAAAATATTGTATATTTGCGACGAAATCAAAAATCCGTTTAACAAAGTGTAAATCTAGGTTTAAAACATAAAAATTATATTTTTCTTGCACATATACTGACACTACACTAAAAAAACAAAAAGTATCCCATTGGGTTCAATCTTTCCAGTAGGGACTAATTTGTAGCAGATAGTTCTTACGCAGCAATCCGACACGCTTGGGGCACAAGCTAGAAATTTTACTAAACAAATTTTTTTCGGAACCTTCTAGAAGGTTCAAAGTATCTTTTAAGCCAATAAAAAAAAATTTGATTTTCTGAAAAATTTACTATGGTTTTACTCCTTAAACATTTTAGTTCTAAAATGTGTTTGTTCATTTTTTAGTTTATTCTAAAAAAAAATTTGATATGATTAATATCGAGTTACACTACCTAAACCACACTTATCTATTTATTAATAAAAATTAAGTCATAGATATTATTATTATTTTTTATTTTAAAGCTCACATTCATACACTGTGGAGTGACTATAGAGTGGGGGATTTAGTTCCAACCATTCTATACTTTACATTATGTGTTGCATATTTTTTAACTATTATTAGATACATTTATTATAATTTAGAGAAAAAAAAATTAAATATTTTAAAATTTGTTTAGTTATGTTACAGTATTTAAAAATTTTCTAACAATGTGGCATGTTTCTAAAATTACTGCCTTTTGCATTTCCGGGAATACTTTTGAAGAGAGATCTAAATGGGACAGATGGATTTTAAATTTTGAAGATACTATACCAGTAGCCGATATTACTATTGGTATTATAAAAATTTTTGTTAAACCCCATACACTCATCATTTCCATCGCTAGTGCCTCGTATCTGCAAATTTTTTCTTTTTCTGTAGTTAACACATTTTTTTGACAAAGGCACAGCAACGTCAATGATGATCGCATTTCGGTCTCGTTGATTGATCAAAACAATGTCAGGTCTATTATGACTAATTTCCCTGTCTGTTAGTATTAACCTGTCCCAGTATAAAAGAAAAGATTCATTTTCAAGAACAGGTTCAGGAATATAGTCATAATAGGGTTTAAAATTGTCTAACAAACCAACTTTTTTTGCAAGTTGTTGGTGCAATATTTTGCATACTTGATTATGTCTTCGGAGGTAGTCAGTAGGATTTCGCCCGTAGCATTTCTCAAATTTGGCTTTATTTGTTTTAAGCTAGAAAATGTACTTTCTACAGAGACTGTAGTAACCGCTAATGTTCCTAAAATAATATATATTGAGATGACCCTAGCTATGCAAATCTATAAAATTTGCTTAATCCCAAAATTACTCTAGCTGGGCATCCATTAATTAACATGAGCCTCCTCAGTGTTTAAAAATTTTGTAAACCAAAATTGCTCAAATTTTGTTACCTTGAAATTTTCCAAGTGCGCGCTCCACATGTGCTATTATGCAGCTGGCTTCAGTACGCCTAGTCAAATTTGCTGTGATGTATTTCACGCATCGACCAAAATTCTCACCAATTCTTCACTTTTCATTTTTTATTTCTACAATTTGCACTGCACTTTGTCACAATTAAAATAAAAAACCTCAAATCAGCTTAAGTTATTTTCTTACTTTATTAACATTCAAAATTAATTTATTATTGCGGGTATGACTTTTCATTCGCTTGACTATTCGAGCTTTAGGCCTGAGCCTAAGTGTCCTCTTTCAAGCCGTACGCTCTTCATTCTCCCCTCCTTCTTTACAATTCAAATCTTTATTTACAGCATGTTTATAAATAAATAATTTCAAGAAATAAAATCTAAACTTCAAAACCATTTTACAAAATAAATAAATTATGGTTTCGAAACACGACAATATATTTGAAAACATCAATATTGAACTGATTAAGAACTTCCATTGTATATTTTGGAAGCTTTCCTTCAAGGTTTTTTTAATTCTGATGCGAAATCAGCCATTCGCCTTCAAATATAGTATCATTAGTGTCTTGAAAATGATTTATATAGAAATTTATACATGGTTTGTAGTCATTGTAAAATTACGAATTAATAATTTTGAGGAGGGGGGTTAGACCCCCCACTTGGCTACGCCTCTGCCTAGTATTGTTCTTAATACTTTTCTCTCGAATACACGGAATTCTTCTTCTTTTTCTCTTTTCATGCATATAACTTCAGCCGTGTAAGTAATTACCGGCCTTATTAATGTCTTATAAATCTTTATTTTGGTTTTTTTTTGATATTTGATTTTTCATTTCTCTCAACAAGTGTTTATTCGCGTGGTATGCTCTATTGCCAGCCCGTATCTTTGCTTTACTTTCGCATTTTTGTTATTCCTGGAGTTAATGGGTTCAACAAAATAGCTGAAATCTTGCACGTGTTGGAATACATCGATGGAGATCTGACAAAACAGCGTAAGCAACATTTAACATATTTTAGCACAAAAATCTGATTTATTCGTAATACAATAGAGATACCAATAAGCGGTTTTCACTATCGTATTCAGTTGGAAATTTATAATTTTTACAATAATAATAAATATTTTTATTATAAAGTAAACTATTATTACAGGCACTTTGAAGGCGTTTACGTATTTTTGAAATTTTTAAAGACGCCTAAGTTATATTTAGATGGCATTTACGTTTTTCTTTTCTATATAAACTTGTTCAAAGTGGCACTTAGATGGTGATTACGTTTTTCTTGTTTTTATAAGGGTTTCAAAAGTAAGGTGTTTTACGTAAAAGCATTGCTTTTTGGTAGGTAATGAAATTATAACGTATTTATCCAACAATAAATAATTACAAGTGTACGAAACTAACAATATATTTATTATATCAAATTTTTAGCATAAACCAAAAAATGCACAAAACACTTTTTCGAAAACTAAAATGTTTAAGTTATCACAATATATAAATACACTGTATGTATATTATCGCAAACGTTTTCACCATACTATGGCATCATCAGGCGATGAACTAGAAGGAGAAAGGAGGAAAATCCGTATTTATCGACAAATTGCAAAAGAAAAGTGGAAGGGGTAAGAGGAGGAGGTAATTTTAAAAAAAGTAATTATGTGTGAATTTACTAGAGGGTCGTGTAAATTTAAAGAGAAAAAAGAAAAAAAGGGGGGAAAAATGTAAGTAGATGTGAGGTAAGTTAAAAGGGGGGGAAGTATTATTTATTAAAAATGTTTAGTAGGGGTGAGTTATTTAAATCAGATTGACTATTAAGTAATGAAGATGAATATTTTAATTTATTAATTTCCATAGCTTCCAAAAATTCCAGTTTTTTACTTTTTTGTGCAACGTGTAAAATTTCGTATTCCCCTTGTTTATGGTTAGTGTCTATTAAGTGTTTCGCGAAAGTCGATTTTCCATCTGCAAGTCTGTGGGATCGAGTGTGTTCATCAAAACGTGTTTTAAAAGATCTACCGGTATGACCAATGTATTTTTGAGAACACTCACAAGTGAGCTCATAAACCCCTGATTTAGTTAACATGTCTGATTTTGATTTCGCGTTATTAATAAATTTGTTGAGTTTATTATCTGTTTTAAAAGCAATGTTATAATTGTTATTTTTTAAATATTTTGCAATTTTGTTTGATTTGATTTTATCAAGAAAAGTAATGATATTGAAATTCGCGTTAGTTTTTTTAAAAATATTGGGATATATTAAGTTTGATAGAATTTTTTGTTTAATTTGGCGTAATAAGTTATCAATAAGAGTGACTTGGTATCCATTAGAGATCGCGATATATTTAATTCTGTCTAATTCTTTTTTAAAATTTACGGTACTTAAGGGAATTCTAATTAAGCGATTGAGAAAAGCGCGGAAAGATGCAATTTTATGTGTAAAAGGATGTGCGGAGCTATTAGGAATAATTATATTACTTTCTGTAGGTTTATGGAAAATGTCAAAAGAGTGTTTATTATTGTCTTTAATAATTGTGAGATCTAACGCCCGGTTTTTCAATCGTTGGTTAACTATTAGTTCATAGTTAACTATTAGTTAGGTTAAAAATTACGTTTTTCAATTACAGGTTAACGTAAAGTGTTGGTTACGTCGTGATTATGTTTACCAACACTTGGGGTGTGGGTTAACTATAGGTTGGCGAATTACTAATGGTCGTAGTACACCATCATATTTTACATGTAAATATACATGTAGATGTTGAATGTAGCGTATACTACACTAAAATTGCACTTGTATTTATACATGTATTTCTACATGCAAAAATTGACGGAATAGAACAGGTCCTATTTTTGAAGGTCATACACGTGTATTTCTGGTGACTATTGGGGATTTTACACTTAGGAGTTGGCGTTTCACTTGTTGCACTTAAAATAAAATGGAAACGCAACTGAAATAAGAAATTGGTGACAGTTCTCTTAGTGATATTTTATTTTTCCAACTATAGCCAACATTACTATTTTAAAAACTATATCATTTTTAAGATGTAAATATGACAGTGTACTACAATACAGCGTACATGTAAATTTACATGTATTTTATCATATATTTTTACATGTATAAATATAATGGTGTACAACCGCTTTAACACTTTATAACCGTAAATTGTGACAGTTTTCATGGTTTTCATTCAGAAAAATTCAATAAGTTAATTAATTTTTTGAAATTATTAATTTTGTTATCTATAAATTATTACGATTGCGATATTAATACGTATAGGATTGATAAAGAAATAAGAAGGTCAAAAATAATTCGTTAAAGGCCTAAGTTTGGTAAAGAATACAATGGTACTGACTTTTTTAATAGATTTCGACTTACGCAAAGAACATTAGAAAATATACTAGAGGAGATGAAGAATTTAATTTATTATACTAGTCAATAATAATAGGCGTTATATTAATAAACATATTTTTACTCTAGAAATCATTGCCTTCTGCTCCAGACCAACTATTGGTAACGTTGAATTGGGAACTGTCAGACAACGATCATCACGAATTTCACAATTTCAACTGCACTATAGGAAAGAGGACACTTTTCTAAGCATATTAGAACAAAAAGTTTTGCAGTTCATGCATTAGTTCTCGAAAAAATCGAATTTGAAAAATTTAAATTTACATGTATTTTAGATACACCTTTTAAGACGGCTGCATGATTAGCCGATTTTGTGTAAGGCAAAAAACTTAAAAAATATCCCTGAAAAATGACAGAACTCGCTAAGGGTGGAACTCGAAGCCATAGAACTCGACCGGGTATTGACATCGATTGACTATAACATTAAGAGTATATCAAAGCACTCGTACCGTTAACAAAATGAAGTGTAATGTAGAGCAGGGACTCGACGTGCTAGTTTACTGCGACGCGACTCGTTGCAACAGGGTGTATCGGATTACAACGACTTGCTTTTATATAACTTTAAAATGCCGTTTCTTCGAAAACGAATGCATGGACCGCAAAAATTTTTGTTGCATTATACTCAGAAAATTGTGATCTTTCTTATAGTGCAGTTGAAATTTTGATATTCAAGATGATCGTTGTCTGACAGTAACCTAAAACTGTATTACGAGTAAGTTTAATTCTTACAGGTTTGCGACCTCAATATATAAAAATTCCTCAAAATGAAGAAGTGCTGAAAATTCGACAAGATTTTTATAGTGTCGCCAAATTTTCCAAATGCATAGGTGCATTGAATTGCACACATGTGAAAATACAGTCACCTGGATGTGATTATATACTGAAATTTTTCGTAATAGAATACTAACAAAACAAATTTCTTTTATTAATATTGTTAAATGCATTCTCAACTCAGGTCTAAATCGCATCTTTCTCTTTCCAAGTAAAAGCACCAGTTCTTTCGGATTCTATAACATTTTTATGTTGCTCTACAATAGTAACTAAAAGTTTTTCTTTCTCTTGAGTAAAATTGAAGGCACGTTATTTACTATTTGCTTCCATATCAGAAGAATAATACTTATATCGATAGCATTATAATTATTTATTTTGTAGGTATTTGTTTATACCAAATATTTCAATATAACTATTAATAAAAATCTAAAATTATCATTGCTTATCGTTTCGTAACAGATTCTAATAAAAATGAAAAACAATTATTATTATGAACACCAATAAATACAATCATACAACGACACCTGTCAACCTACTGCCTACATTCAAATATTTAGGGTTATAATCACGTTTAATAGTTCAGGGGCCCTATTCTCGAACTCACACGATTTGATTCGCATACGCAAATACGTTACTTTCGCATGAGAATAAATAATTGGTATTCTCGAGCAATCGTGTGCGAATGCTTTCGCATGAGAATCACACGACTTACATCGTGTGATACTTACGCATGAGAATTTTGGTCGTGTGGTGATCGTGTGCGATCACATCATGACATTTCGAGGTATTTTAGTTTATTTTGGTAATAATAATTAGCTTCTATGTGATTAATTTTCTAATTAATTTCATTTGGATTTTATTTACTCAAATTTATTTTATTTAACATTACATACTACCACACCATCCACTTCTTTTCCTATTTTCTATTTATTTATTTAGAGTTTAGATTTTGATTAGGTACTAACTACTACTGCTGTTTATTTATAATTATAAAGATTAAGTAAGTACGTACATCGTATTTAAAGTTATATTACTTGAGATTGTAATCGTACTAGTATAATGTCCTAGCTGTGAAAATATTAGGTTTGTTCCAACAAGCAGTTCTCTCTCAGTTCTAGAACTATACGTATGCTCTTTAACCAAATTTCATGGTATTAAAGATCATTTTGGTTAAAATTTGAACTAAGGAGCATGCGTACAGTCCTAAAACTGGAGAGAACTGCTTGTTGGAACAAACCTATTTATTGTTCAAAGCATGGCAAATTTTGATGAGTTGGCAATATTATCTACGATTGAGACGGTGGAAGAGGCTGAAATTTCTGCTGAAGAAATATGCAAACAATCTCATCTCCGAAGTGATCCTATTGAGCTATCACAAAAGCAACTTTTTTGTTTGTTTCGCCAGCCTAAAGATCTAGCTCGAGAAGTTATTGATATGATTAAGTAGCACCATGTAGAACTAAATGTGGACGTACATGAACGTGATCATTGCTTTTTTCTGTCTCGCAGACACATTGCCAACCCGGCTTTTCTTTGATTTCGGCATTCGTTACGAAAGTTATAATCGTAAATAATTTTAATTCAATTTAAAACTTCAAAACTGACCTTTGAAATTATTTAACCTATAATGATGCTGTAATGCTATTGGCCGAAATGTATATGTTCGTATGATTTAAGCTACGACTCTACGTAAGTACGCAATACAATTCGTGTGCTATTCGAGAATACCGATTTTAAGCGATCACAGATTCGTGTGCGAAACTTATCATGCGAAAAGTTTCGCATGAGAATCAAATCGTGTGAGTTTGAGAATAGAGCCCCAGATGTACAGCAAACTAGAAGTTACCTTACCAACACTTAAATATAAATTGAAAAACGCAAATAAATCGTAACTATAGGTTAATTTGAAAGTGAAGGTAACCAAACTAAAAAGTTAACCAACGATTGAAAAACCGGGCGTAAGTAATTGATTTTATTGTTTACTTCTATTTCTTTAGTAAATTTAATATTATTTGTTGTATGTTGATAAAGTTAAAAAGTTGATCTAATTGTCTGAGGGAACCATTGAAGCAAATAATAATATAATATAATCGAGGCCGAAGGCCGAGATCGTAAACCGAAGCCGAGAATAGAAAAAGTAGTTTTCCACGAGTATCGAACAATATTTTTTCTAATTATGTTTTAAAAAGAACCAATAACATTTCTCATTTCTCAAGAAAAAAGATAGTAGGCGTTTATACTATAAAATTTTTGTATTTTGCGGTTGGTAGCCCATTATAGACAGTAGGTAGGTCATAGATAGTAACCATTACAACGTGAACAGCCCAAGCAGCACAAAGCCGTCAAAAATGTACATATACGGTATCGATATTTTCATAACGGTACGACATTGATTTGCCCAATTTATCGTTACTGTTTTAAGGTGTCATTTGTGTAATGATACGGTACAGATATTTTCGTAACGGTATAGCATTGATTTACTACCGCTTCAGCCGTTTACATCGTAAATGCTGATTAAATAATTAAAATTTATAGTACAAATTTAAATAAATATTTAATGTTATCTTAATATACGGTAAATAAATAAACGATTGGCGCAAGTCAACGATTAAACATCGAATTTCTAAAAATTACAGAAATTAATTTTTTAAATTATTATTGAATATTTTTTAATTATTTATTTTAATTAAAAATCAGTGCCTATTAGGAACGTAAATTTTATGTACCCAGACGACACTGTAAATTTATAAATATTCCGTTCATAAAAAATCAACACATAATATGTTCATAAGCATCATAACTGATTCACCAATTTAGTAACGGCAAATTGGGCAAATCAATATCTTACCGTTACGAAAATTCTTGTACATTAATGTACATAATTGATACATCAAAACAGTAACGGCTAAAGCGGTAGTAAATCGATGCTATACCGTTACGAAAATATCTGTACCGTATCAGTACATAAATGCCACCTTAAAACAGTAACGATAAATTGGGCAAATCAACGTCGTACCGTTATGTAAATATCGATACCGTATATGTACATTTTTGACGGCTTTGTGCTGCTTGGGTTATGAACATTGATTTTTTATGAACAGAATATTTAGAAATTTACAGTGTCGTCTGGGTACATAAAATTTACGTTTCTAATCGGCACTGATTTTTAATTAAAATAAATAATTAAAAAATATTCAATAATAATTTAAAAAATTAATTTCTGTAATTATTTAGAAATTCGATGTTTAATCGTTGACTTGCGCCAATCGTTTATTTATTTATATTCAGATAATACACATTTATTTAAATTTGTACTATAAATTTTAATTATTTAATCAGAATTTACGACGTTGCTCAGCCATTGGGCTTTGGTTGATGATTGGTTCACTTCTCCTGGGTATGCATTTCTGAAATATCTGAAAATTTAACATTAAACACCCAAATAATATTTACTTACTTTTTTTTCGAACGGCGGTTGGATTCGAACCTGAACTTTCTATTTGAAAGTATAATACTTAAGCGTCACACCTACCAAGGATGTATAGGAAGGATATAAGTTTGATGTTGGCTAATTTCCATAACTATATTAATTCGGTTTAAAAATATCAAGGAATATAATTTATTACTTTAATTAGTACTACATCAGCTCACTGATAGTTTTGAGATAATAGAGATTTAAATTTTAGATGTACATTAAAAATCAGTAAATTAAGAAATATGTGTAATAAACGGAAGATCGTATAAGAAATATATATAATTCTTAAATAAACTTTTAAAAATAATATCTCTGAGAAAAAAAAATAAACCAAAAATTGCCAAAAATTGACTTATCTTGTTTGGTAGTAAGCCGACGACGTTCATTTATAAAAGATAATTTAAAACCACGTGTAATATTTTTTAAATTATGACAAGTAAATAACTGTTTTTATTTATTGTTATACTGTTATACGCGGCAGCAATATGAAAAGCCCGGTCTTAAAATTTAAGTTAATAATAATTTTTTTAGAGATGTATTACAATTACAACGCGTGAACCGCTGCAATCATTTATTAATTACAAATTTATCGATTTTTATCGCTTTTATCCAATTTTTATTACAATTTTTGCAATTTACCTCCGAGCAACATGCTGTAATTTCGATTTTAGACTGAATATTTTCATAGAAATTGATATTGTCACTTAATTTTGCATATTAGCTCCAGTCGAGACGATAAATCGACCGAAAGGCCGGCTCGAAATTTGACCACGTGGTAATAGTTATTCGTAAAAATAACGGTCAATCTGTAAATTTTTATCGAAATTGCTTGATTTTTGTAATTAGTAAATCATATACTTTGGCGTGGTAATAAAATTTTTGCATTTTTTGACAAAATTTTGTACGACCACGTTTTAAGTACTTAGCAAATTTCGATTTTCGCCTAGCAATGTCGCCGATTTCACAGGCAAGTCGCATTTATAATAATTTTATTTCACTTTTTTTGCGATTTTAGACTGAATATCTTCATAGAAATTGATATTTTTAGTAATTTTTGCATATAGCTCCAGTCAATATGATAAATCGACCGAAAGGCCGGCTCGAAATTTAACCACGTGGTAAAGTTATTCGTAAAAATAACCGTCAATCTGTAAATTTTTATAGTAATTTCTTGAATTTTGTAATTGACAGTAACAGCCCCGAGCCGAGGAAAAAATTGGAAAGTACAACCAAAAGTCTTAATTTTATTCTAACCTGAAATTTATGATGTGGTTCTGGTACTGCATGTACCAATGCCCTGTATAGGCATCAAAACCCGGTGATATAGAAACCTTAGATTTCATTAATTTTAATGGGTCATAAGTGGGGGTCATAAGCTTACCCAGTAACTTATTATATAACAACTTACTATGCCCTGTAAAACACAAATGTTATTGGTGCCCATTTCGGTCATATTGGCCAATCGAACTGGCGGTTAAATATACCTAAATTTATATTATTAAAATATCTTTAACTAACCCCCTCCATAGTGTCACGTTTTTATCGAAAAAATTTAGAGTAGCGCAAATTCAAAGAATAATCCGATACATTTCCGATAAGTGGTCTAACGAAGATTTTGTCATTTCTAAAAAATATAATATCAACAATGTATTTTTATTTAAAAAACAACGTTTAATAATTTGTGTAGCTAGGCTACCACGTGACAAATAAATTACTTATTTCTATCAAAATAAAAATTTTTAAAATAAAGATAATAATCAATTTAAAAAATTTGGTAAATTAACTACTTTTTCAAACACGAAAACTAAAACAAAAAATTTTAATTTTTTTCAAAATCATTTTTAAACAAGATCACAATGTAATTATTGTAACAAAACGGTACCGCTAAAACTGCATTTATACGATACGGTTAAAACTGAACACAAACGGTACCATATGTTCAAATATATTGTAGTCACTAAAGTTTCAATAAATATTCGATACATTTTTGGGTCAGTTATTATGATGGTCTATTGGATTTTTTAATTTTCATAAAATATATTAACAATTTATTTTTATTTAAACAACGTTTAATAATCTGTTTAGCTGGGCTACCAAGTGACAAATAAAATACTTATTTTTATTAAAATGAATATTTTTAGTTAGATAAAAATAATAATCAATTTAAAACAGTTATAAATTATTTATTCTTTTAAACACGAAAACAAAACAAAATATTCTGTTAAATAATGATATCAAAATAGTTAAGATAAAATCATAACTATTTAAACTGCACTTAATAGTTATCAAACCGGGAATGTAAAAATCGTAACTATCAATTCATAATATAGCTGTACATATTAGCTACTGCAATTTTGGTACGGAAACGCTAAGTTTAAAACTGCATCTAAACGGTATCATACGTTCAAATATATTTTAGTTACTAAAATTTCAATACATATCTGATACATCATTTGGCTTTACAATAACGGTATGAAGTTATATGCATTGAAACTATACTGCAACGGTACAGTGAAAATATGAATGAAAACTTATGTGCCGCTTAAGTACCTTTTTGATACTAAAATTTCAGGTATGAAAAATTATGTACCGCTTAAGTACGTTTTTGATACTTAATTTTCAGGTATAAAAATATATGTACCTATTCGTTAAACTTCAATACTATACAGATACAAAACCGACGTTGGTGTTGCTTGGGAGGTAAGTGACCACGTTTTTTTTATGGTTATACAATTTGTGTTTCTAGAATACTAGCAAATATGTCAGATATGTCGGAGTATTCGGATGTTGAGGAATCTACGGCGTTGGCGGTTGAAGCTCTAATTTCACAGAAATCCAAAGGAAAATATAATAAGGCGTACCTGCAATTTAAAACGTGGTGCAAGAGGGGTACCTTGAGCACTCTGTGCAAAACAAACTACAAGTTGCTATTAAAATTTTAGGTGGCGGTGATGTTAATTTTGGAGTGTCCACGTCGAAAACTGATCCAGGCGCAGTTAACACTTTTAATAATTGTTCTAATGTAACCGCTAATGTATTGAGATGTAATTTATTCAAATTATTTAATTTTAATTTTTTTTTCAAAAATGTCTTCTAATTAAAATAATAATGCCTTGAATTTCAATTTTCGTTGCAATAAATATTCAAAAATGGTAAAGTTAAATTTATATACGATACCGGTATCGCAGTCCGGCTTATCATTCACAATTTGTGTTCCTTGAATAAATTTTAATTTTATATGAAAATATACTTTAAAAAATTCTACTTGCATCCAAAACAATTTTTTTAATTAATAAATCCAAATTCTTCCAATTCTTTTTATCTCTAATTATCTTCCTATGCTTTCGTTGAATTTTATTTTCCAAAAATCGTTCACACTGTCTTCAAAATTAATTTAATCCGACTACAAATCTTAATAAAACACTCTTCATCCATAAAAAAATCACTTTTATATTTCAAAAACTACAGAACTTATCAAATATTTCTCGGACTCACAAATCATACGTCCATCACGTCGACCATTTTTGGCAAAAGGCCTAAAAATCACTTATATTTTAAAAACTACAAATCTTTTCAATAATTATTCAGACTAATAAATTAACACGGCCATCACGTCGACCATTTTTTGGCAAAAGGCCTTGAATTTCCGGTGATTCGTCCCCACCTTGCTAATTTTACAATCTTACAACTTAAAATCAATTTAAACACAACTTAAATAAGAAAATGAATTTTTACCAAAATGTATAGGGTGGGTCCGAATCACTTTTGAAACATGACAGTATATTATAAATAAAGTAGATTAGAACTTTTTCTTTCTTTCCCGCACACTTTCACAAGTGTTTTGTCAAATTTCCATCGACATACCTAGTTACTGCAAATCAGGACAAACTAGAATTAGAAACTTCAAAATGACTTGTATTTGGAAATACATTTAAGAGAAATACCCAATCTAGACAATGTGGCACAAAAATTAAAGTCTTGCTTTTTTAATTCAACATATTTGGCGGAAACCAGATTTTCAAATATAAATATTTTAATATCAAAAATTAATTTTTTAATTTAAAAAATGATATTAAAATTAAAAAAAAAAACTTTTCTATTTCATACAACTTTCTTTTTCGAATAATAAATTCTTATTTATATTATTTATTTCAGGTAAATCTTGTTGATGAATTTGACATTCTTCAAATTGTGGGTGAAGGATGGTTCGGAAAAATTCTTTTGGTAGAACATAAAGCAACCGATACAGAAATGGTTCTTAAAGCTCTCCCAAAACCTTATACTGCACTTTGTGATTTTTACAGAGAATTTCATTATAGTCTTTATCTAGGCATTCATAAAAATATTATAACTACTTATGATGTTACGTTTGAAACTCCAGGATTCTATGTATTTTCACAAGAGTATGCTCCTTTAGGTAGGTATACCACATTTAAAATATATTTAATAGAAATAAACTTTACAAATAAATTACAAGTAGATATGTATATCTACTGTGATATGTAGTTGTGTGGTATTTGTGATGTGTCGATTACTAATTGATTGTAAATAAATCATTAAGTTGGTAAGCACGAACTTATAAATATAAATATATAACGTGTTGCTTATGATGATGATGGGCTAAGGTGAGCCAAGTTAGTGAAGGTTTCTAAGATTTCGGTGTTTACAAACTCTCAGACAAATCACGTGAAGGGAAATCAGTTGAATTCGATGATGACCTTCTACATACATTTGTGGAAGTGCAACTTAAAGCTAAGTTTTGCAAGCGACTGCACTTGCAGTACTGCAGAACCTTGCATAACTGCTTTTCTGCAATATTTATCATGTGGCTTGTTAGCCGATGCAATTGAAGCGTAGCACAGGACTGCAAAAGCAATATAACGTCGCTTCACGACGGATCATTATTCCCTGCTTATTTGTAACTAGCAGAAACGGCCGCCTTACTTTAACCGTCCGGTCAATAACCGGATACCCGGGTATCCATTTTAGTTTCGAAGGTAGAATTTATTAACTTCTCTTTAAAAAAATGTTATGACCGCCCGGATTCCCAAAGTTGGAGTAGTTTGACATCAAGTTTTCGTAGAAAATTTTTGTAATCAATTAATCAATAACAGTTATTAACCATCAAACTCGATACCCTCTCCGTTCAACGACCGGTTACCCGGGTACCCAATTTGTTATTATGTATAAAAGGCGGCTTTATACACACTGAAAAACCGTTTATCAAAGTATTTATGTATCTTGACTTGTGAATAAATAATAATCATCAATATTGTTTGTAATTTCCTTTATTTAAACAATTTTTATTATAAATAATAGTAAAGATAGTAGGCAAAAAAACATTAATCCGCTTTATTTTTCATTTTAGTTATTTTTTTCTTTTATTTATAAAATAACACAGTACCGTATAAAAAAAAACAAATAGATTTAATTATTTCGTACACTTCTGGAATGTCTTAGTTGAAATATAATGTTCATCACAAATAGGGAACTCACATACCGAACATGATTTTCGCTATGGAGGCAAACATGGCATACACCAATAATCTTTTTCTTTCCGGTTGAATCGAACTGTGCCTGTCGTTTCGAAGATGTAGATGCTATTGGTTGTGCAAATTGATTTATAGCTTGCTCAAAAAATCTCACAATCGCCACTTTCGTTGTAAAATGCCTCATGATTTGTGTATTATGCGAACGATTTTCGACGAATGGAGTACACAGCTCTCTGCCCAGTTACCGATAAAATAATCGTCGTTCATAAGATTTTTTCGAAAGCATATTATTATTCTCATAATAAAGAATATATGTTGCAAGGAAGGCGACATCGAGAATATTATAGAAAAATGCTAGAAGCCACTTTCGAGTTGATCTTTTAGTAGTATATCTCCCAAGCATTTTATCTATCGTGTCCACTCCAGCTTTTGACTAGTTATAAAATTCAATAATTTTGTTTTTTTTTGCACCATCAGCAATCTTTGCTTTCTGATGCATTGATGATAGCATAATCACGGCCTTCTTTTTTTTTGGCACATAACTACACATGGTTACTTTTTTATGAAAGCCTAACACAGTAGATAATTCTTCTCGTGTTTTCAATGCAATAATTGCTGGTGGAATGTACGCCTTATTTTTCTTTAAAGTGTCAACAATTGTTAAATTTCAGATTATTAAAAATTTTTCCAATGGCAGTGTAGTGAAGTAATTATCCATAGTAATGTTTGAGTCTAAAGTAGCTGGACAGAATTCAAACTGTAACTAATTAAAAAAAGTTGGTTATAGAAATCTTAAAATTAATTTTTTATTACAAAACCACAATACAAATGAAACACACACACAAAAAATTAAACACAAATTAAACACATTCAGGTTAGTAAAAATTTTTCCAATGGCAGTGTAGTGAAGTAATTGTCCATAGTAAACCGGATCTTTTGTACGGAGCCACCAAATCTTTAACGACTCTCTCGGCAACGTTTTTCTCACGACCGGCACTGGATTTTCCAGTGTAAATCTGTCCGGTGAGTGGATACAAATTTTCAGCATCACATATCCACCATACTTTGATTCCATACTTGGCTGGCTTTGATGGAATATACTGCGTAAATTTAATTCGATACGTGATCATTATCAGATTCTTCTGCTTCGAATATTTCATCATATAAATGTTCTCCTCTCTGGGAACGCGTATTTCTATTGGAATAAGTTTTCAGTTTATTATTTAGATACCTACTATTTTTTTAAATATTTAAAATATAAAATAATTTACTCGAAAATAAAAGAAGGAAATCACGCCTTACCGTCGAAAACTTGATGAACTATCTATCGTATTTATACTCAATGCGATTGTTTATTTATAATATTAATAATTTCAAATTTTTATTCTCACTTTCACAATAAATTTGTACTGTATAATTTTTTTCTTTTCACTGAGCTTAAAAAAATTTCTATAGAATCTGCACGGTTCCAACACGATGTTACGTCTGACGATCGTTCTTCTTTGTTGTTCTTTGCAAAGGCATCTACCACTCACGTGACTGTGCAGTAGGGAGGTACTTTGGCACCAGATGACTGTGTTTTGGGATTGCTATTTTTATTTCATATTCCATGAAACCGGCCGTCTGAACGCTTAGCCATGTGGCGCGCAGTAGGTGGATACCTGGGTAACCGGTTATTGAACGAAAGGTGAAAGTTTGGTTATTGACCGGACGGTTAACGCTTTTATTTAACACACGCTAAATAAATAATTTAATAAAGCCTATATTACTCGGCGATAATGTAGCTATCTATCAGTGAAAGAATTTTCAGAATCGGATCATTAGTTCCGGAGATTACCCCTGACACACAAACAAACAAATTTTATTTCTTTATAATATTAGTATAGATTTCTGCATAGTGGTTTGCTAAGAACAGCGACTGCAGACGTTCAACACCTACCCATATTTAATTATGAATCATATACGATGGTAAATCATTTATTTATTAAGTGGCACTTTACCACATAGAAATTTCACTTTACTATATAGTAATGTCATTGTCAATAAAAAAAACTATTGGATAGAAGATTGTTTATTTAGGTATCACGTCAAAACGCCGTCTCCAAAGACGCGGTTTTAAGAACGCCGTTTGAAAGATGTCGTCCTCAAAGACGACGTTGCAAGAACGCCGTGGAAAATACGCTGTCACAAAATGGCCGTTGCCCAATAATGCCGTATGGCAATACCGCCGTCACAAGATGACCGTGCCCAATTACAATTTTACGATATTTGTGTAAAATTTTCGTAATCTAGTAACCAGACACGGCTTTATTTATTTACATAACAACAGTTAATTTTTATTTTTTGATTCGAATTTTTTTGTAAGTTATATAATAATAATTATAAAAGTGAGATTGTTAAGTTTTCTAGTTTAAATAATAATTTTGTACTTTTAATATACATAAATGTATAAGAATAATTCCGATATTTAAATAAACAATCTTCTATCCAATAGTTTTTTATTGACAGTGACATTACTATACAATAAAGTGCCACTATCTATGTGCTAAAGTGCCACTTTATTAAATGATTTTGAATTTAATAAAACAGCACATTATTAGTCAAAATGCAAAAAAAAAAATTTTTTAGAAAATTACAATTTTTTTGAAAATGTTTGATTTGTGATAGAAAAGACCCTTTCATATTGTACGGTGACAGAGTTATAATTATATTTACCTATATTTTTTATATTTATATTTAGTAAGAGTCAATATTATTTATTTTATTTTGCAAATAAACAATGTTTAGCACAAAAAAAGTGTGATCGAGTTAATGAACAGATTAGACAAGATGGAGCCAGATGCAAATCGAAGCAAATCTTTTTTCGGGATGCTTCAACTTCTACTAACGTTGAGATTTTATGCAACGGGGTCCTTCCAACAGCTTTTGAGGACACACAGGATTGTGTGTACCCACTACGTCAGTCATCATCATCTTTGCATGTGCCGTGCTTCATAACAGTAAGCTAACTGCAAGATAAAGACGAATTCAATGATGTAAAAGACATAGAAAAAGCAGAAATGAACATTCCATTCGCTTAAAACAAACAAAATAATTCAAATATAAAGTGTACGCACTGCATTAATACGCAGTAATTTTAAAAACTTTTATAAATAAATTTTTTTATTGTTTTATGAGCACAAATTCATTTATTATCATATTAACAATTTATTATCACCAATAATTACACTGTGAAATACAACAAATATTTTTTCCTGGAGTATATTTCTATTTCATTTATTTTCAATATAAGAGGGTTGCTTCCTCAAAAACTAAAGCGAAACTAAACTAAAGCAGACAGTGTTCCCCTGCGTTATCATTATTTTTTCAATCGTAATTTAATATTAACCATTAAAATTAAGCTTACTGTTATGTACTTTTAATTTTAATTGTACTTTTAATTAACACTGCACTGAACCTCATTTTATGATAACTTTTGAACTAACGAACTATTATGAACAACTTATATAATAAAAACTAGGCGTGGTTATCGTTTCGGGAGTACCAATATAACCATATTACACATAATCGGAGATTAACTAATTATAGATTAGAAAACGTTGCTGCAACCCATTCAAAATTTAACAACTGATTAACTTTAACACGTGTTAACTAACACAGGTTAAAGTTAATGTTGCTGAAACCGGGCATAAGTCTTTCAGCCAATTTGAACCAAATTTGAGAGTGTTCTTAAAATCACTTTGCTTCAATTAAAAATTGAAAAAATGTTAAATAATATTTAATTTATTAAAATAATTTTTATTAAAGTATTTATTGAAATATTGTATTTATATGTGATTCTTAACAGCATTAGGACTTTCTAGTAACTATCATTAGTTACTTACCAAATTTATATAATTATAAACAACTGTCATTTTGTAAATAGTTTAAGTTTTAGGTTAGAAATAATCTCTTATTAAGAACTTGACTGGCGAAATTTTGCCAATTAAATTTTAACAAGAGATTAGTGTTAACTGACTTTTATGAAACTCAAATTTGGACTTAATGGTAGATTATCTACTTAATGCTTTGTTAAGAGTTTTATGAAACCGGGTATTACCCACTTGAACTCCGATTATTATTTCTGTGCAAAATCTTGTGTTTGCAGCACACACACACTGAAATGGAATGTTAAACTGAAGTTGAACGCGATAGAAGACTTCGGGATGAAAAACAAGAGAGGTTCAATATTTTTGAATATAAACAAATAAAAAATACCCATATTTTTACATATAAGATTTTAATTACCCTATTCAGTCGCTTTAGTTCAGATGTTTAGTACTAATTGAATAGCACATCAATCGGATTGAGCGTTAAACAAACTAAACCCGAGCAACGCCGGGTACGTCAGCTAGTAATATATAAACGTATAAACTTAGAAAGAAGTGCCTTGTATATGCATAATTTGCCAGCGGCAAATTTTAAATAATATTTAAACTGCGCGCCTTCATTAACCAATGATTTATAAATTTAATTTTACTGCTTCCAAACATGGCATTATACGTTGGTTTCCAAATGTTTTAGTAATTATGTACCATATCGTAATCGATCATCGGTAAATTATCTGCGTCTGCTTTTACGTATCCGCTATCCATTTTGATTTAATATGGAAGTTGACAAATAACAAAGGTGAAACCTTTTCAAAGTTAATTATTTTCGATTTTTTATTCCTACCCTACCAACTCACGCAAAATAGAAGTGACAACTTAGCTGCTTTTTCAGCGATTGCATCAGACAATCCTCTCTACAGTTAAGTCACTTACGTCACTGCTCTAACAATTTCGAATTTCAATTTGAATTTTCTTATATTAATTGGACACAAAAACTTAAACTATACTATAACTATAGCTCCAATTTAATCACTATATACGGGGAACTGGTGTAAAATTGAAGTGAATGGCTAATTGCAGAAAGGGGACATGTCACATTTCCAAAAATGTTCAGGAAATAAAAAAAACTGTGTGATTACTTAAAAGTCAATCTTTTTTATTCAAATTTTTGGCAAGACATGCCTTAGAAGATCTACTTCGAATTAGGATATAATGCATTTAATTTTTGTTTTCTCAATTAGATCAACTGCCAAATTAGAGATATGGACATGTGTCTTTTCTGCAGTAAAAGACAAAAAAATTATTTTTTTTTAAGTATTTTATTAAAAAATAGTAAAAATACAGTATTATTCATCGTTGTCTTCATTGTCTTTAATTGGCTACGCTGTAATTTCTTTCCAAAATCCTTCATAAGCACCTGGGATGAATTTGACCGTATTTTTTATATCAGCCATCTTCTTTTTATTAATTAATCGGATTCAGATAAATTTGCGTTTTTAATGACACCAATGTATTTATTTAATATTATGAATAATAGGTTAGAATAACATGTACTATGTTTAACCGACAGACTAGCAGTTTGCTATCATTTTACTGCAAAAAAAATTATATGTCCTGGACAAGTCCCGTTTATGTAGTAACTGAATTCTTTAACAGCTCACAGTATCAAGGGGAATAATATAAGATGTTACATTTTTGCAGTACATTGTGCGTTTAGGCATCTAGATTAACAAAATATCATAATTTCAATTTCATAAAAAATGTGACATGTTCCCTTTCTGCAGTTAGCAATTCAAGTATAGGCTAACGTAGAATTACTTGGTGCATCGATTGAGACTAATTTCAGCCTGTAGCAAACTCCAATAAAAAAGTTACAAATTTATTTAATTTTCAGGTTTGAGAATTACTTATGATTTGCCGACTTATTAAACGTTACTAATGTCAAATTACTATTAATTTATTATTAATTAAAATAGTATATTTAAAAGTCGATTTAGTATTTCTAATTTAGATACACATTAAAATTTGTCAAAAAATTCAAATGTATTAAAGGTTTGCAGTACTTGTTTGGTCCACTGTAAAAAAGTGATTATGATTATGGTTTACAACTTTAGCCACATTCCTCGTAAAGTGTCTTGTAGTTATCTGTTCGATAACTTTAAAAGTGAGTTTTAAAAAAGTTGGGTATATTCAAATAAATATATCTGTCTTGTAACTACTTGCAACTTATTACGCATAGTTGATGTTTTCTTCGAGATAGTATAATATGGAGTAAGAGATAGCGCTATTATATTCTCAAGATAGGAAGAGATAGTATTTTGCCGTAATTCTGACAGCTGAAGTTTGAAAATTTTTACAAGTAATTTACAGCCGCGGTCATAATAATAAGGCACTCTATAAAATCACGAATTTTTAACCTTTTCAGGGTACACTATAGTGTACTCGCATTTTATTAAATTATTTTGAAGTTTATGATGACAAACTTATATGTTAGATAGCAATAATTTTTTGAAAGAAAGAATTATTGAATTTCTCGTCGTTCTTTCATTGAAAAATGATTGCTATTTAGCATTTAAGTTTGTCACCAATTTCAAAATAATTTAATAAAAGGTGCACACCCTGGGTTTGAAAGGGTTAAGTCATTGGCGCAGCCAGGATTTTATTATGGAGAGGGGGGAGCTAAAAAATGCTAGCTGTGCCGAAAGCAAAAATTTTTTGAAAAAAAAGTCGTGGTCGATGACCACGACTTTTTTTTACATTTTACCATGACAAAAAGTCATGGTCGTGGTCGAGTATAATTATTGTGTTACCACTATTACCTACCTTAAATTAAAGTAAGAATTAAAGTACAGAATTTTCTAAATAACTCAGGGCGAAAGATTTATCATTGATTTTTGTTGCCAATCTTTTTATTGTAATTTACCTATCCTTATTTTCAATAAATAGCAGTCATTAAGATTAAGAATTGAAACTGATTGCTAATTATCTATAGTAAAGTTATTTTGTATTTGAAATTTCAGTACACACTAAAAATCTGTTGACCACGCCCCTACCTGCGCCCCCCCTCCTTTGCGCTGGACCACCCCTGTTAGCTCTTAAGAATAACAGAGGCAGCATCTGAAAGTAGTGCTCATAGGCGACAATTTGATAAATCCGCCCTTGAAGGCCCGATTATGTCAGACCTAAATTAACTGGCTTGGCTGATTAGCTACCAACAAGTGCTACACTAAAAACAGTACCTAACTACAATCATATCGAACAGTCGAACACAATCATTTTTTTGTTTTTTTTTTCATTGCACCGGTAAAACAGCGGCTATGGTCATTAAAAAAAGAAAAAGTGTCTGGGAAAGCTATAGCTTCCTAGTTTCCCCCTTGGCTGCGCCACTGGGTTAAGTTATAAACTTGACATAAATATTTTAAACAGGTAGTTGTAACCCAGATGCAATAAATTATAATGCATGATTTAAAAATCATGTTAATCATGTTAATATATTTTGATCGTTATTCTGCATATCTTCCGTACAAATTCGTGAAATCTGTTTTTAGTATTGTATGAACGGCGATATATAATATTTTCGTCAATTTCGCCTAAGATCAGATAAATATCGTCGATAAGACACATTTTAAAACATTATAAAATACACAAAATACACACCATTTATAAATTTTAAGTTAAAATCTCACTTGTAACGTTTTATTTGGTACTCTAAGTGACTTGTAACTCATCTTACCCGTAACTCGTATTTACGAGAAGATTGCCGCTATTGGGAGGTGAATATATGTTTACTAATATCTAAGTTCCTTGTAACGGTATTGGCCACTTTACAAGGAGGTGAATATATCGGCCCTTAATAAACTAAATTAACAAAATACTTATTATTCACTAATAACAATTTTCCCCTAACCTAAGGTGACCATTTTTATGAAATGTAAAACCAGTACACGGAAAAATAGAGGACTTTTTTTTAAATATAATAAAATGTAATAAAAAATATAATCAGTGACGACGTCAGCATAAATTCTATGCCGGGGCAAAGTAAAATTAACAAGTTGGTACGTTGTGGAGAAGGGTGCACAGATCCAAGTGCCGCAGGCGATATTTTTGTAAAATTCAAGGTCAACAGCTCTTAGATTAACTTTAGCAGTTTAATAATAAGGAGTTAATAACAGATAAAACACTAAATTTTGTTATTTCATTTGATAATTAATTGTGTTACTTTTTAGTAAAATATAATTGAATGAAAATAATAAATAAAAATAAAATAGTAAAAGTTAAAAGTGTGTAATTTCCAGAAGAATTTGGGAATTCTTACCGGCTACCAGGGGCGACCACTTTTTCAACCGGGGAAATCGCCGTAACGGGGTAAAAAACTTTTTTATTTGAAAAATCTTTGACGTCATCTTGTGATAACAAAACTGTATGTGTTAAATTTATCAAGAAAATTAGCATGCAGGTCATAAGTCCACCTAAGTTTTGCGATTTTTTTATCTTTTTACTTCTCAACAAGCGAAAATAATCTCTATAAAAAAATTTTTGTGTCCTGGTTAACGGTCTTGACTAACCAGGACAAAAGTTCCAATACCAGTACTGTCCTGGTAAAACCAGTACGAATGGTCATCTTGCCCTAACCCCAATATTTACATGGTGACATAACATCTTTTAACTCTGTTTCTTGTAATTGTAATTGTAATTACGTGAAGCAATTTAAACTTTAGGTCCTAATAACTTTTAAACTAATTAAGATATCAAAATTCTGTCTGAGCCAAAAGTTTCTAAAAATCGAGATTTACAAAATAACGGAAGATCTAAAATTCAATAGTTTTTTGGCTTATTTGAAAAAAACAAAAAAACTTATCAAAAAAGGATATTCGTAAAGGTTTGTAATAATCTAATATACATTCTGTCAAAATTTCAAGTCAATTGGTCCAGCCGTTTAGAACTTATAAAAAGGTACTAAAAGAACAGCCTTATGTGCATGAAACATAATTGCGGCATTTGGTGATCGCGAGATCGAACCTCATGCAGAACAAGTTTTTTTAATGGCATTTTATAATTCATATGATGTCTATGTATGATGCAAAGCCGATCGTGCCTCTCTTTCGCTTGTTCCGCGCTCTCGCTCGAAAATTATTTCATTTATAATTAGAGCATGATTATAAAATAAATATAAATTTAAATACCTTTGTTAAAAACCATAGTAAGATAGTAGGGATATCAGGTTACCGTCTCTCCTTGATTCGTATTAATTTTTCTACACACGTTTACACTTTAAAAGCATTACAAAGTTTCTACACGTCAAGTCTGCTGTCTTTGCACAACACGGAATTTCTTTTCATGCGTTGGGATGGCAGGCTCAGAGAACAGCCATAACGCACTAGACTATCGAGGGTTAATGTAACAACATTGTTTTAATTCGTATTATCTGTTACAAATTGGGGTCGCTAGTATCGTAATGCCGTTTCACCTACTTTGCGATTTTTAAATAATTTAAAATTATTATTTCTATAACTAATTGTTCGTGATTATATTTAAACAAATTAATTAAATTAATTTTGCAAAAACTGTAAATAATATTTAAAAATTAATGTTTTTAACCAGAGTTTTAAAAATATTTATGTTTTAATGACAAGTTAACGCAATGCAAAGAAATATATTATTATATCAAGCAGGTTTTGGCGGGCTTTTCAAAAGCATCAGTTTCATGAATTCGGTTTATTTGTCCAATTCATCCTTTTAATAAGAAAGAAAATATAATTCATAATAAAACATAATTCAATTCAATTCATTTCTTATGAGGTTATCACGTAAAATTATCGTCCGTAAACCGACTTTACAGACAATCCGAGTGCCACGTGTTTTTCTTTATAAAATTAATTTTTACATGTTACATAAAATTGAAATAAATAATCTGTAGTTTCGTACGCTTCTATAGCTAAAAAATTTGCTGAGTTGATTTGCGTGATGACTTCATTTTCATAAATAGAAAATAACTTAGAAAAGTTTTAGAATATTTTTAAGTATTTTTGTGGTATTAAGTAGTATGTGATGTTATAATAATTAAACCTAACCGAACTGCAAATATTGCGTCTAGTTCGTTTTGTATCGTTTTTGAAGTATCTTTAAATAATTTTGCTTCTTTTATATTATGCACGCCAAGAACGAAATCGAATTCAGCAGCAAAATCGATTAAACCTAAACAAATACGATAATCGATAATATATAAAATAATCGAATATCGATAATCCCTAACACATTATAAGCAATTTCTTCATTTAAATGACTAAATAACTTCACCGCTAGTAACCCACGGAATTTTTTCTTTTTTTAACAACTAACAATAAAAACAAAATTGTTTATTAGTAATATGTATAATATTATGTGTTGTTCAAAATGTATATTAAATACATATTATTACATTATACATAATATTGCTATGTTTATTCTTGCTCATGACAGTAAAATCTTGAATTATCCATAGTTCGGGTAAAATTCATGTACAACGACTTTGGTCGAAACCATTGGGTTAAATAGGGAAATCATCTTAGAATTATTTTTAGCAAATTTCTTTCCAAGTCTTCATTGGAGGAGATTCAACTGAAAATAAAATGTTTATTAATTTATAAAGTAAATTTAGGCAACGTACCAGATATTTGTTATCAGAGAACCTTCAGCTACGTTTGGTCTGGCATTGCAAATTTTGTTATGGTTAAAGTCAATCTGGACATTCCAATATTGCAAAGTTGGATTGCTTCCACCATAAAAAAATCGTTGTGCTGAAAATTGAAAATATTAAACATGCTGGAGTGAAAATTGTATAAAATTTGTGTTTATTATTGTTAGGTTAAGAATAGATTTAAGTGGTTACATTTTGGGACGATTATATTGACCAAAATATTATAAAGGTGCGACGAAAGACGATTAGGTTCGCGAGTGTTCACGGGTTTGTGAAAAATTAGGATTTTTGTGGTGCAAATGCCTGTAAGAAAAGCGGTTGCATCGGAATTTAACAAAAAGTCGTTTGGACTTACGAAACAAGAGTCAAACGAGAAATGGAAAACATCATCGGAAAGAGCAGGAAATTCTCTTTAATTTAGGATAATTTGAAGATCCGATGATGAAAATTAAGAGTATAAGAAGAGATTCCATCCGAGAATGTGGACGGATCTGGACAATTTGAACTTTTTAATTGAAGCTGGAGTCCGACCGAAAACATTTAGGATAAGAAAATTTATACCAAAAGATGCAGGATTAAAAGTTAATGACTGTAGATAACTTTTAATCTCAAGTAAATTGTGTTGGTGGATACACCAAGTGAAATTAAGTACTTTTGTTAGTACAGAAACGCAAAATTTTGACATCCTATGAAACCGCGAATTATCATTGGCCGACGCGAAGATCATCCACCACCCTAAATTTTATAAGTGATTTAGTGGATTTTTATTGGTAAATGGCATTATCGATGGACATTGGTCAATCAGCCATAAAACGAATAATTTGGCCCGGATTCCGTATAAAAGGAGGTGCGTTTGTAAAAATAGAAGAGTTTGTTTCCAATTTTTGGACTGATTGCTGCGGGAGCTTCTGCCCGACAAATCAGCAAATTTAAATAAAGTACTTTTCGGTGATAGAAAAATTTGATGAAAAATTTTTTGATAATTAAAAATTAATTTAATTATTCATGTAGTGAAGTTATAATTGTCGAGCAATGGCAAAATTTAATAAAGTATTTTTCGGTGTTAGAAAAATTTGATGAAATTTTTTTTTGATAATTAAAAATTAATTTAATTATTCATGTAGTGAAATTATAATTGTCGAGCAATAGCAATTTAAATAAAATAATTACAAAAATTATTTACTATGAAAATTTACTTCCAATAACCAATAATTCTTCAAAGAAGAAGATGTTCATGGAGAAGATATAGTCAACTATAATTTCAAAAGGATTACGTGCAAATTTACCTGTTGGTTATGTGATAGTGCCGTCCTGAAATTTAAGTAATTAGGTTGTGTTGAAAGAACTTAAGAAGAATATACAAGGTAGATAAAACAATTTTGATTGTAAAAATGTTGTTTTTTTTTAGATAAAAACGTTTTTTTAGTTTAAGTTTTAAAAATATGTTGGATTAGGTTTATGTTTTTGTTTAAGTGTAAAAAAAATTGTACTTACGTGTGTTATGCAATTAAACCAGATGACAGAAATTTATAGTATTTCAATTCACTCCACAGCACAACGTTTATAATTTGTTTTCAGAAAAGTTTTTAAGACTGTCACGAAATTTGAAGGTACATTTGGCGAGATTATAACGAATATTGGTGGTTGCTAACTTACTTTCACAATCATAGTAATGGTATGTTCAGTGGCGTGTACATGATAAGTACGATAGGTAGGTCTGCTATAGTTTAGTTTTTTTATTATTGTTATCAATAAATTATAACTGGCGCCGGGCAATTTTAGGAGACCATCGTAGCTTATTTGTAGCGTATCACAGCAATATATTTTAAACGTAAAAACATAACACAACTTGTAAACTAAGCACAAAACAAAAACATGTCAATCACTACTGGTGTTAATAAACACAATTGATAACCGATAAGGGTTTCTTAGAGTGTGACCCGTTTTCAACCTGTCGGTCAACTTGAAAAATGTATTTTTAGTATATAATAATAATAATTTATTGCTTTACATTCTTTACGAATTGAGCTGTCCCATTGAGACTTACAAAATCCTTTTTGGAAGGGGGATTAGTCCTCGTCAAATTACAATTTAAATAATTAAAGTCTTGCCACTTTTCATAATCTGGGATGTGTCTTCGCTTCCTTGACTATTGATCTCCATCTCGTGCGATTGTCGTAGGCCTGTCTTCAGTCTGTCACGCCAATTAATCTCATGTCTTCCATCACTCCGTCCCACCATCGCAGTCTCGGTCTTCCTCTGGGTTGGACTCCGTCAGGTTCCCACAACGTCACTCGTTTTATCATCTCCTCGTCGCTACTCCTCATGACGTGGCCCAGCCATTTTACTCTCTGTGCTTTTATGAATCATACTATATTTTCGCCGTTCATCTCCTTTTGGATCTCGTAGTTCATTTTCGCTCTATATTCGTCATCCACTTTCTTTGGTCCTAAAATCATTCTCATTATTTTTCTTTCGAAGACTCGAAGGTCCTCTTCTTCTCTTTGTGTCAGGCACATTGTTTCTGATGAATATGTCACTACCGGTCTTATGATAGACTTGTATATTTGTATCTTAGTTTGTCTTGATATTTGTTTGTCTCTCAATATCTGTCTATTTGCGAAATACGATTTGTTCCCGGCTTGAATCTTTGCTCTAACCTCCGATGTTCTACAGTTATTGCTATTTATTTGCACTCCGAGATAATTAAAATTCGCTACTTGGTCGAAACTGCAATTGTTTATTCTTAGTTCACGCATATTGATATTTATATTTGTTCTCTGACACTTCATATATTTTGTCTTGCACATGTTTACTACGAGGCCCATCTCTTCTGCCGGACCTTTTATTGCATTGAAAGTGTCTTTCAGTGCTCTTTCTGATCTTGACGTTATCACCATATCATCCGCGTATGCAATTATTTGGTTGTCTTTATTTATTATCGTTCCAGAGCATCCGGTTTTTTAATAACTTTTTCGAGTACAATGTTAAACAATATGGCCGACAAGGCGTCGCCCTCCCTAACACCGCAGTTTACTTCAAATTCTTCTTCAAATTTTAACTGTCGTTTTCTCTAATGTCATCCTAACTAATCTAATTACCTTTGTTGGTACCTTCGCTTGTTTGAAATCCACGAAGAGCAGGTGCATCACCATTCCAAATTCTCTGCTTTTCTCGGTTATCTGTTTCAGCGTGTGTATCGCACCAACCGTCGACTTCCCTCTTCTAAAACCAAATTGATATTCACCAATCATCATGTCACTTCATGTCACTTCATGTCATGTACACTTTGTAAGTCACATTCAGGAGTGTTATGCCTCTGTAATTGTCGCACACTTCCGCATCTCCTTTCTTCCTCAATGTTATGATGACTCCATCGCTCTATGCTTTTGGCATCTTCTCTTTGTTCCAGATTCTTTTCACCAGTGAACTGATTTCATTATGTAATGCTTCGCCTTCATATTTCATCATTTCCGCCATCATCTCGTCGCTGCCTGGTGCCTTTCCACTTTTAAGCCTTTTTATTGTTTGTATAATCTCTTCTTTCTCTGGTTCGTAGATTTTGTCTTCATCCACTGTCGAAACTAATTCAATTTGTTCTCGTACTTCGGTTCTGTTTGTGCACAGCAACTTCTGAAAATGTTCTGCCCAAATCTTCTTCACTTTTTCTGGCTCACTTTCTAGTCTGCCTTTGTTGTTTCTTATTCCCCTTGTTTTGACTGCGTTTGATTTTCTTTTCTTCCTGATGTTCTGGTAAAACCCTTTGATGTCATGTCTGGCTTTGCATTCTTCTATTTCTTTCATCTTTCCTTCGACCCATTTGTTTTTCTTATATTTGTATAACCTGCTTGCTTCTTTTTTCTTTTTACTGTATTTGTTATAGTAATCTGTGTCACTCGTCTCTATCCATTTAAGTCTAGCTATTCTTTTTTCGTTCATCTTCTCTTCACATTCTCTGTCAAACCATTTCGTCCGTTTAGGTCTCTCTCTGTATTCTATTTCTTGTTTACTGCTTTCTGTAATACACTCCGCTATTATTTTCCATTGTTCCTCAATTTCAGTCGGTATGTCTCTCGTTTTTTTCTCTAATTTGCTTTTTAGTCTTTCCACATATTTTCTTACATCTGCCCCGTCTTGGGTAAGTTTTTCTGTTGCAATTTGCTTCGTTTTTTGCTGCCTTATCTCATCCGTTGATGTCTTCTGTTTGATCTCTGCGACCACAAGGTAATGATCCGTATCGGCATTGGCTCCTCTGTAGGTTCTCACGTCTCTCGCGGACAAGGCACGCTTTTTTGTAATCAGTATATGATCTATTTGGTTGCCTTTCATCTTACTCCCTCTAAGCCAGGACCAAGTGATTTTATGCTGCTTCTTGTGTTTAAACTTCGTACTCGAGATTATCATGTTTAACGCTGCTGCTAGCTCACACAGTCTACTCCCATTGTCATTTGTGCTTAAGTGTATTGTTTCCTTGGCGGCAACATCAGCTATATAATTTTCCTTCTCAATTTTTGCGTTGAAATCGCCTAGTATGATGATTGTGTCGTGTTTTGGGATTTTTTCGTAACTTGCTTCTAACTCGTTGTAAAACTGTTCCTTATCAATTTCGTTACCTCCCTCAGTTAGGGCGTAACAGTTCACTATGGACAGGTTATTAGGTTTTTTTTCGATTCTTATATACGACAATCTTCCGTTTATTGGTTTAAAATGTAATATTTTGTTCTTTTTCGATACTATGAATCCTGTGCCTTTACTACCTTGCCTAGCCTTAACTCCGCATTAACTTTGCCGTGGCCTTCTCATCTCGTTTCTTGCAGTGCTGCAACATCAACTCCATACCTTAACAGTTCGTCTACGATTTCTTTCAGTTTTCCAACTTTAAACAGCGTTCTCACATTCCATGTGCTTATTCTCGTTATTTTATGCTTTGCCCTTTTCTTTTTTGGTCCTTCTACGTTTTTTTTTCTTCTCATTCCTGCTCTTTTGCCTTTTCCAGTTTTCAGTGTTCATTCTTCCATGTACTCGCCGGTCCATCAACATTTCATTGTTCAATCCATAAGACATTAGTTTTTTGGTAACGTGCCAGGAACGTCTAGACTCTTCTCTATCAGTTTTCCTGCATTCAGATCCCATATTACGACGTATTCGGGCGTGAGCAATTTCAGGTGACCTATATTTACTTTTTTCCCATTTTCTCTCTCCATTCTTGCTCTTGTTCTTACTGACAAGCTTTACTGTCGCTCACTATCGTTAGCTGGCGTTTGGGTGGCGATTTGCGTGGCCCTATTATAATGTTTGTTGGCATAAACTACAAAATAATGTAATATAAAATTTATTTTTTAAATAATTAATTAAAAATTAATTAGAAAATAAATAAAAATTAATTAAAAAATAAATAAATTATTTTAAGCTAAGCCTTGTTTTTGTTTTTGGGATGGGAAGGCACGTGCCCTAGTGCTCTTTAAGACAAGCCGCCACTGAACATAATATATCATATTACAACTTGTACGGAATGGAATTTTTCTTGTTTATAATGATAATATATAATGATAATATGATTAAAATCTGCTACATACGTATTGGAGTTTACCGTGATGGCAATAATGAATTAACTACCCAAGTAACATTTTGCGCTGAATATCAACTGCGAAAGCGCTGCGTCAGCTTAAAATTCAGCTAGTGAGCTGCGTCAGCTGCTGATTTTTAGTAACGTCAGAAGCTGAATTGCTGCTGAATTACTAATTTGGCGGCAAAAAAAAAGCTGAAATTGCGCTGCGTCAGATGTTGAAAATGCTGACTCAGCTGATATTCAGCGCTAAATCAGCTGTTCTTCAGCGCTGAATCAGCTAATATTCAGCTGAAATTCAGCTGATGTTCAGCGCTGAATCAGCTGAAATTCAGCTAAAATTCAGCTGATATTCAGCATTTTGAACAGCTATTAAAAAAATTATTTAAAATTGATAATTATATTTATCTAGTTAAATTGTCGCCTATAAATTTATAGAACATTTTATTTTATTATTTTCATTAGCATCAAAAAATATAAATATATTATATCTTTATTACATCATTTATTTATTTATCATTTTATATCAGTCGCAGTATCATATATATATATATATTGCGATGTAACCGATAAACACGTCGTCGGTGGGATGTCGTACTCGTGCATGGACCGCTTAAAGTTTGTTGATCTATATTTTTGTTTTGAGACTTACCTGTTGCTATAAATTGAATTGTTTTGTATCGTGTAGAAATTTGAAATAAAGAATTAGTGTAAGAAAATCAAAATATTTATGGCAAGTGTAATAATTTAATGTATTGAAAATTTAATATAAAAGTACAAAAAAAGCTAAGTTAAGACTCTGGATCGGAATCTTAACCACACTTTGTTTTTTTATATGAATAGGTAGGTTAAATTTTTTTATGTTTAGTTTTTCACAACAATGATTTAAATTTTTATTATTTTAGGTGTCTAAATTTGTAATGGTGTCAGGATACTTAAACTAAACTAAATTATGTGAGGAATAATGTTTTAAAGAATAATACTGGCCAGATTATACACAAGTAAAATTGTAAAATTTACTAAATGATGCACTACAACGTCAGGAATCTCTACTTCAAAAATATTTGATAATTTCCAAAATCAGGTAATAATCTTCTTTACAATAAGAATTTTCTTCGATAATAAATTCGCACATTTATTTATATTATATGAATTTCAAAATTTTAAACCTTTATGTCAACTAACTGCTTTGGTAATTAAAAATTATTCAAAAATTATTTTATGAGGTTAGATTTGCACAAGTTCACTTGGCAAATGACAAAAAGCTACTGAAATAACATACATAACATAACATTACATAAAATACTCTTTATTATTTTAATTATACTACATTTGATTATCTAACGCATAAAAACAATTAGCTAATACAAATTACCATGTACTTGAAGTCTTTGAACCTGCTCCTAATCTTGCGATTTATCAGGTTGTATTGAGTGTATGTGACTTGAGAACTTTTTGTGGGTTATTGTAAATTTTACTGGGCAAAAATGAGTTGAAAAACCCAGCGCCAGGGACCTCGATGCGGGAAAGTTTTATAACATGATTTCGTGCAATAATTTAAATTTATGCCTGAAGGGCATTGCATTGTGCGTCAGTCTGGCAATGTGATTTGTCGTCGGGTTCTGTCTTATCGTATTGGTGAAAAAGTTGAAAGCGTTGCGTTGAATTTCGTAAGTTAATGTGCGTATGTCAGCTAGTTCGTGTAGGAGGTAAGTCTCAGTGTGTTTTGGCTCTCCGGTGATGATCCGGAGGCATTTGTTTTGTATGGTCTGTATGAGTTTGACGTTAGTTTTTGAGGTGTTGCTCCAGATTGGACTGGCGTAGAGTATTATGGGTCGTATCATTGTCTTGTATAGTAGCTGTCTTAGTTTGGGGTCCAGTTTGTTTTTGTAAGTAAGTAAAGGGTATAGTGCGTTGAGTGCGTTGTTAGCCTTCTTGGCGGTCAGTTGTAGGTGCGTTTTGTATGTCAGTCGCTCGTCTAGCGTCAGTCCTAAGTATTTTACGTCTTTTGTTTTGGTCACGGCAATGTTGTTGATTTTTAAGGGAGTGGTCAGTTTGTCTCTTTTTTGGGAAAATGTGGTAAGAGTGGTCTTGTTTTCGTTTAGTTTTAGTTTCTATTTAGCAAAGTAGGTTTGTAACAAGTCAGCGTGTCTTTGTAAGTAAGTGATTGATTTGTTTTTCTTGAAGGATTCGGCAATTATTGCTGTGTCGTCGGCGAATAATGATATGTCAGTGTTCTCATGTTGGGGAATGTCGTTGATGTAATAGGTAAATAGGGATGGTGCGAGAACGGAGCCTTGAGGAACTCCGGCCGGGATAGGATGGGGGTCGGATAAATTGTTTTGTACTTTTACTTGAAAGGTTCTGTCGATTAGGAAGTTGGATATGATTTTGGTTAAGTGGGAAGGAAATTTGTTAGTGATTAGTTTGTAGATGAGTCCGTCGTGCCAAATAGTGTCAAAGGCTTTTTCTAAATCTAGTGTCATTACGGAGGTGGTTTTGTTAATATTAAAATTTATGGTGATTTTGTGTGTGAGCATCGCTAACTGCAGCACGGTACTGTGTTTGGCCCTGAACCCAAACTGTTTAGGGATGATGGTGTTGTGTTTTTCTTCGTGCTGTTGGAGGCGGTTGAGGATTAGTTTTTCAAGAATTTTGGATAATGTTAGCAGGAGACTGATCGGGCGGTAACTGGCAGTGTGTGTTTTAGGTTTGCCCGGCTTTGGGATGGGAATGACAACGGCTTTCTTCCAGGCGTTGGGAAAATATTGATTTTTTAGGCAAGCATTGAGGGTGTAATAAATTTGAACTATGAGTTTCTTCGGAAATTTTTTGATGAGTGAAGCTCCTATATGGTCGCAGCCGGCTGCATTGTTTTTGAGTTTGCTGATTATGTGTTTAATTTCTTTGGGGGAAGTGAGCTCTTCTGGAGGGGTAGAGAAAGAGGTTAGTTTAAAGTTTGTTGTGATATATTTAACTGTGTTTTCAGTTTCCGTGTCGGTTGGATGTGCAGTGAGGTTGTGGTGTTGTACGTAGGTTTCGGCTAATGCATTTGCTTTGCTCTTGCATGCAGTTATTGGTCCTAGAGGGGTGTGCAATGTGGGTATGGTTGAGCTAATGCTTTTACTTTTATTTTTGAGTGCTTTTGAAATTTTCAAGACTGTTTTTAAATTTTGTGAGGTGATATTTTCAAGTGTGCTTGTCCATTTTTCGTGTTTGATATTGTTAATTTCTTTGTTGATGCTGTTTGCTAGTTTGTTTATTTGTACTTTTAATGTTGGATATTTGTGTGTTTGATAAATTTTTCTGAGCTTGTTTTCATTTTTGATTTTCTGTAGTCGTGCAGGTGGCAGCTTGAGCGTGTGTGTGGGTGGTGGCGTTTCCTTGGTGGTGGCTTGATGTGCTTTAATTATTTGTGTTGTGAATTCTGCGATTGTATCATCGATGTTTTCATTTGTGGTAATGTTTGTGTTAATTTTAATATTTAGTTGCTTTATGCCAAATTTTTCCCAGTTTGTAGTCCGTAGTGGTCTCGGTGGGTTAAAGGGAATTTTAAAGGAACTGATTTCAAATTGGACGGGAAGATGGTCGGAGCTGAGTTTGTTTAAGGTCCGTGTCGTTCGTACGTTAACATTTTTCGTAAGTATTAGGTCAATGGTAGAGGGATTGGACGCGGGGTTATAGTCGTGGTGGGTATAGTCGTTTGTCGGGTGGGAGAGTTGGACGTTTGTGAGTAATAGGTATGTAGAGGTCAATTCCATTGTTGTTTGAATTCAAATTATTCCAGGAGATGTGCTTGGAATTGAAATCTCCGGCAATAATTACTTTGTCGGATAGTTGTAGAATTTCGTCCAGTTTGTCTTTGTCGTGCTTTTTGCTGGGGGGTAGGTAGTAATTAATAATTGTCAGTTTGTCAGTTTGAAATATTTATGTGTCGGCTTCCGTTGTGGGTAAGTCTATCGAGGTTAAGTCAATCGTGTTTATGTGGTAAGTTAGTAGTCCGCCGTGATTCGTTCGGGGTTTGTTAATAGCAGTGTAGTTGGGTATCTTGGTCGGTTTGTGTTTGTTCAGTTTGGTCTCTTGTATTAGTAGTATGTCGGGGTTGTTTTGTTCGACAAGTAGCTGTAGTTCGTTAAATTTTGTCCTAAGTCCGTTAGCATTCCAAGTTATGATTTTTAATTGTTTTTTTGTATAATTAAACATTATATTTGGTTGCGATGTCGGCAAGTATCTGTATTTTTTCAAAAGTGTCGGTGACCCCAGCTAGTCTAACTTTTATTTCCCTTATGATTTGGATCATTTGCGGGATATCAATTGTATTCTTGAGCTCTTTAAGCTCTTTAAATAATGTAGTTAGATCGCTGGGGCAATTTTGATTGTCATCTAGTTCATGTCGCGTCAGATTTTGTGCGTATGTTTGTCGTTGTACTGTTGGGGATGAAAATTGTCGGATTTGTTGAGATGGTTTAGGTAATTGTGGAAAATTTTGGAAGTTTACGTCGAATTGATTTGTGTTGTGGTTAAGGTTACTGTTGGTGCTAGTTTTAGTTTGAATCGTAGGTTGATTCTGTCGCTGAGTTTTACTACTTAACCTGTCACGATAGCTGATGTAAGAGGGGGCAGTTCTGGTAGTTTGCGGGATGGGGCTCACCGCAGTTGCAGCATCGAACGTTGCCGTCGTTTGACTTTCTTGGACAATCGGCTGTGAGATGGTTTTCGAGGCACTTTACGCAACAGGGCTTCATGTGGCAGTTGGATGATCCATGGCCAAAACTTTGGCACCGGTAGCATTGAGTGCATGTGTTCAGATCAGAACAGAGTGCGTGTGACTGCGATCAGAAACGACACCGTGATGTCACCAAATTTGTTTTTAAGTTTGGTGACGTCGATTGGTGTAATTTGATGCTCTTCAGTGAACTGCTTTTTCACTTCATCTTCTTCGGCGAAAGGGGAACCTTTCATTACTAATTTTGTTTGTTTTTCTTCGCGCAGTTGATAACTGTAGCCTTGAACATTTTTATCTTGAAATACATTGTTTTTGACCGCACGGTGGTCGTCTGCGGATTCGGTGTATATCCAGGTTTGTCCTCGGATATATTGCACTAATATTTTTCTTTTTACTAACGGGTTCAGTTTGGCGAGGAAGGTATGAACTTGGGCGATTGGAGTGGTTAATATTATCGGCGGTGGCTTACTTACGTTTGATCTTGAGTCTTTGGGAGGTGTTTTGTGAATGGGGATTCTTTGGACAGTGGTCCACGGCTGGTGGCGATTCTATTCACTCGTTCGGGTGCGTTGATTAGAATTCCGAAACTGTTGTGGGTTGGAATCGCAGGTAAATGATCGAATTCCATGTGCTCCATGGTAGATGGTGTTGAACTTTGCACTGGTTTTGGATCGTAGTTTGTGGTGTCTTTTTCACTGTAATACATAGTTTCACTATCACTATCACTTGACAGCATGCTGATTTTTTGGCGCTTGGGTAAGCGCGACGTAGTATTTTTATTGGGTGCGGCTACTCTCGTTTGAATCTTTGAATTTGTAAATTCGGTGGTCACATTTTGTGAGACTATGTTGTTTATAGCACTATGATGAATTTTGATAAAACAAGTAGATATTAATTTTCTTTTTAATTAACGAGGTTGCAGTAATTGCAATTTATCCCCTAGAGGGGTTGTTGTAATTTCGATTTACCTAAGCAGTAATAGTGAGCGTTGCTAATGCTTCACGGGGAATTTAGGAGCTAACGTCTTTACACTGCAAAAGTTGGACCGCGACTGACTGAAATAACATTGTTTTTGGACGGCCTTTTATACTTTTTGGAAATAAATTGAAAAATCACATTCGCCTTGAAATACTTTTTTACTAAATCTCTTCCGATCTTCTTGAAACTTTGCAAAAAGTTCAATCACATTTTCAAATAACTACTAAAAAAATCTTACTTTATTATCTTCAGCCGTTCTTCCGCAAATTGCAAAAATAATCTTCTTCAAAACCATGTGATTTGATAAACATCGTTTTCTTTAAATTTCATTTTTAATTTTTTTTTTTTTTTTTTTTTTTTAAATCTTAAGATCTTAGCCTTTTACATCGAAAATTCGAGCTTTTAAATGCGTATCTTTTGATACATGTTAGGGCTCTGCACCTTTATTTTTCATTCTTTAATCTTGCAAAAACCAATCTGATAGTTGTCACCGAAAATCCATTTTGAGTTTTTAAAGTTTTTTCTTAAAACTAACACTTGATTGAAATTTAAATTATACAAACATGTCACTGAAAATGTCTTTCATACTAATTCTATTACATTTTATAGTTAAAACTACTTTTAACAAAATAATCTTTTGTAGATTCCGATGCATCATCGTTACACAAGAAAAACAAAAATCATTTGAGACAAGTCCCAATTTGTGAAAATCCTTTGATGTAAATTTGATCCAACCTGTCTATTCAAGATGTGTGTGAAATATGCAAGCTTTTTATTGAAAAATGAAGATTCAGTGTTAATTTATGTTATATTTATATGCTTCCGAAGCTGATTTAAGTCGATTTTTATTAATTTTTAAGTGAGCGATGTATGATTTTTGTGAGTTGTGGTTAATTTGTTGTTCGAATGATCATCTTTAAGAAGTAATACACAAGTTTAACAATTCTTATTAATTTACAATTGTTAGAATTTTGAAATGTGTGTGTAAATTTGATTCGTATCGTTACGTGCATGGCTTTCTTAAACTCGAATCGTTTTTTATTTGTTAATTGTTGCATTTGCTGCTGTCTTACATGGCAATATATAGTATATATTGTCGTGGTTCAAAATGGTTGCGACTCACCCTGTACATTTTAATGAAAATTTTGGTAAATAAATTTAAGTTGCAAGACTGAAAATTGGACAGGTGGGGGCGAACCGACGAGAAAATTGGCTTTTTCGCCGATAGCGACTGCCCGAGCCTGTTGTGCCATGTTGGCTCGAGGCAATTATTGAAATTTTTTGATATAAGTTTGAATTTGTAAGTAATTTTTGATTTGAATAAATGATTTTGATGCGAATGCATTGTTGCGAATTTTTTGGATGATTGATTTGATATTTGGATGTTTAATTTCGATAAATTTGAAATTTGGATATTTTGATGAGTTGCTACCGAGCGGTAGTTGAATGAGTAATTTGGAAAGATTCGATAATTTGATAAATTTGGAAAGAGCAATTATTTTAAATTTAAAATTGGTGTATAATTCGAAGAATTAGAATTTGCATTTGTTCGAGCGAATGGTAAATGCTGATAACAAAGCATTTGGAACGCACACAAGGTTTGAACAAGCGAGCCCATTTCGAATTAGAAATTATTTACGATTAATTTGTTTGCGTTGAAATTGAATTTTTGAATTATTTAAATTGGAGAGTTATTATTTTTAAAGAAGATTTTTTCATCACCATTGAAAACAGGAATTCACTTCCGAGGTCGAGTGCTCCACCGCAGAGAAAGAGCTAGCCGAGGTATAATTTTTGGTAAGGTAAAGGGTTTGATTACGGAGAACAATCAAATACCACCTCAATATATATATATCCTAGAATAGAATCTGAAATATTACAGTAATTTTAAATTTATATATTATTATGTATAACTTTAAGTTAAGTTTAAACTTACATTTTTTTACACGTCCGCCTGCATCGAGTGGGATTTAAACCTGAGGTATCCACCTTGGAACTTGAAAGCTTAACTGCCTAGGCTATGAAGCTATATGAAACTTTTTTGATTGTTTTAAAATATATTTAATCTATTTTTGTGTAGAGTATTTGACCATCAGTTATCGAAAAATAATTAAATACACACCACTATATTTCATGCTGGTTTTTCAAAATTTTGAATTTTTAAATAAATACTTACGCAAAACAATTTTACTACAAATTCTAAATACCTATTTCCTTATTTGTATAATCTCATTAGTTAGATTATGAAATTTGGGTTTCCCAAAATAATTTTGTTACAATTGATTTGCACATATAGTTACAAAATTGCGACAATTTTAATTTTATAAAAATTAATTTTTAAAAATACACTAAATTAGCTACAATGTTGTAAAAACATCTACCGTGTTAAATTCGATTACATTGAAATTTAAAAATAGCAAAAATTGGCTTTTTTTGGTTAATTATTAACACAAAAATTCCTAATTTTGCATAAATCGATTATAATCGGTAACATATTTTTAAAAATTGTTTTACTATGAAAAAAAATAAAAATAAAATTAATATAAATATATCTGCACTGGGAATCGTAAATAAAATTCTGCTAAGTCCGTAAAAACGTGCACAAAATTTTATAAAATATTCAAAAATATAATTACCTCGCGAAAGTATATGACTTACTAATGACGAAAATTAAAAAATTTAAAAATAAAGTTAAACGATTGATGATATTTTTGCAAATTTTTTTTACCATGAAAAAGCATTTGTAAATAAATTATAGATTTACATTGAAAATTATTTCGATTTTAATTAACACTATTTTTATTTATTGATGATGAAAATGATGAAAATTAATACAAATTTTGTGCACTTTAAATGTTGGTCCATTTTTCAAATTACTAATCAATTGACAATATAAAATACAAATAATATAATTTGTATTATAAATGTTCGCTAAACGACCAAATATTGAAAGGGCGACAATTTAATTAGATAAATATAATTATCAATTTAAAATAATTTTTTTAATAGCTGTTCAAAATGCCGAATATCAGCTGAATTTTAGCTGATTCAGCGCTGAAGATCAGCTGATTCAGCGCTAAATATCAGCTAAGTCAGCATTTTCAACAGCTGACGCAGCGCAATTTCAGCTGGTTTTTTGCCGCCAAATTAGCAATTCAGCTTCTGACGTTACTAAAAATCAGCAGCTGACGTAGCTCACTAGCTGAATTTTAAGCTGATACAGCGCTCTCGCAGTTGATATTCAGCACAAAATGTTACTTGGGTATAATAGCTCTTTAATTATTTTTCTACACTGCTGTATTCATAAAATAATGAATCGATTTATAAAAACACGTGTTCAACTGAACCGTATAACTATCTTAATTAATTTTAATTAATTAATGGATTATACTTGTTGAATGTATATTTGTAAATATACTTCTAAAAAATCTTCAATTTTGACGTATGACGTACGACGTATCGAAGCGTCAGATTAAAATTCAGCTAATTTGCCGAAGCTAAAAAACAGCTGAATTTAAAGCTGACGCTTCGAAACGTCAGCTTAAAATTTAGCTAATTCGCCGAAGCTGAAACACAGCTGAATTTGAAGCTGACGCTTCGCAACGTCAGCTTAAAATTCAGCTAATTTGCTGAAGCCGAAAAACAGCTGAATAATCTCGGTAGAGAGATTATGAAGAGGGCGGATGACTTCTGAGTGTTAGCAGCCTCACTAACAAATTTTTAGGCTTGGATCTCAGAAGTTATCCTGGTGGAAGAATAAACCTCAAGGCGAAGTTAAGTTTTACGGAGTTCGATTGATACTCAATTTATTTAACAAAATTTACATACTTATATATCAAATTAACAAATGCTAAATTAACAAATTTATATACAGTTATTAATAGGTAATTACATTATAATTTAAAAGGATTTGTCACCTTGCGAGATATGCATATTTGTTTCCTATATTAAAGTAGGTTTTTCTGAAATTGCATTTTGTTAATGCACGTGCATCCTGTCGACGTCTTTATTAAAGTTTTTAATGTATTTTTACAATTTGTTGAGTTAGTAAATTTGAATAATTGCAATTAGTTTAAATAAAATTACATATATAAGGGTGTTCTGCCGTTATAATTTTAAATTAAAAAATTCATGGTTAATTGTAAATTAAATAACAGCTGAATTTAAAGCTGACGCCTCGAAACGTCAGCTTAAAATTCAGCTAATGCGTTGAAGCTGAAAATCAGCTGAATTTTAAGCTGACAGACCGCAATAGGGGCAAATAATTTGCTGACCAAGTTTTTCAGCACCAAATGTTACTTGGGTATGTAAATTATTTTAAAAACATTAACGGGTTGTCGGCTCGGACTGGGACCTAAAGCCGGCCCGGGCATTTGAGAGACTGTGGGCCCCCGACAAAAACCCCACAAAAACGCTACATGTCTCGTATACATACGTATTGCTATGCATCCAACCTTTTAAAATTCAGTAATTTTCACCCTTCTGTCAAATTAGCTGGAATATACAGATTATTTGAGGCGATGAGACTCTTTTGATTTATTTTTAATTTCAATAAAATTCAATGTTATGTCTATGCAATATTATAATACTCTTAAAACACAACTATAAAATTTCAAAATAAAGTTATGAAAAAAATGAATGACTGGGACTCTTTAGAGAACGCCCAGCAATTTCTTCTTTCTCATACAGTTGAAAATCGAAATTTCCAACCCTTTATTTCGTGAGGATACCCAAGGTGGAAAAACTAGCTCTTTTTTTGCGGAAGCCAAGAATGAATCTGGCGTAGCCGCAACAAGTTTGCACTCTCTCTCGTAATAAAAAAAAAGTTCCTACAATGGGGAGCGAACCCGGAAGGGACGTTCGCCACGACCGACACTCTAAACATTCACCCAGCAATTCTTAAATGAAAACTTCCAATAATTGCAATCTTTAAAACAGTGCTTGAGCTCAAAATTAGATCAAAAAATCAAAAAATGTTTGAAGCGAGCGTCGGCTATATCGACGAACGCAACTGACGGTTATCAAAAAATATTGTTGGTGTTGTACAGCATTGCAGATAAAAGAAACGAAAAGAAGGTGATCTCTAATCATCCCGCATCCTTTCTTCCTTATCTCCCGTCATGCGCCTCAACCTTCTGCGCTCGCATTCTTCTCGTTATATTAAAAATACAAATACGAGGTGTAGCCAAAAGAATCTAACAAAATTCAAACTTTGGTTACAAAGTTTTATCACAATTCAATATTTAATACATTCAAATGTAGTCGATATTTTTAGACTTTTTCTTACACAAGATCAGTTAATGGTTTACAAATTTGCCGTTAGTTTTAATTTTCTGATATTTGATTCGTAATTATTACAACATGCTTCTAGAAAATTAACTTTACGGTCTTCGTTGTAAAAGTTTTAATAACGTACGAGCACTTTTTTCTCACCATAAGTTGTTAAACGTTGGTTGTGGATTTTTGGTTATTAGCATCTGGTTTTTCTGCTACTATCCTTGTTTGATCCTTAAGCATCTTTTTCATTCGTGGAATTCACCATCCATTTTAGGTAAGTTGTTGCTACTTTCATTTCACTTTTGATTGCGATGTTTTATTTATTATAATCAGATTTTTATTTTGTTATACTAATGTCCAAATTTTATTGGAGCTACAAATTTTTAAACAACTTTCTCTTTTTCTTAAAGGTACCGCAATGCCTTTACGAATTCTCATTTACGCAGAATTGCTGCAAAACCTTCAAATTTGTCCCCCCCTAGAAACGATTTTGCAGCGCGAAGTTCAAATGGTTAACTAATCTAATGTTGTTCGCCGCACTTTTTGTTTTATTATCGTTTTCAACCACTTTAAAACTTTATAACCTTTTAAGCCCTAATTGATTTATCATTTTCAGCCTTGCTAGTCATTAACTTTTATTGTCTTCTCATTTGGGGATTCTTTAGTCTAAAAATATCTTCTTCTAAATAAAACGTAGTGAATTCAACGAATTTCCAGGCAAGTAAAATTTTTAGTTTGAAATAAATTTTGTAACTAAGATCTGTTTTTGTTTTTGAATTAATCAACAAATCAACATATTTAATTTTAACCGGGGAGTAAATCACCGGGGAGATTTGGTGTACACGGTGGAAGAAATGTGAGGAGATATGAGGAGATGTGAAGAGATGTGAGGAGATGCGAAGAGATGCAATTCCTCAAAACCTCCCAACGTTTCCTCACATCTCGCCACATTTCGTCCATATTCTCACATCTCCTCGCATCTCCCCCATATCTTCACGCATCTCCCCCATATCTCCCCGCATCTCCTCACATTAATCAATAGATAAGTGGTTTAGGTAGTGTAACTCGATATTAGTCATATCCATTTTCTTAGATTTTTTAGATCAATTTTAAAAAAATTTATATGATCTCTTCACATTTCCTTACATTTTTTCACATCTCCTCGCATACTCTCATATCTCCTCACATCTCCCACACATCTCTCGGAATAAGAAAAATCTGCGTAAACTGCAGATGCCTAGATATCAAAGAAAGTTTTTATGAAATTTTATATATATTGTGGTGTAATTTTGTGTCAATCTAGATTGTCGGATTTTTACAGTCAGCAATCGCTTCATATTGAAGGAAGCAACAATTTTGAAAGACAAAACGCGCAGTAAAAATTTTATATTAAACACAAACACACAAACTTTCAACACAAAATTTGTATAAGGTGCTGTGAAAACAAAAGTGAATGTAATAAAAAAGTTCGTGACGGTATAACGTTTAAATTGCGGGTGGAGTTTTTGGATTCATTAAGTTGGACGCAAGAATTTTGAAAATTGGCGTAGCGGACGGAAATGCGAGGACTTGAGACGCGAAGGCCGTACAAATTGGTCGAGTTTGCGTTTGATCTTGAGCGACAAAGAGTTTTTGATAGTGAATGTTTCACAAGTATTTGTGAAAACCAAATTTGTTTGGAAGCTGAGTTTTCATCATCGTCAATTTTCGAAAAAAACATTTTTGCGGCGTTAGATTGATTCCTGCAGTTGATTTTAAATATTCAAGGAATCAAAGAAGGTGGTCAACGCACATTTTGTATCGGCGAGCAGATGCGGACGGCATTTTTGGATTTTATGAAGTTGAATCATTTGCGTCATTACTTGATTGAGCAATTCAGAAGCAATCTGCAGGTTATATTTTTTTGAACTTTTTATTTTTAAACCTGAATAATATTTTATAAAAATTGTTTACACATTACACTCAAAAAGTTAATAAAACTGGATGCTAGTGCGAACAATTTTAATATTAAATGTGCATCTGCTTTTACGAACCTACACGAAACACTAAAATTTAAATCTGCGAAAGGTAAAATTGTTACCAACCGGTTTCGTATTTCAAAATAAAGTTAATTTCAGTTGCCTTAAAAAGAGCATTTTTCTTTTCATCGACAATAGAGTTAGTCACAGGAACCCACTTCTGCAAGTCTCAGGCTCTAATGAGGTAAAGCTAGTCGAGTTAAAAAAATAAGAGAAGCCGGACAAATGGACGCGGCCCAAAGGACGCGACCGAAAAGACGCGAGCGTTAGGACGCAGACCCAAAAGGACGCAGACCCAAAAAGACGCAGACCTAAAAAAGACGCGGCCATATAGGCGCAGAATTACAATAAGAATTTATTTTTTTCAATCAATTTCAAAATTTGAAATCAAAACTTTTAATGTTAATAGATACTGATAATTTCCCAATTCGATCTGGCTTTTCATTGGGTAATAATTACTAGATTAGTAGGTTGGGGGAGGGGAGGGGGGTTACACATTCTTAGAAGAATAGAATTAGAACTTTAGAATATAGAATTAGAAATATAGAAAATAAAAGAAAAGACTAGCTAAGGTTTTATGAGGACCCCCTTGGTTTTTCTAAATTAATAATATACCGTACAATTTAAAAATTATCTTTTAGAAAGTGAATTTTTAGACAACTCCAAAATACTACTATACCAAATTTCAAAGCAATATCTTTAGAGGTTTTATGGAAGACTATGAAAAATAAAAATTATAGAGTGCATGTATTATTATTATTATTATTATTATTATTATTATTAGTCACGGGCTGTGGTACATATCCCCACTGCACTGAAGCTTAAGCTTATTGTGCACCCATCCGAGTTTTACTCAAACAACTGCGTCTCCTCGACCAGGTCGAGAACGCAGCTGAAGGGAGATTGTTCTATCTCCTCGGTTGTTGGGTAGGGCAAACCGAGATGACGCAGCCTGCTCCTGGCCAAGGCCGGGCATTGGCATAGTATGTGGAGTGGGGTTTCATCCTCCTCGCCACACATCCTGCAAATAGGATCCTCCGCCAGCCCCATAATGCTGAGGTGCCTTTTGAGGCAGCAGTGCCCTGTGAAGAGACCCACTAACCTTCGAAGTTGTTTCCTACTCAACATGAGTATTTTGTTCCTTTTGGCCTCACTGGACGGTGCCCTTATGAACGTACGCGATTGCCTCAGTCCAGGTAGGTCCACCCAGTGTGCAAGGTGTTGTTCTGCTAGTATATCCCTAATTCTTCCTTTTGCGGTAGAGTAAGCAATCCCGCAGGAAGGCTCCGGGCCCATTAGGTTTGCGGAAGCGGCCTTCCTAGCTAGAGAATCCGCTTCTTCGTTGCCTTTGATGCCCCGGTGTCCCGGCACCCACATCAGTGTGACGCTATTGCGGAGAGCAAGTTTCACCAGAGCATCTTTGCATTGTTTGACAACCTTGGAGTGTAATTCAACTCCTTCCAAGGCTCTTAGAGCTGCTTGGCTGTCAGTCATGATACAGATTCTCCTCTCTACAAGGTTCCTCCATACCAGCTCTTCAGCACAGACCAATATGGCAGTTACTTCTGCCTGAAATATAGTTGCGAGAGGTCCCAGGTTGATGCTATAAGCATCCCCCAGTCTTCTGCCTCGCACACCTATTCCAGTACTCGTCTCAGTCTTTGATCCATCTGTATACCAGATGGTATCATACCTAAGCCCCAACGTTTGTGAGGTTTCAATTTTATCCCTATCCGGAACCATGACCTTATAGGGCTTTCTAAAGTCCCTCACGGTGCTAGTTCTGTCAGGGTGCATGCTGAGCAGGCCGTTACTCTTAATTGAGTTTAGGATCATAGTGTGGTGCCCCCTTCTAGGATTGATCTCACCATGACCGTTAATTTTCAACCTGTAGGCTGCAAGTAGCGCCTCGGACCCCACCACTAGGTGCAAAGGTCGAAGACCCAGGAGAGCCTCCATGGAAGCGGTGGGCGTTGATGCCATTGCCCCCGTAATACCCAAGCACGCCAGTCTTTGCAGCCTGTTGAGCCGGTTTATGCTTTCCCTTTTGCTGGCTTTATGCCACCAGATCAGGGCTGAGTATGTGATCGTGGGTATCACCACCTTGGTGTACAACCAAAGTACCATTTTAGGTTTTAGTCCCCACGTTTTACCGATCATGCTCCTACAGGCCCAAAGGGCCCTAGTCGCTTTGTTCGTAATGTGACGGATGTGAGGCGTAAAGGTCAGCCTGCTGTCCAAAGTTAGACCCAGATATTTGACCTCCTTCTGCAGAGGCAGCTCCTCCCCCCGCAACCTCAGAGTCCTCACATCCTGAAGTTTAGTGCGTTGTGTAAACGCCACAACAGAGGTTTTGCTCGGGTTTACCGATAGCCCCTCTCTTGTGCACCATCTTTCAACGATTCTGAGTGCGTTTTGCATCAACGAAAACACGACTCCTCCGAATTTCCCAATAACAAGGATTGTGATATCATCAGCAAATCCCTGTCCATGTACCCCTGCCTGTTCCAGCTCCCGCAGAAGACTATCCACCACCAGGCACCACAGCAGCGGGGAGAGAACCCCCCCCTGCGGACACCCACGTGCGGCAGACACCTCTACAGTCGTCTGTCCCAGACTAGCTTTGATTTTCCTGTCTCTGAGGGTAGAGCTAATCCAACCCGTAATAGCCGGGTCGACTCCACGACTTCCGACAGCTCTCACTATAGAGTCAAAAGAGGCGTTATCAAACGCCCCCTCTATGTCTAGAAAGGCTCCCAGAGCAATTTCTTGACTGCCAAGGGCCCCCGCTATTCTGTGAGTTAGTTCGTGTAGACTAAGCTCACACGATTTGCCCTGTTGATAGGCATACTGGTGTCTGTGTAGAGGTGAATTCACCAATACACTATCCCTAATGTGCCTATCAATCAGTTTTTCCAGTGTCTTTAATAAAAAAGACGTCAGGCTAATTGGACGAAATGACTTAGCCTGGGCATATGATGCACGCCCTGGCTTGGGTATAAATACCACTCTAGCCATCCGCCAGCTTTGGGGTACATAGTTGAGCGCCAGGCTGGCTCTGAACAATGTACATAAAGGGGTGGCTAGTACTTCCATCCCCTGTTGTAATAATGCGGGGAAAATGCCATCCTCGCCTTGAGATTTGAATGGTTTGAAAGTGTTAATCGCCCATTCAACTCTCGTTTTGTTAATTATATTATCTGCTAATTTCCAGTTGCTCCTGCTTGCCCGACTCGTCGGGATGGCTTGGTGCCCCTGGCCATTAGAGCCATCATCGGGTTTGGGGACACATCCCGGGAAGTGTGTCCGGAGCAATAGCCCCAGAGTCTCCTCCCCCGATGATGTGAACCCTCCCCGTGGTTTTTCTATTGTGCCCACTTTTCCGTGGCCACTCTTGAGAAGAGCTCTTTGGAGTCTTGCACATTCGGGAGTTCTTTCGATTTCCCCGCAGTACTTCCTCCATGAGTCTTCCTTTGCCTTACGTATGGCGTACGTGTATTTCAGACGGGAGCCTCTGTAAGCTTCCCAGTCTCCTGTTCTCTTAGCTTTGTTAAAAGACTTTCGAGACTCTGCCCTGAGAGATTCGAGTTCACGGTTCCACCAAATGGTCTCCCGCTTACTTTTCCTCTCTTTTAGAGGGCAGCTTTCTTCGAAGGCTATGATAATGGCCGACGTTATCGCGTCGTTCATCACTTCCAGCTCCGCTGTGTTTGTGACCCTCGACGGACATTCCCCCATCCCCTGTTCCAGACTCTCATTAAAGAGAGCCCAATCACAGGTTCTGGGGTTCCTGTACGAGGCCTCCACCATTGGTGGGGTTTCTATGTCAAACCTAATGTATCTGTGATCAGAGAGTGACTCCTCCCGAGAGACGTGCCAGTCTCTGATCACCTGACTCACGAGGGAAGTCCCTATCGTTATGTCAATTACTTCCTCCCTTGCCACAATGACAAAGGTAGGCTCCTCTCCCTTGTTCATTATCTCCAGCTTATTACTGAAGACAAATTCAAGTAAGAATACGCCTCTGCTGTTCGTGTCCTTGCTCCCCCATATTATGTGGTGTGCATTGGAGTCACAGCCGATCACCAGTTGTGTTTTGCTGCTTTCGCAGTCCAGTACCAGATTTTCTAACTCCTTTGGAGGAGGTGGTCCCGGTTGGTCATATGGAAGGTATGCAGACGCTACCACGAGGTCTGTTAAGCTCCCTTCCATAGATATCTTAAATTTAGCTGCTGTTAGGTCTCTTGTGCAGAGCCCCCATAGCGGCAAAAGGCAGAGCCTTTTTTTTGCAATGATGCATACTCTAGGATGATTATCTCCCGGGCTAATCAGCTCCCGGTCTCCTAGAGAAGTGAGCCCCCTGATCCGGCCCCCCGTTACCCAGGGTTCCTGGATCAGGGCCACGTCAATGTCGTGTTTAATTATGAACCTTTGCAGGGCCGCCGAAGCAGCCTTGCAATGGTGAAGGTTTACTTGTACTAACCGGATCATCGCACCTACGATCCGGTTGGGAGAGTGGCTTCTCCCGCAGCCCCGTCACCGTCGCCATCGGCTGAAGGTGCGTCTTCAGCCGCAGACGTGGACTCGCCGGGAGGAGCAGATGGCAGGGGTAACTCTAGGTCCCCCCCGCCCTCCTCCATAGCCTCTCCCCGCTCCTGCTCCTTCCTCTTCCCCAGTTCCTTAAAGGTGATCCTGGAGAAGTTCAGGTAAGGCTTACACTCCATTTCCTGGATTCTGCTCCAGGAAAGTTCGTCAACCAGCAATATGAGTTGCTGGCCCTTAGTATCGGTCTTCCTTTCCAGCACAGACCAGGTCTCAGTTCTGAGCCCCCGGTTCTGGGCCTTCAGTCTGTTGATAATGAGTTCCGGTTCCACAGAGGGTCCCGGAACCCACGTCATGACCTTTACAGGCCTGGGGACGTCCTTAGCGTCAATGACGCCAAGTTTCGCTCCTTCCCAGGGCTTTCCCCCGGCTACCACCCGCACCAACCAGTCCTTAGTGGCCTGGTCAACGCAGGAGGCTACCAGGAGTCCCCCCTTGGGTTTGACCTCCGTGAACTTAGGCCCCTTGTCCTCCTCCTTGATAGTGTCAAGGGCACTGAGCAGCATCTCCTTAACCAGCTCCAGCTGCTCCCCACTAAGGAGGTTTATAGGGTAGCCCTCTGGTATGATGGCCACCCTAATGTCTGTCAGGACAGACTTATAAGATAAGGTAGGGTTTGATCCCTTGCCTCTCTTCTTTGGTCTACCTGCGCTTGCAGGTGTACTCGCATCTGACCGGTTTCGCTTTAGCCCCCCGGTCGAGGTGCTTGGTTTTGGTTCAGGAGTAGGTTTCGTTGCCGTCCCTGCCTCCTTTGCCTTTTTTGCTGCTTGGAGTCGATTATAGCGCCTCCTTGCAGCCCCCGAAGGTCTGGGTGGTTCCTCCCTTTCGGAAGCGCCCCCCGTGTTTGATTTTAGATTTAGTGGTTCCATATTGTTCCCACGAGTATTGGGGTAAGAATGTCACCATCGCACAGAGCCCCATGCACGATAGAAGGCATTGATACAACGGGGTGCGCCTGGTGCCCCGAGGTTTCTGCGACTAGAGACCGAACTTCCCTCCGGCCTTGCATCCCTTTGGCGTCGCAGTACCGTGGGAATGGGGAGGGTTTTATAGTGGTACCTCATCCACGCAGCCCAGGCGATTAAGCCAAGGCCCTCGTGCCCCCTGTTACTGCTGTCCACTATGGGAGTCGTTGCAGCCCACAGGCGGTTTACGATTTGATTTTTGTGTTTGCCAATTAGTCAGGCTCTCTCCGCCACAGCCATCCGAACCTTTAAGAAGACGGCAAGAACCGGGCACAAAGAGTTTTTAAGTCCCGGCCGGCCCCGACCGCCTCCCGTCCGCCCTGTGGGGGGTCTCCCCACAGTTCGTCCCTTGAGTACATGCCTGCAGCTTCACTGAAAGCACGCTAGCCCCCTCACCACGCCAAGGTTACAAACACTCGGAGGGGGGAGTGCATGTATATACTTTTCATTATCATAGAAAAAACCGCTTTGTAATTGCATCTTTGTAATAATTGTAATCTTTGTAATTGCACTTGCTATTTTGTAAAAGTTGTATTTTTGAATTGCAAGGTATATTATTAATTGACAAAAAAAGAGGGGGGGGACCATAAATCCTAGTCTTTAAAATTAAAAAATTAAAAAGTTTTAAAAATAAAGTGTAGATTATCTATTAACGTTAAAAGTTTTGTTGTCAAATTTTGAAATTAAATGAAAAAAATAAAGTCTTACGTAAAAAATTGTAATGACTCTCCTTTCTTCCAATATGAAAAAATAAGATATAAGCCCCTCCCCTTTTCTCCTAAAAGCTATTATTATGTCTGCGTCCTTTTATGGCCCGTTTTTATGGCCCGCGTCCATTTGGATCTGCGTCCTTTTAAGTCTGCGTCCTAACGCTCGCGTCTTTTCGGTCGCGTCCTTTCGGCCGCGTCCATTTGTCCTAGATCCAAAAATAAGACAGTAAAGGGTTCTGCCTCTTCTTTGAACATCAGGAGAAAACCACTGCAATATATATTGTGGTGTTTCAAAATGATTGCGACTCACCCTGTGCATTTTGGTGAAATATTGGCTATAATAATTAAGTTTTAACATTGTAGAATTTGTTGGGTGGGGACCAATGACAGGAAATTAGTGGCTTCTTTGGCCAAAGATGGCCGAGAGCGGGTGCGTGACTTTGTATGCCCGCTGAGTTTTGATAATTTTGATATTTGTAAGTAATATTTTAATTTGATTGATTATATAAAGTGATTTGATGCGAATGCATTATTGCGCTTTTATGGATGATTATTTTAATATTTTGATAATTTGGATATTTTGATCAGTCGCTGCCGAACGCGAGCAGTAGTCATTTGATTGATTTAAAGTGATTTGGAAAGACAATATTTCGAATAATAAATTCGTTTAGCACATAAAAGTGGAAAATTAAATTATATTTGTGCGAGCGAATGTGCGAGATGTTGATAACTCGTCGATTTGGATAAGGGAAATCAAACTTCGTTCCCTTCAAATAAAAATAAAAATTTATTTAACATTTTGCATTCTGGACTGGTTATTTTTGGAAGGGCATTTTTCTTCCGTCATTAATGTAGACTTACGTGTGAACTCACCCCTGACGATACTTGCACGACGACTGAACCAGCTAGCCGTGGTAATTTTTATGGTTTATGAATTAGAATTATATTGGAAAATTTCATCTAAACTTTTAATTGGCACCCAGAACGTGAAGCTGTTTTTTGTTTTGAAACAATTTTTTAAAATTTCACATCACTTCAACTGGCGCCCAGACGTGCGGCTTAAAATTTTTGAAGAGATAAGCCTTTTTTATTTTATTTGATTTTTGAATTTGGATTTATTTTGCTTAAATATTGTAATGTTGTAGATAATATCTTTTTTTTTAGATTTATTTTTGAAACACGCACGGATTTTTGCGAATTTTGTTTAGAGCTGCGCTCAAAACAGCAATTAGCATCGGGGGTTTGATGTGGTGTTTCAAAATGATTGCGACTCACCCTATGCATTTTGGTGAAATATTGGCTATAATAATTAAGTTGTAACATTGTAGAATTTGTTGGGTGGGGACCAATGACAGGAAATTAGAGGCTTCTTTGGCCAACGATGGCGGACAGTGGGTGGGAGACTTTGCATGCCCGCTGAAATTTGATTTTGTTACGCTGAGTTTTGTTATTTGAGAATTGTGAGTAATATTTTAATTTGATTGATTATATAAAGTGATTTGATGCGAATGCATTATTGCGCTTTTTTGGATGATTATTTTAATATTTTGATAATTTGGATATTTTGATCAGTCGCTGCCGAACGCGAGCAGTAGTCATTTGATTGATTTAAAGTGATTTGGAAAGACAATATTTCGAATAATAAATTCGTTTAGCACATAAAAGTGGAAAATTAAATTATATTTGTGCGAGCGAATGTGCGAGATGTTGATAACTCGTCGATTTGGATAAGGGAAATCAAACTTCGTTCCCTTCAAATAAAAATAAAAATTTATTTAACATTTTGCATTCTGGACTGGTTATTTTTGGAAGGGCATTTTTCTTCCGTCATTAATGAAGACTTACGTGTGAACTCACCCCTGACGATACTTGCACGACGACTGAACCAGCTAGCCGTGGTAATTTTTATGGTTTATGGATTAGAATTATATTGGAAAATTTCATCTAAACTTTTAATTGGCACCCAGAACGTGAGGCTGTTTTTTGTTTTGAAACAATTTTTTAAAATTTCACATCACTTCGTAATATATTATATTTATTAGTAAAAAATATATAGGAACCCATTTACATGTACATATAATTACGTTTTTCAAAATAAAACGGGTGTTTTAAAAAATGAAAATTTATTTATTAAAAGTTTACAACTGGTTACTTTGGATGCAAACCAACAACTGATTTTAAAATTATGAAAATCTATAAAAGGTTACATTTGTTTTGGGTGGGTTGCTTTGAACTTTGTTTCTTCTAATCACTTAACTCAAGTTCGAGACGACCCTTACATAATAAATCTTTTAAAATATCAATATAATTGCCTTAACCTAAACATGGTGACATATTAATGTATATTGCTGGTGGTCTTAAGAGGTTCGTTAGACATAACTCCTCCCCCCTTAGGAAAGAACGTGTCGTTCTTCGAGGTGTCCGGTGAAGCTTGGACACTTTGAATTTCATGTAATTCAATTTCTTTGTTTTTCTCCCTCTTAACCAACAATTTAATTTTATTCCTTAAAAGATATAATGTTGCAACAAAAATACATAAAATAATAACAATGGTTGTGATAAAATGTGTGACATGCAATACAGGATGTATTTTGATGTGATGTTCAAAACTTTTTGCTTCTTCTTTTAATTCTTTCAAATCGTCCAGATGGTTTACTTGCAAATTTACAATTGAGCTAGTTTGATAATCTTTAATTATTAACGGGTTATTAAAAGTAAAGTTACTAAATGTATTTACATAAGTTTGATCTTCTATTATTATTTTACAATTGTTTTCGGATGAAATTAATACATTATTTATCACCTCGAGATTGTTAATTTTATCGTTGCATTCTTTAATTACGTTTAACTTAGTTTTACATGAGGTTAAAACTTTTCCGTTTTTAAGTTGCACGTAAAGTTTATAATTATTATTAGCTAATGCATAGGTACAGTTATTATTACTAATAGTAAATAAGCACTTGTTCACTTGAGGTTTTTCTACACACACGATTGAGTTTTCGATCACTTGACACTTTTTGTCGGTCCATAATTCTTTTCTTACACTTTGCAGATGGTACTTCGATGGCGGGATTAACACCTTGTTTTGTACATTAGGAATTGGATAAATTCTTGCATATTGGTAGATGAATGGATCCAGGATAGGTATATAAAGTATACATGTAATAAAATCTCTTGTTGAAAATATTTGAAATTTTGAAAATTCTAAAATCTTAAATATATGAACGGTATCTAATTCAAGTAATTCTGATTTTTTATAAATTAGTTTTAAATGATTTATAATTTCGATCAATTCCTTGTCCGATATTATTTCTAAATTCGTAATTTCTGAAAAAGCTAATGAGATTGTTCTTTCAATACTTTGAAGAGTGTTTAGTAATTTTAGGCTGATAAAATTGTAATATTCTATCATTAACTGAAAATCAACGGAGTTGCTAATTTGATTTAATGCAATAAAAGATGAATTCAAATTATTTTGAATTGTTTCGAGATCTTTAGCGTAACGTTTCGTTATGTGATTTGCAAATGAACTATACTCGTTTATTTGTTTAACTATATTTTCTTGATTATTATAAAGTAAATCTAAATTTTTCTTAATGTCTACTAAATCTTGATTGTCCGGATTACCGGTGATAAATTTAATAGCGGTTCCTAAAACGTTAATGAGTCCACGTTTGTTACGATATTTGAATTTTGATAGTTGTTTTTCAATTGAATTGCAATTTTCTGTTAGTACGTTAATTAATTGTTGCGTGAAATGATTTGACTTGGTGGCTTTTGATTTCAAGATTGTAGTACTGCTTAATAATTTAAAATAGCTTAATTCTAAGTCGCTTATATTAAAATAAAAATAAAACTTATGGTAATGACCAAGGAGCTTTGCTGGACCTAGGTCTTCAGGAAAATAGCCATTGGTTTCAATCTTGTCTACTAGAAGGGCCTGGCTTTGACTGGTCAGTTCCAGTATTCTGTAACGGAAATTTCTTTTTAAGTCTCTTTATTTTTCGTACGTGTATATTCGCGTGTCGTTTAGACTTATCTCGTATTCCAATTATTTTATTTTTTTCTGTAGAAGTTATATTTACTTTGTCGTAATATGGGTCCGTTTTTCTAATTTGTTGCCGTGTAAAGTACACTGCAGGTTCACTGATTTCAACTGTGGGTTCTTTATTTTGATTTCGATTTTGTAAATTACTTTGACCTTTTTCGAGTTGTTTCTGATATAATTGTTCGTAGAATGGCAATAACTCGTCTTTTCTATTTTCATTATAAATTTCGTAAATTGTTTTACTCAAATCTAATTCATGTGTATTTAAATTTTCCTAAGGGCCATATAATAAAGTGAAAGGGGTATAACCGGTCGCGGAATGAATTGATTGATTATAAGTTAATACGGCTGTAATCATTAGGTGTTGAGGACCTTCGTTTGGATTTTGTTCTTTTATTATTCTGAGCTTTTCTAAAATTGTAGAATGTACTCTTTCTATCGGTGAGTTTGAGCTACTGTTGTAATTCGTCGTAAAATGTAATTTAATTTTAAATAATTCACAAAATTCTTGAAAAACTTTATTTTTAAACTCTTTACCTTCGTCGCAAACAATTTTCTTTGGATAACTGTGATGAGAAAAGTAATGGCGTAATTTATTAAGTATTGTTATTCCTGTAGTATCTGTTACAAAGTAAGCTTGCGCGTAACGCGAAAATAAGTCAATTATAGTTATAAATTTATTTCCTTCGAAACTGAATGTATCAATGTGAATAATGTCAAAAGGTCTTTTTGCAAGTAGTGGACCTGAGAATTGAATTTTGTAAGGATTTCTTTCATACTTATTAGCAAGACAAATTTCGCATTCATTTATAATTTTATTTATTTTAGTTTTCATATCAGGCCAATAATATTTAATTTTTAAGTGATTATAGGTTTCTGTGATGCCGTTATGGTTAACAGAATGGTATTCTTCTATTGCTTCATCTTGTTGATCTGATTTTTCCAGATCTTTAGCTACAATATTACATTTTATAAATTTTACTTGGTTATTAAGTAAATTTTGACTAACGTTTAAAAATTTTGATTCTAAGTTATTATCTTTGAAATAAATTCCATATAAATTACCGGGATTTACAGTTTCTTTTAGCATTTGTGTTATATTTTGTAATTCGTTACCTCTTCTAATAGTGACAATAAAGTTATTTTTTGCAAAGATTCTTTTATGATCTACGTTATATTGATCTCCTAATTGTACGATAATGCGATTTGCAAATTGATTTATCGGTTTATCTGAAATGGGCATAGTGAACACAGGATTTTCACGTGAAGTGTGACAAGTATTATTTGATTCATTGTCTTCATTGTTATGAGTGTTAGCGTTATTTGATTCGTTATTATCATCGAGAGCATTTATTATGTCATCGAGGTCTTCTATTGGCAACTCTTCGCCAATATTGGGTACTATCGATACTAAGTCTAAATTTTCCATAAAAGTTTCTTTCGTATTTATTTCTATACGCGATAAGGCATCGGCTACCTGATTTTCTTTGCCCTTTCTATATTGAATTTTATAATCGTATTCTTCTAATTTTAATCGCCATTTGACAAGGCGAGGATTTGCATCTTTAATTGAAAACAGCCAGACTAACGGTTTGTGGTCAGTTTCAATAATAAATTGTTTTCCGTAAACAAAGGGTCTGAAATGTTTTGTCGTTTCGACGATTGCTAGTAATTCGCGCTCTATTGTTGAATAATTTCTTTCGGCACTATTTAAAGTTCTAGAATAAAATGCAATAGGTTTATTATTTTGAGATAACACACCTCCGATAGCTCTGTTAGAAGCGTCAGTTGTGACGTGAAATATTTTCTCAAAATCGGGATAAGCTAATATGGGGGCATTTGTCATTAATTCCTTGCATTTTTGAAAAGCTTGACAATAATCAAGATTGTTTGTTTCAATTTTTGCTCCCTTTTTAAGGCATTTGGTGAAGGGTTGTACTATTTTTGCAAAATTTGGAATGAATTTCCTATAGTAACCTACTAAACCAAGAAATGATCTAATTTCTTTAATGGTTTTTGGAAGAGGATAATTTTGTATTGCTACAACTTTTTGGGGATTTGGTTTTATGCCTTCTGGTGTAATTACATGGCCAAGAAAAGCAACTTCCTTGCGCAAAAACTCAGATTTATCTAGTTGTACTTTTAAGTTGTACTGCCTAATTTTATTAAAAATTTGTTTAAGGTGAACTAAGTGTTCATGGAGAGATTTTGAATAAATTACTATGTCGTCCATATAAACGAAGCAAAATTTATGAAGAAATTCGCGTAATATGTTATCCATTACTCGCTGAAAAGTACTAGGAGCATTTTTCAATCCAAATGGCATGCGGACATATTCCCAGTGGCCATTATTTACTGAGAAAGCGGTTTTCTCGATTGAATCAACGTCCATTTCAATTTGATGAAAACCTTGCGCAAGATCTAAAGTGGAAAAATAATTACATTTTCCTAAACTGTCTAAAATTTCATCAATTCTAGGAATGGGATATTTTTCTTCAATTGTTTTTTCGTTTAATTTTCTATAGTCTATTACTAAGCGCCATTTCTTTTTCCCACTCGCATCTATTTTCTTTGGTACAATCTATACAGGCGAGCTATAGGGTGAAATACTAGGTTTTATGATTTTGTCGTCTAATAATTTTTTTATTTGATTTTGAATTTCTGCTTTTAGGTGATATGGATATCTAAATGATTTACAAAAAACTGGCTCATTATCTTTCGTTCTAATTTTGTGTTTTACGGCATTAGTAAAAGTTAAATCGTGATTTTCGTTGTAAAAAATATCTTTGTATTTTGTACACAAACCTAAAATTTCTGCTTTTTCTTCAAAATTAAGATGTTGCGTACGAATGACATTTTGAATATTTAAATTAGAAAAATGATTTTTGGGGTTTTGTATTTCTATATTTGTTATTGGTTCTACTTTAACCTGTTGTTTGAAATTAATTATCATGTTTCGTTCTTCTTCTATGGGTATGTCACAAAAACCGTTTTTTGCAAAGGCAATTGACTCTGGGGTACAAAATTGTTTAAAATTAATTTCGGGTATAAGAACTTCGCCTTCCTCGATATTCACGGGGATTTTTATATGTGTTTTAACGTTTTGTTTAAATGGCTTAAAATTGTTCTGGTTTAATTCCAGAAAATATGGAATTTTATAATTTCCTATTTCTAACATTCTATGATTATAGTTTATATTTGCGCCTAATTTACACAAATCTTCGCTTCCTAATAAAGCGTCAAATTTATCGTGCCAATTAATTACATGAAAATTAATTGCACTATTTATTCCAAATTCTTTTAAAATGGGGTAAGATATATTCTCATCGTTAGAGACCGTTTGATTCATACTTTTAATTAAAAAGGTTTTTTTAAACATAAAATTTTTAAAGTTTTCATATGCGATTTTTGGGGTCATTATTGAATTTGAAGCTCCACTATCGAGGAGAATTTTTAAATTTAAACTGGGGATTGTAATAAATGGTAATTTAGGTTTTCCAGTTAATAAATTTAAGTCGATGTTAATTGTTCCGAGGCTGGCATTGGAAAATTTCCAGCGGGTACGTTCGTATCGTCAATGTATTCCTGATTTTCTAATTGTTTATCAGGTTCTTCTATATTGTATAATTCTTCCGATGTAAAATTACTTGGACTGGATTTTTGAAAATGATTGTAAGATGCACTTTGCTGGTTTCGAGAAGGGTTAACAGTATTTCTTGTCGATATTGACATAGGAGTGGGTTTTGGTTCGGGTTTTCTTCCGAATACTTGAGAATTTGTAAAAAATTTATTTTGAACTGGTCTAGTTTGATAATTAACTGGACCTCGCGGGAATCTATTTTGATTATAATTGTTCTGATTACCGTTATTATTATAGTAATTATTACTATTAAATCTAGGTACTTGATTTTGATTAAAAGATCGAAAATTCGAAAATTGATTGTTAGATTGAGGGTTAAATGTGGTAACCCGTGGTGTATTTGGGTATAATTTTTGATGAAAATTTTTGTTCGTGTTATTATGTTTTACCGGAGCTTTGTTACGCATAAAATTTAAAAATTCTACTTGTTGATAATTATTATAATTTCTTAAGTGTAACATGCAATCTTCAATCGAATTGACAATTTGATTTGATATGTGAGTTTGGTGGGGTTCTAATAAACCGGCCTTAAACGTATCTAACGCGCTTTTATTATGTAAACTAATTTTATATAATTTAAGACACTCATCTTGTTCCCTAATCGTAACGTGTTCCAACAGTAATTGCAATTTATTTTTAATTCGCTCGTAATAAGAATCGTACGTTTCGTTTATTAATTGATAACAAGTATTAAGATCATTTGAAAGTAAAGTTTCATTTCTTTGATCTCCGAAACGATCCAAAAGTGCTATTTTTAATTTTTCCCATGTAGAACAATCTGAAGTAACTAAAGTATCTCTAGCAACACCAGTTAATTTTGAGCAGCAAGTTTCAAACAGTAAATTGTTTAAAGAACTAGCTTCAATTGGACTTTTGTATGCTCTGATAAATTTTTCGCATTGAAGTGTAAAATATGATAAATTTTTACTACCTCCTTCGTATTGAGGAATGGTCTCTTTAGCTAATTTAATTTCTGCAAAAATTGACAGACATTTCAAATTGATTAATTTGATTTCTTTGATTTAAAATAATTTCACTAATTTCTAATTCTAAATCTGAATTATTCGAATTATTCTCATAAACTCATTTCTCATTCAAAACTCATCGAGATTTTAACACAAGTATAATAAAATTAAGGTAAAGGAAATGATAAAAGGTACTTACAAAACTAAGGTTGCTAATAACATCGTTGAATGTCTAGCGAGTGAATTGCTGGCGGTGTAGTTTCCGGGATGTGTCTACGGTTGAGGTCCGTCTGCGGTAGAAGGACCAGTGGATCTTGCACCAAATTTACACTATTCGTAACGTTGCACTAATAATTATTTTACCCAATTAGGATTTAATAATTGCCAATTCTTTGATAGAATCGTTTGGGTATCCTACCGACTGCGCCAATTACGTTTTTCAAAATAAAACGGGTGTTTTAAAAAATGAAAATTTATTTATTAAAAGTTTACAACTGGTTACTTTGGATGTAAACCAACAACTGATTTTAAAATTATGAAAATCTATAAAAGGTTACATTTGTTTTGGGTGGGTTGTTTTGAACTTTGTTTCTTCTAATCACTTGACTCAAGTTCGAGACGACCCTTACATAATAAATCTTTTAAAATATCAATATAATTGCCTTAACCTAAACATGGTGACATATTAATGTATATTGCTGGTGGTCTTAAGAGGTTCGTTAGACATAACTATATGTACTGAGATGTAAAATATCCAAATTAATTTTTAAATTTTTCTAATGAAAAATTATCCAATTCAAAATAATACGTATTTCGTTTTAATATAATATTTTAAAATGGGAATGCAAAATGCTATGATAGCCGTATCGCATCAGCCCGCTTATCAAACAAATTTTATAGTTCCTTCAAAAAATTTTTAATATAACAATGTAAAATTTTTATTTACCAAACTTTTAATTATATTTTCAATTGTAATTGTAATTGCCATCCAATTCCACCTTTTTCAATCTTTTCTATCTTTAATTTCTTGTGTTTAAATTTTATTTTAAAAATTTCTCAAAAATCTTCCAAAATTGATACATCCAATTATAAATATCAAATAAAACACTTTCATTAAAAAACAACTTCTTATATTTTCAAACTATAAAATTATTTAATTAATTTTTCGGACTAATCAATTCACGTCCATCACGTCGACCATTTTTGGCAAAAAGGCCTTGAATTTCTGGTGATTCGTCCCCACCTTCCTAATTTTACAATCTTACAACTTAAAATCAATTTAAACACAACTTACATAAGAAAATGAATTTTTACCAAAATGTATAGGGTGGGTCCGAATCACTTTTGAAACATGACAGTACATTAAACAATAACACATTAACAAAAATATTAAAAGCGAGAAAAAAATTAGAAACTAGATTATGAACGTCACCGCTAACAAAAATAAAAATTAATATATACTGCCATGTAAGACGGCAGCAAATGCAACAATTAACAAATAAAGAACTATTCGAGTTTAACAAAGCCATGCACGTAACGATACGAATGAAATTTACACACACATTTCAAAATACTAACAATTGTAAATTAATATGAATAGTTAAACTTGTGTATTACTTCTTAAAGATGATCATTCGAACAACAAATTAACCACAACACACAAAAATCATACATCGCTCACTTAAAAATTAATAATAATCAACTTTAATCAGCTTCGGAAGCATATAAATAAAACATAAATTAACACTGAATCTTCATTTTTCAATAAAAAGCTTGCATATTTCACACACATCTTGAATAGACAGGTTGGATCAAATTTACATCCAAAGATTTCACAAATTGGGACTTGTCTCAAATGATTTTCGTTTTTCTTGTGTAACGATGATGCATCGGAATCTAGAAAAGATAATTTTGTTAAAAGTAGTTTTAACTATAAAATGTAATAGGATTAGTATGAAAGACATTTTCAGTGACATGATTGTATAATTTAAATTTCAATCAAGTGTTAGTTTTAAGAAAAAACTTTAAAAACTCAAAATGGATTTTCGGTGACAACTATCAGATTGGTTTTTGCAAGATTAAAGAATGAAAAATAAAGGTGCAGAGCCCTAACATGTATCAAAAGATGCGCATTTAAAAGCTCGAATTTTCGATGTAAAAAACTAAGATCCTAAGATAAAATTAAGAAGGTAATTTAAAGAAATCATGTTTATCAAATCACATGGTTTAGAAGAAGATTATTTTTACAATTTGCGGAAGAACGGCTGAAGATAATGAAGTAAGATTTTTTCAGTAGTTATCTGAATATGTGATTGAACTTTTTGCAAAGTTTCAAGAAGATCGGAAGAGATTTTGTAAAAAGGTATTTCAAAGCGAATGTGATTTTTCAATTTATTTCCAGAAAGTATAAAAGGCCGTCCAAAAGCAATGAATTTTCAGTCAGTCGCGGTCCAACCTTTGCAGTGTAAAGACGTTAGCTCCTAAATTCCCCGTGTAGCATTAGCAACGCTCACTATTACTGCTTAGATAAATCAAAATTACAACAACCTCTCTAGGGGATAAATTGCAATTACTGCAACCCCGCTAATTAAAAAGAAAATTAATATCTACGTGTTTCATCAAAATTCATCATAGTGCTATAAACAACATAATCTCACAAAATATGACCACCGAATTTACAAATTCAAAGATTCAAACGAGATTAGCCGCACCCAATAAAAATACTACGTCGCGCTTACCCAAGCGCCAAAAAATCAGCATCCTGTCAAGTGATAGTGATAGTGAAACTATGTATTACAGTGAAAAAGACACCACAAACTACGATCCAAAACTAGTACAAAGTTTAACACCATCTACTATGAGCCACATGGAATTCGATCATTTAGCTGCCATTCCAACCCACAACAGTTTCGGAATTCTAATCAACGCACCCGAACGAGTGAATAGAATCGCCACCAGCCGTGGACCACTGTCCAAAGAATCCCCATTCACAAAACACCTCCCAAAGACTCAAGATCAAACGTAAGTAAGCCACCGCCGATAATATTAACCACTCCAATCGCCCAAGTTCATACCTTCCTCGCCAAACTGAACCCGTTAGTAAAAAGGAAAATATTAGTGCAATATATCCGAGGACAAACCTGGATATACACCGAATCCGCAGACGACCACCGTGCGGTCAAAAACAATGTATTTCAAGATAAAAATGTTCAAGGCTACAGTTATCAACTGCGCGAAGAAAAACAAACAAAATTAGTAATGAAAGGTTCCCCTTTCGCCGAAGAAGATGAAGTGAAAAAGCAGTTCACTGAAGAGCATCAAATTACACCAATCGACGTCACCAAACTTAAAAACAAATTTGGTGACATCACGGGGTCGTTTCTGATCGCAGTCACACGCACTCTGTTCTGATCTGAACACATGCACTCAATGCTACCGGTGCCAAAGTTTTGGCCATGGATCATCCAACTGCCACATGAAGCCCTGTTGCGTAAAGTGCCTCGAAAACCATCTCACAGCCGATTGTCCAAGAAAGTCAAACGACGGCAACGTTCGATGCTGCAACTGCGGTGAGCCCCATCCCGCAAACTACCAGAACTGCCCCCTCTTACATCAGCTATCGTGACAGGTTAAGTAGTAAAACTCAGCGACAGAATCAACCTACGATTCAAACTAAAACTAGCACCAACAGTAACCTTAACCACAACACAAATCAATTCGACGTAAACTTCCAAAATTTTCCTCAATTACCTAAACCATCTCAACAAATCCGACAATTTTCATCCCCAACAGTACAACGACAAACATACGCACAAAATCTGACGCGACATGAACTAGATGACAATCAAAATTGCCCCAGCGATCTAACTACATTATTTAAAGAGCTTAAAGAGCTCAAGAATACAATTGATATCCCGCAAATGATCCAAATCATAAGGGAAATAAAAGTTAGACTAGCTGGGGTCACCGACACTTTTGAAAAAATACAGATACTTGCCGACATCGCAACCAAATATAATGTTTAATTATACAAAAAAACAATTAAAAATCATAACTTGGAATGCTAACGGACTTAGGACAAAATTTAACGAACTACAGCTACTTGTCGAACAAAACAACCCCGACATACTACTAATACAAGAGACCAAACTGAACAAACACAAACCGACCAAGATACCCAACTACACTGCTATTAACAAACCCCGAACGAATCACGGCGGACTACTAACTTACCACATAAACACGATTGACTTAACCTCGATAGACTTACCCACAACGGAAGCCGACACACAAATATTTCAAACTGACAAACTGACAATTATTAATTACTACCTACCCCCCAGCAAAAAGCACGACAAAGACAAACTGGACGAAATTCTACAACTATCCGACAAAGTAATTATTGCCGGAGATTTCAATTCCAAGCACATCTCCTGGAATAATTTGAATTCAAACAACAATGGAATTGACCTCTACATACCTATTACTCACAAACGTCCAACTCTCCCACCCGACAAACGACTATACCCACCACGACTATAACCCCGCGTCCAATCCCTCTACCATTGACCTAGTACTTACGAAAAATGTTAACGTACGAACGACACGGACCTTAAACAAACTCAGCTCCGACCATCTTCCCGTCCAATTTGAAATCAGTTCCTTTAAAATTCCCTTTAACCCACCGAGACCACTACGGACTACAAACTGGGAAAAATTTGGCATAAAGCTACTAAATATTAAAATTAACACAAACATTACCACAAATGAAAACATCGATGATACAATCGCAGAATTCACAACACAAATAATTAAAGCACATCAAGCCACCACCAAGGAAACGCCACCACCCACACACACGCTCAAGCTGCCACCTGCACTACTACAGAAAATCAAAAATGAAAACAAGCTCAGAAAAATTTATCAAACACACAAATATCCAACATTAAAAGTACAAATAAACAAACTAGCAAACAGCATCAACAAAGAAATTAACAATATCAAACACGAAAAATGGACAAACACACTTGAAAATATCACAAAATTTAAAAACAAAAGCAAAAGCAAAAGCAAAAGTAAAAGCATTAGCTCAACCATACCCAAATTGCACACCCCTCTAGGACCAATAACTACATGCAAGAGCAAAGCAAATGCATTAGCCGAAACCTACTTACGAAAACACCACAACCTCACTGCACACCCAACCGACACGGAACATAACATTTGGTTATCTTTGTCATATTTAGAAAAAAGTAACTATTAGAAAAGAAACAGAAAAAAAAATACATCGCCGTAACTTTGTAATGAAAATGAATTAAACGTACGTCGATTTTAACTATTTTAACTGTCATCTCATTTGATTTTTGACATATAATCTCGTCAAAGATTATGACATCTGACATCTCGTTTGATATAAAGAATCCTAAGACATACGTTTTGTAAATTTTGATTCATACAATTTTTTTGATGTCATACGCGAGTTAAAAAGAATTCGACTATACAAACTAATCACTAACAAATTTTCTTCCCACTTAACCAAAATCATATCCAACTTCCTAATCGACAGAACCTTTCAAGTAAAAGTACAAAACAATTTATCCGACCCCCATCTTATCCCGGCCGGAGTTCCGCAAGGCTCCGTTCTCGCACCATCTCTATTTACCTATTACATCAACGACATTCCCCAACATGAGAACACTGACATATCATTATTCGCCGACGACACAGCAATAATTGCCGAATCCTTCAAGAAAAACAAATCAATTACTTACTTACAAAGACACGCTGACTTGTTACAAACCTACTTTGCTAAATGGAAACTAAAACTAAACGAAAACAAGACTACCCTTACCACATTTTCACAAAAAAGAGACAAACTGACCACTCCCTTAAAAATCAATAACATTACCGTGACCAAAACAAAAGATGTCTAGACTGACGCTAGACGAGCGACTGACATACAAAACGCACCTACAACTGACCGCCAAGAAGGCTAACAACGCACTCAACGCACTATACCCTTTACTTACTATTATGTCCTGGGATCGTAATTAGCCATTAATTACACTTAGCTCGTTTTATGTATTTATTAATTTCTGTATCTTTACATATCTGCAGGTTTGCCAACCGAAAACAATAACATTACAAAAATAAAATATATAACAATTCTCCGTGGTTTAACTTTGAAGTTGTTGGTTTGTAACGAAAAATTAAATAAGTTCCTAAAATTGAAAAAATGAAATAACATTTAAGCTTTATTGTTCGTAAGTTAAACGCTGGACTGGATTTTCGATGATCGTCGAAGAATAGAAAAATCTTGCTCTTCACTATTGAGTGTTTGCGTGCATCTTGAGTCATTTATACTTTGATTCGATGTCTCTTCTGCGTTGGAATGTGTTTGTTGTCTCTGCTCTCCACTGGATTTACCTAATGCTCGTTGTGGAGAGGTTGATAATTCAATTTCCGGCTGATGTTTTGACCTAACCTGTTCCTCCTTAATTAGGTCTGAACTTGTATTTGGAATATCGTAGAAGAACTTGGAACAATTTTGTTTTTCTACTTGACATAATCTTAATTGATCATAATGACGTTTGATTATGTATCTGTCGTCTAATTCAACCAAGTAATGCAACCGACCCAAACATTCAACCACGGTACCATATTTCCATAGATTTAACGCCGTATAATTTCGTGATTGTACCCGATCACCATTTTTAAAATATTTTTTGAAAATCGGTTGTATCGCATCGTTTTTGTGTTTAACTTGCGGCTTTATGAAATCCAATTTTGTTCGCAAAATTCTACCATATAATAATTCCGATGGCGATTGACCACATGATAATGGAGTGACACGATACCGTAATAAAAATGCGTGTAGTTTTTCGTGTAAGTCTCCAGGTTTATTTGTCATACACTTTAATTTGGATTTTAACGTTTGGCAGTACCTTTCAGCTTGCCCATTCGTCGCTGGATGTCCTGGTGCTATAAATCGTTGAGAAATTCTATTTCTGTTACAAAATTGTGAAAACTCGCAAGATCTAAAAATCGTTGCGTTGTCGCTTACTAATACTTCGGGTAATCCGTGATGACTAAAAATTTGTCGCAGGTATCGTATTATAGTAGCTGTTGTAGGTGCAGATTTCATCATGTAAATTTCCGGCCACTTTAATTTTGCATTTACGACTATTAAGAAATGATGTTGTAGGAAAGGACCAGCATAATCCATGTGGACTCTTTGCCAATTTGCACAGGGAGGTTCCCATTTACGTATCGGCGCTTTAGTTGGGTTTCTTTTTACATTACAGCATTCAATGCAACTTTTAACTAAATCTTCGATGTCGGTGTCTATGTTTTTCCAATAACAATATCATCGGGCTAAAGCTTTCATTTTTACGATTCCTATGTGAGTAGAATGAAGTTCCTGAAGTAAAGCAGTTTGTAAATTTCTTGGAATCACCACTCGATTTCCACGAAATAGGACCCCATCTTGTATTGAAAATTCGATATTTCGAATGCCTCCTTGCAATATATTTTTCTTTAGTTGTTGTAATTCTGGATCATTTTCTGTTTCAGCAATTATTTTGTGAAAAGTTATTGTATCTGTTGAGATTTCTTGTATTGTATTTATATTGAATACGTGTTCTTCATCAATGAATTTCTCTTCGCTTTTAGTTAATCTTAAGGGGTTCCTGGAGAAATAATCCGCGTTTGCATGCTCACTGGATTTTCTGTGTTGAATATTATAATCAACCCCAGATAAGTAATTTGCGTATCGTAACATTCGACTTGCTGATAAATTTGGAAGTTGCTTTGTAGGATTAAAGATACTGCTTAAGGGTTTGTTGTCAACGATCAATGTAAATTTCCTTCCATAGATGTATTGAAAAAATTTTGTGAAAGACCAATAGATTGCGGTGGCTTCTTTATCTAATTGACTGTAGTTACGTTCAGCTGTAGTTAAAGAACGAGAAGCAAATGCAATTGGACGCTCACTGCCGTCTGGGAAAATGTGCGATAACACCCCGGAAAGTTCAAATGGGCTGGCATCTGTCGCTAATGTTACTGGTAATTCAGGTATAAATGGTGTAAGAACTCGTTCGCTGGCAATTTCTGTTTTAATTTTTCCAAAAGCAATTTCGCACTCTGGTATCCATTAAAATTTGACACCTTTTCTTAATAGTCGGTTTAAAGAATACAGCGTCGTTGAGGCATCTTGTAAGAATTTAGAATAGTACATCACCAACCCTAAAAATTGTTGTAGTTCTTCTACGTTTCTTGGTCTTGGTGCATTAACTATAGCTATAATTTTTTCTTCATCCTTTTACAATCCTTCTTCCGAGATAACATGACCGAGATACTTAATTTTTTTTTCGAAAAATTTACATTTCTCTTTATTGAGATGGAGATTATACTTCTGGAGTCGATTTAGTAATTTTATTAGACGACTTTTGCATTCCTCTATGGAGGATCCCTAAACAATGATATTGTCGAAATACGCTGTGGTACCTTCCAAATCGTGTAATACTTAATCTATAATTTTTTGAAATTCATTCGGTGCAGTTTTGATACCAACAAATAGACGTTTGGCCAAACAAGTACCTCGATGGGTGGAAATCGTTTGAATTTTTGAACTAACTTCGTCAACTGGAACGTGTAAATACGCTTTAAAAACATCTAAAGTGCAAAAGAACTTACCACTTCGCATTTTGTTAAAAATATCTTCGATTCTGGATATTGGATATCGATTTTCTTGTAGTTGATTATTAACATTACTTCTGTAATCCCTCACATAAACGAACTTTTCCATTGACTTTTGGTATAATAACCAATGGTGTTCCCCATTCCGAATGATCAACCTGTTCAATTATACCATCTTTTTCTAAACGATCTAATTCACGTTCAACTTCTTCTTTGAGGGCGTAGGGTACTGGTCTTGATTTTAAAAATACTGGTTGCGCCTTTTAGTTTAGCTTCAGAGAACACTGGTAGTCAGGAATTTTTCCTACTTTAGGCTGAAACACATTTTGGAATTGGCTGAAAATTTTATCTGTTAATGATTGAACTGAAACGGAATCAATTTCTTGAACATTTATTTTTAATGCTCGCATTCAGCGTTTCCCGATAATTGCATTTCTTGGTTCGGCGACAACATATAGATCCCCGATGAATTTGTTTCCCTGGTACGATACAGGTACTCGAGCATATCCGATGGGTTTGATTAAGTGTTTAGTGTATGACCGGAAAATGACGTTAGTCTTCTGGAGTGGGATATTTAAATTCATTGCATCAAGTTCATGTTTAGATATAATTGTTACCGGGCTTCCTGTGTCACACTCAAAATTGCATAATTTATTTTCTATTTTTACCTCCCCGAATATTTTTGGTTCATATACTGAATTTGCAGATTCTGAGAAAACGTCAATTATTCAATTGATTGAAAATTCTCCATTTGGGGTTTTATCTATTTCATTATCTGTATCGTAGTCGTCGATATTTTTAATATTTGTTTGCTTGTTGCAAACTAACGTTGTAATACATACTTTTGCCAAAAGTTCTCCTTTCTTCCGGCAACTGGAGCAATATAAATTCTTCACGATTAAGCATTTGTGTGTTGGATGATTATTACGGCCACAATGTAGACAACTTTTTTCAAGTCCCAACTCCTTCAGATTCAATTTATTTCCATGCGTATAACTATCTTTCCTTCTATTTTGAATGTTATGTGAATCGATTTTGTTTATTGCATTTTGCGTACTTTTGTATACATCGCGGTTTTGAATTTTTGACATTTCTATTGCTAGTGCAATAGGCCTTTTCAAATTCAATGTCAGCTTGCTGTAAGATACGTTCACGAATTTCCGTATCTTGGATACTACCTCGAATGAATTGAGCTCTTAATAATAAATTTATCACCGATTTCGTGCATGCAGATGCTCTGCACTTCGATTTAAATTCACACGTTTTGACGAGCTCTTTTAATGAAGCAACATAAGTAGAAATTGTTTCACCAGGGGCTTGTAATCTTTATAGAAATTTATGTTGTTCCGTCAGCGCATTTCTTTTTGGTGCTAAGTAGGTTTTTAACAATAACATAAGTTCCCCATAACTTTTGGAAGCTGGTAAATCTGGTGCTGTTAAACTAGTTAATAATTTGTAATACTTGATACCGAGACAATTTATTAGTACCATTACTTTTGCTTCTTCCGATTCGTCATCTGTTCTATCCAAACCTTTTATTTTAAAATAGTTATCTAATCTTTGGCAATAACTATCGAAGTCTTCGTCAGTTTCCGCATATGGCTCAAATATTAAATTTTGTGAACGCAGTATTTCTTTGATTTTTTCTTTAGGTTTTTCCTGTGTCAGTTGATTTTGTAAAGAAGTAACTAACTCTGTCAAAACCGCGATTAGAGGCGTTAGATTTTCCGTCGCCATTTTGTAATGGACACTATAGTAATACAGGTCGCTTTTATCTTTTATTAAATAATTGTCTTTCACCTTTATCACTATTTCACTGGTTACTGGTACTTTCAGTTTTCCTCGTCGCCACTTTATTATGTCCTGGGATCGTAATTTGCCATTAATTACACTTAGCTCGTTTTATGTATTTATTAATTTCTGTATCTTTACATATCTGCAAGTTTGCCAACCAAAAACAATAACATTACAAAAATAAAATATATAACACTTACCTACAAAAACAAACTGGACCCCAAACTAAGACAGCTACTTATATAAGACAATGGTACGACCCATAATACTCTACGCCAGTCCAATCTGGAGCAACACCTCAAAAACTAATGTCCAGCTCATACAGACCATACAAAACAAATGCCTCCAGATCATCACCGGAGCGCCAAAACACACTGAGACTTACCTCCTACACGAACTAGCTGACATACGCACATTAACTTACGAAATTCAACGCAACGCTTTCAACTTTTTCACCAATACGATAAGACAGAACCCGACGACAAATCACATTGCCAGACTGACGCACAATACAATGCCCTTCAGGCATAATTTTAAATTATTGCACGAAATCATGTTATAAAACTTTCCCGCATCGAGGTCCCTGGCGCTGGGTTTTTCTACTCATTTGTGCCCAGCAAAATTTACAATAACTCAAAAAAATATCTCAAGTCACAATATACTCAATACAACCTGATAAATCGCAAGATTAGGAGCTGGTTCAAAGACTTCAAGTACCATAATTTGTATTAGCTAATTGTGTTTATGCGTTAGATAATCAAATGTAGTATAATTAAAATAATAAAGAGTATTTTATGTTATATGTTATGAATTTTCAGTAGCTTTTTGTCATTTGCCAAATAAACTTGTGTCAATCTAACCTCAGAAAATAATTTTTGAGTAATTTTTAATTACGAAGGCATCATTAGTTGATGAAAAATTTTGGAACTTCAATTTATTTAAATTAAATAAATGTGCAAATTTATTATTGAAGATAATTTTTAAAATTTGTAAAGAAGATTGTTACCTGATTTTGGAAATCATCAAATATTTTTGAAGCAGCGATTCCTGACGTCGTAGTGCAACGTTTGAGTAAATTTTACAATTCTACTTGTGTATAATCTGGCCAGTATTATTCTTTAAAACATTATTCCTCATATAATTAAGTTTAGTTTAAGTATCCTGACACCATTACAAATTTATACACCTAAAATAATAAAAATTTAAATCATTTTTGTAAAAAAGTAAACATTACAAAAGTTAACCTACCTATTTATAGAAAACGCAAAGTGTGGTTAAGATACCTGTCCAGAATCTTAACTTAGCTTTCTATTATTATTTTTATATTAAATGTCAACACATTAAATCATTTCACTTGCAACAAATATTTTTATTTTCTAACACAAATTCATTATTTTCTTCAAATTTTTACACGATATAAAACAAGCTACAGCAACAGGTAAGTTACCAATAAAAATAGGTCAACAAACTTTTAAGCAGTCCATACACGAGTTTGCTAACCCACGGACGTCAGTTAAAGCATATCTACATCGCATAAATTTTATTAGAAACGCACAGCAACATCGCAATACATATGATAATCCATAACATAAGAAATAGTAAACACAAAAATTTTAACATTGAGTGTATATGGGACTCCTATATAACAAGCAGCAGTAACCCCGATACAGCGAACTGCGTACTAAATCGTGCAGTTTGTAGGGACTTCCCCCCAAGACTGAGAATTTACATTAGGTATCCTATTTAGACTTTATTTTACTTGTAAAGTTAACATAGAACGCAATTTTTATACAGTGGCTCATAATAAAATCCGGACGCGCCTATGATAGCAATGTAAATTGTACTTTTTGAAAACTCTTTTTGTATGTAAAAATCGCTCTTACAAAAATACAGCTATACACAAAATTGAACGTACACTTATAAAAAGTTTTTATAAGTATATAAGTTTATATTATTTAATTTAAAAATTTTTTTTATTGCAATATTTACATAAATACATATTATTTGAAAATCAATATTATTATTATTATTATTATTATCAAATTACAATTTAGAGCAGAGGCACAAAAGTACCTATATTGTTCAAAAAGCACCATAATACAATAAAAGACAAGTCCAATCAACTTACTGCAACATCAATTCAAACATTAAAACATTCTGCAATATAACACTATAGTCTATTTCTTTTAAGAAAAATATTGGAATTTGTACTAAAGCAACAACCTTGAAACGTAAACCAATGAAATTGCTTTGAAGGTAGACGCTATAAAAATAACAAAATTTTTGCAATTGATGTGCTATGCGTGTTGCCTAAACTGAACCGGGTAAAGTCATAAATAAGATAGATTTCAACAAAGTTAAATGTAATATCAAATAGATGTAGTTATTTGGTTATAACATTTCGCTTTTTTGTGGTGAATGTTTAATATTATTACAAGATTAAGTACTATTTAAATTATCTGAAGTTTCCCGATGTAAATTAGACTTTGCAAACGACGCGCCACCTATATTATTCATATGTTAGATCAACTATTAGAGCAATATCTATTCACACTACAAACAACTGCTGAGTAAAAAGAAAAAAGAAATACGCCCATCAAGCCATCAAAAACCCATCAAGTCTGGCCTTAAAAAAATTTACAAACGGTGCGCTAACAACATCTGACGGTAGTGAGTTCCAAACATTAAAAACCCGGCTGCTTATAAAGTATTCCCTGGCTCTTGAACGATAAATCTCATGAGTCAGCATGAGGCCATTTCCACGCAAACGCTCATCATCCCTGAACCGCAACAGGTGACTAAGGTCAACCGAAAACAAGTTATGAGCCAAGCGATAAGTAATGATTAAGTCACCACAAACAAGTCGATCGCATTTACTTGAAAGATAAAAAATATTAAGACGGTTCAGGTAAAACGGTCGCTGCCTGCCATAAGGGAGTCTAGTAGCAGCACGCTGCACAGACTCAATGAGAATAAAATCTCTGGCCCAAGTAGGATACCAAACACCAAAGTCATATTCCAAGACTGGACGTATATATGTCTTATATAGAATGCAACTAGTGGTCACATTTATGTTGCTAAAATTTTTTTTAAAGAGATACAATACATATTTAGCTCTATTACACCTGACCGCAATATTGTCAGACCACATCAAATCAGAATTTATAACAACACCGAGATCGGTAATTTTATTAACACTTTTGACGGTAACATTATTAATCACATAGTTAAGGCGAGGATTGTTTTTACCGATACGCAACACCGCGCACTTGTCTACATTGAGAGGAATCAACCAATCACGGCACCAACTAATCACAGTGTTTAGGTCACTCTAGAGCTCATTATGCAAAGTCGCGTATATCGTTCGCGTATATCTTTGTGTCATCGGCATACTGGGAGAAATAGCAAGACAAGGAACACCTCAGATCGCATGTGTACACCAAAAACAGCAATAGTCCAATTACTGAACCCTGGGGGACTCTACTTAGCACTGGTCTATATTCTGAAAAGTTAATTTTCGGCTTGAGAGATAGCTAGCTATCCACCTCGGCAACTGTCCACGTATACCGGCACATTTCAACTTTTCGACCAGACGCATAATCGAAACCCGATCGAAGGCCTTCGAAAAATCTAGATATATCACGTCGGTTGGCAATTTCTCGTCCAAAGACTTGGTCCAACTATTTAAACACGTTATCTAAAAAATTAATTTAGTTAAATAATAAATTTTTGCGGCGAAACAACAGTAAAAATACAAAAACCTAAAATATAACATAAAATAGCAACACAAAATTGAACGTATACGTAAGAAAATAATAAATTTTGCTTGATGAACACAATCGCTTCTTGGAAGCGATTTGGCATAGATTGCACCAATTTTGCAGTCACTTCGGCAGAAATTTTAAGCCATTGTTTAGTTAATTCACTTTTTAACATCGATTTGCTGGTTATCGATTTTTTTCTAATTCTTCTTTCTAATTCCTCCCATAGATGTTCTATGGGATTCAAGTCAGGTGATTGAGGGGCGTATGTAATATCTTTGGTACCCTATATAGCAACCATTCCTTGACAAGATAAGAAGAATACTTTGAGTCGTTGTTATGTTGAAAATGAAAGCTGTTCTGTAGACCTAATTTCTCGGTACTTGGATGCAAATTTGATTGTAAAATATTCAAATAAGTGTACTTATTCATCGTACCTTCAATAAAGGTCATATTTTCTACCCTCTTGCTGCCATACACCCCCACAACAATACATTACCACCGTTATGTTTTACTGTCGGAGATAAGTTTTCTTTTCTCAATTGTGTATTGGGTTTTCTCTACACAAAAGTTCTTCCATCTGGTCTAAATATGTTAAATTTACTCTCATCACTAAATATTACCGTATTCCAGAATTCGGGACCTTTATTTATATGTTCTTTTGCAAACTTTAACCTTTTAATTCTATTCACTTTTGAAATGAACGGTTTCTTCCGGGCAACTCGGCTATTATAACCATGTTTTCTGAGAACTCTTTTAACAGTTTCAGTAGAAATATTTTTATTAATAATAGACCTTACATCTACAGTGATATCTGATATTTTAGTTTTTGGATTTTCCTTAATTTTTCTGACCATAAAATTTTTATTCTTCTCTGTTAATATCGGCTTTCTACCTCTTCCTGGTTTATTTATTAAAGTGCCCTCATATTTATATTTATTTATAATTGTTTGGATTGTGGAATAGCTTCTACCCACGATTCTTTCGGTTTCACGTAAAGATTTTTCTTTACAAATTAATTTAACTATGGCTTTCCTCTCTGTCAACGTGATTTCTATTGTGTAACGACCTATTTTATTAAAAACGTTACTAAATAATTTTTTTAAATAAAATATTGTACCTGTACGTTCAATTTTGTGTGCACATTTTATGCAGTCATTATAAATTTCTTAGAAAATTATTAAGAAAATGCAATTTATATAATTTTTTTTCAACATAATATCTCATTAGAAATATTAGTAAGTCGTATTTATAATAAATAATTTTAAATAACTTTGATATTATTGAATTATAGGTAAACAATTAAAATTTTTTGAGGTGTACGTTCAATTTTGTATATAGCTGTATTTTTCACACATTTTTTGTAGATAATTTAATTCTCTTCATTTTTGTTTATATACTTTTTTTTAATTTGTTGCATCGTTTTCGACTGAGAGTGACTTAAAGCAGTCTCGTTAAAAATCCAATGGGAATCCCCTGAAAATACCATAGGAATTCCATTGTGCATTTTTAATTTTATTAAAAAGTTTTACCAAGTTTGCTTTAAGTCATTTTCAGTCGAAAACGATGCCGCAAAGTAAAAAAGTACAGTCAATCAAAAAAGTCTCCGTACGATACTGAATTAGAAATTTAAATTACAATTACTCCGTTTTCTATTATTTTTTTTGTTATCAAATACGATAACTTGTAAATATATACAATTATACATAGTTTTAAAAAAAATTTGAAGAAAATCCGCTTATTTATTTATTTATTTTTTTTATGTTCCTTTTATTTATCTACAATCTATACATTGTACATTCAGTAAGTTTATCACATTCATTTATCTAAAAAAGTCTCCATACGATGATGTATATAAAAAATGTTTATATTTATAGAAACTTGATAAAGCACTTGCAAAAAATTGCGATATTTTACATTTCATTACAGTGTTATATGAAATTATGCATTTTTTTTTTAATTTTTGCTTCAGTTAGTGTGTTTTAAAAGAATTATTAAATATGAGTAAAAAACGTTCTATTGAAGTGCGACAAAATGTTATTAATTGGTATTGGAAAGGTAAATCAATGCGTGAGATCGGGGAAACTATCGGGAAACCTAAGTCAAGTATCCAATACATAATTAAAAAATATGGAACTACGAATTATTTGTATAATAAGCCTTGTTCTGGACGCTCTAAAATCCTAAGTGATGTCCCAAACCGGGCTATTTTACGCGAAGTGAAAGGAAATCCCCAAAAAAGTGAGATAAAAATTGACGACAAAGTACGAAATAAATTTAATATTGATGTTTCTGATCAGACAATTAGAAATGTTCTAAAAAAAAACAATTATAAGTGATGTGTTGCTAGACGCAAACCTCTGATTTCCAAAGTGAATAAAAATAAAGGACTAAAGTTTGGAATGGAACATAGAACATGGAGTTCTTGAATCGAGTGTTTTTTACAGACGAAAGTAAGTTTAATGTTTTTGATTCGGATGGCAGAGAAAAAATTTGGCGAAAACCAAATGAAGCACTCGTTATGAAAAATGTTATTCCAACAGTGAAACATTGTGGTGGAAATGTTTTAAATAACACAACTCGACAAAAACAATTTTTTTCTTTGTCCTAAAATTTATTTTATGGTTTTTCTAATCATTATGCTTTAAAATAAGGGAAAAGTTCTCATATTCCATATAAAGTTTGCTTTTATAGTAGTTATTATAATAATCAATTTTTTGAGTTATCATAGACATATTAAATAGTTCTGGTATATTGAAAAATACTCCAAAAAAATGAGGGGATCGTAACATTCACACAATGTCTACAGATGTCGCTTAAGTGATAAACAACAATTGAATATTTTCTAGAAGACTCATAGAGGTTAAAATGTTGTCTAAAAGGTGTAAATATGATGCTGATGCATTTTGTTTTAAATGTGGTGTATTTATTAAAGTTTGAAATACAAAATTTTATTTAAACGCATATGAAAAGATTTGTGAAGCCTATGAAGCCCATTTTAACTCCCCTGTTCGAAATCTAGACAAGTCCTGGGCTCCACATGTTGCTTGTAGTAATTGCAAAAGTTGAAAATGTCGGTCGTCAGCCTATAGCTGACGATTCGATTCTAGGGTCAGTAAAAACTTTATGTTATGTTATGTTATGTTAACAACATTCCCTCGAAAGGCAATGGCAAACCACCGAGGTGTAATCTGCCTGGTACACCCTCTCTGAAGATGAAGTGTATACACTTCCCGCTGTTCGGAGCCTGCTTTAAGCACTAGGTCACCTATGTGCGTATTAATACTTCAAACGCACAACACAAACGTAGGAGAGAGGTCGTCAACGTCCGGGGCACCTGATATGGCACATTAAGAAGAAGTTAAAAATATGTTAAAAAATTTTAAAACTATGGGTTGCAGAATATCTCTTAAAGTACATAAATGCTGCGTGCTCATTTAGATAAATTTTAAAACAATATGGGAACAATTCTCCTTGTTCAGAAAAATAAGGAGAACATTTTCATCAAGATAGTATGAACTTTGAACAACGTTATCAGGTCCAACACAAGAAAAGTATGATGGGGAACTACATTTGGGGTTTAGTGAGAGAAAGTACTTATGAACATGGAAAAAGAGTAATAGGGTTCACTGTTAAATTTTTTTTTACTATTTTGTAATCTGATATGATCGTAAAAGTTAATAAAAATTACATACAATTACATTTGTTTCGATTTATCAATAAATAAAAATTTCAATTATGGATTTTCTAAAATACTGGTCAATCGCTCTCCTGGATACAAAAGCAAACTTTTTCATGCCATATATATTTTTTCGTCTAACTATCAATAGATTTATCAAAATTTCATATCTTCTTATCAAAGTCAAAAATCGTGTTGACTTGTGTAATGGACAAGTGGGTATATTTAGAAATTATAAATAAAAAAAATTTAAAAGATAGGGTTACCAAATTAAGACTTCCTACTAATTTTATTTTCTAACGAGACCTAGACCCAGAGCATACGTCCATGATTATCAAAGAATTGCTACTTTATCACGTGCCCAAACAATTGCATTCGCTTCTACAAAATCCCGACTTAAATCCCATTGAATGGGATGAATTAAGTCGTAGAATTCGAAAACACGATATTTTAAACAAAAATACTCTTAAAAGAATAATGGGAAAAAATTGGGCCCGAGGTAACAAAAAATTTAGTGAAGTCAATGCCTACACGTATGGAGGCAGTAATTAAAGCTAAAGGCTATTCTACGAAATATTAAATATTAATATTAAAAATTTATAGGTCTATTTTTAATCATCGTACGGAGACTTTTTTTAGGTAAATTATAGTGATTTTTTTTTAGTTCTTTTAAATTTTTTTTGTTAATAAGCGAATTTTCTTAAATTTTTTTTAAAACTATGTGTAATTGTATATCGTGGGCTTGTGGGTAAAACTGCCCAAGTCCAATTTTAAGCATTAGTGGTATTTTTGTATTATCTAATCACTTATGAGTTATGACACTCTGCCTAAGTAGTAAAATTGACCGATCTCTATATTAAGGTTAAGGCATCAAAATTGATGGTGTTACTTTTGCCCAAGTCCACAATACAAGATACCGTAGAGGTAAAAATGTCCAATAGCACTTGGGCAATTTTCCTTCTTATATATTGTGCTTTCACTACAATGAAATATGACCAAGTTCGATTTAGTCAGTCCGATTTTCGACCTCCGAAGTGTATTGCAAGTACCTTGCTAAGAAGTTTCACAGATGTATTATAGTCGCAAACTTTCAGCATATAATCTCACTATCTACAAAGCAGAAACTCCCAATAAAGGATACTGCTTTGCTTGGACAGAAGCAAACGGTCAAAGAGGCAGTTGTAAGATTAGAACAGCGCTATATGATTGGTTTCGAAAGCTACCCGTTACAGTCGAAGAAGTTTCAATGTTTTCTGATACGTGTGGTGGGCAAAATAGACGCCAATATATTGCAGCTTTGCTTTTATTTAATGTCCAAAAGTTTGATAATATTAAAGTAGTGGAACATAAATTTATGAGAAAAGGACATTCGTATATGGAAATAGATTCAATGCATAGCGCCATTGAATCTTGCAAAAAAAACCTTTTTATATATCTGATGCAAGACTGGCTAAATATTTTTCAATTATCAAGATCTAAGAAAAATCGTAATAAAGTCGGTGAAAAGTACATAATCAAAGAACTAAGATACGTTGCCTTTTAAGATCTTAAACATTTAGCTAGCAATTTAATTCAAAATACTACTGGCGACACAATGAATTGTAAAGTGCATTGGTTGAAGATAAAAAGGATGAAATACGAAAAAGAAAAAGCAGGAACAATTTTCTTCAGTTATGATTTTCATAATGAATATAGAGAACTAAAAGTGTATGGCAAAAGCCGTCCTTTTAGCTTACCAGAAAATTTTAAGCAGCTATCAGATAGAGAAAAGAATGTAGAGAAAAGAAAATACAGAAAAAGAATGCAATTGCACCTCAAAAACAACAGGATTTACTTAAACTATGTAACGCGAATGTTATACCTGATGAGTATCATCACTTTTACCTCACGTTACCGGTTTCAGTCAATTTGAAATGTAAAAATCCCTAACCTGATGTATTGTCAGAAAGCGAAGATTCTGAATAATTTTAATTGTATTATTTAGTTTTTTAGTTATTAAAATTATTTTATTTAATTTTTATTTTTGTTTATCAAATTTTTTTGTATCCTTGGAGTGGTAAAAGTGAACAAGTCCCAGGCTATCGTGGTATTTTCTCAATAACTCTTGGTTAAACCAATATTAGAAAGTTAATAATATAATGAATAGAAAGCCGAATAAAGTAGTTATTTTATAATACACATTTGAGAAATTTCCGATAGCTTCCTGATTTTTAGGGACTAACTGAATTTTGTATTTGCTCCCGTGTAAAATTTAGAATTTTGGACTTGGTCAGTTTTACCCACAAATCCACGATATCTATCATATTTATAAATTATTTTATTTCATAAAAAAAAACAATAGAAATCGGAGTAATTTTAATTTAAATTGCTAATATAGTATCGTACGGAGACTTTTTTAATTCACTTATATAAAAAAAATAAAGAGAATGAAATTATCTACAAAAAATGTCTGAAAAATATTTTTGTAAAATATTGACTCCTATATTGTTATATAAAAGTCCCATATACACTCAATGTTAAAATTTTTGTGTTTACTATTTTTTATGTTCTGGATTATCATATATATATGTTAATTTTTATTTTTGTTTGCGTTGACGTTCATAATCTAGTTTCTAACTTTTTTCTAGCTTTTAATATTTTTGATAATGTTGTTGTATTGTTTAATGTACTGCCATGTAAGACAGCAGCAAATGCAAAAAAATTAACAAATAAAGAACGATTCGAGTTTAAGAAAGCCATGCACGTAACGATACGAATCAAATTTACACACACATTTCAAAATACTAACAATTGTAAATTAATATGAATAGTTAAACTTGTGTATTACTTCTTAAAGATGATCATTCGAACAACAAATTAACCACAACACACAAAAATCATACATCGCTCACTTAAAAATTAATAATAATCAACTTTAATCAGCTTCGGAAGCATAACGGCTGAAGATAATGAAGTAAGATTTTTTCAGTAGTTATCTGAATATGTGATTGAACTTTTTGAAAAGTTTCAAGAAGATCGGAAGAGATTTAGTAAAAAAGTATTTCAAGGCGAATGTGATTTTTCAATTTATTTCCAAAAAGTATAAAAGGCCGTCCAAAAACAATGTTATTTCAGGAGTCATCTAGTCGCGATTCAACCTTAGTTGTAGATGGACGTTAACCTCTAAATTCCGCAGCGAAGTATCGGCAACGCCCATTTTTGTATCTAAGGAAAAAAAATTGCAATCTTAGAAACCCCTCTAGTGAATTATTGAATCTCTCTAGGGAACAATTACTTTTCAATTCGGAAATAGCAAATATTGCTTATACAAACAATTCTACAATCCCTCCTAATGAGAATATTGAATATATCGATGATAACTTAAATATCAGGTTAATAAAAACCTCAATAAAGAACGATGATAGCTACCGCGCGCTAAAACGTCGTAAAAACTCCGGCGAATTCGACCAGTTTATGAACAATACAGTGCATATCAAAGACAATTCTATAAATTTAGCACCCAAACCACTTTTCAACATTTCAAGTAGTGCCCCGGTAAACTCAACCAGCATGGAAGTGGAACACCAAACACCGCTTCCAATTTATAACAGCTTTGGCGTCTTAATGAACGCTCCCGAACGAGTCACCCCACGACTTTCACCACAGCGACAACTCCACACCGCAAATGATCTCCAAGCCCAAGGATGGACAACTGTTGGAAGGTCAAATGCTCCCAAAAACCAACGAAAACCAAAAATAACTAAACCTCCTCCAATAATCATTACTAAGCCCATCGGTCAAATCGAAAACTTTATTAACAAAATTAAACCAGCTGCAAGAGGATCAATTCAAATTAAACATGTGCGCGGACCAACCTGGGTCTACACGGACTCAAATGTGGACCACAAAGCAGTGAAAACCATTATATTTAGAGACAAAAACATTGAGGGCTATACATATCAACTACAAGAAGACAAATGCATGAAAATGGTGATGAAAGGGTCTCCCTATCTAAAAGAAAAATATGTTCAAGAAAGATTACTAATCGAACACAATCTGAAAACTACTACAGTCACCCAACTAAAAAATAAATACGGAGACACCACCGGTGCCTTCTTAATTTCATTCCCGCCCGCTACTACCATCCACGAAATCAAACGTATAAAATCGATTGGTTACGTTATTGTCCGATTCGAGGAATACTCAAGAAGAAACACCCGCACGCAGTGTTACCGCTGCCAAAATTTTGGACATGGCAGCTCCAATTGCCACATGCACCCCAGATGTGTGAAATGTTTAGAACCTCACCTTACCACAGAGTGCCCACGAAAGTCAACGGACGACGCTGTTCGCTGCTGCAACTGTGGAGAATCCCACCCGGCAAACTACGCTAATTGTAAAAAATACCTAAATTATGTAGAAAAAGTAAGTATGCAAACTCAGCGAATGCAGCAAAGCAGACCACAAATTATCCCAACCCCACGACAAAATATTAATCACTACCAACCATCCTCACAAAATTTTCCGCCACTACCAAGACCGACGCAACAAATCACCCAATTCAATCCTCCACAGATGCAAAGACAAACTTACGCACAAAACTTAACGGCACTCGACGGACAAGACAACCCCGGCGATCTGAAAACATTATTCTCCGAATTAAAAGATTTGAAACAAACAATTAACATCAGTCAAATGATACAAATCATTAGAGAAATTAAATTCAGATTGGCTGGGGTGACTGATACCTTAGAAAAAATACAAATATTAGCAAACATAGCAGACAAATACGATGTTTAGACAAACCTCGACAAACTTAAAAGTCATAACTTGGAACTCAGACGGACTGACGCCAAAACTAAACGAACTCCAGGTACTAATCGGCCAACTGCAACCAGACATCATACTCATACAAGAAACAAAACTCAACAAACGACATGCGACCAAAATACCAAACTACACAGCAATAAACAAACCAAGAAACGCTCACGGAGGACTACTGACATACATCAAAAACACAATAGAACTTACAACAATCGACATATCTACCACACAAGCTGACACACAAATATTTCAAATCAATGACCTGACAATAGTAAATTACTACCTCTCTCCTGCCAAAAAACACGACTTTACAAAACTCGACGAAATACTACAAAACTCCTGCAAAGTTATAATTGCCGGAGACTTTAACTCAACGCACCAGACATGGAATAACCCCACAGCCAACACCAACGGTAAAGAACTATATACCTACTTACAAAATAGCAATGTCCAGCTTTCATATCCAATAAACGACCACACTCACTACCCCCATAACCCTGCCTACAGACCGACCACAATAGATCTCGCAATTACCAAACACATTAATGTACGCTCCATAGAAGCAAAAAATAAATTTAGTTCAGACCACCTACCAATTCTCATAGAAATTGCATCCTTTAAAATACCCGTATATCCCCCCCTACAAATAAAGACGACAAACTGGAAAAATTTTACCCTAAAATTACAAAACTTACCGATAAACACCAACATACAAACGAATGCAGACATCGAACATGCAATCAAAAAACTCACTGACCAAACAACAGAAATATTCATTGATAATACAACAGAAAAACCACCACCAACCCACAAACTAAACCTCCCACCAGACATACTATTAAAAATCAGACACAAAAACAAACTACGCAAAATTTACCAAACTCACAACTACCCAATGCTAAAAATACAAATTAACAAACTAACCAAAAATATAAACCAGGCTATTGGCAAAATAAAAAATGACAAATGGAGTAAAACATTATCGGAAACTAGACCACAAAATTTGAACAAACTATGGGCCATAGCGAAAGCTTTAAAAACCAAAAACAAAGACAATCAATTCCCAGCACTACAAACCCCCCAAGGACAAAAAATCACCAACATCGATAAAGCAAATGCAATAGCCGCCACTTACTTAGAAAACCACCACCTTACAATAAATCAAAACGACCTGATAACAGAAACACAAGTATTAAACACTACAACTACATTCCAGCAGACTACCTACCTCACACCCCCCGAAGACTTAACCTCCCCCCTAGAAATCAGAAAAATTATCAAAAAACTCAAAAATAAAGCTCCCGGAAACGACAACTTTAGAGCTTCACTCATTAAAAAATTCCCCAAAAAAATCATTGTTCAAATTTATTACATCCTAAACGCATGCCTCAAAAATCAGTACTTCCCAACCTGTTGGAAAAACGCCACCGTCATCCCCATTTTAAAACCGGGCAAACCAAAAAACCTTCCCACCAGCTACCGCCCTAACAGTCTCTTACCAATACTATCCAAAATATTAGAAAAACTTATATTGCACCGACTACAACTTCACGACTTAACTTACGACACTATACTCCCCGAACAATTTGGATTCAGGACAAACCACAGTACCGTACTACAACTAGCCACACTAACGGACCAAATCACAACAAATTACAACATCAACAAGACTACCACAGTAGTCACACTTGACATTGCAAAAGCTTTTGACACCATTTGGCATGACGGACTCATACATAAAATAATTACAAACAACTACCCTCCCCACCTAATTAAAATCATTACCAGTTTCCTCAAAAACAGATCTTTCCAAGTCAAAATTAAAAACTCTCTCAAACCCCCAACCCATCCCGGCAGGAGTTCCTCAAGGATCCATCCTAGCCCCACTCTTATTTACCTACTACATAAATGACCTACCGACCCATCCGAACACAAAAATCTCACTCTACGCCGACGACACCGCAGTAATAGCACAATCGTTCAAAAAAAACCAGTCCATCACCTACTTACAAAGACACATTGACCTACTTGAACCCTACTACCACAAATGGAAACTCAAACTAAACGAGACGAAGACAACCCTCACAATTTTCAGCCACAAAAAAGATAAGCATAACTTACCACTAAAAGTCAATAATGTCAATATCACCAAGACAAACACCGTAAAGTACCTAGGAGTGACACTGGACGAAAGACTAACATACAGACAACACCTACAACTTACCGCACAAAAAGGAAGTAATGCGCTTCACGCATTATATCCTCTAATGACCCACAAAAACAAACTCGACTCAAAACTCAGACAACTACTATACAAAACAATGATCAGACCCATACTACTATACGCCTCCCCGATATGGAGCAACGCCTCCAAGACGAACATCAAACAAATACAGACAGTTCAAAACAAATTTCTCCGGGTTATTACCGGAGCACCAAAATACACAGAAAAATACGACCTACACGACCTGGCCGACATACAAACTCTACCACACATAATTCACCGCGACGCAATAAAATTTTTCACCGAGACCACGCAACAAAATGACAAGACGGCACATATTGCAAGACTGACTAACTCGACCATGCCCTTCAGGAAGAAATACAAACTATTACACAATATCTTACTATAGACACATACAAGCTGGAAAAACAAACTGAACATCAATTCGCTGGGTTTTCTACTCATTTTTTCCCAGAAAACTACAAGTGATTACAAGTACAAGATAAAAAACATTCATCAACAGCCTGATACATCGTAAGATAGGCGCAGGCAAATTAACATGCAAATAGTTTTAGTTAAATGTGATAATTTTAGGTAAAATGTAAAAAACACAGAAAAATAAAGAGTATTTTTATTATTATTATTATTATGTTATTTCAGTAGCTTTTTGTCATTTGCCAAGTGAACTTGTGCAAATCTAACCTCATAAAATCATTTTTTGAAATTCATTTAATTTAAATAAATGTGCGAATTTATTATCGAAGAAAATTCTTATTGTAAAGAAGATTGTTACCTGATTTTGGAAATTATCAAATATTTTTGAAGTAGAGATTCCTGACGTCGTAGTGCACCATTTAGTAAATTTTACAATTTTACTTGTGTATAATCTGGCCAGTATTATTCTTTAAAACATTATTCCTCACATAATTAAGTTTAGTTTAAGTATCCTGACACCATTACAAATTTATACTCTTAAAATAATAAAAATTTAAATCATTTTTGTGAAAAAGTAAACATTAAAAAAAAGATAACATACCCATTTATAATGAAAACAAAGTGTGGTTAAGATACCGATCCAGAATCTTAGCTTTCTTGTACTTTTATATTAAACTTTTAACACATTAAATAATTACACTTGCCATAAATATTTTCATTTTCTTACACTAATTCTTTATTTCAAATTTCACGGACGACGTTTTTAGCGGAGACATCGCAGTACATATTGCTATGCCCCCAGCATTTTATTTTTATTTAATTAATTTTCAAAATCACTCTTTCTTAATTTCTTTAAATTTTCTGTATTTAATAAAATTTTTAAAATTGGCACGTTAAAATTTATTCGATACCGGTATCGCAGTCCGGCTAATCAGCAACAATTTATTGTTCCTTAAGTAAATTTTTATAATTAATAGAAAACTTTTTACCAATTTTAATTATAATTTTGAAATTTTTTCATTTTTTTAATACCATCTGTAATCATTCGACCATAGCTTCTGTTTTAATATTACTTTCAAAACTATCCAAAATATCTTTCTTCAAAATCAAATTCAATCCAATTTTAAATATCAAATAAAACACTTTCATCAAAAAAAACACTTCTTATATTTTCAAAATTATAAACTTATTCAATTAATTTTTCGGACTAATCAATCACACGTCTATCATGTCGACCTTTTTGGCAAAAGGCCACGATAAAACTTTAATTTTTAAAGTTTTACCTCCCAAAATTCAAATTCAAATATTTTACAAAATGAAAAATCAAAATTCATAACAAATTAACAGGGTAGGTAAAACTTTGATTCGGAACATGACAATATATTGACGTGTATTTCACCCTTGTTGTTTTTTATTACTTATTTAATTAAATCAAATTTATTTTTCAAAATTCTTCCAATTAAATATTAGTTAAATTTTAATTTCAATAAAATTATAAAAATAGCAACGCAAATTTCATACGATACCCATATCGCAGTCCGGCTTATCAATTGCACACTCTTTCCTACGAATGTAGTTTTAATTTTCCAAATTCTAAAATAACCCAAGTAAAAATTTTAATTTGTAATTATTCTTCTTCCAAATCAGCGAAATCAATCAATTTGCTACCGCTCAGTAGCCACTCAATATCAAAAATATATCCAAATAAAAATATCAAAAATATCATCTAAAAAAAAGGCGCAATAATGCATTCGCATCAAATCACTTTATTTAAATCAAAATCAAAATTATTACTCACAAATTCAAAATTTATATCAAAATCAAATAATCGCCTCGAGCCAAAATCGCACAACAGGCTCGGCGGTCGCTATCGGCGAAAAAAACACGAATTCCCCTGATTGGCCCACACCTTACAAATTTTCCAATCTTACCAATTTAATTTATTTTTCCTTTCAAATCTTCCACAGATTAATTCTGGTTTGGGGCGTCCACTTCACCGAGATCTTGTCTCTTTTCTTCGACCGCCGACGCATCCAAAACTTCCGGAACCTATCTTCCTTCCTTTCAATGCTTCCTGTTTTGTAGCTATTTGTTTTGTGTAATCTCGCTTTTCTATATTTAAAATCCTTTCTTTTTGTATTATTATAGTCGCTCGTTTTTCAATCTCGAATCTCTCAGCTTTCTGTTTTTTAATTATTATTTCTTTTATTTCTAATTTTATTGCTTCTTGTGTTTCAGCTTCCAATTCTACAGCTTCCTGCTCTTCGGTTTCCAGTTTTGCAATTTCCAACTTTAACGCTTTCACCCTTACAGCTTCTTGTTTTTCTGATTCTAATTTTATAGCCTCTTGTTTTTTAATTTCTAATTTTTCCGCTTCCAGTCTTGCAGCTTCCTGTTTTTCAATTTCCAATCTTTCCGCTTCTAATTTAATTTCTTCTGCCATTAGATGCTTTTAGATGCTTTGTCATTATTTCATTGCTGATTCTACTGTCTTCGTTCATTGGTTTATTTTTGTCTTGTAACTCTGCTTCTGACTTTTTCCATGTATCCTCCATAATATTATCAATTTTGTTATTTATTTTGTCACAATTTGCGTTTATTTTTTCCATTTTTCTGTCGATATTTGCCTCAATTTTTTCCAATACTTTAAGGATATCGTCCAACGATGATTTTCTTTCTTGCGTTTGTTGTCCGCCTGTTTCAGTGCTGTTAGCATCTGGATTAAAAATAGGGCTTCCCACTTCATCAAAACTTGACTGTTTTTGCGTCATAGCACGGTTTGTTAAAAGTTTTTTTTATTTTCTTTCTTATCTCAGGGTCTACAAGTAAGTTCAAATATTCTATTTCGAGCCCTACGTTAAGAGATGCCAGTTGACGTGTATTTCACCCTGGTTGTAGTTTCCAAAATAAAATAAAAATTCTTCTAATGCAAATACAAATCAATTGTCCAAAAATAATTATTAAATCAAATCCAAATTTAATTTCTGTAAAATTTTACTTTTATTCGATGGGAATGAAGTTTGATTTGCCTTTATCCAAATCGACGGCTTATCAATTGCACCATTCGTTCGCATAAATACAATTTTAAATTTTCTAATTTTTAACCAAATCGAAATTTATAATTTTAACTGCTCTTTCCAAACTAACCAAATCAATCAAATCTACTACCGTTCGGTAGCAACGTATCAAAAATTATCCAAACTATCAAAATATCAAAATAATCATCCAAAAATTACGCAATAATGCATTCGCATCAAATCACTTTATTTAAATCAAAATCAAAATTATTACTCACAAATTCAAAATTTATATCAAAATCAAATAATCGCCTCGAGCCAAAATCGCACAACAGGCTCGGCGGTCGCTATCGGCGAAAAGACCACGAATTCCCCGTGATCGGCCCTCACCTAACAAATTTTCCAATCTTACTAATTTAATAATTAATACAATAATTTTACTACATTGTACAGGGTGGGTCTAAATCACTTTTGAAACATGACAATATGTACATGTAAATGGGTTCCTATATATTTTTTACTAATAAATATAATATATTACATCTATATACTATATAAAATTTTATAAAAACTTTCTATGATATCTAGGCATCTGCAGTTTACGCAGATTTTTCTTATTCCGAGTGATGTGTGGGAGATGTGAGGAGATATGAGGATATGCGAAGAGATGTGAAAAAATCTGAGGAAATGTAAAGAGATCATATCAATTTTTTTAAAATTGATCTAAAAAATCTAAAAAATTGGATATGATTAATATCGAGTTACACTACCTAATTATCTATTGATTAATGTGAGGATATATTGAGGAGATGCAGGAAGATATGGGGGACATGCGGGAAGATATTGGGGGATTTTGAGGAAAAGGAGATGTGGTGTACGTATTTTTTTTGGGAGATTTACCCCCCGTGGTTCCTATATCTTCTACATCTCACCCACCTCTTCCTGACATCTCACCTACACCTTCCTTACATCTCCTTTGTATCTCTCTCACATGTTCCTCATATCTCCCCACATATCCCACATCTCCTCGCATCTCCTCGCATCTTCTCACATCTCTTCACATCTCCTCATATCTCCTCACATTTCTTTCCCGTGTAAAATTAAATATGTTGATTTGTTGATTAATTCAAAAATAAAAACAGATTTTAGTTACAAAATTTATTTCAAAATAAAAATTTTACTTGCCTGGAAATTCGTTGAATTCACTACGTTTTATTTAGAAGAAGATATTTTTAGACTAAAGAATTCCCAAATGAGAAGACAATAAAAGTTAATGACTAGCAAGGCTGAAAATGATAAATCAATTAGGGCTTAAAAGGTTATAAAGTCTTAAAGTGGTTGAAAACAATAATAAAACAAAAAGTGCGGCGAACAACATTAGATTAATTAACCATTTGAACTTCGCGCTGCAAAATCGTTTCTAGGGGGGGACAAATTTGAAGGTTTTGCAGCAATTCTGCGTAAATGAGAATTCGTAAAGACATTGCGGTACCTTTAAGAAAAAGAGAAAGTTGTTTAAAAATTTGTAGCTCCAATAAAATTTAGACATTAGTATAACAAAATAAAAATCTGATTATAATAAATAAAATATCGCAATCAAAAGTGAAATGAAAGTAGCAACAACTTACCTAAAATGGATGGTGAATTCCACGAATGAAAAAGATGCTTAAGGATCAAACATGGACAGTAGCAGAAAAACCAGATGCTAGTAACCAAAAATCCACAACCAACGTTTAACAACTTATGGTGAGAAAAAAGTGAGAAAGAAGATAAGGAAGAAAAGGTGCGGGATGATTAGAGAAAGAAGGCTGGATTTACGCAGATTACGCAAGTGACATCGACACGAGACGGTTCACGACGGGGTACGTTTGTGCATGATGTAGTAAACGCCAAACAAGCGTGTTCTTACCAACAACCGAGAGCGAGTTTACAGCTGCTAGCGAATCAGCAAAAGAATTTATGTGGTTGAACCACTAATCAGCAAAATAAGTGAAAAACCATTTAGTGATTTGTGCTAAAACGTAGATAATCAAAGAGCGATTAAACACATCAGAAACCCGGTATTTCACAATCGTACCAAGCACATAAACGTCAGTTTAAGCATTCTTTTATTATTATGTATTTTAAACTTAATGCTTGATCAATTTTTTGTGTTAAAACTTTTCAGAAAATTAGACACCCCCGTTCTATCAATACGAGAAAGTGTTAAGTCTATATCACGCCTATCTACACAGTTCTTAATTAACAAGTAAACGTTGCGCATCTTATGTACTGAATTATTATTAATATTGTTACGAAAGAACGTCTAATTATATTTGATGACTAATGTGTGACGTCATGTATGATGAGTCATGCATGATAACAGCATTAGTCATTCAAATATCGATGAATGTAAGATCGAGAAAATGCGTGGAAGCGCCTGGAAATTCCTGGATGGTTATGGAATATTCTGGAAAGCTGCATTTAAGTATAAATGCAGCGCGATTTCCTGTCACGAATCAATTCCAGTTCGAACGCGCGAGTTTTAACATAAATGAACAGTGAACATAAATACAGTGAAGTGATAACGTTATACCGAGTGTTTAAATAAATATAGACCTAGTGTTAAATATAAATTATAGTGTAAATAAATTGTAGTGTAATTAGTGTTAGTGTTAATCTTAGTTTAGTAATTGTTATTAATCGTATCTGTAAATATTGTATTAGCCCTTTGAAAATAAACGTTTTTAATTTTCGTTACATTGGTGTCAGGTGTGAGGTTTAACGCGTAAAGGGCTAAAAGACAGTAGTGATTAACTAGTGTGTATTCGCGAGTGCATGCCGGTCGCAAAGCGGTAAAATGGATACGAAAATTCTGCAATTTTTGAAAGACAATTTCAAGAAAATTGAAGAAAACGTTAAGCAATTAGAAAAAGAAAATAAAAAAACTGCAAAGAGAATACAACTTCTCGAGACAAAAATAAATGGAAGCAATTGCCCGGATGAAGAAACCACAAATACTGTAATAAATCGGACAGGGGTGGTAAAATCAGACCATGAAACCAAGTCTGCTAAAATAAAAATAAAACCACCAACATTTGATGGAAAGGTACCCTGGTCCACTTACCATAAACAGTTTGAAGCGGCAGCCAGTGGTAATGGGTGGAACGACTCGGAGAAAGCTATTTCGCTGATCGTCGCTTTACGGAGAGAAGCACTCAACATCCTGGAGACCATTCCCGATTGTCAACAAAAAGACTATGGGCAGTTGATATCGCGGCTAGAAAAACGATATGGAACCGGCCATCTTCAGCAAGTTTACCGCGTAGAAATGAAGAACCGTTGTCAGAAATCTGCTGAGAGTCTTCAAGAGTTCGAGGCCGACATTGCACGATTGGTGAGGTTAGCCTACCCTACAGCGCCGGATACTTGCCTGGAGCAATTGGCAGTGGAAACTTTCAGAGATGGTATCAGAGACAGTGAAACGCAGCAGGCGCTAAGGCTAGCACGGCACAGTAGGCTAGATGACGCATTGGCGTATGCGTTGGAATTCGAGACGGCAAAGCAGACATCTCAACGAGGGAATCACCGAGTACGAGGTGTTACGGAGGAACCGGAACAAAAGTTGGCTGAATCCGGCAAAATTTTAGAAGAACTCCGCCGTATCCTTCGTGATCGTCCGTCGCAAGGAAGAGGACCCAAGCGTTGGAACCGCAATGAATTGGGTCACGTTCAACGCCGCTGCACTAAGGCAAGAAAAACAACTAAGAAAGCAGCCGAAAAAGTAGAATGGGTTGACCAGGAAGGGCAAAAACCAACCTCTACTAACAGTGCCCCGGAGATAACCATCCGTGCTGCATCACCGGCTAATGTGATAAACAGTAGTTATGTCGATAGTAAAATAAATAAAAAAGTAAATCTTCTCCGAAGAACTACAGTAAGCGATGATAATTGGCAACCTAAACAGCTACTTCAAGAGCAAGAAAACGATCCCGACCTGAAAGTTATTTTGGACTGGAAGGTCGAAGGACAACGGCCGACTTGGGAAGAAGTAAGCGCCTTGAATAGTAACATCAAAACGTATTGGGCCCAGTGGGACTTCTTGAAATTAGAAGATGGTCTTCTGAAGCGATCCTTGGAGAACGACAGTGGCACTGAGTGTAAACTTCAGTTGGTAGTGCCGAGAAGCCGAGTGTCGGAAGTGTTGCAGCATTTGCATGATGGAACTTCGGGAGGACACTTCGGCATAAAGAAGACCCTAGGAAAAGTTAGGGAAAGGTTCTACTGGGTGAACTGCAAAGAAGACGTCAAAGAGTGGTGCCGCAAGTGCACTCTATGTGCATCGAAAAACGGACCATTGGGAAGGCGCAAGGCACCGATGAGACAGTATAATGTGGGAAGTCCATTTGAGAGAGTGGCAATCGACATCGCGGGTCCATTCCCTGAAACCGACGCCGGGAACAAGTACATTTTGGTGGCGATGGATTATTTCACTAAATGGACTGAAGCCTATGCAATACCTAACCAAGAGGCTGTTACTGTTGCGGATGTACTTGTTAAAGAGCTCTTTTGCCGATTTGGAGTCCCTCTAGAGCTACACTCAGATCAAGGTCGAAACTTCGAGTCAGCGTTATTCCAGAACGTCTGTCGCATGCTGGGCATTAAGAAGACCAGAACAACACCTCTTCATCCTCAATCAGATGGCATGGTCGAGCGAATGAACCGAACAATGGGAAGGTACCTGGCTAAGGTAGTCTCAGAACATCAACGGGACTGGGATCAATATTTACATCTGTTCCTGATGAGTTACCGGTCATCCGTTCACGAAACCACTGGACAAACGCCAGCGTGTGTGATGTTTGGACGTGAAGTACGCTTGCCATGCGATCTTCAGTTTGGGAGTAAACCTGGAGAAGAAGTTGCTGGGGATGACTATGTTGGCAAATTGAAGAAAAAGATGCACGACATTCATGATGCCGTTCGGAAGAATATTCAGTTGGCCAGCGATCGAATGAAAACTCAGTATGACGTGAAGGCAAAAGAAGGTGGTTTTCAGCCTGGTGATTTGGTGTGGCTCCATAATCCACAAAGAAAACGTGGATTGTCTCCAAAATTGCAAAGACAGTGGGAAGGCCCATACGAAATCGTTAACAGAATCAACGACGTCATATATCGAATCCGAAGACCACCAAGAGGCAAGCCAAAAGTGGTTCACGTCAACCGATTAGCTCCCTATGCCGGCGACAACAACAGCGATTCCGAAGATGAGGCCGGAATACGAACAATAACTAACAGATCTGGAAGCCATTCCCAAGAATCAAACTTTGAGAAGTTTATGTCCACCTACAAAGGGACTGCCAAAGCAAGATTTGGAGTCACAACTGAAGTGCAACAAGATCTTTTCGACGTACCAAAGGACTACTCACTCGCGCACTGCGTAGCCCAAGATCTTCGCATGTCCCGTGAAATCGCCGTGGTATTCAAGAAAAAGTTTGGACGTTTGGATGAGCTTCAATCACAGCAACTTGCTGTCGGTAAAACCCTGAAGCTACGTGACCAACAACGATCGATTTACTACTTGGTAACCAAGAGGTTTTCCCATCAAAAACCCACCTATAAGGACTTATGGAAAACTTTGTTGGAGCTTCGCAGGGATATGATAAGCCGTGACATCAAGAAGCTGGCGGTGCCCAAGCTTGGCTGCGGTTTAGACCAATTGGACTGGAGGACTGTCCGTAACATGCTAGAGGTCGTGTTCCAAGAAACGGATGTTCAAGTATTGGTCTGCAGTTACAATCCAAGCAGTACTCCAAAAGAGCAGAAGAGTGTCGACTGTTATTTCTACCGCCAAGGAGTATGTAGAAATGGTAACAATTACCGCTACCTCCACGATCCCTTCTATAGATGTCAAGTCTCCGCTGTTCTGGGACAGAACAGATTTAAGGAGGGGGCAGTGTTACGAAAGAACGTCTAATTATATTTGATGACTAATGTGTGACGTCATGTATGATGAGTCATGCATGATAACAGCATTAGTCATTCAAATATCGATGAATGTAAGATCGAGAAAACGCGTGGAAGCGCCTGGAAATTCCTGGATGGTTATGGAATATTCTGGAAAGCTGCATTTAAGTATAAATGCAGCGCGATTTCCTGTCACGAATCAATTCCAGTTCGAACGCGCGAGTTTTAACATAAATGAACAGTGAACATAAATACAGTGAAGTGATAACGTTATACCGAGTGTTTAAATAAATATAGACCTAGTGTTAAATATAAATTATAGTGTAAATAAATTGTAGTGTAATTAGTGTTAGTGTTAATCTTAGTTTAGTAATTGTTATTAATCGTATCTGTAAATATTGTATTAGCCCTTTGAAAATAAACGTTTTTAATTTTCGTTACAATATTTATATTACAAGTTACTTCCTTCTTAAAAGAGTTTCTTATTAAATAATCCATCAATCAAAACAAAATTAAAGAAATCATTATTCAAAATCTAGCTTTATTGACGCAGGGCCGCGCCGCCCCGCCCATATGTATGTGCGAAGTGCGCCGCGCACACAGGCGCTAAGGTAATAGGGGCGTCGAATGAAATGTCAGCGGCCAGCGCCATCATTGATTGTTTTTACACTATTGAATTGACCCGATGTTTACGTTTCAGGTTTTAGTTTACATTAATTACGAGCTCTGCGTTAAAATCAAAAGCCGACTATTTTATTACAAAAGGCGTGGGTGAGTTTATGAACGCAAACAATTGTACAATCATTTTATCGGGAGTGCGGGACGAGCGGGTGCGAGATGCACACACGGCCGTGTGGTGTTATGATGCAAAGATGCGGCCGCATCAGGCGACATAAGCAGTGAGATTAAAATACAATAAATTGGAATCATTCAATAATTAAAATCTTTTTCTTTTATTTTCTTCATGTTCATGTCGAAACAGAACGACAAATAAAGAGGCGCTTCTTAGGTTTTGCACACAGGCGCTGCCGGTGGTGGCGCGGCTCTGTATTGACGTCAAGTCGGTGTCGTCGCTGGGTGGTGGAAAGAGGAACTTTGCTCCTTAAAATCATAGCGAAAAGATGAATTTTGTTCTCCATCGGAGAAAAAATAATATTTGTTTCTTTTATTCTGTCAAGTTTTATCGATAATATTTATTTCAGGTGATTTGACATCAAATGTATCCGAAGCCGGCATTGGAGAACTTCATTCTAAGAGGGTGGCTAAACAGCTTGCAGCTGCTTTAGAATATCTGCATAGCATGGAATTGGTTCATCGCGATGTGAAATTAGATAACATTTTAGTGTTTAAATCAGACTTTTCACGTATTAAATTATGCGATTTTGGTGAAACTAGAAAAAGCGGTTCAATCATTTTTCGAAGAAACGAATGGCTACCTTATGCGCCACCTGAGGTTTTACATATCAATAATGACGAAACCTACAAGTATAATATAATTCTATTGAAACTGTGGTGAGTAAATATAACATTGCTTTTATGTTTTAGAGCAACTGCTACACATGACATTTGGCAATATGGAATAGTTATTTTTGTATGTTTGACTGGTTGCTTACCTTGGCAAAAGGCAGCTTTAGATGATCCCCGCTACGCGCGTTATATTTCGTGGCAATCTAGTGCTATACCCATTAAGAAGCAACCGAAACTTTTTAAACTAATTTCTGCAAAAGCTCAAAAATTATTTAAGAAATTATTGGAACCTCGATATGAAAAAAGACCTATAACCCTTGGGGAGATGCATAGATTTTTAGATGATCGATGGATGTCTAAATGTGTAACTGAAAAAAATTCCGAATTTTATTTAGAAGATAATGGTTTATGCCCTTCTATGTACAGTTTTCATAGTAGTCCGGAAGAAAAACATAAATTATTATTTACTTTAACTCAGTATGGAATTGAAACTACTGTTGATAGAAGTGCAAAAAAAGACAGAATACGCCAATGGATACAAGCAAGCATCATCGAAGAAGAAGAAGAAGTGGAAGAAATACAAAGCGAAATTGGTTTGCAAAATGGTAGCACAAGTACGAATATAAAACGACTTATAGCATCCGAAGAAATGAAAGTAAAGGTAGAACCTATCTCACATAATAGAAAAAGTAGTAGGGAAGAAAGACTTTCCATGTTCAACAAAAATCAAAATTTGTATATTACTCCTATAGACCCTAGAATTCCTTTTGAACAGCAAAAGATTAAAAACAAAAAAAATTGTACCACTAATGAAACCATAAAAGATGTAAATACAGTTTCACCCGATATTATTATTAATGATCGATTGCAAGTAAATAATAAAATAATGCCAATTAAACGTTATGGCGATGAAGCTAAACCCACTGTTTCTTCTAGAGAAGAAACATATAAACAAAAACGTAATGAGAATTTGAAATCTTATCAAAGAAAACCATTACAATTGAAATCTCGGTCAAATAAGAACGAATCCATGCAAATAAGAAATGCAAATTTATGAACATCAAATAAAGTGTGATGACCAAACATCAATTTTATATATACAGCAATGATGGGTATTCGGCACTTTATTTGAATCATTTTTGGGTGTGTGCTACATTTAAATACTGAAAGTTAGAAATTTATTTTATCAAATGCATATCGTTAACACAACTATTCACATCTAGTTCACATTCAACATATATTGTTGTGAAATTATTTCTTGAGTGTAATTTAATTTAATTTTTTTATTAAATAATTATTTAATTAAATTTTCAAATAATCTCTAATTAAAATATTTGCTGAAATTTGAAAAATCGTAAAACTTCAATTTCGATATAAGTAATTTTAAAATGGTAATGTTAAATTTTATGCGATACCCATATCGCGGTCCGGCTTATCAAACAAATTTTGTAGTTCCTTGAACAAATTTATAATATAAAATATAAAACTTTCTTAATTATTTCAATTGTAATAAATTGTTGATCCAATCCAATTCCACCTTTTATCCTTTTATCTTTAAATTTCTTCTCTTTAAATTTTATTTTCAAAATCACTAAAATCTTTCTTCAAAATCAATTCAATCAATAATTTCAATAAAACACTTTATCTTCAAAACTTTTACTTGTATTCCAAATTTTATAAACTTATTAAAAATTATTCGGACATAAAATTTTACACGTTCATCATGTCGACCATTTTTTGACAAAAGGCCTCGTATCCAAGTGATTGGTCCCCACCTAGCAAATTCCACAATGTTGCAACTTAATAATCAATACAATAAATTTACAAAAATGCACAGGGTGGGTCCGAATTATTTGGAACACGACAATATATAATAAAATTAAATAATCTTGGAATAAACAAGTTAATTAAACGTTTTATAATAATGTTTTTATTGAGCTTTCGACGTTGGTAAACGGCTTCGTCAGAATATTTTAATATAATGTTTACAAGTTTATATGGAAACCGAATGATAACGTAGTATTGTCATTTGAACAGTCTATGATCTAAAATATATGAGATTGTGTAGTAAGAAACAACCTGCAGTGAGTTTCCTTCAAGGTAGGAAAAACTTAACACCAATACGTGATGGTAATTAGACGAGTAGATGGCTGTATATATTGCTCAGAACATCTATATAAGTTTTTCTGTTCATTGAATTATTTTCTCTTTTGATGCTAATCATTTCGTGAAGAATTCTTTCTTTATAATTAGTAACAGATTTAATAATTTTTGCGTTTTTAAAATCTGCATCATGTCCATCGACTAGTATATGTTTTGCAATTGCAGTAGAGTCCGGTTTATTACAGCGAACACTTGAGATATGACCACTCATTCTTTTGTGCAGCCATTGATTCGTTTGTCCAATATATACTAGGTTACAATTCTTGCGTTCAACTTTATAGATTAGATCTGATTTTTTCTCTGTAGGAACCGGATCTTTTAATTTTGTATACAGCTGTTTAATATTATTGGTTGATTTAAATGTCATTTTAATTTTGTGGTTTCTTAAAATTCTCTTTAGTTTTTCACTTAGTCCTTTGACATAAGGCATAACAGCAAAATTGGACGTTTCTTTCTTTATACTGTTACCATTATAAAGTTTGTTTACACGATCTTTGATAATTTTCTTAACCAAGGGTCCGGAAAAACCATTTTTAAACAGAGTTTCTTTAGCTATTTTTAGAGTTTGCCTTCTGTAGTCTCCATGGGTTAATTTAAGAGATCTATCCACGAGGCCTATGGCCGTGCTTATTATCTGGCTTTTGTGATGGTAAGAGATAAAATTTAGATATCTTCCTGACCATGTCTGTTTTTGGGTCCACTTGTATTTTAGGCAGTTATTTTCACGTATTAACTGCATGTCCAGGAAAGTTATTTTATTTTGTTCTTCTTTTTCGATAGTGAACTGGAGTCGTGGATGAAATTCGATATGATATAATATCATATCGATTGTATTATTCGATGAAAATGGAAAATATTTAATTATTATTAAGAGAACTGCAGTAGCGATTATTCGCTTTTCAGCAAAAAATGTATTTCCTGCTAAGTGAGAATTATATAGGTACTATACTGGAATATGCGAAAATACTAAAATTTAAATCATTTTGTAATATAATAATGTTGACATTACTTATTCAAATTAAGTAATTTGTAAAATTAAACTATAAAAGTAGGTATAAAATAAATTTTATTACGAATAAGCTTAGTTACTTGTTATTGCAGTAAGCTACTTGCTTGCAGTCAATGAATGTTATGAATATCATACCGGCTCCTGCTTAGCTAGAACTGTGTATTTAAATATCTCTTTTTTTACATGTTTAGACATTTTAACACTTCCAGTTCCGTAATAATAATATACTGCCATGTAGAGATGTAATATTGGGAAAAAAAATGGATTAATTAAAAATCAATTTTTATTAGCAAAAAAATAATCGATTTTTGTGAAAAAGTCAATTTTTTCCGATAATTTGAAGAAATGCCTGTTTTTCTTTCTTCTGTATTATGTTACGGTAAGTGTGATAAACTGAAAATTATTAATAATTATCTATCATTATTCATAATTACCAAACGTCGTGGAAAAACCACTCTCATCGGTAAAAGTAATAGAACGTTGGTGCTGCTCATATAAATTGATTGTAATCGAATGAGTTGGTTAGGTTATGGTTATTTATGACCAACCAGTATCATTAACGAACGAAACAAAATTAACGAAAACAATAAAGAAAAGTTGGTTAAAAGAATAAAATGTAAAAATATCAAATTAAAAAAGTTTCTCACAATTAGATTTTTATTTCAAATTTATTCCCAACAACTCCCATCAACAGATGGCGCTGAAACCAGCTTTACTTAATAGTGTACTGAAAGCATGATACAATGAATTACAAGGTATAATATCTTTGAAATCTATTTTCGTCCGTTTGGCGCACTACGTCATTATAACGTACCTTGGTTTGATTCAAATTCAAATATTTAGCAGTGTTCGCGAAATAATGAAAAAGTGTAATTATTTTTTACTAATTCACAAATATTAAAATAAAACACAGATAGAGTCATGTATTCTATCCCAAGAATTGAACTTTTTCCTATTGGTCATCGGAAAGAGGACAATTTTCTGAGTATATTAACATAAAAAATTTTTAGGATTATGCAATAGTTGTCGAAATACCGGCATTTTAAAATTACGAAAAGCAAGGAGATGTAATATGATACACCTCGATGTGTGACGATAAGTCGCACGTTGATTTTCCTGCTCTTTACTTTGTTGACGGTACGTGTGCTTTGATATACTCTTAATGTTGTTGTCAGTCGCGGTCGACACCCGGACGAGTTCTATGGCTTCGAGTTCCACCCTTGGTGAGTTCTGTCATTTTTCAGGGATATTTTTAAATTTTTTTACCTTACTCAACAACGGCTAATCATACAGCCGTGTAAAAGGTGTATCTAAAATACATGTAAATTTTACATTTTTAAAATCAATTTTTTTCGAAAACTTTTGCATTATATCCTACAAAATTTTTGTTCTAGTATGCTTAGAAAAGTGTCCTTTTACCTACATATTTTCAATAGGAAAAAGTTAAAATCGTGAGATAGAAAACGTGACTAAACCCTAAAACACATAATAAGAGTATAAAATTATAAAATATATTTAAATAATGCGCTAAAATAGTAAAAATTTATTACAACTATTCAAATAAATCATAAATCCAAGAGAGATAATATTGAATGTTGACTTTTATTCCATATAATATAATAATTATATACTACATATACATATATTTTTACTTAAAATCATAACTATTAAAATAAAACACATAATGCAAGTATAATATCATAATCATATTTATTTTTATTTCAAATAAAACATAAATTCAAAAGAGTCCATTATTGAAATCATCATCCTATTTTATCTACCATTTCCTGTAGATGTTCCTGTTATGTTATTATGGTTATACCGCCAATACTCGGTCGTCAGAGCCTCGTTAGTTAAAACCGAGTGTACCATGAAGGTGAGGTTGGCTATTGACTGAAAGAGGCTATATGTTAACTTGCAACACTCCATATACACCCTTGATTTCAATAATCACAAAAAGATTTAACACTAAATTTTATTTTGTAACCTAATTCAACTTCCTTTTTTTGCTAATGAAAGAATCTGTTAACTCCTTTGTAATATAAGTTTAAACTGCTAATATGTAGTGTGAAGCATGACTTAAGTATGTTGCAATTTTTATTAATATCCGGAATCAATGAAGTGTAATTTGCTTGATGTGCAGCTCATTGCATATTTCGTTTCTAACGATCTATTTAGTGACAACGACCGACAACTGCTGATCACAGTATTTGGTTGAGGTCAATAAATAGCAAGTAATGTTATTGTTAAAGTTAGTTATTATTCAGTTATTATTTAGTTATTAATTAGTGATTATGTAGTTATTATTCGAAAGTAATAGATTAATTTTAAGCTGAAACTATGTAACATATTACTTAAAATTATAAATAAAGAACCGTTGTTATCCACCTATTGCGATTTCAATACGACGAATCTGGATCATCCAAAAGTGTTTAAATGTTATAAAACCAATAATATTTCGCCTTATTTAATTGCCGCAATCTAAAAAAAAAAACATCCCCGATCTAAAAAATAATTTTTTGGCATCTTCAGAACATTCTACATGACTGCTTTTTTCTAACAAGTTTTTTAGATAGTTTTTTGAAATTAAAACACTGTCGGTATTAACATTAACAAACATTGCTTCCAATTCTTCTATTTTAGTCATGAAATCTGATGACGGTTTAGTTAAGCCACCTTCACTGCAATGGTCAACCTAAGTGTAAGACGACACGTTAGCACTTGTTATTGAGCTGCTTGGCTCTTTCAGTTTGTGGCAAATGTAACCAGCCAAATGTTCCAAACCGTCATAGACAACGTCTTTTAATTCAATCCTATCGAACTCTTCGTCTTGCCGTATTTCAACCTCTTCATTAAGAACGATGTTGAAAAATTTTTCACCTAAAGTAGGCTCTGCAGTGGGTAAATCGGGCGTACCATCCTCTTCAACGTTACCATATGTTGAAATTGACTCTTCGTTTCTGCCTATTATATAAGACTGCAACGGATATCTAAAATCTAGAGGATCCAGATGGTAATAAAGGCATCCCTTAGCTCTCATAGCCTCAAAAAAGTTTTCCAGTACATCTTGGTTAAGTCTGTACGTTAAAATATATTTCGTTCTGTTTGTCATCATAACTCTTGTAATAAATAACTTATAATTATGGATATTTACTTTATTAAATTTAATATTAAAATGTACCTTTTTGAAATGGCAGAAGAGAAGATTTGACTTTAGCTCTCAAATTATTCATAACATTGGTCATATTATTTATAATGCCGTTCTGAACTTCAAGCGACAAACCATACGCATGTTTCCTCTCCCGACTATCTGGTTGTGAAACTCGCACATTTAAGCAATCGAACCAGTCGTTTACCTAGTTTAAAATTAGATTAACATTAAAAGATATTTTCGATAAATGTCTCTAGTACGTAAATATATTTATTAAGTTTACTTTAACATTGAATAAACTGAGTAAAAGTGGAAAGAGGAATATCAAAAAAAATGTTTTGTAAATACTTACGAATTTAAAGAATTCTTCACATTCAACCCAATTATGACCTTCCAAGTCACCATTCATTCCGCATCTTGTAATTGCACAAGAAATAGTGTGTGAAAATAATTTTGTGGCGAATTTTACTTTTTGTCTACTAGCGTTCTTGACGTTTAGAGTTTCTTTAGAGATTTTATGCGTAATAGTTAAATCCGACTTGCTAGTGACATCGAGAAGCTTTTCTATAACATTTTTGTTTATTTCCTTGTCGTTGATTATAAAGCCACTACCAACAAAATGATTTCTGATCAATTTAATAATTTGGGGGACATCAGCAAAACGTAAATTCTGTGGTCGTTTAAAGGATGTTTAAACCAAGGTTGTTCGGGATTTACTTGCAATTCAGTATGTGCGCTTCTATTTCCTCCATCAAGATCGCTAACCTTAGCTACAATTTAGAAACCTATAAAATAAAACAATTAAAAGTGGTAAGGTAAACAGATTGTTGTTGAAGCTTACCTGAATTTTCAACATAATTTATTATTTTAAATAATAGATCGTTGGTTGTCTTGCAGTCATAATCGTAGAAGATTGGTTGTTTCCAATTTGAAAATAGTCCCCTTAACATAAATACTTGTGCATAACTGTATGGCTTTAAAGTTTCGTCGTTAGCCTTGTCGTACAAATATACCTTTCGAATTTTTATCTCATCAAACGACAATATGCACACTTTGTCCATCTCATTCATATTAGTCAATTTTATGATATCGAATACAGGTTTCAAGATACCTGGTGACATTTTAATATTTTTCAACCAAGATCGTAGTGTTGATACAGCTGGAAAAGGATAGTCATTTTTTAGAAACAATCTGGGTTACTGTCAGAAATCTGGACCCACGATTTCAAAAATTTCAACTGCGCTATAGGAAAGAGGATAATTTTCTGAGTATATTAACACCAAAATTTTTTAGGATCATGCAATAGTTGCAGAAATAACGGCATTTTAAAATTACGAAAAGCAGGGAGATGTAATATGATACACTCCAATGTGTGACGGTAAGTTGCACGTTGATTTCCCTGCTCTTTATTTTGTTGACGGTACGTGTGCTTTGGTATACTCTTAATGTTATTGTCAGTTGCGGTTGACAGGAGCTCACCTCGGACCCAGTGCTCCTTTACCTGGGTGACGACATAAGATCTAGATTAAACCCGACGAGACCTAAAATCACATGGCCCTCCTTTCACGACCACCTTCTACAAAACATGGACGCCATTCCGGTCATCTCCACCGCAAATAAATTGGAAAATTGGTATTGGAAACAACATTTCAAGATCCATTCAGCACGCAACAAGGCAAATTGACGTCGCTGACATCAGAGATCGCCTCCATCCGGAACTGAAGGTACTCATCCAAGAAAAACGTCGAGCTAGGAAACGCGCTCAACGCACCTGGCACCCGGACGACAAATGACGTTACAACCGCCTCAAGGAGCAAGTCTTCGAAGAAGTCAAAGCGTATCACGATCAAGAATGGGCAAATAAGATCAAATCGCTCAACTTTGAGGACCAATCCACCTGGAAAATGGCCAACGCCCTAATACGCCCCAAAAACCGCTAAACGCCCGCCATTACCCGCCTCGACGGTATGCAAGCCAAAAGCAACCAAGAAAAGGCCGATCGCCGACAACCTGAAAATCCAGTGCAGCCCCCTCGACGAGCGCCTCAACCAAGACCATATAGAAATGGTTGAAGATTTCATCACGAGGACCCTTCCAATCGGAGACTCATAGTTTTGGCTTAAAACTAATCTACTTCCAAATAATAACTACATGATAATTAATTAATATCTAAATAATAACTAACTTTAACAATAACATATTTTGCTATTTATTGACCTCAACCAAATACTGTGGTCAGCAGTTGTCGGTCGTTGTCACTTAATAGATCGTTAGAAACGAAATATGCAATGAGCTGCACATCAAGCAAATTACATTTCATTGACTCCGGATATCAATAAAAATTGCAACATACTTAAGGCATGCTTCACACTACATATTAGCAGTTTAAACTTATATTACATAGGTTCCCACCAAGCACCGGATTCATCAAACACCCAGCTGCCAAGAAACCATGCAAAAACGCCCGGAATTATACCAAATCGCTTGCCCCACCCCATCGACACGAAGGGACCAAGCTCATCAAATACTAGCGACCCCAAATCCACGGATCGTACACTCGCCCCGCTCCATCGACACTAAGGGACCAAGTTTATCAAATGCTAGGGACCCAAATCCACAAATCTCAGACGCACTCCGCTCCGCCTCCCTTCTGACCGCATAACTACGCTTCCAGGAAAGTTCTTCGCAACACCTAGGACCCCGCAAATCAAGGAAAGCTATCCTCATGGACCAATAACCCAGCCCGATCAAGCTTAGCGCTTCAAATAAGGAACTACACCTCAATAAATTCGTCAAATGTGCGCCATTATGCCCTGGCGCAGACCCCTGGTTTAATCCAAAAAAGGGTTCTAGACAGGGACAGGTTCCTGTGAGATTTCGCTGCTAGGGGTTTATGAGAAATTTACCAGGTTGAAAATGTTACTTGGGAACTTATCTACAGTATTTGATGATATTGTTTAAACTATGCTCGGCTTGGCCACAGCTGTCCGTCCGCCTTAGTTAATTTGAGACACCGCGATTTAGTACAACATACTTGGTTCCATGAAAGAACAGAACACTAAAGAACAGAACACAAAAAAACAGAATATGATAGAAGAGAACATGAAAGAACAGAACATGAAAAAACAGAACTACGAAAAATGAGAACATAAAAATTTTTTAAATTTATTAATTTTCGAAAAAATCACAATAAAATTAACTTGTAGTACAATTAAAAATTTTTTTAAATTTAATTTCATATTTTTACAACTTAATAAATTTATATATTTATACAATAAAAATAAAAATACATAAAAGCAGTTGCATCACTGCAAGTTTGTAATCCGCCGCAAGAACCTCAGCTTATCATCATAATTTTCATACTCGGCAACAACGGATGCCACTTGATTACCGAGATTCTCGTACGTTTTCTTTTTCACTTCTGGACGACCAGTTTGTGCATTGACTAGCAATAAACGTTGGTAAGCAATGTCTCGCCTTAATTCATCTAAGAAATTCGATATACTGAATTGACTGCAGTGGAAAATGGAGTTCAAAGTGTTGTGAAAACCTTTACAACAATTTGTTGTTTTCGGGCTGTTCTCTGCAGCTGCTTCGAAATGGTTTTACAACGCGATATGAAATTGCGGTGATCGTTCTGCAACACCTGATATATTGTCGTGTTTTAAAGTAACTTTGGACCTACCCTGTACAATTTAATAAAATTTTGAATATTAATAATTAAATTGCAACTTTGTAAAATTGACGTGGTAAGGACCAAAGACAGACAATTGAGAGCTTTTAGAGTATTTTGTGCAAATAGTTGTTGCAATTGAGTATTTTTTGAGTGCTGTTGACATTTGAATTGATAGCTGAAAATTATAAGCTCGAACCTCCAGCGAATATCAAATTTTTAAAAGTTTAAAATAATTTTACATTTTATAATTTTTGGAAACGAATCTGTGATATTATTTTTCATCATTTATATCATTGCAATATAATGTGGAGAAGAAATACGTCAACACATCGTTGTAGCGATCATCATCAGGAAATGTTGCAGCTAGATCATCAAATACAGACCGCACTTCGTGTGCTAGTACAAACGACAGAGCAGCCAGAGATTTAAGTTTTAATTTGACACCAATGTCAGACTTGAATTCGGTTTTCAAACCAGCATTGTTGATTCTTCTTATCAAGCTTTGAATAAAATGGAAATAGCAACCCTTAATTTTCGCTTCCGGAAAAGCAGTCCGAGCAGCAGAAATACATGCTATCTCAAGCACCACCACGTACATAACTGGTAAAACATGCCGGGAGCTTTGCCAAATGTTTCTTCTCCATGTATTAATAGCTTTTCTAGTTCTTTTACTAGATCATGACATCTAATTGCCAAGATCCTTTCTTGATCGTCTGCTCCTGTGTCATGAAAAATAAAGTCCGCGTAATTTTCCGCTATTGCAAAATTTGTTGTAATTGGATTCGGAATATGTGCTTTTTTCTTGTAGTTGAAAAGATTTCGAGTCATTGAAAATTGCTTTGGCAAATGTTCCAATACATCGGAACTAACGTCAATTAAAGCATTACCTAATACATTTCTTGGAGTTGCCCCAACTGCTTTCATATCATTTTTCATCTTGGCCTTAATAATATTAGCTTGCGCCACTTGCGGGTTGGAATCATGACAATGTTGTGGAACCTCACCAACTATTTCGTTTTTCAGAGACCTTAAGAAAGCCTTACATTTGATCAAAAAATAAACTATGCATCTCCACGTGATTACTCCACTTACGGTTTCTCTGTATTTGGTATATTCATACCCCTGGTGCAAAAGAACTCTATTTCCTTTCTGCGTGAGTAAATATTCCATTTTCAGATAAAAATTTAATACATTTTTATTACTAACTATTCTCCTCCACCAACTTCTCTATTTTATGATCTAAATTATAAACCTCTCCCTTGTGGCAGCAAGCCACACCATCGTTTGAGAACAAAATCAGAAATGCGATAACATAAGGTAATCTCTCTCATCTTATCAATAAGTTTTTATAAAACAAAAACCATCCGTTACTATGAAGCTTATTGATAAGAGAGATCACATCAGTTAAAATACAGGATCCGATTAGATAAGACGCAAATGTTCAATATTATCATAACCATTGTTATAATTGTTCTTAGTCCAAATTTATGTAATTTATAATCAATAGAAATTATTTATTCCAATCAAGATATTATTTAATGAAGAAATTATTATCCGATCAAGATATTAATTAAAAAGCGAGTTTAGAGAGTTAAATCACACACATCTAACATTGGTGACCAGCTCCTTTAACATTGGTGACTTCCGACGTGAGTTCTTTGTTATATCCTTGATTTGGAAGATTCACTCGATACCAAATCGACCTTTATTGGTAACGTCCAACGTTATTTGCTTATTGGTGGTTTTCAACGTGAGTTGGATATTAAAGAAAATTATTTTGGAAATTGGAGCAAATATTGGATTGTGAAAGCTACAAACAGAACATTTCTGGAAACTAGCTTTGGGATTGAAGCTGCATACTATAAGAAGCAAATACGACGATACTAATTTACGTGAGTACTACCTTATTTTTATCGTATTTTTGACATTGTTTTTAAGCATGATTGACGCGCCAGACATAAACATGCCTCCTCTGGTAAACCTTCTCATTACACAAGCTATTCCTAATTTTATCGCGCCAGTGAGTGTCAGACCTCCGATATTTTGGAATGCTAATCCGCGCATTTGGTTTTGCCAAATCGAAGCGCAATTGGCCAACTCCAGAATTACTAATAATTTTACAAAATATAACACAGTGGTATCCTTTTTGGATGGTGCAATTTTATCTCAAGGTTCAGATGTCATTTTAAATCCGCCAAATGTCAACTTGTATGACACGTTAAAGTCAAAGTTATTAGAGCGTTTCGAAGAATCTGAGCAATCACGATTAAATACTCTGTTAACTTCATTGACATTAGGAGACAAGAAACCCACACATTTGCTAAGGCGCTAATTTGCGCACACATGCGCGAATTAGCCGGAGGAAATATTGCTGACAATGCACTCAAATCATTATTCTTACAATGTTTACCGAATCAAGCTCAAGCAATGTTTTCAATAAGTGATCAATCGCTTGATCAAATAGCGATTTTAGCTGATAGGTTTATTGAAGTTACCTCATCTAGTATCGCAGCAGTTCATACTACTGACACAACACAATTATTGACTTCGCAATTGGAGAAATTGACATTAGAATTAGCCGCGTTAAAGGCTAACTACAATAATCCAATCATAAATCGCGCTAGATCACATTATCGTTCGCCATTAGTTTCTAAATATCAGTACAAAAAACGACCTAGATTGCAAACCCCTTCAGGTTTTTACTGGTATCATCAGAACTTCAAAGAAAAAGCACAAAAATGTAGAATACCATGTAATTTCAAAAATTCGGAAAACTAGAAGATCGCAATAATCTAACGACGGATTTTGCTGATCATACAAACAGTCGTTTACACGTTTATGATCCTATATCTAAACATGTTTATCTTATTGATACAGGCGCTGAAATTTCGGTTTTACCCAAACATTTTATCTCATCCAAACCAATTTCTTCTGCCATAAAATTATTAGCAGCAAACGGCACTAAAATTGAAACTTTCAGCACTCAATTATTGCATTTATCTTTCGGTTTGCGGCGTTCGTTTCCGTGGATTTTTATTATTGCAGATATTTGCGAAGCCATAATTGGGTAGACTTTCTAGCCAAATTCGGTTTAATGGTTGACCTACAACACAATCGATTAATAGATAATGTCACTAAATTATCTATTCCAGGTCGAATGACCAAAGCGGAAGATTCATTTCTTACTTTGAAGACAATCTCTCCCGGTCACCTTCAGGATCCAGTTTTTAAATTACTTCAAAAAATTGACGACATAACGAAACTTTCAACTTTCAAGGCGACTCCAAAAAACAACATCACTCATTCCATACATGTTACTGGACCACCTGTATTTTCGAAACCAAGACGTTTGGACCCTAAAAAATTAAGGTGCGCTAAGAAAGAGTTCCAATTTATGTTAGCAAACGGTATTTGTAGACCTTCCTCTTCAGATTTTAGTTCACCCCTACAAGAAAAAGAACGGTGATTGGAGACCTTGCGAAGACTACCGTCGTCTGAATGCCATTACGGTCCCAGACCGTTACCGCATTACAAACATCCAAGATGTTACGCATAACATACACGGAAAAAAGAATTTTACCGCTTTTAGATTTAGTAAGAGCATATCATCAGATTCCTATGAATGAAGACGACATAAAAAAGACAGCTATTACAACTCCATTTGGATTATTTGAATTTCCGTCGATGACTTTTGGCCTTCGCAACGCGGCGCAGTTATTTCAGCGGTTCATGAATTCCATATTAGGAAAGTTCGATTTCTGTTCTATTTACATAGACGACATGCTAATCGCTTCTGCAAATTTAGAAAAACATTTAAGTCATTTAGAACTTTTTGCTCGCTTACACGAATTCGGTATCATACTCAATGTAGATAAATCAATTTTCGCACAAACTATAGTAGAATTTTTAGGACATTTAATTTCTGAAAAAGGTATTCAAGCTTTACCATCAAAAACACAACATATTTTAGATTTTCCTCAACTTTTAGATTTTAGATTTTCCGTTACTATGAAGCTTATTGATAAGAGAGATCACATTAGTTAAAATACACGATCCGATTAGATAACACGCAAATGTTCAATATTTTCATAACCATTGTTATAATTTGTTACAAAAGAACGTCTAATTATAATTGATGACTAATGTATGACGTCATGTGTGATGAGTCATGCATGATAACATCATTAGTCATTCAAATAATTCTTCAATATCAATCTAGAAACACTGAGAAGTGAATGAAAATTTCTGGATAGTTATGGAATTTTCTGGAAAGCTGCATTTAACTGCATTTAAGTATATGCAGCGCGATTTCCTGTCACGAATCAATTCCAGTTCGAACGTTAAAGTGTTAACATAAATGAACAGTGAACATAAATAGTGAAGTGATAAACGATATACAGAGTGTTTAAATAAATCGGGACTTAGTGTAAATAAATTATAGTGTAAATTAGTGTTAGTGTTAATCTTAGTATAAAAATCGTTTTATTGTTATAAACCGTATTTGTAAATATTTGTATTAGCCCTTTAGAAATAAATAAACGTTTTAATTTTCGTTACATTGATGTTAGGTGTGGGGTTTAATGCGTAAAGGGCTAAAAGACAGTAGTGATTAACTAGTTCGTATTCGCGAGTGAATGCCGTATACCCGGTCGCAAAGTGCTAAAATTGAGACGGAAATACTTCAACTTTTAAGAAACAATTTTAAGACTCTAGAAGAAAAAACAGAAGTTAATTTGAAAACTCGAGAAGAAAAAATGGAAGTTAATTCGAAAACTCTAGGAGAAAAAATAGAAGTTAACTCGAAAACTCTAGAAAAAATGGAAGTTAATTCGAAAACCCTGGAAAAAAAATGGACGTTAATTCAAAAACTCTAGAAGCGTAAATGGAAGAAAATTCTCAAGAAACTAGAGAAATCTTAGAAAACAATTTAAAAGAGTTGGAAGAAAAACTTGAAGAGAAATTGTTAAATAACTCCAAGATTTTAGAACAAAAAATGGAAGAGAATTCCAAGACTCTAAAACAAGAAATAGAAGAGAACGTTAAGAAATTGGAAGAAAAAAATAAAAAAACTGCCGAGAGAATACAACTTCTCGAGACAATAATAAATGGAAGCATCTGCCCGGACGAAGAAACAACAACTAATGTAAGAAACCTAACGGCGGTCGTAAAATCGGTCAATATTGCCAAGATAAAAGTAAAACCACCAACGTTTGATGGAAAGGTACCCTGGCCCACGTATCATATATAGTTTGAAGCGGCAGCCAGTGCCAATGGATGGAACGAGTCGGAGAAAGCTATTTTGCTGGTCGTCGCTTTACGGGGAAAAGCACTCAGTATCCTGCAGACCATCCTCGATTGTCAACAACAAGAATATGAGCAGTTAATATCGCGGCTAGAAAAACGATATAGAAACGGCCATCTTCAGCAGGTTTACCACGCACAGGTGAAAAATCGTTGTCAGAAATCTGCTGAGAGCCTTCAAGAGTTTGAAGCCGATATTGCACGATTGGTAAGGCTAGCCTACCCTACAGCGCCGGATACTTTCTTGGAGCAACTAGCAGTGCAAACCTTCATAGATGGAATCAGAGACAGTAAAACGCAGCAGGCGCTAAGGCTAGCTCGGCACAATAGGTTAGATGACGTATTAGCGCACGCGTTGAAATTCGAGACGGCAAAGCAGACATCACAACGTGGGAATCACCGAGTACGAGGTGTTACGGAGGAACCGGAACAAAAATTGGCTGAATCCAGCGAAATTTTAGAAAAACTTTGGCGTATCCTTCGTGATCCTAAGGAACAGGACCTAGATGTTGGAAATGCAATGAATTGGGTCAAGTTCAATGTCGCGGCTCTAAGCCAAGAAAAGAACCAAGAAAGCAGCAGGAAAACTAGAATGGGTCGGCCAGAAGGGACAAACGCCGACCTCTACCAACAGTGCTCCGGAGATTACCATCTGTGCTGCATCACCTACTGATGCAATAAACATTATTTATATCGACGGTAAAATAAATAAAAAAGTCTTCCAGCTACTGATTGATACGGGGGCAACAAACACAATTACACGGCCCGACGTAGTACAAGGATGTTGAAAAACATCACCGGTAGCGATGCGTCTTCGAACAGCAACAGGCGAAGAAATGCATGGAAAGATTTCTGTAAACATGGAAATAGGAAATAGAACCATCAAGTAATCGTGGCTGACATCACTGATGACGTTATCCTGGGAATGGACGTTATAAGTAAATATGGGTTCCATTTGAATATGACAAATTATGTACTTGGAGTTGATGGTGAAGAAATTCCATTCCATTCATCAGAAGACGCAGCGGTACGAGTTTTGTTAACCGAAGATGTTATCTTACTGGAAAGAACAGAGAGCATCGTGATGGGAAGCCTGGATGGAAATCTCCAGAAGGGCTATATTCGTGCCATCGAACCAACCAATAATGAAGCGCTTGGCAAAGGTTTGTTGGTTGGTAAAGCTCTAGTAAAAGTTATGGAGACAGTCCCGGTAAGAATTCTTAACATCAACCCTAACTCGGTATCCTTGAAGAAAAACACGATGGTCGGACAATGTACGGTGGTATCTCACATTGCGAGGTGTTTAGGAAATACCGAAGAAAGTCCTAAAAATAAATGCCCTCAACAATTATTAAACATGCTGACTTCTTCGTGCAAGAATCTAGACCAAGGCAAAGTAAACGAAGTGAAGAAGTTAATCTAGAAGTACCACGACGTGTTTGCCTTGGATGAAATTTCTAAAGGACGAACTCAGGTGGTAAAACACAAAATCAATTTTGGAAGTGCCCAACTAATAAGACAACACCCGAGACGGCTTCAATTGGCCAAACGTGAAGAAGCCAAAAAGATCATTGAAGACATGGAAAAGCAGAGGGTGATCAAACCATCACGTATTCCATGAGCGTCTCCAGTCGTGTTAGTAAAGAAGAAGAACGGGTCTACAAGAATTTGCGTTGACTATAGACAGTGGAACGCCGTAACAAAAAAGGACAGCTACCCTCTGCCCCGAATTGACGACACTTTGGATACCCTCTCCGGTTCAAAATGGTTTTCTACTTTGGATTTGAAGAGTAGATACTGGCAAGTGGATTTGAAACCCAGTGACCGCAAAAAAACTGCGTTTACCATCGGAAATGGTTTACGGCAATTCACTGTAATGCCCTTTGGATTGTGTAATGCTCCGGCTACCTTCGAGCGTTTGATGGAGACTATCTTGCGAGGATTGTCATGGAAAACGTGTCTAGTGTATTTGGACGACATAATTGTGGTTGGGAAATCGTTTGAAGAACACATAAGAAATTTGAAAGAAGTGTTTCAACGATTGAGAGGGGCTAATCTTAAGTTGAGCCCCAAGAAATGCTACATTTTTCAGACAGATGTGAAATACCTTGGACACGTCGTATTCAAAGCGGTGTAAAGGATGACCCAGACAAAGTCAAAGCACTAGAAGAATGGCCAATCCCAAAAGACCAACACCAGCTCCGCAGTTTTCTCGGGTTGTGTACGTATTACCGACGTTTTGTACCTGGATTTGCTAATATTGCCAAACCTTTGATCAAGTTGACCGAAAATGGACGCGATTACGCCTAGACTGAAGATTGTAGCAAAGCTTTCAAACATCTGAAGCAATCCCTAGTCAGCGCGCCCATTTTGAGCTATCTTCAAGCAGACGGAAAATTCATATTGGACACCGATGCAAGCAATTTGGCCATAGGAGGCGTTCTTTCTCAAATTCAAAATGGGCAACAAAAAGTTATTGGTTACTTTAGTAAGGTATTGTCAAAACCGAAAAGAAACTACTACGTGAAACTACTGCTGTTAGCCGTTGTCAAGTCCGCCAAACACTTTTGCAAGTATTGCGGCAAGATGCCGGAATAAGAACCCTGGTCGAAATGTTCCCATGTGTGCCCATGGTCACATTGGTCATATCCCCAAACTTCTTGGGGATATACCCATGGGCACGTAATGTGACCATGGGCAGATGCAATGTGACCATGGGTAAATGCAATGTGACCATGGGCAGATGCAATGTGACCATGTGCAGATGTGATGTGACCATGGGTATTATGTGACCATGAGTATATTTGATGTATGACATGACCTTGGGCATATGCAATTTTAATTTTATGCGTAAATTTAATAAAATGAGAAATATGTATTTATATAATATTATTTATTTATTTTTAAATATTATAAAAAACAAAAAAAGCGAAATGAGGTTCGATCTCGCGATCACAAAATGATGCAATTATGTTTCATGCACATAACGCAAAAGCCTATCGAGGGTTAATGTATAACATAGTTTTAATTCGTATTATCTGTTTTAATTAAAAAATAATTAATTAATTAATTTAATTTAATTTAATTAAAAAATAATTCAATTTAATTCATAAAAGTATGCAATTTTTCATCAATGTTTTCTTATGACGTTATCACGTAAAATTATCGTTTGTAAACCGACTTTACTTTACCCGCACTCGCGGGTTGAACCCGCGAGTGCCACGTGTTTTTTTTATTATATTTATTATATTATTTTATATTGACACGACGTTAAATTTATGAAAATTTATCAGCAAATTTTGTGTTAAATTTTTATGAAAAAAATTTAGAACATGTTCTAAATTTGGTGGTAAAAGTGCGTGTAAATGTACGCAGTAGACATTTTCACGCCTAAAGTCCGCCCAGTTTGATTTTTGAAGTTCACAAACATTTCACCGAAATTTCATAAAAATCAAATGAAACCAAAAAATCTGAAAAATTTCCCTAAACTGTTTGTTAATACGCAAGCGCGCGTGTTAAATTTCTTATCAAATTTGACATCGTTGCAAACAGAAAATTATTTTTACCTACATAGAATTGTGTATCAAAAATATGTGCAAATTTACATAAAAATTTACATGTAAATTTTATATAAAATTTAACATCGTGTCAAACAGGTTTAGGTTCCTAGGAGCCCAACTATTATAAAAAAAATAAATAAAAATTAATCTTTTTCATAAAAATTGGGAAATTCGGCAATATATGTGAATTCTCCAAAACACATTAATATTACTTGGGTATTTGTTCTAAAATTATTAAAAAATATTATTATTATTTAATCATATCATTATAAAATTATTATTGTATATTAGAGTATTTCATCTGAATGTTTGAAAATTGAACTTAAAATTTTACATCCTAACAACATCTGAGTTCTACGTAATTCTTTTTTTATTTTCGAACAAATCAGTAATTAGCGGATTAATATAATTAATATTATATAAATCAGATGATTTCGATTCGTTGTTTTTCTTTAAATTGGCATCGAAACCAAAACGTAATTTATAATAATTGTTCTGTTGGTACCACTATTTAGTTTCGTTAATTTATAATAATATAGTAAATATTGATATCATAGTACACGTGATATTATATTATAATTTATAGTGATCGTTTATTGTTTAGAGTGCAGTGATTTGTAATATTTTGCATAACATCGAAATTGTTTTATTTCAGTGAAATAAACGCAAGTAAAACATAATTTCATAATTTTTTGCAAACATAACCTAAAAATTGCCATTGTGTTTATCATCTTTAAAACTCATTTATACAAGCTTTTATTAATATATTATGAAGTAAGTTAATTTTTTATTTATTAATTAATGTTTTAGGTCTGGTACTTAATTACTTTTAGAACAATGTGGGCACATCACAGAATCAGATATAACTAAAACTTTTTTTGAAGATTTTAATAACCTCCAACTAGAGTTGTTTAAACAATACAACGTATTTTTGAGTCCACAAGATAGGGATATTGCATGAAAAGTTATGACTCGTGAGCATAAAATTCTTCACGTTGATGAGATAAAGAGAAGCTTTAGTAATAAGCAAAAAAGTGTACCATTAGCAGGCTACTATAAAGCTATTATTTTGAAATTAGCAGGTAGGTGTCTTATTTTAGTCTTAGTTTATGGAGGTATAGGAATATTTTTTGACTCGGAATAGGAACTTGTAAATTTATTGAGTCAGAAAAGGACTCGTAGGCCAGCCGAAACAACAATAGGAACGAACGATAAGAACATGACAAAGCGAAGTTAATACTGTAAGTATCGTATCTGAAAGATTTTATATTCTTTGAAGTTTTAAAATTTTGTAACTAATAAATTTATCAGTTAACTAATTTTTTTATATAATCAGAAAAAAGAAGAGCAAGCTCAGAAAGAAAGGGCTAGAGTGGCTAATTTGAGGCAGCTGAATGCTTCATCTAATGATGAAGAAAAGAAAACGAATGTCATTGAAACTGTAAAGTAATTAGTATAAATCAGTTACCAAAAGTTCTTTTTAAATAAACTTTAATCGTTTTTTAGGATACTTCGGGATCATATATTATTTACAGACTATATGGAAGTAGTTGAAAAAAATAAAGCAATGGAAGCTGAGCTAATTGAGCTTAGAACAACTTCCATTCTGCAGGCCAATGAAATGCAAATTTTAAAAGATCAGTTCAGGGAAAGTTGCTGATCAAAATAAAGAGTTAGTTCGTCTCAATATTCGGTATCACTCATATAACTCATATAACGTTATAACTCATCAAATCGACGTAAAGGATGTTAATAGCAAAGAATCTGAAGACGTACCGGTTGCAGAACCTTCAGAATCAGAAAATCCATCTGTCGATGGAGAAGATGAAATTGGGGTAAATACATCACATAATTTTTCGATCTATAATAATTATTACAATTTTTTTTTCGTAGTTTACACTAACGGACGCACAATTTAAAGCTGCTAATCAGGTCGCCAGTGGCATAACTGGAGATTCAATGTTTATTAAGAAATGCATTGACATTCTTTGGACAAGGGAACAGCTTTGTTTGTGTAGTGCTACAGGTGCGGCTTGTCCAAATGTCCAAAATTCGGAAGGTCGACCTGCACGCAGTCCTCAAAAAAAAGCTTATTTGCAAGGTAACGTATATAATAAAATTATTTAATACATAAAATAAAGATCGTTTTTTTCTAGTTTTATTAAATTCGAGGACGGACAAAGAAAAATATGAAGTTAACGATGCTGAAAGAGCAAAACAGAAAAAGAAAACCATTGAATATTTATGTTCAAAAATAAAAACTGTGCGGAGAGGCGTAACAAATTAATTTAGTCATATCTTTAAAGGTGGCGACTGACTTGGAACTGAACGTTGTAATGTAATAATAAAAATAAACGAGTTGCTCAAAACGAATACGTCATGATGTGATGTAATAATCGAAGGAATTTGTCAAAAAACCGACAGTCAAGTGGAGCACGGATGCTTCGCTCGCCGTTGGTGCTTGCTACGTGTTAGTTTATCGGCAATGACTATCAAATGTTTGTGTTAGATTACATTACATTAAAACATTCAGTTACAAGTCAGTCACCACCTTAAGATACTGTATTAATTTATTAGGCATTTGTTGTAATTTCTTATTAGGTTAATTTGTTGTTTTAATTGTTGTGAAAATTTGTAGTTTAAAAAGTTGTAAATAAAATTACAAATTTTTAATATTTAGCTTTATTTATTGCAGATAATTTACTCAATCTCCACATATTTAGTGGGGATGTGCCTAGGGTCACATCTAATGGGGATGTGACCATGGGTACCATCCAATGGGGAGGTACCCATGGGCACATGCCCATGGGTATGTGACCATGGTTATGTACCCATGTGACCATGGTCACGTACCCATGGGCATATGCCCATGGGTGGCCCAATTCTGCCCATTGGGTGGTACCCATGGGAACATTTCGACCAGGGAACAATAACCAACAGATCTGAAAGCCATTCCCAAGAATCAAACTTTGAGAAGTTTATGTCCACATACAAAGAGACCGCCAAAGCAAGATTTGGAGTCACAACTGAAGTGCAAAAAGATCTTTTCGACGTACCAAAGGACTACTCACTTGCGCACTGCGTGGCCCAAGATCTTCGCATGTGTCGTGGAATCGCCGTTGTATTCAAGAAGAAGGTTGGACGTTTGGATGAGCTCCAATCACAGCAACTTGCTGTCGGTAAACCCCTGCGCTGGTCGAAATGTTCCCATGGGTACCATCCAATGGGCAGAATTGGGCCACCCATGGGCATATGCCCATGGGTACATAACCATGGTCACATGGGTACATAACCATGGTCACATACCCATTGGCATGCGCCCATGGGTGGCCCAATTCTGCCCATGGGTACCTCCCATTGGATGGTACCCATGGTCACATCCCCATTAGATGTGACCATAGGCACATCCCCACTAAATATGTGGAGATTGAGTAAATTATCTGTAATAAATAACGCTAAATATTAAAAATTTGTAACTTTATTTACAACTTTATAAACTACAAATTTTCACAACAATTAAAACAACAAATTAACCTAATAACAAATTACAACAAATGCCTAATAAATTAATACAGTATCTTAAAGTGGTGACTGACTTGTAACTGAACGTTTTAATGTAATGTAATCTAACACAAACATTTGATAGTTATTGCCGATAAACTAACACGTAGCAAGCACCAACGGCGAGCGAAGCATCCGTGCTCCACTTGACTGTCGGTTTTTTGACGAATTCCTTCGATTATTACATCACATCATGACGTATTCGTTTTGAGCAACTCGTTTATTTAGCCGAACGAGCTTTGTAATGTAATGCTCGTCGCGAACGTTCCATTATTACTACATTACAACGTTCAGTTCCAAGTCAGTCGCCACCTTTAAAGATATGACTAAATTAATTTGTTACGCCTCTCCGCACAGTTTTTATTTTTGAACATAAATATTCAATGGTTTTCTTTTTCTGTTTTGCTCTTTCAGCATCGTTAACTTCATTTTTTTCTTTGTCCGTCCTCGAATTTAATAAAACTAGAAAACTATTTTATGTATTAAATAATTTTAGTATATACGTTACCTTGCAAATAAGCTTTTTTTTGAGGACTGCACGCAGGTCGAGCTTCCGAATTTTGGACATTTCGACAAGCAGCACCTGTAGCACTACACAAACAAAGCTGTTCCCTTGTCTAAAGAATGTCAATGCATTTCTAAATAAACTTTGAATCTCCAGTTATGCCACTGGCGACCTGATTAGCAGCTTTAAATTGTGCGTCCGTTAGTGTAAACTACGAAAAAAAATTGTAATAATTATTATAGATCAAAAAATTATGTATATGTATTTACCCCAAGTTCATTTTCTCCATCGACAGATGGATTTTCTGATTCTGAAGGTTCTGCAACCGGTACGTCTTCAGATTCTTTGCTATTAATATCCTTTACGTCGATTTGATGAGTTATAACGTTATATGAGTTATATGAGTGATACCGAATATTGAGACGAACCAACTCTTTATTTTGATCAGCAACTTTCCCTGAACTGATCTTTTAAAATTTGCATTTCATTGGCCTGCAGGATGGAAGTTGTTCTAAGCTCAATTAGCTCAGCTTCCATTGCTTTATTTTTTTCAACTACTTCCATATAGTCTGTAAATGATATATGATCCCGAAGTATCCTAAAAAACGATTAAAGTTTATTTAAAAAGAACTTTTGGTAACTGATTTATACTAATTACTTTACAGTTTCAATGGCATTCGTTTTCTTTTCTTCATCTTTAGATGACGCATTCAGCTGCCTCAAATTAGCCACTCTAGCCCTTTCTTTCTGAGCTTGCTCTTCTTTTTTCTGATTATATAAAAAAAATTAGTTAACTGATAAATTTATTAGTTACAAAATTTTAAAACTTCAAAGAATATAAAATCTGTCAGATACGATACTTACAGTATTAACTTCGCTTTGTCATGTTCTTATCGTTCGTTCCTATTGTTGTTTCGGCTGGCCTACGAGTTCTTTTCTAACTCAATAAATTTACAAGTTCCTCTTCCGAGTCAAAAAATATTCCTATACCTCCATAAACTAAGACTAAAATAAGACACCTACTTGCTAATTTCAAAATAATAGCTTTATAGTAGCCTGCTAATGGTACACTTTTTTGCTTATTACTAAAGCTTCTCTTTATCTCATCAACGTGAAGAATTTTATGCTCACGAGTCATAACTTTTCATGGAATATCCCTATCTTGTGGACTGAAAAACACGTTGCATTGTTTAAACAACTCTAGTTGGAGGTTATTAAAATCTTCAAAAAAAGTTTTAGGTACATCTGCTTCTGTTTTGTCAGACAAAAATACTGCACATGTGCCTACATTGTTCTAAAAGTAATCAAGTACCAGACCTAAAACATTAATTAATAAATAAAAAATTAACTTACTTCATAATATATTAATAAAAGCTTGTATAAATGAGTTTTAAAGATAATAAACACAATGGCAATTTTTAGGTTATGTTTGCCAAAAATTATGAAATTATGTTTTACCTGCGTTTATTTCACTGAAATAAAACAATTTCGATGTTATGCAAAATATTACAAATCACTGCACTCTAAACAATAAACGATGACTATAAATTATAATATAATATCACGTGTACTATGTGTATTTATATTATTATAAATTAACGAAACTAAATAGTGGTACCAACAGAACAATTATTATAAATTACGTTTTGGTTTCGATGCCAATTTAAAGAAAAACAACGAATCGAAATCATCTTATTTATATAATATTAATTATATTAATCCGCTAATTACTGATTTGTTCGAAAATAAAAAAAGAATTACGTAGAACTCAGATGTTGCTTGGATGTAAAATTTTAAGTTCAATTTTCAAACATTCAGATGAAATACTCTAATATACAATAATAATTTTATAATGATATGAATAAATAATAATAATATTTTGTAATAATTTTAGAACAAATACCCAAGTAATATTAATGTGTTTTGGAGAATTCACATATATTGCCGAATTTCCCAATTTTTATGAAAAAGATTAATTTTTATTTACTTTTTTTATAATAGTTGGGCTCCTAGGAACCTAAAGCCTGTTTGACACGACGTTAAATTTTATATAAAATTTACATGTAAATTTTTATGTAAATTTGCACATATTTTTAACACATAATTCTATGTAGGTAAAAATAATTTTCTGTTTGCAACGATGTCAAATTTGATAAAAAATTTAACACGCGTGCTTGCGTATTAACAAACAGTTTAGGGACATTTTTCAGATATTTGGTTTCATTTGATTTTTATGAAATTTCGGTGAAATGTTTGTGAACTTCAAAAATCAAACTGGGCGGACTTTAGGCGTGAAAATGTCTACTGCGCACATTTACACGCACTTTTACCACCAAATTTAGAACATGTTCTAAATTTTTTTCATAAAAATTTAACACAAAATTTGCTGATAAATTTTCGATAAATTTTCATAAATTTAACGTCGTGTCAATATAAAATAATATAATAAATATAATAAAAAAAAACACGTGGCACTCGATGGTTCAACCCGCGAGTGCGGGTAAAGTAAAGTCGGTTTACGAACGATAATTTTACGTGATAATGTCATAAGAAAACGTTGATGAAAAATTTCATACTTTTATGAATTGAATTGAATTATTTTTTAATTAAATTAAATTAATTAATTAATTATTTTTTAATTAAAACAGATAATACGAATTAAAACTATGTTATACATTAACCCTCGATAGGCTTTTGCGTTATGTGCATGAAACATAATTGCATCATTTTGTGATTGCAAGATCGAACCTCATTTCGCTTTTTTTGTTTTTTATAATATTTAAAAATAAATAAATAATATTATATAAATACATATTTCTCATTTTATTAAATTTATGCATAAAATTAAAATTGCATATGCTTAAGGTCATGTCATACATCAAATGTACTCATGGTCACATAATACCCATGGTCACATCACATCTGCACATGGTCACATTGCATCTGCCCATGGTCACATTGCATCTGCCCATGGTCACATTGCATTTACCCATAGTTACATTGCATCTGCCCATGGTCACATTACGTGCCCATGGGTATATCCCCAAGAAGTTTGGAGATATTACCAATGTGACCATGGGCACACATGGGAACATTTCGACCAGGGTGAAGCTACGCGACCAACAACGATCAATTTACTACTTGGTAACTAAGAGGTTTTCCCATCAAAAACCCACCTATAAGGACTTATGGAAGACTTTGCTAGAGCTTCGCAGAGATATGATAAGCCGTAACATCAAGAAGCTGGCGGTGCCAAAGCTTGGCTGCGGTTTAGACCAATTGGACTGGAGGACTGTCCGTAACAAGCTAGAGGTCGTGTTCCAAAGAACGGAAGTTCAAGTATGGGTCTGCAATTACAATCCAAGCAGTACACCAAAAGAGCAGAAGAATGTCGACTGTTATTTCTACCGCCAAGGAGTATGCAGAAATGGTAAAAATTTCCGCTACCGCCACGATATCTTCTATAGATGTCAAGTCTCCGCTGTTCTGGGACAGAACAGGTTTAAGGAAGAGGCAGTGTTACGAAAGAACGTCTAATTATATTTAATCACTAATGTATGACGTCATGTGTGATGAGTCATGCATGATAACATCATTAGTCATTCAAATAATTGTTCGATATCAATCTAGAAACACTGAGAAGTGAATGAAAATTCCTGGATGATTATGGAATTTTCTGGAAAGCTGCATTTAAGTATAAATGCAGCGCGATTTCCTGTTACGAATCCATTCCAGTTTGAACGTTAAAGTGTTAACATAAATGAACAGTGAACATAAATAGTAAAGTGATAAACGATCTACAGAGTGTTTAAATAAACCGGGACTTAGTGTAAATAAATTATAGTGTAAATTAGTGTTAGTGTTAATCTTAGTATAAAAATCGTTTTATTGTTATAAACCGTATTATTTATTCTAATCAAGATATTATTTAATGAACAAATTATTATCCGATCAAGATATTAATTAAAAACCGAGTTTAGAGAGTTAAATCACACACATCTAACATTGGTGACCAGCTCCCTTAACACCCTTTATATAGTTCTCTTTTCATATTACCAATCCTACAATATTACTTAGGAAGGCTTTACACAAAAGTTGTTCACAAACTACTATATTAGTTAGTTCTCTTATCAGGTACGTACCGAAGTGGGTGGGGGATATTTAATTAAATCATTACCAACCCGAGAAACGATTGTAACATTGCGAATGTCTTATGTTGCAAAATTTTAAATTTTATATTTTAAATGTTACTTAAATAATTTTCCATCATCCTGTATGAACGTAAATTTTAAATTGGTATAAGTTTTGATATCAAATAAAATTGCTGATAAAAATTGGTATTATAGAAAAGACGTTTTTGAAATTAGCGATAGCCCTGAGGGTCACAGTTTTGAACTGCAATAGTTAGTTTTTTTGTTTTAAACTGCAGAAGCTATAATTTTGTTAGGTTTTATACCGATTTGTTTTAACATTATTTGGGATTCATGCAGGTAACTAATCTTGAAGTTTGAAATTTTGATTTCTTTATCTTTTGCATTTTTCAGCTTATCTGAAAAATTTAACTTTCCAATACGCATCGTCATCATCGTTGAAAATGTGGTGGAGGTTTTTTTTATGTTGTATCAAACATCTTAAGTACATACACCTGGTGGACTGATACGTTTGAATATCTATTTTTTTTTTTAATTGCAATTTATGAATATTAAAAATCCGCTAGACAGCAACTATAATATTTTCTTGATTAACACCCATAACGCCATACAGGACAACCGGTGAATTAAATGATTTTGGATTGTGTAAAGGTTACCCACAATTTTGAGTGACATCAATTTTGCGTTAAATTGTGCTACCAGTTGTTGGTAGAGTGCAGATCACTTAATATTGATTGCGGGAAGGGGGTTTGTGGTATAATTTGTGATTTTAGAGTCAGTACCAACCATTTTTGGAAACAGTCGATAAGCTGGAATAAAGGAAAGCTTTCTGGAAGTCTTAGTGAAGTCGCACAGTAGTTTGCCATAACACCTGGTGATAATTTTTTTTGGTGAGTAATTACAGATTGTATTACATTTTTTCTTTTCCGTAAAAGATTTAAGTTGATCTGTTTGTTTGTTTTTTTTTTCTCGGCAAATTAGCCGGTGAGGTGTTCCTCAAGGGCGTGGTGACTTTATAACTTAGTTTTGTCATCGTCAGTATATTTTATTTCAAATTTTTTTATTGTAAAAGATACCTTCAGTATCCTTTTTTTATTTTTTTTTGTAAACATTTTTTTCCGAAGTTATATTAAACAACTTTGTGCAACGTGTTTTGGTTTTTTTTTTTGTTTAGTAGTAACTTCTGGCGCCGGGCATATATTTTCTCAGTATCGCTTACCCATAGCCTCTCTCCGTACTGAACAAGCTAGCCGCTACTTGCACAAGTAGCAATAGGGAGTATCACGGTACACGATATTTGTATTAATTTAAATAACATTATCATAGTTTTGATTTCGTTTAATTGTTGGTCGCCACAAAACAAATTTGATTTACTTACTATACTGTACTAATAGCTAAACAAATTTTGGAGATTAATAAATTTAAAAAATTTTTATGTTCTCATTTTTCGTAGTTCTCTTTTGTCGATGTTCTTTTATTTCATTGTTCTGTTTTTTTGTGTTCTGTTTTTTCATGTTCTGTTTTATACGGTCACCGATATTAGATTACAATTATTACTGTTTACAATAAACCAACCAATCAAATCACAGAACACGACCTAAACACGCTATTTGGTTTGGATGGTAAAGTTCTATTGGCTGGCGATTTTAACGCCAAGTACGCCCACTGGAACTGCCACCAATCCAACACAAATGTAACACATTACTCAATTTTGCCTACACAACCACATTGATATATTATACACCGACAAACATACCCATCACTCGATGAATAATATGACCGCAACCACGATCGATCATTTATTTAACAAAAACTTAACAAACATTACGAAACCGACTGTAAAAAGTAAACTCACATCCGATTATAACATAATACAATTTTTTCTTAACGATATCCCGCGTAATCATTCTTTCAGAAAAATTACTAGTTTTAAAGACACGGACTGGTCCAGGTTTCGTCGAAGGTTTGACAAATTAACGACAATTAATAATAACAACACCGACACACAAACTCTAGAACACGAAATCGATTTACTCACACAAAACATTAACAAAGCCAAAACCGAAAATTCCAAAACGTTCACTCCGAAAAACAATAGGGACGTCTTTTCCGAAGATATCTAGTTGTTGATCAAGGAACGGAATCAGAATCTAAAGCTTTGACAATTCACATCTGACATACACTACAAATACATTATGATTGACTTAAACAGACAGGTACAATACAAAATTACGCAACACAAAAACAAAACATGAGTCCTGAGTCCTTCAAACAATTCACTTTGGAAATTTACAAAATTTCAAAAAATACACACTTTAGACAACACAGACACACCCAAACAAACAAAAATTGAGAAGAGGATTTTCAAAAATTTGTTTCGGAAAGTTACATTGTCGTATGTAATAGAAGAGCTTTGATTTATCCGCATAATTATTAATTTCAACGAATACGTGATTAGCAATTTAACGAGAGAAAACTTGATCGACTAAAACACGAGAGCGGTCGAGCGCGCTCGATCGCTCGAGTGTTTTAGTCTGACCAACAGTTTTCTCGAGCGAAATTTTAAAATTACGTATGAGTGATTTGAAATTAAAAATTATCAGGACAGAAATCAAAGCTAGTGTTGTATTTGGTAAGATAATTCCGCGAATAAACGACGATATTGATTATGAAGGTATTAATATTTATAAATTAAAAACAACACGTAGTATATTATTATTTAACGTCACATTAATTAATGTTGATTTGCTTTGGTTGTCATGGCAAAGGTAAAAAAAAAATATCCGCAAAATTTATCCACTTGCATATTTGTCTCTTCATAAGTACAATTTTTAGCCGCTAGCAAACTGTCAATTTTGACATTTCTTATGGATTATTTTATATATGTGTGGAATTATCAATGGAATCTTGAAGCTACAATACAGTTACGAAAGAACATGTAATTATATTTGATGACTAATGTATGACGTCATGTATGATGAGTCATATATGATATATAATGAGGTATAAATTCAGAGCGATTTCTAGTGGCAGTTAATTCCAGTTCGAACGTACAAGTGTAAACATAAATAACGTGTAAATAAATAGTGAAGTGATAAACAGTATACAGACTGTTTAAATAAATCCGGACTTAATGTTAACATAAATAAAGTGTAAACAATATACCGAGTGTTTAAATAAATTTAGACTGTAGTGTATTGTAGTGTAATTTAGTTTAGTGTTAATCTTAGTGTAGTAATTATTTTATTGTTATAGACCGTATCTGTATATATTTGTATTATCCCTTTAGAATAAAATAAACGTTTTAATTTTTGTTACAATAATTTCCGCAGGCCTGGAAGCAAGGTCTTACCATCTCAATCTACAAACCCAACAAAGATCCTACCCAACCTCTCAGTTACAGACCAATTAAGTTGCTCAATACAATGGCCAAAGTAACTGAAAAAATAATCCTACACAGAATTACACACAAACAAACACGACCAAAATCACGAACCCTTAATTCACGGCGGGCCTTGAAACGACCCTGCAGGTGACCCGGATTGTTAAGGACGTAATTACACAATTTAATAACAACAAAGTGACCGTCATGGCACTACTTGAGGGTTCTCCAAAGCTCCGTGCTAGCATCGAAATTATTTAACTTATACATCAACGACATACCTACATTTCAAAAAACACAAGTGGCATTTATGCTGATGACACAGCGGTTTACGCAAACTCATTCAGCGCAAGTCGTCACAAAGCAGATATAGATACACTTAGACATAATTTATAAAACAATAAAATAATTTTTGCGCTTATTAGTAAAATCAAATAGTGCGCGCTTTTCTTGCTTCCTGTTACACATTTCCGTTACATTTCACAAAATTACCCAATAAACGAGCGGAAATATTTTACACATCAAAAAGGAAAGATGGATTTTTAAAAGCACTAGTTGACTAGTGATTTTCAGCTTAATTCATACCATTTTAAACTATTACGCACCGGAAAATTTATCAGGTGTGAACTATAGATAGATTTACAATCGAAATGATCATGTCATGTCACAACTAATGTTTTGTTGATTTGACAGGTGTTGGCAAGTTTAAATTTTAAAAGTCGTTCAATAAGTTTTTTCTGCTTTTAAAAATGAATAGTGCAAATTTAAGTTTTACCACTCGAAATGCGAAAAATGTCCAAAAAAGTAACAGAAAATCAACTACCAGAGAAATCTCAAGATAGAATATAAAGAAATCTAAATATAACTATGTTGGTAACCGGATAGAACAGAACATGAAAAACAGAACAATGAAAAAACAGAACAATGAAATAAAAGAACATTAACAAAAGAGAACTACGAAACATGAGAACATAAAAATTTTTTAAATTTATTAATTTCCAAAATTTGTTTAGCTATTAGTACAGTATTAGTAAATCAAATTTTTTTTGTGGCGACCAACAATTAAACGAGATCAAAACTAAGATAATGTTATTTAAATTAATACAAATATCGTTTCTCGGGTTGGTAATGGTTTAATGAAATATTAGCAGTACCCACCTCAGTACGTACCTGATAAGAGAACTAACTAATATAGTATTTTTTGAACAACCTTGTGTGTAAAACCTTCTTTAGTAATATTGTAGGATTGGTAATATAAAAAGAGAACTATATAAAGAGAGAGGTTTATAATTGTGATGATAAAATAGAGAAGTTGGTTGAGGAGAATAGTTAGTAATAAAAAGGTATTAAATTTTTATCTGAAAATGGAATATTCACTCACGCAGAAAGGAAATAGAGTTCTTTTGCACCAGCAGTATGAATATACCAAATACAGAGAATACGTAAGTGGAGTAATCACGTGGAGATGCAGAGTTTATTTTTCGACCAAATGTAAGGCTTTTTTAATGTCCCTGGAAGACGAAATAATTGGTGAGGTTCCACAACATTGTCATGATTCCAACCCGCAAGTGGCGCAAGTTAATATTATTAAGGCCAAGATGAAGAATAATATGAAAGCAGTTGAGCAACTCCAAAAAATGTATTAGGTAATGCATTAATTGACGTTAGTTCCGATGTATTGGAACATTTGCCAAAGAAACTTTCAACCACAAAAAAAAAGCACATACAGTCGAGTCGCGAAATAATGAATACCGTATATAGTGAACTACTGGAAATAGTAAACACAAAAATTTTAACTTTGAGTGTATATGGGACTTCTACATAACGAACAGCGGTAACCCCGATACAGCGAACTGCGTACTAAATCGTGCAGTTCATGCTACAATAAATTTACAAAGTATGATCTAGCGCAGGTGGTGACTCATGCACGTACATGTGACTTCATGTTACTGTGACGTACCTTGGTTTGGATATTAACCCTAGCATGCTACCTACGTAAGTCGTGGTAAGTGTTTAGATATCGTATTATATTTAATTTTATGTACGATAGCATTGTAAGATTAAACAAATAGCGAGAACGACCGAGTATTGGCGGTCAACGCCAATTGGCCAGAGGTCGACTCGGGTGATCGCATCAACGCGAATAATTCATTAATAACATTAATAACAAAACTTACATACTATAGGCAACTCAAAACATTGTAGAAACATTTAGGATTGCATACACTACGGCGCTTGAAAACTAATAATAATTTCTCGGTCCTATCAATTTCAAATATAAGGAAAGTTTAAACACGTATAAATTTGTAGGAATTAAGCGGAAGACAAAAAGTGAACTGCTGTAATCACAACCAATTAAGTAATCAAACTAAATGTATAGCAAGGCAAGTAACGACCAACCAGAAACAAAAAACCGTAGTAGAACAAATAGTGCTGGAAGTTTAAGCGACTACATTAAAAGAGGAAAGACAGAAAATACAGAAAGTGGCTTTAAGGTTTTAAAAAAAAGCAAAAAATTGGATAGGTCACCGATAAAAGTTAGTAAAGACCTCGAAACAAAGACCGACGCGATGGATGGAGTTAAAAAAATTTTGGAGACGATAAGTGAAGATATGAGACAGATAAGAATATAAAATACGGAACTGAAACAAGAAATAAGAGAAAACACCAAGAAAATTCAAGAACAAGTGGAGATGCAAGCAAAGGAACTGAGAGTGCTAAGAAAAGAATTAAGCGAGACTAAACTCGGTTGAGAATGCGACAGAAAAGAGAAGGAGGAAAAGATAGAGAAGCTTGAGTGTAAACTCAGCGAAGTTGAATATAAATTAGAGTTGCAGGAAAGAGAAAAAAGAAATAAGCGATTGATAGTTACAGGAATGAACGCTGACTTAATCAAACAGGTACCACTAAAGGAAAGTATCACCAGATTTTTGAAGTAAAGCTTGGGAGTGGAGGTACAGATAACAGCAGCTTATAAGATGGGGAAAGAAAAAAGTATGATTGAAGTGCAGGCATTTGAAGAAACAATAGAGGTCATGAAAAACAAAAGTAAATTATACAAAGTGCCTGGAAAAAAAGTATATATGAAGGACGACTTAACATTTGTGAAAAGAAAGATACAGGCTGAAATAAGAAAACGTGCCGAAGAGCTAAGAAAGACTGGAAAAAGAGTAAAAGTAAGCTACCAGAAATTGGTGTGCGAAGACAAGACAATGAAATGGAGTCGAGAAGCTGGAGAGTTACGAGAAGAAGAAAGCTTACTACAAAAGTCAAAAAACTGAGAAACAGGATTGAACCTCCGAAATATACGACAACTAAGCGCGAAAATGACAACGAGTTTGGACTGCAAAATAGAATAGGTAAAAAGAGAGAAACATTGTTGGTGGCTACCTGAAATGTGAGGGGTTTGTTTGTTGCGGGTGCACTGAAACAGTTAATTAAAGTACTGAAAATGTATGGAGTGGACATTTTGGCATTGCAAGGGACAAAACTAAGAGAGAATGACATAATGGATGTTGAGGGATATACTCTTTTCAAAAGTAGTGGAAAAAATAGAAAATTGGGAACTGGCTTTATGGCAAGCGAAAAGAACAAGAATATGATAATGAGTTTCAAACCAATAACAGATAGGATTTGTGCACTGAGAATAAGAGGACAAAACAAGAAGATAAGTATACTTAATGTTCATGCACCGACTGAAGAGAAAGACATAGAGATTAAAGAACAGTTTTACGAGTTATTGGAAAAAGAGTAATATGAGAATATGCCTAGGTGTGATGTCAAAGTGGTTATTGGAGACTACAACGCAAAGCTGGGAAAAGAGGAAGCATACCGTCCGACAATTGGAAAGTTTAGTCTGCACAACGAAGGCAACGAAAACGGAAGACTACTTATAGAGTTTGCTATGAGTAAACATATGAAAAGAAAAAGTACGCATTATGCGCATAGAGATATTCACAAGGCTACTTGGGTGAGCCCGGATGGCGCCAGTGTAAACCAGATCGATCATGTTCTGATCGAAAGCAAGAACAAAAATATCGTACAAGATATAAAAACATATCAAGGAGCAGACGTAGATTCTGATCATTTTATGGTAGGGATGAAATTGATAATAATGGCACCAAAAAGAGAGAGTATAAAATATGAGAGAAAGAAAAAGTATTGGACGAAATTAGAATTTAAAAGTAACGATTGTAGCGCGACCAATTTGCCTTTCCTAAATGGAAAGGTGAAATCGCAGCTACTAGGTAGCTTCGGAAGCTTGAGTCAGGGGGTGGACTAACTTGTCGAGTTTTCTTGCTATCACACTCTCTTCTTTTTACGGAAACCAGGTGCGTGGGCGCCAATTCGAACAAGTCGAATACAATGACTGGAACGGGAGGGTTTAAATAAATAATTGATTCGAAAAACAATAACAAAAATATTTATTAATAAAGAAAAAAATATATTTACAAACTTAAACTGAATTATAAAACTACAATGAAATAGTACTGCGTACGGCACTGGTTGTTTATTTACAAGTTTAATAAAAATGGCAGGTGTATATTTGTGTCGATTTTAGTCTTCTGCACTTTTAGTTTCAACAAGGAGAAGTTACAGGTAAGTACGGGGAATCTAATATTAATATTTTTTTTTACTGAAATATCAAACTAAAAGTTTCTTTCTTAGATTTTAGACGAACTACTAGTACCTGCTACTTAATTGCGGGATCTGGATTATGAGTATCTGTGTCTGAATCGTTGAATACTACTGGTTTGGTTATCTGGGATCTAATATAACCTATACCCGTCTTTGATTGTCGTTTCTACTGGTAACCTAATTATGAATACTTAGATGATTTTTCCCCGGTGGGAATTTCTTCACAATAACAGGTAGGATAAATCTTGTCTCGCCAGGCTATAAACAAGATCTTTCAGGCTGGAAAAGATGAAGTTGTCACGTCAGGCTTTAACAACTTCCGGAAAAATACTCAGGTCAGGTATTATGAATGGTTTTTAGGAATCTTGTCTCGCCAGGCTATAAACAAGATATTTTCAGGAAGGATGTGATGATGTCGTCACGCCAGGCAGCAACGACGTACTGGGAAACAGGATAAGATAGGAACGATCGCCAAGCAGACACGTTTTCGAAGTATTGAACGCAACACTCTTTGAAATGATCGCCAAGCAGACCTATTTCGAAACCATTGACGGAACAATACTTGCATTGAAAAGGAAAATTTAGACCAAACCAAAGCATTGGATGAAAACTTAACTGGTTAGTTTTTCTAATAGAATCCTCTGTCATCTTTACCAGTAGTCAATGTATTACAGGTAATTGTAAACATCTAACAGGTTTCTTTTAACCCACTAAGATTGATAAAACTTAATCAGTAACATGGGTTGCCTATCATTTAAATTTTACATTTTAAAAAAGTTGTTTTACAATTTTAAATAAAATTTTATCCAAAAATGGTAGTTTTATTACATGATGATAAAGAAAAGTACCAGGAAAAGTTGGAGATGATATTGCAAGACACTAATATACAACAGCAGAATGTAGATGACCTACACCAAACAATAATGACAAGCATAGCTAAAGTTGTACATTCGCAATATAAGGAATGTAAAACGAGGGAAAAAGAGTAGTATGACCAGCAGTGCAAAATTTAAATAAGTAAGAGAGAAAAAGCAAGAAACAGGCTGATATCTGAACAAACACAAGAAGCAAAACAACGGTATGAAGAACAGAGGAGAGCTTGTAAAACGATAATAAGAGAAAAAAAAAAGAGAGTATCAATTAAAAAAATTGAATGAGCTGGAAGAAAAGTATAAAAATAAAGAATTGAGAAACTTCTACCAGGGAATTAATAGAATAAAGAAAGGATTTCAAGCAAAAACGACATTCTGATGGGCGATCTCAACATTGACTTGTTGAAAGTCAATCGTCAGTCTGATGCCATTCAATCATTATTTGCATCTTACAATGTTACTCAAATAGTTGATCAACCTACCAGAGTAACTTAATCTACGGCTACATTGATTGATCTGATTTGTCTAAGTGATGATTTATCCTACTACAATGTTCACACGTACGACTTACCCGATATGACTGATCACCGGTTAGTGTGCTGCAGTCTTAATCTTCAGAGCATCACATCCGTTCCAGAAACTCTAACTTTTCGTAATTTTAAATATTACGACTCCGAACAGTTTGCCATCGATGCTTCCAACATCGATTGGACACTTTGTAATGGGACTGCGAATGTGGATGATGTAATGGTAACTTCTTTGTTTTCTAATTTTTTTTCTGAGCTCCGGCTAGGATGACTCTATAAATAACCTAGGGGTGGTTTGAGTATTTTTACACAATTAGCGAATAAACAAAGAAATACCATACAAATTATAAATATTTAATTTATTAATGAAAAGTAATCTAAAAACATTAACTTACATACAATTAACAAATCTTAACAATCTCTAGACCTGACGAATTTTTAACAACGGCTGTGGGTGTAAATAATGTTCACGCACTTCACCCGGTACACGAAATTATTCTTTCTTCTTTTGATGTACAGAGACGATCCAAGTGATGAAAGATTTCGTTTTCTATAGAAAACAAAATGTCGAAACGAAATTGAGTCTACGACTCCACTATGCACTTCGTTTAAAAAAGAAAGAAATTACTCGCACAATCCCTCTATGTTTTGGCAAGATTGACTTGACAAAATTTTCAATATAGTAATGTAGTACTTGCTTTAATTGCAGCAAGCAATAATTTAGTTGGCACCACTTGTTGCCAAATAACAACAAACTTTATTAAATATATGGTTTCCTTTTGAAACCACCCGTGGTCAACCTACCACGATGCGCTTCTTTTCCCTGCAAAGAAGGAACTGTCTTTTTTCTTTACACCCCAAACTTACAATTAAAAAAATTCTATCAAGCCCGCAAAATGATTCACACCCTTTGCAACTATTCCTAAAATTAACTAAAACTAATAAATACCCATAAATGTCATTGAGGCGGTAGGTTTTCTAACGTTTCTTTTAAAGTTTGAAAACTATCCGCTCAATGTAATTTAATATTTTCTTAAAACTACTTTCTCACGATTTTAGAAATGTTGAATTTAACAAATATAATTGTGAGCGTGAAATTTACAAAAAAACTAATTTATTTCATTACAATGATGAACTTTTCTATTTTAATGCTGCAATCAATTATCTCTTTGATCTGCATGCTCCTTTGTGTCAAATTAATATAAAGAGAGAGAGACCCGGTTGGCTAACCGATAATATACGACTCATGATAAAATTGAGAAATAGGGCATATAAAAAATTTATGAAGTCTAAATCTTCTACTGATTACGAGTATTATAAGGATTTGCGCAACTTCACTACGATGTCCATAAAAAACGAAAAGAAGGCATACTTTAAGTTCCAAATTGATTAAAGGTCGAGAAACCCTAAACAGTTATGGAAGTTTTTCGACCGGACCAACATCCATACGAAATCCAAGCACACAATTAATCTTGATGATAACGATCCCAATTCACTTAACAGTTACTTTGCCAACATTGTTTCTTCTGACGTTAAACCGGAAGTTATTACTTACTTCAATGAAAATCGATTCCAGCTTGTTTCTGGTGAATTGATATTTCACCCTGTCAATCGGAAGTGGTAGCAGCTGCAATTTTTAAACAACAATCCGGTGCTTTAGGCGTCGATAACTGTAGCGCTAGGATGCTGAAGCTCACCTTACCTTTTTGTCTTGATAACTTAACTAATCTAATTAATTTTTGTCTTACTAATTCGGTAATACCAGCATTGTGGAAGAAGTCGATCATAACGCCTATCGCTAAAAATAATAATGCCACTAAATTTACTGATCTTCGGCCAATTAGTGTGTTGCCTGCTCTTTCAAAAGTATTTGAGTCCGTTCTTCACCGGCAGCTACTAGATCACGTTGAGTGTAATAGTATTTTACCTGATATTCAATCTGGTTTTCGCTTTGGCTACAGTACTGCAACCGCCTTATGTAAAGTTGTTAACGATATCACTAGGAATATCGACGATTCTAAGATAACAATTATGACATTACTGGACTACAGCACAGCTTTTGATGTGATTAATCATAAATTACTCGTTTCTAAATTATTATATTATGAATGTGACAACTCAGCCATTGTTCTTTTGCAAAATTATTTGACTGATCGAACTCAAAGAGTCAAATTGAATGGATACATATCGAACGAACTAGCCATAAACAGTGGGGTTCCTCAGGGCAGCATTCTAGGTCCGCTTCTTTTTGCCATTTTCACAGCTGATCTTTCCAGCGTTCTTTCTTCCGACTGCGGTGTACATATGTACGCTGACGATACTCGCGTATATACCTCTGGCAAACCACTGTTGGTTAACAACGTTGTTCAATCTATGAATATTAATTTGGCCTCGATAAAACTCTGGTCCAGCAACAATGGGTTAATCCTTAACCCTCATAAAACTGTTTGCTTGCGAATGGGAAGTGCTTTCTCCTGTACGACAATACTCGAACTACTGATGTCATGCTTGATGGCTGCAATATTAAGTTCAGCGAGAATTTCAGGGACCTCGGCGTGACTTGCGACAGTAATTTGACTTTTGAAGCGCATGTAAATAAGGTTTGTGGAATTGGATTCTACAAACTGAAATCCTTGTATAGATACAAGTCTCTTCTTCCTGCTAAAGTAAAGTTGCACCTAGTGCAAAGTTTAGTTTTGTGTCATCTGGACTACTGCAGCTCAGTATATTATAGATACCTAACTGTGAACTTGAAACATAAGCTTCAAATATTGCAGAATTGCTGCATTAAATTCGCTTATGACATCGATTTCCGCAACCATATTACACCGTACTACAATAATTTTGGTATTCTCAAAATTAACGCTCGGTTTGAACTTCTGTTTGCTGTGTTTTTATATAATATATATAAGCGTAAATGCCTAAATTATTTACTTGAATTAATGGAGAGAAGAATCAGATTGCCATCAACTTAACCTTCGAAACATTGCGAATTTATGTATACCTTACCATAAAACGTCCAAATTCAAGGGCTCCTTTCAATATCGTGCGTCAGAAGTCTTTAACAAGTTTATCGTCTTATTTATGACTGCCGGAACAAGCTTCACGTTTAGGAAAAATATCAAGGCGATGCTATTGAACGAGCAAAATGAATGCTAACTGGGTATAATTGAAAAACAGCTTTGCTGAATGTATACCCTTTAATAACTACAATGTTTACTTTGTATTTGTTTTTTTTTATCATTGTAAACCTATGTTATTAAATAAAATTATTATTATTTTAAAGCTCACATTCATACACTGTGGAGTGACTATAGAGTGGGGGATTTAGTTCCAACCATTCTATACTTTACATTATGTGTTGCATATTTTTTAACTATTATTAGATACATTTATTATAATTTAGAGAAAAAAAAATTAAATATTTTAAAATTTGTTTAGTTATGTTACAGCATTTAAAAATTTTCTAACAATGTGGCATGTTTCTAAAATTACTGCCTTTTGCATTTCCGGGAATACTTTTGAAGAGAGATCTAAATGGGACAGATGGATTTTAAATTTTGAAGATACTATACCAGTAGCCGATATTACTATTGGTATTATAAAAATTTTTGTTAAACCCCATACACTCATCATTTCCATCGCTAGTGCCTCGTATCTGCGAATTTTTTCTTTTTCTGTAGTTAACACATTTTTTGACAAAGGCACAGCAACGTCAATGATGATCGCATTTCGGTCTCGTTGATTGATCAAAACAATGTCAGGTCTATTATGACTAACTTCCCTGTCTGTTAGTATTAACCTGTCCCAGTATAATAGAAAAGATTCATTTTCAAGAACAGGTTCAGGAATATAGTCATAATAGGGTTTAAAATTGTCTAACAAACCAACTTTTTTTGCAAGTTGTTGGTGCAATATTTTGCATACTTGATTATGTCTTCGGAGGTAGTCAGTAGGAGCCAAGTACGAGCAACCAGCTATCACGTGTTCTATTGTTTCGTTGGGGACGTTACATTTCCGACAATGATCTTCAACCTCCAGGTTCATGATGTGCTTTTTATAATTATTGGTTGCAATAACTCCGTCTTGAATAGCACACATAAATCCTTCGGTTTCTAGATATAATAATCCTCTCTTAAGCCATTCTACTGACAAATCCTTATCAATTCCATTGGAATCTAAGATTGTCGGATGCTTACCATGAAGCACTTTATTTTTCCAATTTATATCTAAATCTTTTTTTTGTTCACAGTTAAGATTTCTATTTTTTAAATTTAGACCGCTAAAATGATTGTCAGAATTAATGATTTCATAACTTAAGGGAGTGTTTAACGAGTAAAAATAGTCACGTAATAATTTTGTTATAGATTTACACAAATTAAATAAATTTATAAGACCTCGTCCTCCATTCTTTCTTTTGATGTACAGTCTTTCAACTGCTGATCTTGGGTGTAAATATCTATATTTATATAACATTTTTCTGGTTAAAGTATCCATGGCATTAAGATCGGTATTCGACCATTTTAAAACTCCAAAAGAATATAATAAGACTGGAGCCGCCCACGAGTTTATAGCTGATATCATATTTCGAGAGTTTAATTTTGACTTGAGTAAAATTTTTAGTTTTTTTATATATTTTTGTTTAAATTCGTTTTTTAGAAATGTTTGATTTAGAACAAAATTTTGCTGCATTCCTAAATATTTATAAAATTTATTCGGTAGCAATTGAGGAATTTCGTTCAGAATATCTGTATTTGCGATAGGAATACCCGATATTATGTTGATTTTTGCACATTTGTCTAAACCAAATTCCATGCAGATATCACGACTGAATAATTTTGTACTTTCTATTAAATTTTGAAGTTGATCTTCTGTCCTGGAGTATAATTTTAAGTCGTCCATGTAAAGCAAATGCGTTATGGTACAATTTTTTCGAAAGTTAAGCCTAAATCCTGATGTAGAATCATTCAATAATGTCGAAAGTGGATTTATAGCTAAACAAAACCAAAGTGCACTCAGGGAATCTCCTTGAAAAATTCCACGGTTGATTTTAATTGATTCTAGTATTTTTCCGTTATTCATGATATTGGTATTCCACCTCGACATCATTGAAGATAATAATCTTACAATTTTAGGATTAATTTTGTAAATTATTAGTATATCGATAAGCCAATCGTGAGGAACAGAGTCATAAGCCTTTTTGTAATCAATATAGCACATGTGCAAATTTCTTTTGTTGTCCTTTGCTAGCTTTGTGATTACTGTGTCAACGATTAGCAATTCTCGACATCCTTGTGAACCTTTAACACACCCTTTTTGTTCCATACACATAACGTCATTTGTCTTGCAGTGATTTTCAATTTTGGAGGCCAAAATAGATGTAAAAATTTTGTAAATAGTTGGTAAGCAGGTAATGGGTCTATAATTTTGTGGTTCTAAAGGGTTTCCATTTTTGTATAGCATATATGTAATACCCGTACATAAGAAATCCGGAATAACTGAAGGATCATTCAATGCTTCGTTATACCAAAAGAGTAAATGTAATTGTACCGATTTAAATCTTTTTAACCAAAAATTTTGAATTCCGTCCAATCCCGGCGATTTCCAATTAGAAGAAAATTTTATAGCATTAGTGATTTCTTCTAATGTTATAAGCTCATTTTCACACCATTCTAACGAGGTTGAATCATCCTTCAGTTTTTTTATCCAAGATGCTTGTTTATTATATTTACTTTTTTGGCTCCAAAGATTTGTCCAAAAGTGTAGCATATTATCTTGCTGCGGGAAATTTTGAGTTTTAGGGGTAGGTTCTAAATATCTAAAAAATTTATTTGAATTTTCTAAGTAGATTTTATTCTCAAATTTTCTTTGGGTGCAGCTAGTATATCGCTTTAGCCTATGCGCAGTAACTTTTAATTTTTGTTTTAAATAATCTAAATTGTCATTTAATTGAGTTTCAAATTTTGTATCATGTCTGTTTAATTTATATTTACTGAACATTTGGTTGAGTTTTCTAGGTGCGACATTGTTAAAACTGCTTTTAAATGCTGTAAGAATTCCAATGTCTTTTCTTAAATTATTCACTTTTTTGATAAGGCGAGTTTTCCAAATAGGTTCCTTAACTTTTTTATTTATAGGAATGTCAGTTATTAATGTCTGACCATTTTTTTCCGTGATTACTGCTGCAGCACAGTACAATGCCAAATGAATATAATAAATTGACGTATGGTTTTCTAAAAGCATACTAATTATTTTGTCTAAAATATCGAAAATACCTTTAATTTTATAGTAACTCGAAAATTGTAGATTGGGAATTTTGGGTCTAGTTAAAGGGTCTGTGCCATCAAATAGTTCAATTTTTGATAAAAAATCTGCCTCTATATTTTTATAAATTTCATCTGAATGAATTATTTCAGTTTTGTCCAAATTTTCAATTGGAACTATTTCATTTTCACTTTCAATTTGTATTTCTAGTTCGTCTTCAAAGTGTTCACGTTGGTAGATTGTATTTCCAACCCTTCTGCAAATTTCATCCATCTCGTTTTTACTCAAATATTGTTTTTTTATTATCACGCTTCTTCTATCCACGACATTTTGTTCTGATAGATCTAAATTTGGAAATTTTTCTATCATTGCCATATGAAATTTTTTTCTCCATCCTGGCAATGGGCTTTCGTTACATGTATTTGTTTCAAAGAACGTTCGCATTACTTCAATGTTCATTGCTTTAGTCCATTTAATGCGTCGTCGAATCCTTCCCGCAGCGGTCCTCTCATTGTGGATCATTGATCCAGAAGACAAGCTGTTTGTAATGATTTCATTTGGTTCAATCTGATTCGTTGTTCTTTCTATTAAAGGTTCTAGTGTTAGTGGCAATGTGGAACCTTCCAACACTTGCTCATTATCCCGGTTTCTAATGCGCGTCGGAATATTTGCGCTAACGTTTACACTTGCGCTTCTTTCCATATTATTTATTCAGAATATCCATTTAACCAAAACTTTCTATTGATTATGGTTAAAATAGGAAATTTTAATATAAAAATTATTATTATTATTATTATTATTATTCAAAGATAAAGAGGAGCTGTTGGGAACGAAAGAGGGGGTTAAAAGAAGATGGGCGGAATATTTTGAGAAGTTATTAAATTCACCAGAAAACCATGAAGATGAGAATGAGCCCATAATGACAAGTGAAGATAATGATAGAGAAGCGGAGACACCAACGAAGGAAGAAATTATAGAGATACTAACAAATCTGAAGAATAATAGAAGTGGGGGAGAGAATGGAATACGGACTGAGATGTTGAAATATGGAGGAGAAAAATTGCATTGTATAATTAAAGATATTATACAGGAAGTTTGGAAAACGGAGAAGATGCCCAGAGCCTGGAAAGTGACAATTATATGCCCAATACATAAGAAGAGCGACGAGACCGAATGTCAAAACTACAGGGGGATAGCATTGCTGAATATATGCTATAAAATACTGGCAACTTGTATAAGAATAGACTTAGAGGATATGCTGAAGAAGTAATTGGAGAGTACCAGTGCGGGTTTAGACAGGGCAGATCTGTAACGAACCAACTGTTTGTATTAAAAGAGGCTCAAGCAATTAGCCACGAATTTGGATTGGAGTCGCAGCTGTTATTGTTGGATTTTAACCAGGCATATGATAGTATTCAAAGAGTGGAACTATACAAGACTATGAGTAAACTGAAAATACCCGACAAACTAATAAAATTGGTAAAAATGACATTGCAGGATACAGAAAATAGAGTGAAAATAAATGGAGAATTGACTGACAGCTTTGAGGTGGTAACAGGATTAAGGCTGGGGGACCCTCTGTCGTCGGAACTGTTTAATATCGCCTTGGAAGGTATAATAAGAAAAGCGGAATTAAACAGACACGAAACAATTCTTAGGCGGAAACACCAATGTCTTGCGTTTGCAGATGATCTGACGCAGTTATGACGCGAACAAAGCAAGGGCTGCAGGACATTACAAGGAAGCTATTAGAGGCGGCTAAAGAGATAGGGTTGAAGGTGAATAAAGACAAAACAAAGTACATGGTATGGAGCGACAAAACTTTCGAAGAAAAGAAGTCAATAAGTGTAGAAATACAGAACCAAGTTGTAAAATTTGAGGAGGTTAAATCCTTCAAGTATCTGGGAACAACAATCACAAGAAAACCAGGATGCGAAGAAGAAATAAAGGCAAGAACAGCGGCTGGTACAAGAAACGTTTTTGCACTGAAGACTATGTTTAATAATAGTGTGTTCGCCAAGTCAATCAAAGTGAGAGTTTATAAAACGATAATTAGGCCGTCAGTACTATATGGAGCAGAAGTGTGGACATTGCGAAAAAAAGAGAAGTCAATGCTGGAGGTGAGGGAGAGGAAGATTTTGAGAAAAATATACGATGGAAAATACGTAAATGACCAATGGATGATAAGAACCAATCAGGAGTTAAGAGAACTATATGGAGAACCGAGCATAGTGGCGATAGCAAGGACCCAGAGATTGAAATGGCTGAGTCACCTCGTGAGGATGGAAAATGATAGAACACCAAAGGAAATGTGGAGCCAAAATTTTGCAAGAGTAAGAAGAAGGGAACGAGGTACAAGAAGATCTGGATGAGGTTGGAGTGGTAGACTGGGAAATGATCGCTCAAGACAGGAAGCAGTGGAGCAAAGTGACGAAAACAGCCATGGGCCTTCTAGGCCTGTAGTGCTTATATATTGCTATGGTTTGGTGACGAATTTATTCACCCGAGACCAAAATTTTAGCTTCTGTTTCAATTTCTCGGTTTTGTTTCCACTTTGTTTACCAATTCAATTACTTATAAGGTTTCAGGTTTCTCAGGGTTAAAAAGTAGGTTGCTCCTTCTTAAGCCTCACGTTGCTGCGCCAAAAGAATGCCGTGTAATTTTTGTAAATCTAATTATTTTTAAATTCCAATTGCTTCCAATCATCCAATCAAAAATATTCCAATTCAAAATAATACGTAAAACTTTAATTTCGTTTTAATATAAATTTTATAATGGTAATGTTAAAATTTAAGATAGCCGTATCGCATCAGCCCGCTTATCAAATAAATTTGTATTACCTTCAATAACTTCCAATATGAAAATTTAAAATTTTTAACATTTACTTCATTTTCCAATTATAATTCGTAAACTTTATCTATTTCCATCTTTAAACAAGTAACTTTCTTCGGTTCAATTTTATCTTCAAAAAAATCGTTCAAACCTTCTTGAAAATCAACTAATCCATCCATAAATCTTAATAAAACAATATTCAATTAAATAAATCACTTATATTTCAAAAACTATAAAACTTCTCAAAAATTATTCGGATTAACAAATTAATGCGGCCATCACGTCGACCACTTTTTGGCAAAAGGCATCGTATCAAAGTGATCGGCCCCCACCTAGCAAATTCCACAATGTTACAACTTAACAATTAATACAATAATTTTACAAAAATGCATAGGGTGGGTCCAAATCAGTTTGAAACACCGCAATATATATTGTCGTGTTTCGAAATGCATAAAAACCATTAATTGATTAATTTTGTAAATAATTTTTAAAAATTCAATTTTGTTATTACTCATTTAAAACTGTAGTATAAACAGAAATATTAAGTAATCAATAACTTAATTTATTATTGTAATAGTGTTCTAGATTTTAAGTAGTATAGGTTATTGCTGAGTTGGTGTCTGGGTATATGTAGGTTAGTATGTAAATTACAAATAAGGTTCCATAGAGTAAGCAATTTGTATTGATAATATATATTGATAAGTCGTAATAGTAGTAACAGTAGTATTAGTCTTGTTACTGAGAGATAACAAGATCATGTATGCTGTGTTTCAATAAACATTTGAAATTAAGAGATGTTCAGTTATTACAAAACATTGTACATTGTATTAACATAGTTTGTAAATTTGACAGGCTACGGCCGTGGCGTCAAAAGGTCAAACGGATGAAACGCCATCCCCGATATAATTAAAATTGGTTTTTAAAGAAAAAATAAATAAGTTAATTTAAATTGATGTTTGTTTTTATTTTAAGTAAAGTGCAGTGCAAAATTTGGAAAAGTGAAGAATTTTTAACAATTTAGTCGATGCAAAAAAACTGCATAGCAACGAATTTGTGAGGACAGCTAGGATGCCAGGTGGGCCCCAATACCAAAAACGCAAACCAATAAAAGTGAGCATTAAATTTATAAATTTAAAAATTTTAAACATTGAAGAGTCGATTGCTACAAAAAATGAATGCCCAGCAGTTATTGGATTAAATTAATTAGCAAAAGCAAATTTTATATAAGTATTGAATAGACCGGGGCATGACATTTATTGGCGTCCCGAACGTGAGGCACGAAAATTTGAACTCGCAAGTAGACCCTAAGATAAATAAAATTGATTTGTAAAGAAAATTATAAACAAAAACAAAAAAAATGGCAATGGCGAATGATCGATTGATGCAATTTCTCCAAAGCATGGATAAAACCATGAAAGCAGAACTCGGTGAATTAAAAGCGGACATGAAAAAAAAATAGACGAAAATAGCGCAGACATGAATAAAAAAATAGACGAAAATGGCGCAGACATAAAAGCGGACATAAAGGCAGATATAAAAACATTTAGGGCGGAAGTCGCCAAACAAAACGAGGAGAACCGAAACAGCTTTGAAAAACTAAACACGATCTTATGTGCTAGTAACCAAAAGGTAGAACCGGAAATTAATGTGGTTAATAAAATTATAAAATTGCATTCAATTATGGAGGGTGGAAAAAGCAAAAATAATAAAAAAGTTTTGAAAAAGAAGAATAGGGTTAATAAAGTGAAAATTAATAAAATGATTAATAAAGTAAGGGTTAAAGAAGAAAAAATTGAAATTATTAGGATGTTTGCTCCACAAAAGTTATTAAAAATGAGAAAAAATTTAAAACGCTGCATTGAGAACGGAAATGAAATTAAGAAAATAAAAGGAAAAGTTTGGAAATTAAAAGTGCAAAAATTAACGGTTATAACAAGAAAAACGAAACTTGGATGGAAAAATGAAAAATTTGGATTTAAAACAACCAAAAATAAAAATGTTGAAATAAAAGAAAATACAAAAATTGAAGAACCAACCAAAAAGAAGATTTCAACAGGACCAAAGAGGACATACAAAAATGGATCGTACAGGAGCTTGAAGATGTGGAAAAGAAGGGGGTGGACGAGAGTGATGCCGGCGATGTTGATTCCAAAGAAAAAATTCATGCTATGGAAGTACCGGAGAAGGAAGCAAAAGGAAGAAAAATTCGGAAAATTTGGTATAAAATTGTAATGATTTATTATTTTAAAAATTTTATTGAATTTATTTATTTAACGTAAAAATTTGATTTGATAATTATGATTTTATTTTGATTTGATATGATGATGATTAGAATACTTAAGCGATTAATTTTGAAAACTTATTTCACTTGATTTTAATTTTAAAAAACATTTGATTATTTTATTTAGTTGAAAATTTTGATTTGATGAATTTGATTTGTAAGAGATTATTTGAAAACATTATTTGATTTAATTGAAAAAGTTTATTTATTTGATTAAATTTTGAAAACATTTAATTAACGACGAAGGGAATTTTATTTTTGATTTTAATTAACTATTGTATTATAAGAAAATTTGATTTATTTATGTAATTATTATTTATTTTAGAAAGTATTTAAAAATTTTATTTGTCGAAGCACGACAACTTAATAATTTTTTATCGTAAACACCTTGGTTTACTCACAAAAATTAAGGGGGTTAAATGTCGTGTTTCGAAATGCATAAAAACCATTAATTAATTAATTTTGTAAATTTGTAAATAAATAAATAATTTTGTAAATAATTTTTAAAAATTCAATTTTGTTATTACTCATTTAAAAAATTGTACATTGTATTAACATAGTTTGTAAATTTGATGTAAATAAAGGTAGAGGAAGTAAGAGTGAGAGTACGAGCGAGCGGGTTGATGCAAGGACAGACAGGCTACGGCCGTGGCGTCAAAAGGTCAAACGGATGAAACGCCATCCCCGATATAATCAAAATTGGTTTTTAAAGACAAAATAAATAAGTTAATTTAAATTGATGTTTGTTTTTATTTTAAGTAAAGTGCAGTGCAAAATTTGGAAAAGTGAAGAATTTATAACAATTTAGTCGATGCAAAAGAACTGCATAGCAACGAATTTGTGAGGACAGCTAGGATGCCAGGTGGGCCCTAATACCAAAAACGCAAACCAATAAAAGTTAGCATTAAATTTATAAATTTAAAAATTTTAAACATTGAAGAGTCGATTGCTACAAAAAATGAATGCCCAGCAGTTATTGGATTAAATTAATTAGCAAAAGCAAATTTTATATAAGTATTGCATAGACCGGGGCTTGACAATATATATTGCTATTGTATTTTCGTAGAAAATTTCCACACACTTATATTTGCTCAGGTAACTCTGGATTGCGGGAGCAATTGGTAATTTTCAAGAGTCGAAGGATTCTTGCGTTTTCACAATTAACTAAAAAATTTTCTCCAATGCAAAAAAAAATTAATACTCCAAAATAATTCTTTTTCAAAATTAAATTATCCAAATTTAAATTATATTCAATGTAATGGAAAATTTTATTGGGCTTGTACTTTTAATTTTATGCTTATCCAAATCGCCTTGTTATCACTTTCGCACATTTGCTCTTGCAAATGTAATTTTAATTTTTCCAATTCCACACCAAATCGAAATTTATAATTTTAACTGTTCTTGTTAAATTAACCAAATTAACCAAATCTACTACCGTTCGGTAGCAACGTATCAAAAAATATCCAAATTATCCAAATATCAAAGTAATCATAAAAAAAAGCGCAATAATGCATTCGCATCAAAATTGTTTATTTAATTCAAAGCAAATTATAATATTACTCACAATTCTCAAAATGATATCACAAATCTCAAAATTCAGCGGAGATACAAAATCTCGCACCCGCTGTCGGCCATAGTTGGCCAAAGAAGCCACGAATTTCGTGTGATTCATCCCCACCTAGCAAATCTTACAATCTTACAACTTAATTATTAAAGCCAAAATTTCACCAAAATGCATAGGGTGAGTCGCAATCATTTTAAAACACCACATCAAACCCCCGATGCTAACCCAAGCAGCACAAATCCGTCAAAAATGTATATATACGGTAACGATATTTACATAACGGTACGGCATCGATTTGCCCAATTTATCGTTACAGTTTTAAGGTGTCATTTTTGTACAGATACGGTACAGATATTTTCGTAACGGTATGGCATTGATTTACTACCGCTTTTTCCGTTACTGTTTTGATGTATCATTTATGTACTTTAATGTACAGGAATTTTCGTAACGGTACGGTATTGATTTGCCCAATTTTCCGTTACTGAATTGGTGAATCATTTATGTACCTATTATGTGTTGATTTTTTATGAACGGAATATTTAGAAATTTACAGTGTCGTTTGGGTACATAAAACTTACGTGCCTAATCGGCACTAATTTTTAATTAAAAAAAAAATTAAAAAATATTCAATAATAATTAAAAAAATTAATTTTTGTAATTATTTAGAAATTCGATGTTTAAATTGATGACTTGCGTCAATCGGTGTTTTATTTATATTGTGGTGTTTCAAAATAATTGCGACCTACCCTGTACACATTTTGATGAAAATTTTGTTTTTAAATAATTTAAGTTGTAAGACTGTGAAAGTTAGACAGGTGGGGAGCGAACCGACAAAGATATTGGCCTTTCGCCGACAGCGCCCGCTCGAGCATGTTGTTTCAGCTCGGAGCAGTTTTTGAGTTTTGATATAAGTTTAAATTGTGAATTATAGTTGTGAGTACTGAATTTTGATTTTGATTGAATAAATGAATTTTGATGCGAGTGCATTAGTTGCGAAATTTTTGGATGATTAATTTTGATATTTCGACGATTTGGATATTTTTGATGCGTTGTTACCGAGCGGTAGTTGGTTTGATTGATTTGATAAATTTGGAGTGATTAGTTGATTCAATGAATTTGGAAAGAGCGATCGAAGATAAATTAAAATTGGAGCAAATTTGTTTAAAATTAAAATTAGTTTAAAGTTCGAAGAATTAAGGTAACATTTGTTTGAGTGTGACCAGGTGATAGATAAGCCGACGTTTTGAACGCGCATAAGTTTAAAACAAGCGAGCCCATTTTTAAGTTTACGAAAATTTACGATTTTAATTTGGTTTTTGAAGGATTTATAAATTTGGATAATTGGTTTTAGAAGAATTATTTTAGAATCGTCACAGGAATTCACTTCTGAGGTCACATTGCTCCACCGCAAAGAAAGAGCTAGTCGAGGTAATATTTTTTAAGTTTGGTAAAGGGTTTGATTGCAATAAAACAATCAAATACCACCGCAATATTTATTCAGATACCATTACACATTTATTCAAATTTGTACTATAAATTTTAATTATTTAATTAGAATTTACGATGTTGCTCATTGGGCTCTGGTTGATATGATTGGTTCATTCCTGAAATATCTGAAATTTAACATTAATCACCTAATAATATTTACTTAAATTTTTTTTCCGAACGGAGATTCGAACCTGTGCTGCTTTAGCCCTTCTAATCTAAAGGTATACTACTTAACCCCCACGCCTAAGAAGGGTATACAGAGAATTTATGTTTGATGATAGTCAATATCAACTTTTCAATAATAACTATATTAATTCAGTTTAAAAATATCAAGGAATATAATTTATATATTATTACTTTAATTTATTACTTTAATTAGTATTTCATTCAAAATAATTTAAAACCACGTGTAATATTTTTTAAATTAAGACAAGTAATAATAACTGTTTTTACTTTATTATTAAAAAAAAATATTTATTGTTATATTTTTATTTTATTGTTAATTATTATTAATACAAAATATTGTTATATTTTTTATAATTATACAAAAGTATACAAAATAATTTAGATTTCAATTCTAAGGTAAGTTTACACAGGATATTCATTATTTGATTGTCAATTTTAATTACTCATTAATCACTATTTTAATTCAGTTTAAAAATATCAGTGTTGAATTAGAATAAATTAAAGTTTTTAGAAACGTTTCAGAACAATCTATTATATTATGAATTATTTTAAATAAAATAAAATTAGCAGAAAATTAGAGAACACGTGTCATACTGTATTTGTTATTACTTTCAGCGGCATAACTACAAAATTTGCGCTCGTGTTCAAAGTTTGTCGTGGGGCTCCCTTTCCTAAGCGTTAAAAAATTATTGCATAATACAACAGCGCTTATCATAATTATAAGTAGTACTATTTATATTTTACTATACGGTACAAATTATTTAAACAAAATTATATTAAAATATTAAAAATAGCAAATTATTAACAACAACAAATTATTTAAAGTATTCTAATGACGTTTCAGACGCAATTTCTGCGCAGTGTGGTTCAAAGATATTATAAATTTTAAGACTTCTTGTTATGAAGTTATTAGATTTTATTTTAATCATTTTTCAGTTCTACAGAAATAATCCCTACATGTTTCTTGTATTTAACAATTGCAGTACGAATACAAATATTTTGAATCATTTTTGAAACGTCCAATTTTTCCAACCTTATTTTCTATCGAAAAATCTTACCTCACCCATTACGAAGAGAGTTTTTTATTAATTTTATTAATTTTAATTGACGGTCTTCACAACCGTGGCCTATAATATATGGAAAAACTCTAAAATATATGCACAAAGGAATTTTAAAATTTCGAAAAGTTCAGGTAATTTCAAAGGGATAAGCGGTGCCTAACTTAAGCTCGCCTCACACGATGCTTGCTTCCCTGCATGTTTCCTTGCTTGGTGCCGTGATGGTTGCGCTGATAGGTGCGCAGTTGTCGTGCAGGTTTGGCTGCATGTTTTCGTGCACGATTTCTCTGATAGAACCGGTGCTATTTTCTGTGATGGTTTACGTGCATGTTTTCAGCGCTAACCAATGATAAAGCCGCATCGTACGAGTAGTACCGAGAAATGCCGAGTTTCAGTCAAGTTTGAATTGAAATGATGTAAACAAATAAGTTTATTAGGTTAAATAACCTAATTTATTTTAATATTAAAAATAATAAAATATTTTTATTATATTGGTTATTATTATTGATTCTTGTTGTTTTTTTTATTTTATAATTTTTTCGAAATTGTTTTTTGGTTAACCATATTTGAAAGAGATTATCATTTTAAATTGGTAGTTCGATTTATGTATAATTGCAATTATATTGTTTTGTGTATTTTGCACAAAAATATTCTAACAGTTAATATTCTACGATAAATTTCCATTTTTTTTCCAAATTTCCAAATTTCCAGAGCGACCGTTTTTACAAACTTGAGACCGCTACTACCACTGCGTGCGCATTGAAGCTTGAAAGCATGCTTGAAAACCATCGCGCACAAAATCGCCGTGTGAAGCCAACCATGCACAAGAGCCATCATGCTAGATACCATGCACAGAAACAAGCAAGGAAACCATCAGCAAAACAACTATCGTGTGAAGCGATGCTTTAGGGATGTGAAGCTTTAGGTAAATTAAACCGGATACATGGTACTTAAATTGTTGCATTCTATCGACAAATTTGATAATCTAAACAATTCTGTTATATTGTATTCTCTTGCATTAAAAATCTACTATTTTAATCTTTTACGTCTCCTCGAAAAATATTATATCCAAGAAATGTGTTTTATTTAATATTTTACGAAACTTATGCTTTTAGACGTGGATTCTCGGTGCTCACTAGTATTTGATTTAAAAAAATTTATAACCACGTGTAAATTATTTTTAAATAAAGACCAATAACTAACTGTTTTTAATGTATTATACCCTAGTTGCGTACCTCCCAAAAACATACGAAAAGCCGTCTTGTGGATAAATTTTGTCTAAACTGAAATGCCTAAATGTTCATGTTTATATGTTATTCAGTAGAAAAAATATTAGTAGAATTACATATTTTATTTTTTGTTATGTAATAATTATTATAAACTATAGATGATCTTTTAAGTGGTTTAGATTGGTAAGAGTACATAACCATGATGAATTGTATATAAAAGAAAATAAACAATGTTTTGTTATCAAAATTTACAAGTAGCAATAAAAACAAGTGTTTAGTTGAAATAATTCGCTTTTTACATTATGAGTTCAGTCTTTTGTATCGGGTCCACTTATTTTATCTTAGTAGTACCCCAGAAAATTTAACGAATGTAAGAAATCTTTGATTTTTGTTCAAGATGTTCTTTAATTTATTATTGACAATTATACCCATACCTACTCCCTTGTTCTCTAAAGATTTCTTTCTGAAATTATTTATAATTTTTTCTGATTCTACTAAGGAAGCGTCCATTAATTACGTAAGGACGATTTTTGTAATTTTTGACACCCCTTCCCTCACGTAAGGATACATAAAATTGTTTCAACACCGTTCCTCTCAACTTACGTTTTTTTTTTTTTAAATTAATGTTGCTCATCTTTATATAGCATGCCGCTGGCTAATTTTTGGCAACTTAAAAATTACGTAAAAATTTAATTTAAAAAATATTTTATGTTAAACTTACGTAAGGAATATGTCAAACTCGCCCCCGCCCCGTAAGTGTATGTAAGACTTTCAACACTCTTCTCTCTCCAAACCTTTACGTAATTAACAGAGGCCCCAAAAGCAAATACATTTTTTCTGAATTTTGATGCATGATAAAACGCATGAAAAGTTATCTTTGAAACTTAATTGTTTTCGAATATCTTGACATTCTTTTGTAGACTTTAGTGAAATTAAAAGTTTCAAAATTAGTTGTCAAACAGATCTCGAAAAACTTATAGAAGAAAACAACTTTGACGCAAATGTGTTATTTTGTTGGAATGGTGAAAATAATGAAGCTTTCACCAATATTCACTTTTTAAATCTTCAAAAGGAAAAAATTTCACATATGGTGTCAACAAAATTGTACTAACTTTATGTTTCAATTTTCGGAATCTCATCAGGCAAACCTGGAAAAATTATTAAAATGATTGAAAAGTTATGCTATTAAATTCAAACTTGATTAATAGTCAAATTTTTTTTACTTTTGTAAAAACAAAATTATACCTACTTGAAGCTTGAATAAGTAAATAAACTTATTTTGAAAAATTCTAAACTGGACAACTAAACCAACCCAAAACAAGCTATATCATTCATTTAAATAGTTTTTCAACAATATTATGTAAGTTATTAATTAAATTTTATTTCAATTTTATGTAACATGTAAAAATTAATTTTATAAAAATATATAAATTATGTATTCTTTCAAACACGAAATCAAAACAAAATATTATGTTAAATAATGGTATCAAAATAGTTAAGTTAAAATCATAACTTTAAATAATTAATAATGCATTTTTATATATTAGATACTATGAAATTGTAACTACCAAAACATTACTATTTAAACTGCACTTATTAGATATCAAACCGGCAATGTAAAAATCGTAACCATCAATTCATAATATACCTGTACATATTGGCTACTGCAATTTTGGTACCGAGACGTTAAGTTTAAAACTGCATCTAAACGGTATCATATGTTTCAATATATTTTAGCTACTCAAATTTCATTACATATCTGATACTTCATTTGGCTTTACAATAACGGTATGAAATTATATGCATTGAAACTATATTGCAAGGGTACAGTGCTAATATGAATGAAAACTTATGTGCCGCTTAAGTACCTTTTTGATACTTAACTTTCAGGTATAAAAAAATATGTGCCGCTTAAGTACCTTTATGATACTTAATTTACAGGTCTGAAAATATATGTACCTATTCGTTATACTTCAATGTTATATAGGTACAAAACCGACGTTGGTGTTGCTTGGGAATTGCTGTTTTGAGCGCAGCTGAAAACAAAATTCGCAAAAATCCGTGCGTGTTTCAAAAATAAATCTAAAAAAAATATATACGCAACATTACAGTATTTATAACTAAATAAATTTAAATTCAAAAATTTTAAATCAAATAAAAAAAAGCTTATCTATTTCCAAATTTTTCATGCATCATTTCTTTTTCCATCTTTTCCTTTTTCTTTTATTTTTTCTTTCGAATCTTCCACAGATTGATCCTGGTTTGGAGCGTCCACTTCACTAGGATCCTGTTTCTTTTCTTCCACTGCCGACTCAACTAAAACTTCCGATTTTTTCTTTTTTTTTCTTATCTTCATGGTTTATTGCCACCTGATTTATGTTATCCAGTCTTTCTATCTCTAATCTTTTAATTTTTAATCTTCTGGGTTCTTGTTTTTGAACTTCTAATTTAATAGCTTCTTTTTTCTTTAAATTTTAAATTTTGGTTTCAAATTTTTTAAATTTTCGTTTTGCCATTTTTAATCTTTCAGCTTTTTTTGAAATTTTAATCTGTCAAATTCTAATCGTTCAAATTTTAATTTTTCAAGCTCCAATCTTTTGGCTTCTTGTTTTGCAAATTCTGATCTTTCAGCTTCTTATCTTGCTACTTCTTGTCTTTCAATTTCCAGTCTTTCAGCTTCTTGCTTTGTTGCTTCCAGTTTTACAATTACTAATCTTTCAGCATCCTGTTTTTCCACTTTCAACATTCTTTCCTCTACAGTTTCTCTTTGCAATTTCTCATTCATACATTTTACCAATGCAATAAGTTCACTCGTTCGCTGGTTAAGTGCTTGCATTATATTTGCTTTGGTAACTTTCGGTGGTTGTTCCTCAACATTTACTTGCGTGCCCCGTCGTGTGCTGGCATAAATTAGAGATTCCAATTTAGAACTGTTTTCTTCCATTTTATTTTTATTTAAAATTGATCGTTAGAAAAAATAAATGCAACAGCAGAATTGACTAAAATAAATTTTTTTAGATATTTTTTTTTTCGTCCCTGCGCAGTGGTGCCAATTTGATGTGGTAATTTTCGTTTTCAAAATAAAATAATAATTCTTTTAATGCAAATAAATAATTTCTCCAATAATAATTATTAAATCAAATCCAATTTTAATAATTTAATGTAATGTAAAATTTCACTTTTATCCAAATTGTTGGCTTATCAATTGCTACATTCGTTCGCACAAATACAATTTCAAATTTTCCAATTTTAAACCAAATCGAAATTTATAATTTCAACTGCTCTTTCCAAATTAACCAAATTAATCAAATCTACTATTTCTCAGTAGCTACTAATCAAAATATCCAAATCAATTACAAAATATCAAAATATCAAAATAATACGCAATAATGCAAACGCACAAAATTCACTTTATTAAATTAAAATTTACTCACAATTTCTTCAAAAATTATCAAAATCTTGTATCAAAAATTAAACTCAGCGGGCATACAAAACTTTACACCCGCTGTCGGCCATAGTTGGCCAAAGAAGCCTTGAATTTCCTGTCATTGATCCCCACCTAAGAAATCCTACAATGTTACAACTTAATTTATTATTAAAGCCAATATTTCACCTAAATGCATAGGGTGAGTCACAATCATTTTGAAACACCACATCAAACCCCCGATGCTAATTGCTGTTTTGAGCGCAGCTCTAAACAAAATTAGCAGAACTGGCGTGTTTCATAAATAAATCTAAAAAAAGATATTATCTACAACATTACAATTTATGATTAAAATAAAATTAAGTTTAAAAATCAAATCAAAATAAAAAAAGCTTATCTCTTCAAAAATAATTTTTCATTTATCATTATCTACTATCTCCTTCTGTTTTGTTCACTTTTCTTTTATTTTTTCTTTCGAATCTTCCACAGATTAGTCCTGGTTTGGGGCGTCCACTTCACTGGTATCTTCTTTCTTTTCCTCCTCCGACTCATCCAAAACTTCCAAGTTTTCTCATTTTTTTCCATAGCTTTCCGCTTTGTAGCTTCTTGTTTTTTAAATTTTAATTTTTCAGTTTCTACTTTTACCACTTCTAAATTTTCAGCTTCTTGTTTTATAATTTTTAGTTTTAGCGCTTGTAATCTTACAGTTTCCCGTTTTTCTGCTTCCAGTTTTACCATTTCTAATCTTTTATCTTCTTGTTGTGCCGCTTCTAATTTTTCAATTTCCAATTTTATGGCTTCTTGTTTTGTTGCTTCTAATTTTTCAGCTTATAGTCTTATAATTTCTTGTTTTTCTGTTTTCATTTTCATAATTTTTAATCTTTTAGTTTCTAGTTTTTCAGCTTCTAACCCAAGCAACACCAATGTCGGTTTTGTATCTGTATGGTATTGAAGTATAATGAATAGGTACATATATTTTCATACCCGAAAATTAAGTATCCAAAAGGTACTTAAGCGGCACATAATTTTTCATACCTGAAAGTTAAGTATCAAAAAGGTACTTAAGCGGCATATAAGTTTTCATTCATATTTGCACTGTACCGTTGCAGTATAGTTTCAATGCATATAATTTCATACCGTTATTGTAAAGCTAAATGATGTATCAGATATGTATTGAAATTTTAGTAACTAAAATATATTTGAACATATGATACCGTTTAGATGCTGTTTTAAACTTAGCGTTTTCGTACCAAAATTGCAGTAGCTAATATGTACAGTTATATTATGAATTGATTGTTACGATTTTTACATTCCCGGTTTGATAACTATTAAGTGCAGTTAAATAGTTATGATTTTAACTTAACTATTTTGATATCATTATTTAACATAATATTTTGTTTTGATTTCGTGTTTAAAAGATTAAATAATTTATAACTGTTTTAAATTCATTATTATTTTTATCTAATTAAAAATATTCATTTTAATAAAAACAAGTATTTTATTTGTCACTTGGTAGCCCAGCTAAACAGATTATTAAGCGTTGTTTAAAGAAAAATAAATTGTTAATATATTTTATAAAAGTTAAAAAATCCAATAGACCATCATAATAACTGACCATAAAATGTATCGAATATTTATTGAAACTGTAGTGACTACAATATATTTGAACATATGGTACCGTTTATGTTCAGTTTTAACCGTATCGTATAGATGCAGTTTTAGCGGTACCGTTTTGTTATAAAAATTACATTGTGATCTTGTTTAAAAATGATTTTGACAAAATTAAAATTTTTTGTTTTAGTTTTCGTGTTTGAAAAAGTAGTTAATTTACCAAATTTTTTAAATTGATTATTATCTTTATTTTAAAAATTTTTATTTTGATAAAAACAAGTAATTTATTTGTCACGTGGTAGCCCAGCTAAACAGATTATTAAACGTTGTTTAAATTAAAATAAATTGTTAATATATTTTATAAAAATTAAAAATACCCCATCGACCAATAACTAACCCCAAAAATGTATCGAATATTTATTGAAATTGGTACTAGTTAGGTGCAGGTTTAATCGTACCGTTTCGTTGTAATAATTACATTGCCATCTTGTTTTGAAATGTTTTTGAGAAAAATTTAAATATTTTGTTTTGTTTAAAAGAATAATTAATTAACAAATGTTTTAAATTGATTATTATCTTTATTTTAAAATTTTTCATTTTGATAAACACAAATCGTGGGCATACAGGAAAAAGTGTCTATGTCAAAAAATTGCGAAAATGAGTTAAAATGATCAAGTACCGTAAAAATATAAGACTCAGGTCTGGAAAAAACGTCTATGTTTTAATAACGTATTGAACATGTTTTATTATTCAAAAACAAAAATTAAAATATTATAAAGCTGATTTTTCGCAAAATGCGAAACATTCAATTTGATTTTTATCGAAACTCTATTTTTGACATAGTCGCTTTTTCCACTATGCCCACGAAATATTGTATTGGTGACGTCGTTGTCCAGCTGAACGGATTATTAGACGTCGTTTTTTAAATAAAAATAAATTGTTGATATTATATTTTATAAAAATGACAAGAACTTCGTTAGACCACTATAACTACCTCGAAAATGTATCGGACTATCTTTTGAATTTGCGCTACTCTAAATTTTTTCTATAAAAACGTGACATTATGGGGGGGGGGGGTAGTTAAATGTATTTTAATAATATAAATTTAGGTATATTTAAAAACCGCCAGTTCGATTGGCCAATATGACCCATCTGGGCACCAATAACATTTGTCTTTTACAGGGCATAAACAGATACAGAGAGTGACTGAGTAAGCTCCATTAAAATGACCCATTAAAATTAACGTAATCTACGGTTTCTATATCACCGGTTTTTGATGCCTATACAAGGCATTGGTATATGCAGTACCAGAACTACACTATAAATTTCAGGTTAGAATAAAATTAAGACTTTTGGTTGTACTTTCCAATTTTTCCCTCGGCTCGGGACTGTTACTGTCAATAACAACCCTCGTGTTAGCCATATTGGATTTTACTGTTGTTGAACGCTCTTCGGCAATCTTCGGAAACGCGTAATTGGTGGTTCTCGCGTTGTTATTCTAAGTATAAAACCAATTAGCCAGGATTTCTCCCCGCTACTGGTGTACCTGTACATTCTTGTTCATTTTTATTATGTTATGTATTTAGTAATTATCTCTTTTCTTTTATTGCTTTTATCTCAATCATTCATTGATAAGCAGACGTTGGACTTTATCAACATTTGATTACAACTTTCTTTTGTAATCTAAGAAGTCCAACACAGATAAGAGATTTGCTTTTATTATATATAGTTAGGTTCCTCTTCATATTTTTCAGTTTTTAGTATAATTTTCAGTTAGTAATAAGTTCAGTGTTAGTTTATAGTTTATAGAATTAATAATTTATTTAACATTATAATAATTGTCGATCAATTTGTTTTAATTATTTTTCGACTATAAAAGACCTCCATGTTACATCCTGATAAAACAAGGTGTTCAACCATAATACTGGTATACCGTGTTAAATTCGTTAACATTGAAAACGTGGTATACAAAATTTTCTAAAAATATCGAAAAATATTATTACCATGAGAAAGTATATGAATTACTAATTACAAAAATCAAAAATTTTTGAAAAACTTTTACAGGATGGGCGTTATTTTTTCAAATTACTTTTACCACGAGGTGAAATTTCCGGCCGGCCTTAGACCGGTTTAACATCTTGACTGGAGCTATATGCAAAATTTAGTGAAAATATCAATTTCTATCAAGATATTCAGTCTAAAATCTTAAAAAGTGAAGTAAAATTATTATTAATGCGACTTAGCTGGGGCGAATCGACGACATTGCTGACTTTAAAATGGAAATTTACCAACTCCGTAAAACGTGGCCATACAAAATTTTGTAAAAAAATGTAAAAATATTATTACCACGTGAAAGTATATGAATAACTAATTACAAACATCAAAAAAATTTTAAAAAATTTATAACAATTACCGTTATTTTTGGGTATTGCTATTTGACGCGGTCAAATTTCGGGCCGGCATTTCGGCCGATTTATCGTCTCAACTGGAGCTAATATACAAAATTTAGTGAAAATATCAATTTCTATGAAAATATTCAGTCTAAAATCGAAATTACAGCATGTTGCTCGGGGGTAAATAGCAAAAATTGTAATAAAAATTGGATGAAAGCGATAAAAATCGATAAATCTGTAATTAATTAATGATTGCAGCGGTTCTCGCGTTGTAGTTGTAATACAACATCTCTAAAAAAATTACTATTAACTTAAATTTTTATGACCGGGCACTTCATATTGCCGCCACGTATAACAGTACCAATAAATAACAATAAATACCAGTACAGTAACAATAAATAAAAAACAGTTATTTACTTGTCATAATTTAAAAAATATTACACGTGGTTTTAAATTATCTTAAATGAACGTCGCGCGTCGGCTTACTACCTAAACAAGATAAGTCCATTTTTAGCAATTTTTAGTTAAGTGTTTATTTTTTTTTCAGAAATATAAGTTTATTTTAGAATTATATATATTTCTTATACGATCTTCCGTTTATTACACATATTTTTTAATTTACTGATTTTTAATGTACATCTAAAATTTAAATCTCTATTATCTTAAAACTATCAGTATGTTACTTATCTGGTTCTTGCAGTGAGCCCACGTAATACTAATTAAAGTAATAAATTATATTCCTTGATATTTTTAAACCGAATTAACATAATTATTATTGGAAATGGAAATTAACCATCATCAAACTTGTATCTTTTGTATACATCCTTGGTAGGTGTGACGGTTAAGTAATATACTTTCAGATGGAAAGTTCAGGTTCGAATCTTTCAGCCGCCACCGTTCAAAAAAAAAGTAAGTAAATATTATTTGGGTGATTAATGTTAAATTTTAAATATTTCAAGGGTGCATACCCAGGAGTGAACCAATCATCAACCAAAGCCCAATGGCTGGAGCAACATCGTAAATTCTGATTAAATAATTAAAATTTATAGTACAAATTTAAATAAATGTGTAATTGTATCCTAATATACGGTAAATAAATAAACGATTGGCGCAAATCTACGATTAAACATAGAATTTCTAAATAATTACAGAAATTAATTTTTTAAATTATTATTGAATATTTTTTAATTATTTATTTTAATTAAAAATCAGTGCCTATTAGGAACGTAAATTTTATGTACCCAGACGACACTGTAAATTTCTAAATATTCCGTTCATAAAAAATCAAGACATAATATGTTCATAACTGATTCACCAATTTAGTAACGGAAAATTGGGCAAATCAATATCTTACAGTTACGAAAATTCTTGTACATTAATGTACATAATTGCTACATCAAAACAGTAACGGCTAAAGCGGTAGTAAATCGATGCTATACCGTTACGAAAATATCTGTACCGTATCAGTACATAAATGACACCTTAAAACAGTAACGATAACTTGTGCAAATCAATGTCGTACCGTTATGTAAATATCGATACCGTATATGTACATTTTTGACGGCTTTGTGCTGCTTGGGATACTACTATACAATATTTTATTTTAGACACCTGTAATAATAACCTGCTGGAGAATTTTGTTGCTTCCAGTTTTACAATTACTAATCTTTCAGCTTTTTGTTTTTTTACTTTCAATATTCTTTCTTCTGCAGTTTTTCTTTGTAGTTTGTTGCCCATACATTTTATCAATGCAATAAGTTCACTCGTTCGCTGGTTAAGTGCTTGCATTATATTTACTTTGGTAACTTTCGGTGGTTGTTCCTCAACGTTTATTTGCGTGCCCGGTCGTGTCCTGGCATAAATTAGAGATTCCAATTTATAACTGTTTTCTTCACTTCCTCGTACATTCTCCGTTGCTATACTATTTTCTATCTCGATTTGTTCCATTTTGTTTAAAATTTTCCAAAATAGATTAAATTGAATCGAATCGAACCCCACAGTATAGACGACAATTTATCTGTAATGATCAAATTGGTAAAATCGAGATGGTTCAAGCCCCACACGTTGCTGCACCAATTAGATTGAGATGATTTTCTTTTAAATATTTGCGAACAAGTGCCAAAAGTTGAAATGATAAAATTTAATTAATGTCCGTGAAAACGCTTGCTATATTGTCTCTGCGCCGTGCGACAAAAAAGTTGCTATAATTTTTAAATAATAATTACCAGTGTTTCACAAGTATAATCGTTTTCCAAAAAAAGAATATCCAATTCGTTCACCATTTAAATTTTCAATTTAAATCTTCAATTTTTATGCACGAAGTAGTAAGTTATCAAGAAAGGTGGAAAACTTTAAATATGATAGTAGAGCAAAAACAGATTATCACAAAAACCCTAGCAAATAACGTTGTGAAGATAAATGTAATCACCACAGACACTTATCGGAAAATGATGAAATACTTGAAAGAAGAAAATATTGTCCATCATACATTCCAATGAAAGGAGGATAAGCCAAATCGTGTAGTAATCAGGCATATACATCAATCAACTCCCACAGAAGAAATCAAAGAAGAATTACAATCACAAGGATTTAAAGTAAGAAATATAGTCAATATCAAACATCGAGCAACAAAAGAATAGCTACCACTTTTCTTCGTTGATTTAGAACCAGATGAAAATAATAAAGCGATATATGAATTAAGATATCTCCAAAACAAAACCATTCGGGTTGAACCACCCCTAAGAAATTCTGTAGAACAGAGGCCACGTTTGCATACATTAAATATTAACAACATGCCCCCTCAATCCTCAAGTCCAACTATAAACAAGACAACACGAACCTTCTATAACCAAAACTATAGACCGTCATATGCAGAATCACTAATATTAATTCACCAGATGTAAGTCACAACGAAGACATATCGCTATCTAAATTTCCAGTTTATGCAACAAAACTCCCTAATGATGAACTTACTAAACAGTCATTGGTAAATTGATATCCTAATGCAGTGGCGGCCCGTCAGGGTAGTCTTTGAGACTGCGTCTCCCCAGAAAAAGTCAGCCACCAAAAAGAAAAAAAAATGTTTTATTAAAAATCATAATTTCCTCCAAGCTACCACATTCCAAATGAATCAACTAAATTGTCAAATAGAAATATCTGCAATATACTGTCCTCCCAACATAATATTAAAAAAGAGCAATTGGAATCTTTTTTTACAACCCTTGGCCAGAAATTCATAGCAGGTGGAGACTTTAATGCAGAGCATATTGCCTGGGGATCTAGACTGACGGCTACGAAGGGAACAGAATTTTTTAAAGTAATAGATAGCAATAACTATAATTTTTTTCTCAACAGGTGAACCATTCTATTGGCCTACTGATCCCGATAAGATACCCGACTTGTTAAATTTCTATATAACAAATGGAATTTCAACAAACTTTACTGAAGTGCATAACAATATAATCGTCTATCAAATCTACTTAAAAGAAAACTGAAGGAAGTAAAGAATGAAACTTTCAATTATTACATAAAAAACTTAACGAACAAGGACTAATCTATCTGAAAAGCCACAAAAGGATTTAAAAGGCCTCAAATAAACATTCCGCCTCTGCGTAACCCAAACAATACCTGGGCAAAATCAAACGCCGAGTTATCTTTCAGAAGTTTTCAAACCTTATTCTGATGAGCCAGATGAAGATGTCATAAAATTCTTAGAAGCTCCTTCAAATGTCACCGCCGATAGAGAAAATCAAGCAAACTGAAGTTAACAACAAATAAGTAAGTTAAAGAAGACCAAGGCTCCAGGTTACGATTTAATAACGGGTAAAGTACTTTCTGAGCTACCCAATTTGAGACTGAAATTCTTGAAAATTCTATTTAATTCTATTTTAAGATTGACATACTGGCCCATGCAACTAAAATTTGTCAGAATCATACTTATTCTAAAACCAAGCAAACCTCCCACGGATGCATCCTCCTACCGGCGAATAAGCCTGCTACGAGTCATTTCAAAACTACTGGAGAAAATTATTCTTAAACGGTTACATGATGGCAATTTCCTGGAGAACTTAATACCTACACATCAGTTCGGATTCCGGCAGCAGCATTCAACCATCCAGCAATGCCACCGAGTAGTGTATGCTAATACATTCGTACGATAACTTATTTATTTATTTCTATATCTGTTATATAAACTGCATTTACAAGGTATCTCATCTTCGTGCCAATGACTTGATCATATTCAAGCTAATCTGCTAATGCAAGAATGTTAGATATAAGTTAGTTAAGCTTTGAACTGCAATAAATAAAGACGTTAGTTAAATAAACGCTACTTTTCTTTAATTAATTAATGTTTTATTATTCATCGAGACTTAACTCAGTAATTTTGAAAACTTAAAATTCAAAATTACATGAATGGCGCAGTCATAAAGGATTACTTTTACGAAATTCAAAAATCGACACTTTCGGTGAACTTCAGTTCTTTGAAAAGTAGAAACCAAATACCTGCACAAATATTGATTAAATTGTTACACCCAAAAATCGGCAGTGCAATAATAAAATCAATAAAGAAGAAAGAATAAGGCTAGAAACATATAATTCGTGTTTGTCCATAGAGGTCCACAAGTTCCTGTTCCCACAGCCAAATTCATCTTCGCGGTTGCAACAACATCGAGCTTCCAACAGGAACCAACACAGTGCATCGATCATCAAATTCATACTTCGAATAAGGTGGTGAGTCGATCCATTGATTGTTTCCCTTTGTTTAATTTTAAGACAATAGAATTAAGAAAAACAACCAAAACAAAACTAATTTAAGGAACTTCAATTATAATTTTAAACAAATAAAACCCCTGTCAAATTTCAATTTTATAGTGTAAACCAAATCTTTATTTAAAATTTAAAATTTCTCGGTTTCACATATTTTAAGATAAAAACCCCATATACTAGTCAAAAACAAAAATATATGCAGCATAATTAAATTTTATGCAAGAAACGTTAAATAAAACAAAGAAAATTTGTACGTTGAAATAATTGATTGCAATAATTCATACCAAAACCTTACGACATTCAAAAATTCAAACATTTATTCAAAAAAGTGAAGTAGAAAATTTTTATTAATAACACTGATAAAATGACCATGAATTATCAATTATTCAAAATTGATTTGGATACCATTCCGATATTTTCCGGAGAAGAAACTCAAATTAATAATTTTGTCACAACAGTTGAAAATATTATCACTAGATATTCTCAATTTAACGAAGTTGCTTCTACGATTAGAGCTAGTATTTTTTCCAAATTTCGAGGTAAAGCGGCTGAAGTGATTTAAACACTTGGGAACAAATAAAAAATGCTATTTTGCAACATTTTGAAGACAGTAGATCAATTGAACAATTATTAATTGATTTTAATAACATAAGGTTAGAAAAAAATGAAACTTTGATAATCTTTGGTAATCGAATTAGAAGTCAACTTTCAAAATTAATTTCAAAAATCAATTTGTCAAATATAAATAATAAAGACCTTAGGATAGAACTATATACGTCAAACGCGCTAGATCGATTTCTTATCTGTATGCCCTTAAATATTCAATCACAAGTACGGCTCAAAAGTCCTCAAAACTTAGATCAAGCAATCACATTAGCGAACGACGAAGTAAACTTTATTAACAGGAGTAAAGCTGTTCAACAAAATGGTACCTATAACAATTTTTAAGGTATAATACCAGTCCGTTACAGAATCCAAATTTCAAACCACCACAAATTAGACCAAATAATAATCAATTTAATTTTAAAAATCGACAAATTGATAAAACGAATTATTTTACATTCAGAAACCCTTATCAACGTTTTGTAAGTCAAGACCAATTTCCGTTTAAAAACACTTCTCAGCAAGCGTATCGACCTCATAATAATATCCAGCGAAATCCTAGTAACCAGATAAGGCAACCTAGCGAACAGTTTTTTAAACCGGAACCCATGTCTATACAAACAACCTTCAACTGCGAAGAAAATGCAAACTGTAGTCAAAATTTTCCAAATTTTGAACTCTCAGAAAACAATCAAAATTTTAATTTTGACGAAACTTATCAACTTTGCATTGAAAAAAATTTTCAAATTGACAATTGCAAGACACCTGAAAATAGTCAAAATGAATGTTACATAATCGACAACATAAGTTTTATTTCAGCCATTGCTGGCAGTTCCAATATGTAAATTCCAGAATCTTCACAAATCCCCAAACAACTCGAAAAAACAACTATGCATTCAAATTCAGAGACAATCTTAGAATTGCTCATTTCAGAAAAACCAATTAATCAATTTTCTCATCAAATCCACATAGATATGCATGCTTCGAATTCAGAATCCCGCACTCAAAAAATATTTAATAAACAGATAATAACTTGGAAAATTAATGAACTCGAAAATCTAAATTATCAATTTATGCAGCTAACTACAGAATTTATAAAACTTGAAATAAAATATGCTCTCTATTTCATAGAAGATATTCTAACAAAACCATTCATTGAATTCGTACAAAATAATCTAACGAAACCCTTAGAATTTATAATTTGCAATATTAAATTAAAAAACGTCACCAACCCTTTTTAACAAAAGGATATAATAAAAAAATTTCATGAAAATTTAAATCATAAGGGAATCCTAGAAAATGTTAAAGAAATTCAAAAAAAATATTTTTGGCCTAATCTACAAAACCACGTTAACAAATTTATCAACGAATGCAAGGTATGCTTAGAATCAAAAAATGAAAGACGACCAATTGAAAGAACACCATTACTCCATAATCCTGTAGAACAACACCCATTCGATCATGTTTATATTGACACTATCACTCTTGACAGCATCATATATCTAACACTGATCGATTCATTTTCAAGTTATCGTCAGGCCATGATAATAGAAAGTAAAAATCCGGTAGACATTAAATTAAGTTTACTAGAATATTTTACACAACATAATATCCCTAAATCCATAACTAGCAATAATGGCAAAGAGTTTGACAACGGATTAATTAAAGACTTCAGCAATGATTTAAACATTAATTGGCATTTTAATATACCCAATCGACCACAAGAAAGAGCATTAATTGAAAAATTCCATTCTACACTTCTCGAAAACATACGCGTATTAAAATCAAAGAACCCTAATATAAAAATAAAAGAAATAGTTTTAAAAAGCATAATCTACTATAATAATTCAATACATTCCAAATTAAATCAAAAACCATTTGAAATTACGCACGGATATGAAAGTGACATCATATCTAGAATACCAGAACTAAAAGAAATTAATGTAAATAATAAAATAGATAAACATTTACAGCAAATGCGAATAATTCAAGATATTGTTCTTAATCAACCTAGATCGGAAGAAGGATGCACACCAATATCTCTCAATTCTAAAACCACTTATGTAAAAAGACCTAGTAAAAAAACTCAACCCCAATTCAAACCTTTAGACGTTACTAAACAGAAAAATAAAGTAGTCTATTCAGATCACAATAGATTTCATGAGGATCAGTTAAAATTTAGAAAAACTTTTGTTACAGGAAATGAAAACGATTCCAACCCTGGCATTCCTTTAGACCCTGACTTAACTGAATCTCAAGCCGGTCCATCTACAGCTTCAGATTAAAAACATTAACAACCCCATACTTCCCGTATATTTCGGAAAAGCTTACGTTAATTTAGAAAATTCTCATTACTTTTATTATATCAATGCTTCTAGAATAACTATTCAAAAAAAAAAATGAAAATTTGGCTACTAAGGTTAGTAATACGAATTCTCCTATAATTCATAGAAAATTAAATCATTTAAACCAAGTATCTCAAAATCTACTCACACTGTTATCATCCAAACATAAACGCGGATTGTTTAATTTTATAGGTGAAACTTCAAACTTTTTATTCGGTACACTTGACGATAAAGATAAGAAAGAGATAGTAAACTACGTTAAATTAATACAATCAAACGAAAAACACAAATATTGAATTTTCTTTGAATTCGTATGAATTACTTCAATTGGTTACTTGCAACGTTCATATTGAAAACGACCTAATAATTTTTATAATATCAGTTCCTAAATTTTCAGACGAATATTCTTATTATAATTTGTTAGCAATCCCTATGTCAAATAAAACTCTACTAAATGTACCCCCTTTTTTAATAGTATCAAAAACAAATCAATGGATCTCTCAAAGTCAATGCATAGAATTAAAAAATATTTACTTTTGTAATCAACAAGACTTAAAACCACTATCAAAGTGTATAAAAAGAATTATGAATCAACATAGCTTTGAAGAATGTACTTTTGCTTATTCTGAATTAATTAACGATATCATTATACCTACCAGTCTGGAATTAGTCATTATTCCAAAAACACAGTTAACAGTTGAAAATAATTGTACGTTGAATAAAATTATAATAAAAAAACCAACAATCCTATATAATGTAATAAATTGTTCGATAATAATCAATAATATTACTTTGAACCAATCGCCTGCAGAAATTAAAGTTTTTCCTTTATTTGCATCAGTTGGCGAATTTAATGTACAATCTAACTTAAGTTTAGTTTTAGAAATAAGCAAAATTCATAATCATAAAACTGTCAAACAATTCGTTGTACCAAATCTAAATTCGATAACAAACGTTTCTAATCACCATATTGTTTTGTATCTCTTAGTAGGAATAATCTTAGTTTTTCTAATTGTTTATTCTATATTATTGAAATATTGTAATCAGAATACAATCTTTTGTAAAAATAATGTAAAGGATTCATCAAACGAGACAATCGTAATGAATCCTCATCAAAAAGAATTAATTTAGTGAACGTAGAAGTTCATTCTTGCGTTGGGAGATGTTATTTAAACTGCATTTACAAGGTATCTCATCTTCGTGCCAATGACTTGATCATATTCAAGCTAATCTGCTAATGAAAGAATGTTAGATATAAGTTAGTTAAGGATGTTCTCTGAGCCTATCCATCCCAACGTAAAAAAAGGAATTCCGTGTTGTGCAAAGACAGCAAACTTGACGTGTAGAAACTTTGTAATGCTTTTAAAGTGTAAACGTGTGTAGAAAAATTAATACAAATCAAGGATTGCCTACCCACGCACGTAAACAGATATTCTTACTATAAGCTGATGTTGCAGTTTTACCGAAGTGCAATACAATTTTATAATTGTGTACACTAATTATAAAATAATATTCGTAATGTTTTTAAAATTATATTTTTCAACAATTTCATTAAATCTTACGATGACTTGACCGTCGTTCCTACCTAATGCAAACACGTACGCATCGCTACCTCGAAAGAATAACGACACAACTCAAAATTTGGCAAAAATGAGTTAAGTATTAAAATCGACAGAATTTGGCTATATCTTATCGTGTATAACGTCACAATGCAAAATTTTAATAACCTGCTGTTAATATAGAGGCAGTGCCATTATGCATGTAAAGCAAAGTTAGTAGTTTAAAAACGCTCTATTGAAAAAAGTGCTTTTTTTAGTTTTGTCGTTATTCTTGCAGGCAGCGACATGTACCTTATATTTGATAAAATTTGTTGATAAAATATAACATTTACTGGACGCTTACTCAAAAAGATAAATTATTATTTATAATTGTTTTTGTATTTCATCATGATTAGTGTTCCAAGATTCTCGGGAATTATAGACAAAATAGGGCGTAACAATAAAGCAATAGAAATGACAACTTTTTATTTATTATAATAAAAATGCAAATATATTTATAAAATTTTGAGATAATATTAAAACAATAAATTAGTGTAAAGTTTAAATAAATCAATTTGTTTAAAATAATTATATTAATAAATTAACTACAAATTATACAAATTGAGATAAAAACATAGCGCCAATAGAACACTGAAGAAAGAAATCCACATGATGAATTTCTTTCAAAAGTTATTTCTAGAAAGAAAAAAAATTTGTGTTCATAGATACGGTTATAAAGTGCGTACCTATTTGTGATTAGCTTATGTAATATAAAAACCTAAAAGAAAATTAACATAATTTTTTTATGTAGTATGTAACATTATACTATGCTTTATAATCGCAAGACTGACTTACTATCTTCGATAAGAATTGTAAAAGATGCAAGACATTCTTTCTCAATTTATATACTTTTCCTACACGTCAATTATAATTACGTGAAGCAATTTGAACTTTAGGCCCTAAAAACTTTTAAACCAATTAAGATATCAAAATTCTGTCTGAGCCAAAAGTTTCTAAAAATCGAGATTTACAAAATATCGGAAGAACTCAAATTTAATGGTTTTTTTGGCTTTTTTGGTAAAACCAAAAAACTTATTCAAAAAAGGATATTTGTAAAGGTTTGTAATAATCTACTACACATTCTGTAAAATTTCAAGTCAATTGGTCCAGCCGTTTAGAACTTATAAAAAGGCACTAAAAGAACAGCCTTAAGCTTTGAACTGCAATAAATAAAGACGTTAGTTAAATAAACGCTACTTTTCTTTAATTAATTAATGTTTTATTATTCATCGAGACTTAACTCAGTAATTTTGAAAACTTAAAATTCAAAATTACATGAATTATCCAATCTACATACATAACATAACATAAACGTGAGTTACAATATTCACATCAGTATAATTATTAGTCATAAGCTTTTCTGTTAATGTGTAATCATAGAGATAAGAAATTGTATAAAAGGGTAATGCATAAGTTGCTAGAAGCTTTTTGCTTATTGCTTCTAAGTGTTGAAGTGTAAAAGTCCTGTGTAATAAAGCTTTTATAATTTTTAAAAAGTGGTTTTCGTCCAGACGAATTGAAATTAGCGCAGTTGGTAGGATTCCCCAAAATTGACCTTATCGTAAGAGCAATTTTCGTATCAATGATTAATTGGGAAAATCTGAAAAAATCAATTTGGACAAAAACAGCACAGAAGTCATCAAGTGAGGAACAAGCATCGTCCGAACCGTTGACAATTAGTTTAAGAAGTCCTGAGGGAAGAACAAGCATCGTCCGAACTTATAGGCATTAAAATTAAGAAATGAAAACTACGACAATATTGTAAGTCTCATTTAATTTCCTATCTTATAAATTTCTTATTATAAAAGGTAGATACGTGTAATTTTTATCTCTTCAGATAGTATAATATATGACCGAAGTCAACTTAGATAATTTAGCAGACTTAAAAACATTAAATTAGAACCATTAACAATGGCAACAAACTACCAATTATTAAAATTACATTTAGATTTTATTGTATTTATTGATTTTTATTGATAATTGTCAAAATTTAATAAACACATTTTCATATATAATATAACAAGTGCTTAAATTTCCACAAATTTCCTCTGGCGCTACGCGCCCTCGTGCATTTACCTAACAACCGGTACTTGTTACATTCAACACAAAATTTTTAAATGGAAATTTTAGCAAGCGTTATATTCATTAAGAGAATTCCATGCAAAAACTAAGAGCTATTTTTACTTAGAAGCTAAGCAACAAAAACAACAAAACAAAATAAATAAATTATAATTAGTTTTTTTATTATTATGACGAATGTCTCACGTTTTGGTGAAAAATCCATTGCTTCAATTAAAGAAGTAATTATTGATAGTGTACCAGAAAATACAAGAAAGTCCATGCATCTGTCTGGAATCAATTTAAACTGTTCTGTGCAGAAAGAAATTCTTTGTTTAAAGCAGATACCCCGTCAGAAAAGCTAAACCAAATTTTAGTTGATTGGGGTTATAATATGAAGAAATCTGATGGAAGTGACTATAAAGAGTCTGTAGTAAAAACGATGTGGAATGTAACTGCAAAATTAATTCGTGAAAAATATTTTAATGAATTTAAGAGAAATGTCAACCCTTTTAATGACATTGAATTTAAATTAGCTAGAGATGCACGTAATTCTAAGCGGAAACTTCTACAAATTAATCCGGAAAAAAGAAAGGTCAGTTCTTCAAACTTTAAACAAGAAGAATATGAAGAAATACTTTGTCTCTGGGATGAAAATACACCCGATGGCTTACAACGTCGATTTTATCACATCGCGGCTATTGAATTAGCATGGCGCGGAAATGAAGGATCAAACTGTTTAGTTCAATATTTTGTGATGGAAAAAGATAACAAGAATGTTCCTACTGGACGAATTCAGTACAATCCGGTATTTAGCAAAACAAGGCAGGGTGGAGATCAGAAATTAGCTGATAACAAATGGTTGGTAAAAAATGTTGAAAATCCAGGCAGGTGTCCAGTTAGGTATAAATTACAAATACATTTTATTATAGTTAAAAATATACTAATAATAATTTTCCTTAGCTTATTCCAGAAAATGTTATCTAAAAGAACACCCGTTATAAGAACTGATCGAGTTTTTCTAACACCGAATCCTAATTGGAGAAAGCCTGAATCTATTGGATGGTACAAAAATTGTCCTATTGGTAAAAACACAATGTCAAAATGGACTAAAACATCAGCAAAAAGAATAGGAATTGATACGGAAAAAAATAAAGTAACAAACCATTCTAATCGAACCAGCGCTGTATCTCTTATGGGAAAAGCTGGAGTTCAACACCAAGAACTTATCAAACTCACGGGGCACTCGAATATCAGTTCGTTAAAACCATATCTTTAATTTGACCAGGACCATCATGAAAGAATTGTTAAAAAATTAAGAAGAGACGATAGCAACACAAGTAATAAGAACCCCACTAATAGTTGTGTCGAAACAAATCAATCTCTCAGTAAAGATTCCAAAAATTGTTAATTATTACAACTGCAATTTTTCTGCCAATAGCATTAATTTTTAAATGTATAATTTTATATTTATATAAATATTTCACATAGTAGGTACTTTATTATTACCAATTTTTTGACCAATCAAAATTAAAACAGCGAAAATTGTACCAGGCACAATTTTCATTTTGAACCAATAAAAAACTTAGAACGTGAAAATTGTGTCTGGTACAATTTCCGCTACTTTAATTTTGATTGGTCAAACTATTTGTTTGCATGGAATTCTCTAGACAATAAAATGATTAAAGTTATTAAGATGTGATAATATTTAATTTAATAATAATTTAATTGCATAACTTCTCAATCATTTTAATATTTTTCCAGGTTTGCTTGATGAGAATCCGAAATCTTAAACATAAAGTTATGACATAATATTATGTAGCAAGCTATATCATTTATTTAAATAGTTTTGAACAATATTATGTAAATTATCATATACAATATCCCAAGTGCATTCAAATTGTCGACAATTTTTTTGAGCTCACGAATGCGTTTGTTGCTTTTGCAATTTTCCCGACTCGAAGAGGAGGGAAAATTGCCCTAAAGCAACAAACGCATAAGTGAAAAGCGAAAAAAAATTATCTACTAATTTGAAATGCACGAGAGGATATTTATTTAGACTATTTCACGAATAAAATAGAAGGTTAATATAAATAATTAATTAAAAGTAAAAATCAATGTATCGTTGATTATGTTTGTCATGACAATATAAAACAATCTTAATTATAAAGATGTCGTACAGTAAACGTTTTGGTGTAAATAATTTGCAAAATATTAAGAACGAAATTGAGAATCTCGTGCTAACAAATACAAAAAAATCAAAATCATCAGTTGGAAACAATTTAATAAGTTTTGCTTGGAGAAAAATTATAAACTGCAACAATAGAAAATCTGGTGCTTATATTGGTTGACTGGTGTTATAATAATATGCGCAAAACCGATGGAAATGATTACAAAGAACGAGTTGTAAAGCACACGTTGTAAAATTAATACAAGAAAAATATTTTTCTGGATATAATATAAATGTCAATCCGTTCAGTGATATTGTATTTAAGACGCTCCAGATGCACGAGATGCAAAAAAAGCATTACAAATTCAACCAGAAAACGGAAAGTGAGTTCAGCGCCTATTGCATTTCAAGGAATATGACGAAATTGGAATTGTGCTTTCAAGAATAATTCAAATTGTAATTTTTCTTTAGTATTATTTGAATTTATAAATCTACAAATTTAGCAATTTGTAGATTTATAGAATGTACAAACTTATAATTTGAGTTAGTGCTGAAGGCACAATTTTTTTACGCTAATAAGTAGATCATAATATGTATTATTTAAATGTTGAAGTTAATAAAAAAAATTGTCGCTTATATTTGCTTTAAAATAAATTTGAAAAAATTGTCGCTGCAATTCGATTGCTATTGGTTGAATGTTTCGTTGTTTTTTCATTCCATTGGTCTAATGACAGCTGAGTGAAATAGTCAATTAAATTTATTAAAAATTTATTTTATAAAAAAATATCTAGACTATCTCCATACTATGAATTTTAGAAGATTCCAGACATTTTCTATTGGATTTAAGTATGGAGAATTTCCAGGCCAATCCAACAAAGGAGTATTTTTATAATTTAAATTTGCTTAGATATTGCCGACCAGGTTCACTATGAACTTATAAATTACCAAAAGTTGACGCTATGCATGCAAAATTTATATTTTAAAACGATTTTATTAAATATTTTTTAGTGCGGCCAATATTTTGAGTAGGTACTGCAGGAGCGGTTCTATATCTTGTAATCTGCGAGTTTAATAATAAACATTATTATTGTAGGAAAAACCTACATAATTTTAATTTTACTGATATTAGTAATTAAACGTAATTTGATTTCGAGTTTCTAATATAGGATCTGCCAGAAAATAATTTTACTTCTATTTTGATTATAGTATTTATAAGAGACTTGGTAAAATTAAAATTTGTACTAAATTTTCAAATTACACTATATTACGAGTATTAAACTGTTATGTATTAAAACTCCGCTTGCTATTTATAATTTATTTACATTTAATCTATTTGTACAAATGCCTAGTTCCAACTCACTTGCTTTACATATTCGACCCAGGAGGTTAACCATTCTTTTGACAGTTGGTACCTCCTGCCAACTTACTACCTTTTTAAATCTAAACTATATAACATTTACATGAATACATTACATAAACTATTGCATTTTATTATTTAAGAATGTTGTTGAACAATCAATGAACAAAAATCAACTTACTAGTTGTTTTCATAAATCAAATTTTAAATTATATCACAAAATACGACATGTAAAACTGCAATAAGATGCAACAATTTGTAATGTATACCGTGGTGTTGTGGTGATGTTAGGATTGTCTTAACACCACGATGTATACTGATATAGATACGATTCCACCCGATAGTTCGCGTCATTTCATGTTCAGAATTATTTCCAGCACATCGAAGTTAAACAGTGATTTCGAAAGCGTAACGGACTTGTATTAATTATTACAGTACTTATTTGACTGACTCAAGGCAACATAAGAAGCGCTCTTTGAAACCAAAATTGATTATTCTTCAGTTATTGAAATAATTTGAAATATTGTGATTATACTAATAAGTAATAATTAATTTGGCACACTTCATTCTTATTTTTGGCGGTTCTGCAACTCTGCAGTTTCTATGGTAGTAATAACACGACATCCCTACTTTATAATTTCTTCATTATCATAACGTGGTTTGTCAAGTTTATAGTTTCTAGATAAAGAAAAGATGTCTGCCACATTTCTCACGTTTGCCTATTTAATATATAAACTATATTTACTGTCTGTTTCGGCTTTCGTTAAATTGAATTTGAAGCCAGCATCGAAAACGAAAAAACGGACCATAAAAATTAAAATTTCGCATCTGGTAGAAATACAGTAACATATAATAAATAAATAAACTGACCTTAGCACTTTAGCAGATTCCTAAAAAGTCACCTCCGTGAAGTTGGCCTCCCATCTGAAACATTTTGATATAAAAAAACATGGAATCGTTAGGTCATCGTTAGGTCTTGAAAGGTCACCCGGTTTTATCGTTAGGTCACTTTTAGTTTTATCAAAAAAAATTATTCAAGTTTTGAAAAATTTTCTTGGTAAGTTAGCCTCCCCATTAAACGATTTCGACGAAATAAAAGTGGAAACCGGTAGGAAATGCACTGATAAGGTTTGATCACGTATATTTATTGTTAGGTCATCTTTTATTTCTTTGAAATTAATTAATTTCAATTCTATGTCCCTATTGCGCATGCGCTAAACAAAAATATAGTTGTGATGAAATTTTTCTTACAAAAGTAAGAAAAATATAACATTTTAATATAAAAAAATATGGAATCGTTAGGTTGTCGTTAGGTCTCGAAAGGTCATTTGGTTTTATAGTTAGGTCACTTTTAGTTTTATCCAAAAAAATTATTCAAGTTTTGACAAATTTTCTTGGTAAGTTAGCTTCCCCATTAAACGATTTTGAGGAAATAAAAGTGGAAACAGGTAGGAAATGTACTGATAACGATTGGTCACGTATGTTTGTCGTTAGGTCATAATTAATTTGTTTGTAATAAATTAATTTCAATTTTATATTTCTATTACGCTTGCGCTAAACAAAAATATTAGTGTGTGCAAAATTACATCTTGAGACGCGTTCTTGTCAACTCTTGACTTGGGGTGCGTTCTCGCCAACACTTTTGTACATAACGTGCGCTCTAAATGGTTAGAAAAGCTTCGTAAGCGCGGAACTTGAAAGCAGCTATAAAGCATAGAAAATTTATATATATCAAACGATGCGTTCGAAGTGTGAGAATCTTCTATTTTGTAGCATTTTACGGTGGATTTGAATATTATACAAACACTTTTTAGAATTAAAATATTTTTAACTTAACACAATTAAAATTCGCAGTAAGTATAGCAAACGTTTTCACTTCAAGAGATGAACTAGAGAGAAAAGCGAGCAAAATTCTGCTTTTATCGTTCAAAATGCAGGAAATGGGGCGGGGAGAGATATTTTTGAAGAATTGCTTTTTTTAAGGGGGAGGGCTATCAGTTTAATAAGACCATAAAGTCTTTTTTAATTATTGAAAAATATTTTTAAATTAGGAATTAGTTGTAAGAATTCATAAGCTCCTGGGCTTTATGGTCTTTTTAAATTGCATAAGCCGGAACATCCTGTTTAGGAATTATTAGAAAATAATAAAAAATAAAACCAACTCGGTAACTACTCAAGAAATTGTAATTAAAAAATATTTTTAAATTAAGAATTAGTTGTAGGAATTCATAAGCTCCTGGGCTTTATGGTCTTTTTAAATTGCATAAGCCGGGACCGGGACATCTTCTTAACATAATAATTTTATCTTCAAAAGGATTATGAGAAAACCCATATTTTATTTTAATTAACAAAAGAAATAGAAGTTAACAATAGAATCAATTGCATCGATCTCATAATAATTAAAAATAATAACATGCACTCTTTTGATTTTTTCCATAAACCTACTGAAGCAACTTTTTCAAATTTAACAATAAATAATTATTTTCTTCAAATAAAAGCAATTTTATTGAAAACATTATTAAAAATAGTGTTAATGTTAAAAAAGAACGAGTTACAATACTAAAATCATTATTTCTCATAAAGTGTTTTATTATTTCTAATAAGAAGATACACTGTATCTACAATGTATACTACATATCCCACATATCTATATCACATATCATATACTACATATCTATATGCTGTATGGATTAAGTGTTTTGTTTCAACACCCCGTGCATTAGTGAATTATAATATTGTAATTGTGGATCACCGTCAAGTACATCAATAATAGACGCTACTTAAATAGAAGATCTTCGCACTATAAACGTTTTGATTACGCTCTATAGTTGCTTTCGAGTTCCGCGCTTACGAAACTTTTCTAACCATTTAGAGCGCACGTTATGTACAAAAGTGTTGGCGAGAACGCACAGAACGCACCCCAAGTCAAGAGTTGACAAGAACGCGTCCCAAGTAATTTTGCACACACTAATATTTTTATTTAGCGCAAGCGTAATAGAAATATAAAATTGTAATTAATTTATTACAAACAAATTAATTATGACCTAACGATAAACATAGGTGACCAATCGTTAGCAGTGCATTTCCTACCTGTTTCCATTTTTATTTCATCGAAATCGTTTAATGGGGAGGCTAACTTACCAAGAAAATTTTTAAAACTTGAATAATTTTTTTTGATAAAACTAAAAGTGACCTAACGATAAAACCAATTGACCTTTCAAGACCTAACGATGACTTAACGATTTCATATTTTTTTATATCAAAATGTTATATTTTTCTTACTTTTGTAAGAAAAATTTCATCACAACTATATTTTTGTTTGGCGCATGCGCAATAGAGACATGATATTGAAATTAATTAATTGCAAATAAATGAAAGGTGACCTAACGATAAATATACGTGACCAATCCTTATCAGTGCATTTCCTACCGGTTTCCACTTTTATTTCGTCGAAATCGTTTAATGGGGAGGCTAACTTACCAAGAAAATTTTTCAAAACTTGAATAATTTTTTTTGATAAAACTAAAAGTGACCTAACGATAAAACCGGGTGACCTTTCAAGACCTAACGATGCCCTAACGATTTCATATTTTTTTATATCAAAATGTTTCAGATGAGAGGCCAACTTCACGGAGGTTAAAAAGTCCAGTATATATTTTTATTTACACCACATTGCAGTTTGTTACAGTACATGATAAAAACTAGTTGTTTGTTTTTTATAAATTATTTTAAGTTTTAAATAGTGGAGTATAAGTTCAATTGTTTATTTTGGAGTATAATAATTATTAAAATCATCAGGTATGTTATAAGTATTTTGTTATTGTAAAAAGCATTACTAAAACTATTTTAGAATGCCTAGAGGGTGATTTTAATAAAACTAACTAATTTATTTATATTTTAGTAAAGTAAGTCAGTGCAGTAGGCGTCGCTTTATTTTTCGCTAAATTATAAAAATTATCATGGTTTATAAAATTGTGCAAACAATCGAAAATGAAAAGAAGGTGTTGCCTACAGTACCTTCAAGTTGGGTAGAAGGCAATATTTTATATTGGCTTAATAATATAACGGTTTAGAAGCCATAAGTATACGCCACGATCCTCTTTCGCAGCCAAACAAGAACACGTGGATAAAATTTGAGTGTGCAATGAAAAGGTACGGTATAGCCACCTTGGAGAAGGCTTAAAATTAGAAAAAAGTATGTGTATGCAATCGGACACTGAAGACGATTTAGTAGCAGTAGAGGCTACTTATCTACGAAAAACCAAAGGAAAAATAAGGACTACCAAACCTAATTATAACCACTTAGCAAAGGACATCTCGAATATTGCGGTAATAATAATTATATTTTAGAATTTATGTTTAGTTTTATATTGCTGTAATTTATTATATTTATATAGACTTCAAATGCGACAAAATCATCGGACCAGGTTGATCGCCATAGCACCATATATAAAAGTTCGCATATTAATAACAGTGATCCGAATTATTCTGTCAATGACGTGATGCTTGTAAATGTAGATTTTGAAAATAAAATCCAAGGTTTGGAAGACCGAATGGGCAATTTAGAAGAAAAGCTGGACAACATAACAAAAATGACTGACAAAATCAATTCAAATGCTGTAGAAACTAAATTGATAATGCAGCGACTCATATCTTTGATTAGCAAAGATGAAGATATTAATGTAGAACCAATAAGTAGTACAATAGACAAAGAAGAATTGTGGTTGCTTCAAAACAACTTACCTATTGCTAATTTAGAAGTACTCAATAATATTGAAAAACTATTGGATGAACAGCATTTTAATAGTGTTTTTGTGGAGTTTTTATCGAAGTTCTGTAGCAAGAGCGGCAAAGAAAAAGGAAACAAAATTTGCTACATAATTTTTGATAAATTAATCGATAAAAAATTTGCTACTACATGTAAATGGTCAGGAAATACGCACGATAAAGAAAAGAAAAAAAGTCGGCTTTAATTCCTTTCCAAAAGTCATCGAGACTTTCCACGCAGTGGTTCGATTAGCAAATTCCGAGTTTTTCTGCAATGATGCGGCTGAATTTTCAAAAAAATTGTTTAGAAATAGTACAAACCGGAAATTATAATAATTAAATTTTGTATAAATTTAACGTATTTATTTTTATTTTTTTTAGTGCTAAAGCAGAAGGTAAACGAAAACGTAACGAAGACGACGATACTGATTAAAATATTGTAACGAAAATTAAAACGTTTATTTATTTTCAAAGAGCTAATACAAATATTTACAGATACGGTTAATAACAATTACTAAACTAAGTTTAACACTAACACTAATTACACTACAATTTATTTACACTATAATTTATATTTAGCACTAAGTCTATATTTATTTAAACACTCTGTATATCGTTTATCACTTCATTATTTATGTTCACTTGATTTATGTTAACAGTCGCGCGTTCAAACTGGAATTGATTGTCACTAGAAATCGTGCTGCATTTATACTTAAATGCAGCCTTCCAGAAAATTCCATGACCTTCCAGGAATTTCTATTTCTTCTGTGCATTTTCTCGATTGTACATTCAGCGATATTTGAATAACTAATGCTGTTATCATGCATGGCTCATCATACATGACATCATACATTTATTAGTCATTAAATATAATTAAACGTTCTTTCGTAACAATATAATATAATTTATTATTAAGTAATTTTAATGCTATGTGTATGTTAATATTTTTAATTTTTATAATTTATTATATATGGTACTTACAATATAATTCTTTATATATAATTGTTTTTATTTTAAATAAAATTATTTTAAACAGATATCTAACGTGTGCATTAATGGTATGAAAACTGTTCTGCTGTTATAAATGATAGCAACCATTTTACATTTTATCTCACTTATAGGATACAACTTTGGTTTATCTTCTTCACACAAAGAAACAAAAATATTTAAGTATGATGACTTAAGTGGGTTTTCAAAAAAGTTTTCTAACTTTTTCATAGGAGCTCCGTATATATGCACGCTATTTTGAAATATAGTAATAAACTTGATCGCTACAACATCATTACTTTTGGTTAGTATCCACTTATTTGCAATATCAGCTTTTAATATTAAGCAAAAACCTTTTAATATTATAACCCGTCTGCCAATTCAACGCTTTGAAAACATGTTGTACAATAAGTTGGTAAATGTAAATGGTAAATGTCTGTCTAACGTATATTACGTTAACCGGCATAGCTTAGAGGGTTGGACGGTAGACTCGTGATATGAACGTCAGTGGTTCGAGCCTGGGTCGATGAGGTAAGTATAAAAAAATTTATTTAATAAATAATTGAAATTATTACAGAACCGAAGACCACCTCCACCAACATGACAATATATGGAAAAAAGTTCTCGTCCGATGTAAGGATTACTCAAAAAAGGGATATTGGGCTGCAGACACCAAATAAAACTACAAAGTTACTTTGCCGACGTTTCGAAGGTTTAATAGGCCTTCATCTTCAGGACTGTGAAGAAAGCAAACATGGAAAGTCGGTAATATGCAATACAAAAAACAATCTTACCTCCGTAACTGGATGTAAATTAGTAAAATTGGTAATGGAAAAACAACTGTAAATCAACCCGGAAGCAATACCAGGTTTCAACGAAGTCCACAATATTAAGTAACAAAATGAGTTCATGAATAAATACACTATAACCAAGTCATCTAACCAAGACCACTCGAACAGGCGTGTAAACCAATACAGGATACATCCATCAAGAGGTATTCGTACAAAAAGTTAGTAAAATAAAGGAAACTGCCAAAAATCAATTGCAAACGTAGAACCCGTCAATTGCGAACATTAGCTAGTTTAGTTTTCTCTTTGAAACATTTCAAAACAGTGCGAAAACTCTCACCAATTTGGAAAAAATTAGTTTGCTTGTTGAGATTATTATCCAAAGTAGATATATATGCAGCTTCCAAAAATATACGCTTATTATAATTAACTTCCAAAGTCAGAACTTCTACATCTTTTGCTTCAAACTTATGTGAGGTATCTATAATGTGCTCCGATATTCCTGTCTTCCTAGAATTATGTTTGATATCGTAGGTATGTTGTTTTAACCTGTTGCCCAAAATCTGCCTAGTCTGTCCTACATATCTCTGACCACAATCACATTTGATGCTGTACACAACATTCGCCTTATTTAATATTGGAACAGTATCCTTGTTCGCCTGTTCGAGTGGTCTTGGTTAGATGACTCTGACCGTTGGATGTATGGTTTATCAATTGTGAAAAAGACAGTTTTATATATTTTTTGAATTTCATATGAGTTCTTTATCTTTTTGAAATTTTATTTATTTTAAAGTGTTTTACAGAGGTTAATTATTTATAGTATTTATTATTGTTATATATTATTGTTTTTATAGTATTATTGATTAGTTATAGTGTATTTATTCATGAACTCATTTTGTTACTTAATATTGTGGACTTCGTTGAAACCTGGTATTGCTTCCGGGTTGATTTACAGTTGTTTTTCCATTACCAATTTTACTAATTTACATCCAGTTACGGAGGTAAGATTGTTTTTTGTATTGCATATTACCGACTTTCCATGTTTGCTTTCTTCACAGTCCTGAAGATGAAGGCCTATTAAACCTTCGAAACGTCGGCAAAGTAACTTTGTAGTTTTATTTGGTGTCTGCAACCCAATATCCCTTTTTTGAGTAATCCTTACATCGGACGAACTTTTACACTTCAACACTTAGGAGCAATAAGGAAAAAGCAAAAACCTTCTAGCAATTTCTCCATTTTGGCATAAATACTCTTTGATTGAAATTTCGAAACATTTTGCATTAAGGAATGCATATTTTTGCTCTTTATAAAGGAGGTATTTGGAATGAGGAATTATAGTTTTAAAGGATGTTTGAGTTAAAATTGGTAAAGGGTATAAATGATAGTAATTGTAACTTTCAGCTTCTACTATTGGTATTTCTAAAATGAAAATAATTTGAGATCCTTTACTATAACCTTTTATTTCCATAATATTTTCAAATAAAAGTATATTGTTAATTTTTGGTTCAAATGGAAATTTATTTTTATTATCTAATTGTTCATTAATTATTAAAATTTCCTTCGGTAGTTCCTTTGGGTCTAATATAGAATTGTGAAATGTATTTATTTTTGAGAAGGTGATAGCTACTTCGATTTTTTCTAATGAATAATAAATTGTTTGAAAGGCTGACATTATTTGTGAAATGAATGCTTGTATGAGGAAGAAATGATAAGTTTCAATATTTTTAAATTCTGTTGTCTTCAAAATTTTTTCGATTTGTAAAATTTTGGATTCTAATATTATTTGATTTTGTGCTAATGTTTAAATGTTTTTCTGATAATTGTCAATTGAATTTTGTAATAAAGTTGTTTGTTCTTTTACTAAAGATTTAATTTTATCTTGGTTTCCTAAAATATTCATTATTGATTTATTACATTTTTCCGCGTCATTTTGATCTAAGTTTCCTGTAATAGCTCTAATTATGGATCCAAACCCATCTCCTAAACCTCTTTTACTTCTTATTTTATTTAAAGGATTAAGTTGTTGAATTTTCAATGTTATTTTTCTTTCTAAAATATTTATTAAATTATATGAATTATTTAATTCTTGTTTATAATTTTCAGTAAGATTTGTTGAATTGGTTTCGAATGAATTTTTAAGATGATTTAATTTCGTCTGAAGTGAATTAAATTCTTCTACTGTGTCAGCAATATCAAATATTTGGATGAATGACCATGTATCTATTTTATTCTGAGCATTTCCTAGTTGTAAAAGCAAGAGCCCAGGACTTTCGGTTATTTTGTGGAATTTTGTGCAAATTGTTATGGTGAACAAAGTATATCTGAAACAAGAGGATTTTTAAGATCTTTTATATTAACGATTTCGTTTTTATTTTGTTTATTAGTTATTTGAACTCTATTTCTATCTAAGATTTCGGTAATTTGATAAGGACCAATAAATTTATTTTCTTTCTTATTTCGTGTTTTTGGATTTTGTTTGTAGACAGTTTGATTTATTTTAAAACGGTCATTTGAGTTTCCGTGAATATTGTGTTTAGAAACTATTATATGTTTTTGATCACTTAATTTTTGATTCACGTCTCGGTAGACGTGTTTTAATTTATCTTTATGATTTTCTGCGTACTCGGTATAAAATGAAGTTGAGTTAAAAATTTCACTTGAGTTTCTAGAATTGGTATGACCAAAAGTTAATTCAAATTCAAATTACTAATAATTAGTAGCACTGTGTATAGAATTATTGTAACCGATGATGGCATAATCCATAAGGTCTTTTTCATTAGGATACCTTTCTCTTAAAATTCTCAAATGTTCAATTATGATAGAATGGAAACGTTCGACTACAGAATTTGATTCGTGGTGCATTGTTGTGGTAAAATGAATTTTTATGTTATGAAGATTCAAAATTTCTTTGATTGTTTCATTATTGAATTCAGTACCTTTGTCCATAGTTAAATTTTGTGGAATTCCAAAAGAAGTAAAGTATTTGATTAAAACTTTGCCAATATGAATAGCTGTTTTTCCTTCTATTTAAATAGCTTGTGCAAATTTTGTAAATGAGTCTACTAATGTTAGATAGTTTTTATTATTGAATGTAAAAACGTCTATGTGAACAGTTTGAAAAGATTTTGTTGAGGTTTCCGTTATCATTAATGGTGTATATGGTTTGCTTCGTGCATATTTGGCTCTTTGACATACTTCACATGCATTGATAAATTTAGTTATACTGATGATCATATTTTTCCAATAATAATTTTTTTTTAGAGATTCTAAACATTCTTTAATTCCGCGGTGGTTATTTTTTCCGTCATGATAATTTTTTATTAAAAGTATTTGTTCTTTAGGATCAGTTATAGTATTAACTCTTTTTAAGCATCTAATTAATTTTGGAGAATTACCAGTAAAGTACTTTAAATAGACAAAACAAAAATCTTTGTATAATTGATCTTTATGAAAATACATGCAATAAACTTTTTGTGGGTCTGTGTATTCTTTCAAGAACTCGAATATTAATTGCTCGTTATCTTTTTCGGGTATTTTTAATGAAATTATTTTATGATTTTCATCGCTATCATGTTTTACTTCGGCTTTATAATATGCATTCGGGAATACTAGAATTTGATTTATTTTATTATTAATGATATCGTCACAAGATTGAATTCCGATATTTGAATTTTTGTTTATGTTAGAATGTACTGTAGACGTTGAAGGATAGTTATTGTTAATATTGGTATCTGGGAGTCTAAGTTGAATATCCGATAAAATTTTGATATTTGGTACTATGCTTTTGCTAGTTGAAGGTTGGGGTTCGTTTGTAGTATTTTCGATAGTAAATTCCCGTAAAAATTCAAGAATGTCTGCATCTACTTCGCCCGGATTATTAATTATTGATTCGTTTTCTAAAGCGTTAATTGAAATTCTTGATAAACAATCTGCATTTGTGTTATATTTTCTGGGGTGGTTGGAATAAGTGACTTTCTGAAAATTTATTTTGTTCTCAGTATTATCATTTTAATATAGACAATGACCGTCGTCTAGTAATGTATTATCTTATTGCAAGAATACATTCTGATTGTATACGTTACTATCTTCTGTCAGGTCATTAAGCTCGTCTTGTTCTACATTTTCCTCATAATTAAATGGGTTACAAATTCGTTTTCAAGTTGTTGATTTTCATTTATATTTTGATTGAGAAGGTGGTTCATGGAATATTTTCCTTTGTCAAATCTAGTATGAGCACTACTTGTGTTCATGGGTTCATGTAATCGATTGGTAAATTGTGTTCTACCTGATCTATTAAAATTTTGGTTTAAATTTTGAAATTGTTTAGGTTGGTTTTGCAAATTTTGATTAAAACTGGGGTTTTGGAATAAAAGTCTTTGATTACTTGAGGCGTTATTTTGATGTGGTGCAAATCGATTAAAGTTTGACGTATTTTGAAATTGTGGGGATTTATTAAAATTTGAATTTTGATACGGTAATGTTTTAAAGAAATTCGGATTATTTTGAAAATGTATTGGTCTATTAAAATTTAAAGTATTCTGAAAAGATGAAGGTTTATTAAAGTTTTGCGTATTTTGAAACTGTGGAAATCTATTTGAACTTTGAAAGTTTTGAATTGTTGGATTTTCATTAAGGTTAAAATTTGATCTAAAATTATTATTATTTGATTTTCCAGGTCTTTGTTCTGGTCTAGACATAACATTCGAATTTAGGGTGTTATTTTGATTAGTCGAATAAAGAAAATTTTCTTCTTCTATAAGTAAACTCATTAGCTTTTTCTAAACTGTCAGGGTTTCTTAGTCTAACATTTGTTAGAATTTGTCCCGATAATCCTCTAATGAAAGTTTTCAACGCAAGGTTATTATAATTTTTAATTTGTATAAATTTTTCTTCCGGTGACATTAATGCTGTACTTAAATTTGATGTAATTAAAGATCGTACGTGTTGACAGCGCATTCCAAAATTATATGAAGATTCATTTTTATTTGGTTTTAAATCAATTAAATCCTGAACTAAACAAACAATATTTCTTTGATCTCCAAAACTTAACTGTAATGCGGTTTTTATATCTGTTCAACTATCGAGTTTGCTACGGGAACCAATTAAGATCAAAGCTCTTCCAACTAATTTTCCTAATATTGCTCTTAATAAAAATGTATTAAGTGCGTTATCGGTGTTACTCGAGAATACCACTATAGCCAAATTAACGGAGAAGATCTTTAATATATGGCAAAATGACCAAAGGATTAAGGATAATTATGATAACAAATTGTATCCGAAGCATGCCGCAAAGAATTACAGAATTCATCACCACTAAGGGTGGCAGCACTAAATATTATTGAATTTGTTTTTTTCTTATATTCTATGCTACGAATCAATGATTTTTTTTTTTCTATAGCAAATGTTAAAGGGCGACGTTAAAACGACTTCGTCGCTCGTAAATTAACTAAAATTCAATTTTATCGTCTTGTATAGAAAATAACTATTAATGGCCCTAATTTTACTTTTGTTCTGTAAAAATTATCGAGTTCTTTATAATTAACTTAAAAAATAGAAGTGCGGCTAATTTTTTGAGTAGGCACTGTATACCATCACTATCTAAATATTTTGTACAAAAAATTTATGAAAAGTCATAATAAAATTACATGAATTTTTATCATGCTGCCAGCCAGCTATTTTTAAGAATTATTTAGCGCGTGATTGCAGCTTGCTGTCAGCAAGCCATTTTTAATAACTATTTAGCGACTCATTAGCGCGTCATTGAAGCTTGCTGTCAGCAAGCTACTATTTAGAGCTATTTAGCGCTTTATTAGCACGTCATTGCAGCTTGCTGCCAGGAAGCTATTTAGCGACTTATTAGTGCGTTATTGAAGCTTGCTATCAGCAAGCTATTTTTAAGAGCTATTTAGCGACTTATTGGCGAGTCATTAAAGCTTGCTGCCAGCAATATATTTTTCAGAGCTATTACATAGCTAATTTGCAGCTGTTTTTTGAAATCGATCACCGCTGGCAAAATAGCATTAAATAGCTCGCTGCCAGCAAGCAAATAAACAGCTATTGAAATTCGCAGCCGCTTTTTAGCAAGAAAATGCTACTTGGGGAAAGTGTGCTTAGTTCAGTATTGTATCTGCTTATATCGCTGACTTGCCTGTCACTACAAACACGGAGATAGCCACATTCGCAGATGCACTGCTATCCTAGCAAAACATGACAATGCTTAACAAGCCTCTAAAAAATTGTAAACACATCTATCCTTTTTTCAAGATTGGATATATCTAGATGGAGAATGAAGGTAAATGAGTTAAAGTCCATACATATTACATTTACTCTAAAATGGCTATATTAATGGCATACAAATACCACAGAGAGATGAAGCTAAATATCTTGGACTATACCTCGACAAAAGGCTAACGTAGAAGACGCATATTAAAAAAAAGAGAAAACAAATGGACTTAAAAGTCAAGAAAATGTATTAGCTACTTGGAAGAAAATCAATTCTCTCCATTGAAAATAAAATCTTTATATACAAGGTCATCATTAAACCAATTTGGACCTACGAATTGGAGCTATGGGGTTGTGCTAGTATGTCTAATATGAAGATAATACAAACATTTCAGTCTAAAACTCTTCGAATGATGGTTGATGCGCCATGGTACGTAACCAATCAAACCCTGCATAACGACCTAAGCACCAACTACATAATACAAGAAATTAGTAAATAAAGAGACTCTAAAAAAAAAGAAGTAGCTTGGCGAGGAACTGAAAATTTGAAACAACCAGGTTTCCACCAAACAATCTTTACCATGTGAAGCCTAGAGTTCGGTGCCGCGGCTGTGCTGTTCCTGTACACTTATACACAACCATCAAGTTGACCACTTGACGGTGTTGTGATGATGCTTGTCAGGTGCTGTGCTGATAGGCGAGTTACGACTTTAAAGGTATTTGTTTATAATAATTATTATAAAGGTGTTTATTTTCTGAGGTGAAAATATACAGTGTTTTAGGTAAATTTTTAAAAAGGGGTCGTTGTCCATTTTAAAATGGCTGTCTTAGGTTATAATGTGTTTGGATATTAGGTGATTTATTTGTTATGTATTTGAATTTAGTTAATGTGTGTTGTTATGTGATTTTACTTTTTGAAGACACCCGGTAACTAACTTTTCTTAAAAATTAGAATTTAATTACGAAACTTGGTCACATTATTAACTAATAAAGTTGTTTGTTCAAAAGAAATTACACCAGTATGATCTAATTTTCAGAAGAACTCCTTGAAAATAATAATAAATTTTATAGCTTTCTGGCGCCGATATTAAAAATATGATATTTTGGGGTTTAAGTATTGTTCATAGAAATTAGTTACAAATTTGTCATATGATTTTAAAATTTACTTATTGGTCAACTTAAACAAAGGGCATCACGTTATTAGTAATTAATGAAAAGTTTCGGCATTGTTCAATTTCTTTTAGTTAGTTGCTCGTTAGTTAACTCGCAAGTGGTTGGGTGCAAAATGTAAAAGTTGATTTGTTAAAAGTTGTTAAGTTGTGAATCTACTTAAAAATTCAAATTGTACATGTGGTGGAAGTGAATTATTTCTTTTTGGTTACGTTTCGTATCGCTTACGCTGTCAACCCAATATTAATGGGGATTTTACGACGCTTCCGCAATAAGTCACATCGTACTTTTGGGTAAAGAAAATTACGAATATCTTGTTTAAGAATTTCAAAGTTGGGTCACAATCAAGTATTACAAATAACATATCGATCATTTCAAGTTGCACCGCGACGAGGTAGAAAATATTTTGGAAAGGCGCACCATTGGACGATCTCAGGTCCCGCAGCTCCAGCATCTTTCGTATGTGAGTAAACTTTAAAATTTGGTTGTTAAGTGTGTTATCTTGTGTTAAAAATTGAATTATTTTATCTTTATCAGTGCCACTTTTGTTAGTCTACAAGTTTTTTTTTTTATTAAACGATAAACTTTGTTCCAAATAATAATTAATAAATTCAAAATTGTCAAAATTGTATGATTAGTTTAATTTTAAGCATTTTAATTCAAATTCAAAGCCGGCTTTCAGTATTTTTTTGTTTTATTTGTTAACGTTAATATCTAAATTCGATATATAAATTTTGTGTTTAGATTGTTGACTTTATTCTTATTTTTTTTAAAAAATTCATTTATTATAGCATCTTGTACCATAAAAGTGTTTTCTTTTGGTGTTTAAAAATTTTGTTTCAGGAACCAAATTGTGAGAGATCGACCACGGGTCGCCCCTTTCTAAGATTGATTTATAGATTCTGTTTCTTGACCTCATTCTATTTTATTTTTGGTTTATTAAGATCTTTCGCGGCAGGTGGCCTGCTATCCATCTGTGTGTGTCGAACCAAAATTTATCTATTTACAAAGGCAGTGGCGCCCTTAAATTCGACAATTCCCGATTGTAACCAATTTCGAAAACGTCCGCTTACGTCTTAGGAACTCACCCCTAACGCTGAGTGAGCCGGCAACCTAATTTGTGCGCGGAGGGCGTGACGACGTTTTGTCACGTAACAGTGTACAGGATGTCGGTATGTCTGATAACGTCATCAAGAAAGAGAAGTACCGTAATTAGGTCCTCTTACATTTCACTGAAATTATTATTCAAGTTCACTTGATAAGGAGTTTCTGAAAGACTGGAGGGGCCTATAAGTTTGCCACTTATGTAGAACCCGGGTTTTTTTAGCAATTGCCATCTTGCCGGACAATGAATCTTCAATATAACCTTTCGCTACTGCAATTGATTTCCAACCACCGTGACGGTTGACAGTAGTAATATCGCAACTAGTATTGGCCAATAATGTTTTCGAAGAACGTCTCATTCCATGTTCGGTGAAACTTTCTGGATCAGGGAGTCCAAGATATGAAGTTACTTTTGAAAAGGTTTTCAAAATTTTGTTAATGCCTATATGGTTGTGTAGTACATTTTCCATCTACATATCGCAAGAAAAATCTCCCATCGACAGTTTTAGGTCGCAAGTTAACGTATTTTCGACACATTTCCAAAGCATTAACTGAAAAAGCTTCGTCCATGATCGTGGAACTTCTTGAAATATTTATTTTCGTATCCGGAATGAGTACTTATAGGTAACTGTTATTTGTCATGGACATGACTGATATCTGAAAAGGTTAATTCATTACATCGACAAGAACCTGAGACTCTCATGATCGTTGCAACCTGTAAAACGTTCAAAATGAAAACCTCAATAAATAAATTGAAATATTAACATCGTGTTGCAAATGTATGTGTATTTGTAAACTTGCAAATATTCCTCATCAGGTTTCTTTTTTAAAAATTCTTCGATTTGGTTTCTCTCTAGTATCGCCTTCTTTGATTTATAATACCTTGATTCGGCTTTCAAATATGAAGTAAGTCTATAATACTTCAAAATATCGATACATTTGTGCACTTTCAACATTGATTTTAGCATTGAATAATTTATCTACCCATTAAAGACGTAGCAAACCGCTTCTTCACATTGAAGAAGTAGGATAGTAGCAACTCTTCTGTATTGCTTCTTTACCTATGTCTTTTTTTCGTCATTTGTTGAATTCCATCAATTTCTTCTCGTATAGAATTTTCCTTTTTTCTGGTAACAAACGTAATAAAGCTTCATGAGCTTCTTGCTGGATTTCAGCCGGAATGAAGGAATTATCAGCATTCTCACTCATTTTATATGTCGATTTTGCAAATGTTGTCGCTCTTGTTGACAAATAAACAAACGCATGTCATAGAAACGATTCCAAGAATTTCTAGTTCTCAGTTCAAAATCAGTATTCTCCATCAAAATAAATTTGTCAAATTTGACGTTTCTCAAAACCAGAATTTTTACTTGTGGTTTTGGCCATGGTGGTGAATAAAACGTTGAATTACATTCGGGAATTAACAAGCCTTTAATTCTCTCGAAAACATGTGACTCTCGGCTGTACCTCGAGTGCTAATTTTTTCACGTGAATTAGAGGCTTGTTAATCCCTTTATAATTATTATAATTAATAACTATTTTTATGGTTTTTTAAATATTATTTTTCTATGTACGTATGTATTCTTTACTTGACAGTTGAAATTCACTATTTTAACATTTTGTTTAGTTTGTTTATTTTAACATTACATACTACTAATTATCACAATAATCCACTTAAAAAATTCATTTTTTAAGCTTTCTTTTTATTATAAAGTAATCATTTTGATTTTCACGAAAACACACTTTTTTGTGTTTTTAAAAAGCATTAAACACAAATTTATCTGCCGTTCATGGTTTGTGTTTGAATATTATTACTGTGTTTGTATTCAATATATTTTATTGAAATAGAACAATGAAATTTGAAACAATATTATTTTATAAACACATTACTTATCACTTACCAGGATTTCAAATTACAAGTGTATAAAAATGAAATAATTAAAAGAATCAAATACAAACTATATTGTTTAATATAGTTTTTCTCCAGGTTCCTTGCGATGATGCGGTGGTTGTATCGATCGGTAAAAGTGGAATCCGCGCCGTCGCAAAAATAATAACGTAGCAACGGATTCAGTTTAGAAAGAACAAGCTTCAACATGTGATTATTGTCTTACACTCATTTTTGGCCCCAGCCATGGGGAATGGAATGAATAAGGCAAGTAAAATAATTAGTGATAGGTCGAAATTTTTTAATATTACTGGAATACCTCTATTTCGTTAGCAAGTATTTCTATGCTTTAAACTAAATATAAAACATTGAAACGATTAAATAATTATATCAGGAATACCTACAACTATAAGGAAAATATATATTCATTGATTTATTATTATTAATTAAGAAGCTTGGATTTTGTTCTTTATAAGCTTGCAAAAGATGTTGATTTATTAAAATTTTTATTATAACTTTTATTTATTATAATAATAAACAAATACTTATTGTAATTTATTGGTTCTGTAGGTTATATATGACGTTTGGTGATAATTTAGTGCTTGAAATTTACCAATTCGCTTTTTTAAAATAATAATAATAAAATAAGTAAATTTGAAATAATTTTCTTTTTTTACTAATAATCTTAAAATTATTGACTTGTATTATACATAATAATATGTCTCTCACCAAATAATTTTGATTGATGAAATTTTAATAAAAATTTAAAAGACGTTAAAATATTTTACCGTTTCGCATTGTTTGTCGGATTAAAAATATTTGAACTAAATAGCGCAAAAAAATATCAACAATATTAAAAAAGTTAATCACAATTGAAAATTTTCTTTTTAGTTATTTTTTATATATTTTCTTTTTATTGAACTCCCATAAACATTACAATCTACCCGTATGTATTCAGAAATCTATTTTGACATTTAAATTAAATTGACATTTTAATTTAACATGTAGAAAATTGGCTATCCAACAGTGGCGGCTTGTCGGGGTAGGCAGGGTAGACAAGTGCCTCACCAAACCGACAAGCCAAGTTTTTCAAAAAGTAATTTATATATTTTGTATAATGTATATATTATAAAGTTGTATACGAAAGATTATGATAGTTCATAACCACCAAGTTATGATTTAAATTAAAGTTTTAAGAAAGTCATTTATTTTTTTATAAAATTAATTTTTACATGTTATATGAAATTGAAGAATAATTTAATTCATAACTTACATAAAATTGTTCAAAAACTATTTAAATGAATGATATAGCTTGCGACACCCTGTTATCTTCATTTAAATAGTTTTTGAACAATTTTATGTAAGTTATAGCAATAATTAATTAGAACTATAATTTTTACTTATATTATTTTTTAATCAATTTTTAAATTTTTTTAAACATTTTTGTATATTTTTAGTTGATATTATATATTTTCATTATAATAATATGCCATAATATTATTAAATGACATTGAAATAGTATATTATAGGCTAAGGTTGTGAAGACTGTCATTATGGACCTAGCGCCACGATTATAATGGTCTGTAATGGTCTTCACAACCGTGGTTTATATACGATTTGTTCTACTACTAGATTTATTGCCATTTTTTTTGAAGTCTTGTTAATAAAAATTTTTTTTTTAAATATTAAATTAAATGACAACTTTGTTTTGTTGATTTGACATGTGTTGGCAAGTTTAGGTTAGCTGTCATAATTAAATTCCAGTTTTTTAAAAATATTTGAAACGAAATTATTCTATTAAAAAAGCGTTTTGAATAGTTTAATAGTATATTATCTACGCGGGAGATATGAGATGCATTACCGGCGAAAGATTTAAAAGCCAGAGGGCCGTAGGCCCGAGGGCTTTTGAATCATGAGTCCGGTAATGCATCGTTATCTCACAAGTTTGATATACTATTTTATCTACTTCCTTGTTTAAATAGCATTTAATAATAAATAATAATTAAAATAATTTACACTTGACAAATGAAAACATAAAAAGCTGTTTATCTCGAAAACGAGACAAGATATCAAAAAAATAACTCAAAAATGTCCCCCCCCCAGCCTTCACACCCCCCCGCCGAGGGTAAGTACCAGTTCTCGCTACCAGATGCATTAATTAGCGCGCCCTAACTCCAAGAAATATTGATGAAAACTCGATTGAAACAAATAAAGTTATACAAGTTATGAGAAATCTAGTGATTGAAAAATAAAACAAATGAGTAATTTGTCAAAAAAAATTGTGTAATTTCATTAACATGGTTGATACTTTTGATGTTGATGAAGCCGCGGCAAAGCTTGTAGAACAACGATTGCCGACGAAATCAAAAAAGAAATATGAAATACAGTATTTTATTTTATTTTATTCATGTTTATGTGCTTGTCGTGTAGTTATTGTAGTTAGTGCCGGTATTACATATGTCAATATATAAACGTCAGATAATATTACCTCCCTTGGGAATTTTACAAATATTAATCAATGCAGTAAGTAACCGCGATCATATCCACGCCATTTGATGGAGATAAGTACGCATTTATTTACCGGAAGTAGATAAATGCATTTAAATAGCATCTCTTGGTTATACAAAATTGTTTATTCACAATCAGTTAGTAATCGACACATCCCTGACTTTTAAAAAGTTGGGAAGCTGTTTATTATTAACTTTCACTTGACAACCAATCAGAAAGCTATTTTGTTTTACTTCCCAACCTTAGGGTGGGAAGTGATCACTTCCCGACCTGCAATGTCGCATTGTCGGTAGGCAAGAAATGGAACTAACAAAAAATGTGCGTTAATAAAATGAAATTTAATGATCTTTAATTATTTACAAACTGATTGTGAATAAAATTGTATACATACCTCGGTGTCAAGCTTCATTCCAGCCTCGCGCTTAGGATTGACTTCGGCGCTTCGTGCCTCAGTCAACTAACTTAGCGCTCGGCTGTAATGAAGCATTTTCCACCTCGGCACGTAATATACTATTTTTTAACAACATTTGTTTTATAAACATTCGCCTAACTATAGAAAAATATCAATATGTTCATTATTAACTAGTAGTGTATAATGAAAAAATTATACACCAGTAGTGTGAAAAACGTCACTTTAGGTGCGACTTGGCTAGGTTATAATGATAGTTTATATTACTAGTAGTGGAAAAACATATATACTTTTTAAAAATAATATAAATTCTAGTAAATTTAAAGTAAAGCGAGTCTAGTTTTGTGATTTCACGGTCATCATAAACAGTTCGTTCGTGAATAAGCGCACTGCCATTATTAGACATTGATTTTAACTTTTTAACTGCCCTAAGATTTATCAATACCTACCGTGCTTGATCCAGTGCGTGTTTGTACAAATTTATACCTAAGTTTACTTAATAGTTCAAGGCGCTTGGATTTATGCGCACTGCCATGAAAGACATTGTAAATATAAATTCTACCTACCCTCGCAGGAAGATAGTATTTTCTTCACACTCTGAAAAAATCAAGATTTTCAAAAGAATAGTGAAGAGGCCCACGATGTTAAAGCTAACCGATTTTGTACGGTGAGCGAGAGCATTAATTGAATAACAATTTCTGCAGTACGGCTTCCCCGGAAAGAAACACAGATTAAAACAAAGCGTATTTATTAACTCCAAATACAAGAGATCAAAAAGTATAAAATATGGTGGTCAATCGTTTACAATTATCGGCGTAGTTGACAAAAAGGTTATGTAAAAAAATCACCCTCAAACGAATGTTCGGGCGCACTGACAAACCATTGACGAAAAACTATCATGACACTCAAAAAAATATTATAGTGTCTAATGAAAAATCAAAGCTGCTTGCAAAAATGACCCGTTGGGACGTATATAAAGCCAGCATCCCTACTTTCTCAAAATTAAAATTAAAATAGTTAATAATTTTGTGCAACTTATGTGCAAATGATGTGTTCTTTTAAAAAATTGTGTGTTCTTATTGTTTAAGAATTATAATCATTTTATTGGTGGGGTCACCAATATAAACTTTATTTATATAAGCTTTATATAAACTCAGCACCACCACCTTTGTAATTCGGCAACCCTTGAAGCTACACAAGAAAGATCTATATCAAAATTTTGTGCAAAGTATGTGCAAATTATGTGTTTTTTTTTTTAAATTTTGTGCTCTTATTATTATTTTGCCGGCAGATAAATTTCAAATGTTCGCGCATTACATTCTGCGCAAAAATTAAAATAAAAGAAATTTAAAACGACAAAACATAAAAATTTTATTTGGAATATATTATTACAAGTTTATATTATTACCAGTTTTGGAAATTGTTGTGCTTATAAATCTGGGCAGCCTTGTTTTTCACATGGACGACGTTTTGTGAGCCATATTTTATTTTCAACTTTTATATTGAATTCTTCATCGAAAATAGCATCTTCACTTATTTGAATAACTGAAAAATTAATCATTCGTGTCTTGCATCCTGAATCACATATCGACGACGTCTCTTGGAAACTTGGAAAGTTTTTAAATAGAAGTTTGAATAAGTATTCAACTGTTGTTTCCCAATTAATTAATTGTACATTATTATTATTTTGTACTTGGGGAAAGTGTCGCATCAAAATCTGAGCTCTTAAGCGATACGACTTTTTATTAATTCCATGTTCGTACACACTTAATATTATGTTAAATAAAGAGTTATAAATCTAAAGTCAGAAGTTTGGAAGGTACAGTAGTGTCAGATTTGGATGCCAACAAATTATTAAAATTGACCACAGGACGACAGATCGTTCTGACAATCAAGATCACATATAATGAGGGACGGTGTCCTGGGAGATTGGAAGCCTCCCATTCCAATATTTTAGAAAGTATATTTTTGGTATGAAATTATAATGGGACCAACTTGGAACTATACTTGATTCAACGCCAAAAGAATTTTTAAAATCGGTTCATAAATGACGGAGTTGTGAGGTAACAAATATTAAAAAAAAAATACAACCGAATTGATAACCTTCTCCTTTTTTGAAGTGTTAAAAAACACATAATTTGCACAAAATTTTGATATGGATATTTCTTGTGTAGCATTAAGGGTTGCCGAGTTACAAAGATGGTGGTGCTGAGTTTATATAAAGCTAGCATCCCCACCAATAAAATGATTATAATACTTAAACAATAAAAGCACAAAATTTTTTAAAAAAACACATAATTTGCACAAAATTATTAACTATTTTAATTTTAATTTTGAGAAAGTGGGGATGCTGGCTTTATACACGTTCCGTTGGGTTAGAAAAGAAAAAAATACTTACCCGGGTAATTACAAAATTTATCTAAGGTAAGTGCATATAATATGGCCATGCTAAGCTTTGGGAATATCTGATTTTAATAAAAAAAAAAAAATAATAACATGTTTTAACAGATATGTTTACTACATACAAAAAAAATATTAACCCAATTACACTTAGATTTCACCTGTAATTACCGTTTTTATGAAAAAGTAGCAAAGGCCATATTGCCGACAGGGGGTAGGTAATATAGCCAATTGTTCTAAGGTGGACAAATACTGTAAATATTAAATCAAAACTAAATTTTCTTTGCAAAAACGATTTATTATGCGTAATATAAACACGGGAGAAAAAAATACTTACAAGAAGAGGGTCTCTACTGTGGGTCACGGATTTTAAAACCCTTTTGGGATAAAAAAAGTGTCGTATTAACAAACTATAGGCCAAGCGGCAGCGCGCAACTCTCAAAAATAATAAAGTTGAAAATTAAAATTTAAAAAAAATTTATTCATCTATACTTGCTCGGTTGCATTAATTTGTAAGTAACCGTGATAGTTCCGAAGTAAGCTGCGCGATCAGCAACCGGTCGGTCCAGGTTCAATTCCACTTATAGTTTTTCTTTTTAATTTAAAAAAAATTTCTTTTTAAATTTTTTTTTAAATTTTTTTTTAATTTTTTTTTTAAATTGTTTTTTGCTATCCGTTAACGTCGCATGATAATCTATCAACAATTTTGTCAATTTACCTACAAAATGTTTAAATTATAACGCTATTATTTTTTATCTTTAAAAATAATTATGCAGTTATAAAATGCTTACCACGAAGTCTGCATTCATACAGGAAAAGTATACAGTGGTGTTAAAAATTCTTTTTGAAACAAAATTACGAAGATAGAAATTAGTGTCTAATGAAAAATAATAGCCTTATAATTCAAACATTTTGTAAGTAAATTGACAAAATCGTTGATAGATTAAGATGCGACATTAACGGGTAGCAAAAAAATTTAAAAAGAAATTTTAAATTAAATTTAAAAAAAGTTTTTTTTAAAAATTTAAAAAAAGTTTTTTTTTAAAATTTAAAAAAACTTTTGTAGGAATTAAACCTGGCCCATCCGGTTGATAGTCGCGCAGTTTAACTCAGAACTATCGCGGTTACTTGCGAATTACTGTAACTAAGCAAGTATACGAATAGAATTTTTTTAAATTTTAATTTTCAACTTTGTTATTTTTGAGAGTTGCGAGCTGCCACTTGGCCTAGAGTTTGTTAATACGAAGTATGTTTTTACCCCAAAAGGGTTTTAAAATCCGTGACCCACAGTAAAGACCCTCTTCGTTAGTTACATTTAACAATCAGAACACACAAATAGTTTTTCGTGCTTTAGGCTCTTCTGTTTCGTATTTCTACATTCCTTTTCAGAAAACCACTTAGCCAATATCTTCTTGCCAACTCCTTTGCATTTGAAAAACGATTAGCAACGTTATTTTTTTTACAATAATCGTAAACAGATGTTCTTATACATCTTTTTGTAATTTTTGGTGATGTAGCCAACCATTGGCTATATTACCAACATCACGCCGTTGAAAACATGTCCTGGGTTTTTGTTCTAACCTATTCAAAAAATGCTATCAAACTATAATATATATTGTTGTGTCCGCACTAAGTGATGAAAATGGGTTGCGAACTTAGCAATAAGATAACGGTATTTGCAACTAGAGGAACCACAAAGCAAAACTCTATTTTAACATTTTATTACTAGTGTGTGTTTTATTTTTATATATTCTTAATTTTGATTTCAGTGTTTGTTTAATATTTTATGTTTGTCTAGTTAGTAAGTTTTTTTTTGTTTCGAATTGGATTTTTATTTTATGTTTGTATTATGACTCACGTAAATGCCGACAACAGCAATATTTTAAATAATAAAAATCTAGATGTAAAAAAAAAGAAGACAGTTTAAAATGGATATCCAAGGCGATAGAAGAATTAATCAAAAAAAAGGTTAGTCACATAAAGATTTGAAAGCAGTCGGTCGACGAAAGTTTGAAGGCAGTTAGTCAGAAAAAGATTTGTAAAGCGGTCGGTCGACGAAGGTTTGAACGCAGTTAGTCAGAAAAAGATTTGTAAAGCGGTCGGTCGACGAAGATTTAAAGACAGTTAGCCAGAAAAAGATTTGTAAAGCGGTCGGTCGACGAAAGTTTTGAAGGCAGTTAGTCAGAAAAAGATTTGTAAAGCGGTCGGTCGACGAAAGTTTTAAAGGCAGTTTAGTCAGATATTTAGCAGAGCGGTCGGTGAAGAATAAATTCAAGAAGGAAGATAACAGTGTTTTTGTCTATAGAAAAGCTGGGGTCGGCTATTTGCGTGAGTTTTTGCTATTGTTAAAATTTTGTTCCTATTTTTTTTATATTTTAACTTTGCAAATAAAAATTATAAAACCGTTATTTTATTGTTTACTTGTAACAATCTTTCACATTCGAGAACCTACATTATCCCATTGACGAGATAAGAGGCGCGCATAAAGTCGCAGCATAAATAATTGGCTCCCAACGTCGAGGCTCGAATAAAAATAGTTACATGCAAAGCAATAAAAAAAAACAAAAAATTTTAAAGGTCTAAAATACAAATATCAATCACAAAATTTAATATAATTTAAATAACTATGAATACAAGAAGTAAAAATTTAGATTTAACAACAGAGGATAAGGTAGTAGGAGAAAGGGGGGATGTTGAATTAGAGCAAATGGAAATAATCGCGCCGGATAAAAACGAAAGGGACGACAAAACAATCATGGAATTCTTGAAAAGTATGAATGATAAAATGGATGAAAACACGAAAGGTATAAAAGAAGAAATGAATGCCAGATTTGATAACAACTCCAAAGATATTAATGCTAGATTTGATGACAACAAGAAAGAATTAAACAATAGAATAGATAGTATAAATGAAAGATTTGACGGGATGGATCAAATGATCAAAGAGGAAATGAGTGAAAGATTTAATGAAATTCAAAAAAAAGTAGAAGAGATAGATGAAGAGATAAAATCTAGCATGGTCTTGATAAATGCAAATACAGAAAAAATAAAAGTCCATATTGATTTAACCACAAAGGAAAGGGCAAATCTAGAATCAAGAATGGAAAAGACACACGAGAAGATAAACAAAATTCAAACGAAGTTGTCAGAAAATAAAAAAGATGAAAACAATAAAGCAATGAGAGATCTAGTGGAAATACTAAGGACTAATGCGGGGCACGAAGAAAACGTGGATAGATACACAAAATTCTATGGGGACAATCGAATAAATCCAAAAATTTTTATAAAACATTTGCAAAATTGTATAGGTAAAATTAAAGATGAGAATAGGTTAAAAAATATTATTCGGGCAACCATGAAGGGGGAAACTGAAATTTGGTACAGCATGATAGAGGAAAAGGTAAAAAACTTTGAAAGCTTCAAGGTTATGTTTCTAAAAAAATATTGGGGGGATTTTGAACAAAATAGAGTTAAGGAAGAAGTAAATGGGGGTAAATATAAAGGCTACGAGAAATCAAGGGAGAACTATGCAATAAAGGTAATAAATCAAGCCCAACAAGTGGAACCACCATATGAAGAGATGTTACTCGTAAAGGAAATAGGGGGAAATTTTGAAAAGGAGTTGAAGTCAAGAATAGGTATTGAAAACATCGAAACCATTGAAGAGTTTTTGAGATTGCTTAAAAGATTTGATGAAAATGTAGAGTTTAAAACCGAAGACAACCATCAAATGTACCGGCAGCCTTGGAGGAAATTCGGTGAAAATCAAGATCCGCGAAACGGCAATTATGAACGCCCAGTTTACCAGAATTACAACCGTTGAAATTTTAATCATAACAACGACAACCGAGGTCATGATAGAGGTGGATACAGAGGAAATTTTAACAGAGGAAATCCGAATCGAGAAGCAGAAGACCGAAATATAAATTCAATTGAAGTGGCAGTTGAGCCAGAAATAAAGAGGAATACAACACATGCTATGGTACATTCGACAGCGGGGTCGAATTTTCCGTAGACGGCAAGCTGCGAACAGTGTGCAGCACCTATGTACACCCAAGGGAGTATATGGGCGAATATTTGCATGACTCTTCCGATGCAGAGGAAACGGTATGCTTGCCGATGATAAAAATAAATATAAATGGGGTAGATTTAAAAGTATTAATAGATACGGGGGCGGAAGTTTCTTTATTAAATGAAAACATAATTTTAGAAAACAAAAATATTTTTAAATCAAAATTAATACCAATACGTCATCTAAATTTAATTACGGCAAATAGCCGGAAAATAACTACAGTCAATCAAATGTTAATCGGAGAAATCAAGATAGGAGACATCACAAGAACAGAGGGGATAATAATTATAAAAAATTTGAGATTAGAAGGTTTATTGGGAATAGATTTATTACACCGTTTTAAAATTAAAATCGACATAGATCTAAAGCAAATAGAAATAAACGGAAAACAAATTGAGTGGAAAAATTTAGACCAAGTCACTTTTAGGCCCAAGTTGGAAATTAATAACCAAATCAATTTTAGACAAAATTTAGAAAAAATAAATAAATTTAAGGAAACGTCAAATTTAATAAAAAATGTAGCAGGCAGATCAAAACAAACAAATGTAAAAATAAATTCAATAACACACGTCAATAAAATAGTTGTTTGCGAAAAACGATATTTAAACCAAATAAATCAGTTATTATTGAAACATGATAAATTATTTAATGAAGAAGAAAGAATAGCAGTTGGATATGAGCACAAATTAGAGATTACTGACGAGAAATCATTTTCGTGTAAAACATATCTAATCCCACAACACTATAAAAAAGAAGTTTGGGCTCAAATAAATATTATGATAAGTAAAAGCATAATAGAAAGGTCAAGTACTTTTTTTATTAATCCTTTAGTAGTGGTCAAAAAGAAGGATGAATCGATTCGCTTATGTTTATACGGTAGAAGGATAAATAAAATAATACTCTCGAGGTTCGAAAAACCTGAGAACATAGATAGTTTATTTGGAAAAATAGGAAATAACATTTTAAGCAAATTGGATCTAAAAAACTCTTTTTGGTTAATTCCTTTGGAGGAAGATTCAAGGAAGTATACGGGGTTTAGCTTAGATGGGGTAACTTTTTGTTTTAGAGTCGTACCGTTTGGTCTAAATACATCATCATCTGCATTGGTGAGGGTTATGCAAATAATTCTGCAAAAACACGAAAATTACGTAGTCCACTATATTGATGATATGTTAATTTTTTCAAAAAATGCAGAGGAACATTTAATGCACATCGAAGAAGTTTTAAAAACCCTGGAGGAAACGGGATTAAAACTAAATTTGGAAAAATGTCAATTTATACAGCAACAAGTAAAATTTTTGGGATTCAAAGTTGATAAGAAGGGAATTACAGTTGATAAAGAAAGAATGAATCGTAATATTCGAAAGAAACTATCATTCAATATAGGAGACACGGTAGTTATAAAAAGTCTGCGAACCGCGAATCGAGCACTTAAGGCTGTTCTTTTAGTGCCTTTTTATAAGTTCTAAACGGCTGGACCAATTGACTTGAAATTTTGACAGAATGTGTAGTAGATTATTACAAACCTTTACAAATATCCTTTTTTGAATAAGTTTTTTGGTTTTTCCAAAAAAGCCAAAAAAAACCATTAAATTTGAGTTCTTCCGATATTTTGTAAATCTCGATTTTTAGAAACTGTTGGCTCAGACAGAATTTTGATATCTTAATTGGTTTAAAAGTTTTTAGGGCCTAAAGTTCAAATTGCTTTACGTAATTATAATTGACGTGTAGGAAAAGTATATAAATTGAGAAAGAATGTCTTGCATCTTTTACAATTCTTATCGAAGATAGTAAGTCAGTCTTGCGATTATAAAGCATAGTATAATGTTACATACTACATAAAAAAATTATGTTAATTTTCTTTTAGGATTTTATATTACATAAGCTAATCACAAATAGGTACGCACTTTATAACTGTATCTATGAACACAAATTTTTTTTCTTTCTAGAAATAACTTTTGGAAGAAATTCATCATGTGGATTTCTTTTTTCAGTGTTCTATTGGCGCTATGTTTTTATCTCAATTTGTATAATTTGTAGTTAATTTATTAATATACTAATTTATTGTTTTAATATTATCTCAAAATTTTATAAATATATTTGCATTTTTATTATAATAAATAAAAAGTTGTTATTTCTATTGCTTTATTGTTGTGCCCTATTTTGTCTATAATTCCCAAGAATCTTGGAACACTAATCATGATGAAATACAAAAACAATTATAAATAATAATTTATTTTTTTGAGTAAGCGTCCAGTAAATGTTATATTTTATCAACAAATTTTACCAAATATAAGGTACATGTCGCTGCCTGGCAAGAATAACGACAAAACTAAAAAAAGCACTTTTTTTAATAGAGCGTTTTTAAACTACTGATAAGTAGTAACTTTGCATTACATGCATAATGGCACTGCCGCTATAATAACAGCAGGTTATTAAAATTTTGCATTGTGACGTTATACATGATAAGATATAGCCAAATTCTGTCGATTTTAATACTTAACTCAATTTTGCCAAATTTTGATTTGTGTCGTTATTCTTTCGAGGTAGCGATGTGTACGTGTTTGCATTAGGTAGGAACGACGGTCAAGTCATCGTAAGATTTAATGAAATTGTTGAAAAATATAATTTTAAAAACATTACGAATATTATTTTATAATTAGTGCACACAATTATAAAATTGTATTGCACTTCGGTAAAACTGCAACATCAGTTTATAGTAAGAATATCTGTTTACGTGCGTGGGTAGGCGATCCTTGATTTGTATTAATTTTTCTACACACGTTTACACTTTAAAAGCATTACAAAGTTTCTACACGTCAAGTTTGCTGTCTTTGCACAACACGGAATTTCCTTTTTTACGTTGGGATGGATAGGCTCAGAGAACAGCCTTAATATTTGTGCCAAACTATCCTTACCATTCGAGGGTCCTTTTTACGTAAATAAAAAAATAAATGAAAATGTTTATGAACTAAAATATGAGGGGATATTCGGGGAAGGTTTCACATAAACCTTATATATCCATTTAAGAGGCAAACGTCAGAAGAAGAAGAGGAAGGAGACAAGTGAAGAGGAACAGTAGAAGAGAAAGAGTGGTAAATTTATGGAAAAGGGAGTACGAATGATGGTAAAAAGTTTTTTTTTATATTTTTTTTTATATAAATTTTGATATTCAAGTTTAGAAATTTAAAATTGAATTAAGGCAATGCTTGTTAACTTTTTGACATTCAAAACAAAGTTCATTAAAGATCAAAATTGAGAAACGTTTTATTAAAAAAAAATCCCGTGAAGGTTTTATATTTCAATTCGATTTTGATATTTGTTTTAATAAAACGGAGGGGAAATGTTGTGTCCGCACTAAGTGATGAAAATGGGTTGCGAACTTAGCAATAAGATAACGGTATTTGCAACTAGAGGAACCACAAAGCAAAACTCTATTTTAACATTTTATTACTAGTGTGTGTTTTATTTTTATATATTCTTAATTTTGATTTCAGTGTTTGTTTAATATTTTATGTTTGTCTAGTTAGTAAGTTTTTTTTTGTTTCGAATTGGATTTTTATTTTATGTTTGTATTATGACTCACGTAAATGCCGACAACAGCAATATTTTAAATAATAAAAATCTAGATGTAAAAAAAAAGAAGACAGTTTAAAATGGATATCCAAGGCGATAGAAGAATTAATCAAAAAAAAGGTTAGTCACATAAAGATTTGAAAGCAGTCGGTCGACGAAAGTTTGAAGGCAGTTAGTCAGAAAAAGATTTGTAAAGCGGTCGGTCGACGAAGGTTTGAACGCAGTTAGTCAGAAAAAGATTTGTAAAGCGGTCGGTCGACGAAGATTTAAAGACAGTTAGCCAGAAAAAGATTTGTAAAGCGGTCGGTCGACGAAAGTTTTGAAGGCAGTTAGTCAGAAAAAGATTTGTAAAGCGGTCGGTCGACGAAAGTTTTGAAGGCAGTTTAGTCAGATATTTAGCAGAGCGGTCGGTGAAGAATAAATTCAAGAAGGAAGATAACAGTGTTTTTGTCTATAGAAAAGCTGGGGTCGGCTATTTGCGTGAGTTTTTGCTATTGTTAAAATTTTGTTCCTATTTTTTTTATATTTTAACTTTGCAAATAAAAATTATAAAACCGTTATTTTATTGTTTACTTGTAACAATCTTTCACATTCGAGAGCCTACGTTATTCCATTAACGAGATAAGAGGCGCGCATAAGGTCGCAGCAATATGTTCCCTACATCCTACCTTATTTGACTATTATATTATTTAATTAATTAGCACAACAACAAATAAGTGACAACAATTAATTAACCACAGTAAAATTAGATCGAGAACTTGAAAAACAAACAACACGTTTTCACACGAAGTCATTCAACAAATTGTCGGTGCTTGAGGTACAAATCGTAATTATTTAATATATTTGTTCAATTGATGATATTAGTAGCAATATCTGCGCTTTAATTTGTAGAAAAAGAACAGGTGGCTTTATTACCAACTTGGCCATATTATATGCACCTACCTTATACAAAATTTTCCACCTAACGGAAACCAACAGCTTATGAAAGTAATGCAAGTAATCACAATCGTTGTCCAGCTCTAAATAGATTAAAAAAAATATGTTAAATTTGTACCAAACGGAGTCGCATAGTACATGTGTTAAAAATAGAGTTTTAAATTAATTTTTCTCAAAAAATTGCACAGGACCTCCTCCAGGTTGGGTGGTACGGAGTATCCCACAAATCCCCCGGTTTGACAAGCGTGCCTCACCAAGTACATTCTTCACGAGCCGCAACTGGTAAAAGAATACAGTTAAAGTGACTGCGACGTATTTTTTTTTCTGTCATATGACAAAGATAACGAAATGTTATACGTTAAATCTCACTGCTTTTAGAGATTAGTCATACGCAAGTTAAAATAAATTCGACTATACGTAAAGTTTCGATCGAAAATGGTAAAGCAGCGCACTAGCGGCACTTAACGAGTAGAGTTGAGTAGGGTGACAAAGCATGATACAATAAATTTAATTTTGTGTTTATTTATGTAAACAAAATGAACGAAGACAATAAAGAGAAGTTGGTTAAAAGAATTATTATTATTATTATTAATAGCATTACATTGTTAAGTACAATTTAGCTGTCCGTAGGACTTACAAAATCCATTTGTTGAGGTGGATTAATCCTCATAATTACATTTGATTAAAGGTCCTTGTGTGTTTTAGCATCTCTTATAACTTTTTTCCAAGCTGTGCGATCCATCAGTTTTTGTCTCCATTTTCTTTCCCCCATGTTCTTGGGGTTCTTCATAACTCCGTCGCACCATCTTATTTTTGGTCTTCCTCTGGGTCGTTCTTCAATGGGTTTCCATGACATTATCGATCTCGTTATTTCCTCGTTATTGGCTGCTCTTATTACGTGTGCCCACCATCTTATTCTCCGAGCTTTGATGTACATACTTTACAATGTCTTCCCATCATTCCATTTTTCTAGAATTTCCGCGTTTGTCTTAATTCGGTATTCACCATTGTCTCGTTTAAATCCTAATATTGTTCTTAAAATATTTCTTTCAAATATTCGAAATTCATCTTTATCTCTTTTTGTTATACAGATAACCTCAGCTGCGTATGTAAATACAGTGTCGTCAATTATTAAATCAAATCTAGGATCATTTTTTTCCCTTGTACATTTCATGTATTTTGTTTTTTCTTGACTTATACTTAGACCCATTCCGATTGCCTCTCTTTTTATTTTTCTTAGTATATTTATTAGTCTTTCTTGCGTTCTCGATACTATGACGACATCATCCGCATAAGCTATCAATTGACTTTCCTTATTTATAATTGTTCCTATACAGCCAGTGTTTTGAATTATTTTTTCCAGTGCGATGTTAAACAAAGTCGCTGACAAGGCGTCTTCCTGTCTCACTCCACTCGTCACCTCAAAGCTGTCTGTTTCTCCTTCAGGCGTTCTTACCTTAGCTCTTGATTTTTCTAAGGTCATCGAGATCATCCTTATCAATTTGGTTGGTATGTTAAATTCCTTCATGGCGTTTATCATCTGGCATCTGTTTACTTTGTCGAACGCTTGTTTAAAATCTACAAACAGCATATGCACCGTAATGGTATTTTCGTAGAAAACTTCCACCCACTACTTATACTTGCTTAGATAACCCTGGTGTGCGGAAGCAGTTGAGAATTTTCGAGAAAGTCGAAGGGTTCTATCGTTTTCAAAAATTAAAAATAAAATTCTTCCAATCCGAAAAGATAATAAATTCTTTAAAATAATTAACAATCCAATTCACTGCAATATAAAATTTTAATTTTTCTAGGGAACAAAGTTTGATTTTCCTTATCCAAATTGCCCGCTTATCAATAGCACCATTCGTTCCTACGAATGCAATAATTTTACAACTTTTCAATTTAAAACAATTCAAGTCCAATTCATAACTTGCAATTATTCCTTTTCTAAATCAGCAAAACCAATTAATCCACTACCGCTCGGTAGCAAACAATCAAAATAATCCAAATTAACTTCAAGTGTCAAAAATAATACTTCCAAAATAGCGCAATAATGCATTCGCATCAAATCACTTTATTTAAACCAAATCAAAATACTACTCACAATTTCAAAACAACAAAATCTCATATCAAAAATCAAATTCAGCGGGCATACAAAATTTCGCACCCGCTGTCGGCCATAGTTGGCCAAAAAAGCCCTTATCTCTATCTTTTCTCCCCACTCTACACTTTTACAATTTAAACATTCAAAAATAAAATTAACAAAGTTTTACAATTTAGCACAGGGTGGGTCGAAATATTTTGTTTCACGACAGCATATCTATTCCATGTTCATAGGTTTTCTTTTGGATTTGTTTTATTATGTGTAGTGGATCGACTGTTGACTTTCCTCTTTTAAATCCAAATTGATAATTTCCAACTATTTGTTTAGTGTATTCGGTAAGACGATTGTGTACAATTGTTGATAAGATCTTGTAAGCAGTATTCAGAAGTGTTATGCATCGATAGTTGTTACATTTTTCTGCGCTTCCTTTTTTTTATTGTCACAATTACTCCTTCTTTCCATTTATCTGGCATGCTTTCTTGTATCCATATCTGCTTTATTAGTTTGCATATTGCGATTTGTATCTTCTCTCCCCCGTTTTTAATCATTTCCGCTACTACTTCGTCTGTGCCAGGAGTTTTTCGGTTTTTCAACCTTTTAATTGCTTCCATGATTTCTTCATTTGTTGGTTCGTCAATTTCGTCTTCAATCTTTATATCTTCTGTTTGATTTTGTTCTATTTCTTCGCTTTGTGGTGTATTCAAAAGATTTCGAAAGTGATTCTTCCAGATTTTCTTAATTTTTTCTGATCTATTTTCGAGTATTCCGTCCTCATTCTTCATACCTCTGTTTTTTATTGTATAGGTTTATTTCGTTTTTTTAATTTTTTTATAAAAATTCCTTACATTATTATTCACGGTACCATTCTATTTCTCTCATTTTCTCGTCAATCCATGCATTCTTTTTTTGTTTGTACAGTTTACAGGCTTCCACTCTCTTTTTTTTTGTAATCTTCCAGGTGTTCCTGTTCGTTAGTTCTTAACCATTTAATCCTTGCCTCCTTTTTCGATTTATTTATTTCTTCGCATTCGTCGTTGAACCACGCTTTCCATTTTTCCTCTTTTCATAGCCTAAAACTTGTGTAGCTCTTGTTTTAATACTATCTGCAATATTGTCCCATATTGTGTCTATGTTATTGCTTTCTCCTTTATTTTCTATTTCCTTAGTGACCCTGTTCATGTGTTCTGTTTTATTTACTTCATTGGTAAGTTTATCTATAGCTAACAGTTTCCTTGCTTGGTATTTTATGTTGTCACCATTGTTTTCTGTTTTACCTCTGCGACTACCAGCAGGTGGTCCGTATCAACATTGGCGCCTCTATAAGTTCGCACGTCTCTTATTGATGTGGCTCTCCTTCTTGTCACCAGAACATGATCGATTTGGTTTCCCTCATCGCTATTGCACCCAGACCACATCCATGTAATTTTGTGTAATTTTTTATGTTCAAATTTGGTGCTACTAATAACCATGTTAAGCGAGGCTGCATAGTCTGTTTCCGTTGTCGTTGGTTTTAAGGTGAATTGAATGCTTTCTAGCCACATCTTCTGTATATTTCTTTCTTCCTATCTGTGCATTGAAATTGCCCATTACAATCGTAGTATCATGTCTTGGTATCATCTCATACAGTAGCTTTAATTCGCAATAGAACCTTTTCCTTCTCTTCCTCCGTACCCTCTTGAGTTGGCCCGTAGGCATTTATTATTGACAAATTATTTGGTTTCATTCTTATTCTTAAATATGATAATCTTCCATCCATCGGTTTAAATTGGAATATTTAATTTATATACCTCCTCGTAACTATAAAACCCGTGCCGTTACTTCCCTGTCTGTCTTCTTCCGAATACAGAAATACAAAGCCTTCACCTCTTATTTCTCCTTCTTTCTTCCATCTGGTTTTTTGTATTGCCGCCAACTTTATCTTATACCTTGCTATCTCGTTTACAACTTCTTTCAGTATTGCAGGTCTTAATAAGGTTTTCACGTTCCACGTTGCCACTCTAATTGTTTCATTTTTTTTACCATGTCTTTTCTTTTCTATCTTGATTTTCTGTTTATTCGTCCATTCCATCTCGAGTATTTCAGTTCTATGTCGCTTCCGTGTAGCTTCCCCAGCCTTCCTATCCGGAGCATCTGTCTGGGAAGATGCAGATCCTCCTCTTTCCAACTGCATCAGTTTTTTCTGGTTGTCCTTGATCATTTTTGATTTTAAGGACATTATCCTTCTTATCCCATATATATAATTTATTCTGCTTGATAATTTTTTGATACCCTACTCTTACTCTTTTTCTTTTTCCCATTTCGATTTTAGCCAAAAACCATATTTGATTTTGTATCTTCTTTTCTTTGTTGGTCAAGTCGTTTTCAATGTAAGTGCTAGTACCTTTAAGCTTACTCTTGTTATCCATTATTAGTCTCTTCTGTGTATGGTTTTTTAATTTTGCTACAATTACTTGTTTTTCAGAAATTCTTCCTACCTTAAACGCATCTACTACTTCGATGTGCACCTGCATCTTATTTTTCAAGAATTCCTCAACTTTTCCGGGTGTAACAATTCTATCTATTGTTAGGTTTTTTATAATTATGTTTTCACGCTTTTTTCTTTTTCATATTTTTCCAGTTATTTCTCCAGAAGGGTTATTTTTCACATCTTGTTCACCTGTCTTAGTTAGCAAATTCCCAATCACCTGCTCCATTTCATGAACCTTAGCATTCCAGTTTGTTTCTATCGTATTCAGTTTTTCTTTTATTTCCATATTCACCTTATTACCATCAGTTACCATTTTTGTTAGTTCTGCCATCATCTTCTTAAGTTCATCCATGGTTTCTCCTGTGTTTACTTCCTTACCTGATTTTTTTGGCGATTTTTGTGTTTTCCTTCATTTTCGGAATGCCTTTTCTTTCTCTGCATTTGTGTTTATTGTTTCTCTTCCTCTTTTTAGGTATTTTTTTATCGATGTTATACTGTTTACTCTTTCTCTGTTAGGTCTGATATTACTCATTAGTTTAATGCTCGGTTGCACTTAGGCAACTAAAGTTGTTCCTGATAAATAATGGTTTTATTCGATTTTTTATTTTTATTTTTTATTATTGTGTTTCTGTCGTCAGCGTCAGTGCGAGAGTTCAGGTCAACTCTTCAAAAGCACTCACACCACTAACGGCCTACAGCTAAAGAATAAAATTTTCTAACAACCTAACCTCAAATCCTCGCGTTTTTGTTATATTTGCTTCTTCACTTCTGTGATTGCGTTTCCTCAACGCTTTTCCGTTCTTTTTACTTTTCACTTCTTGCACCTCTTCTTGTTTTCAAATTTATCTTTCTATTTTCTCTAGTATTCAAAAAATATCCAGCTTGAAATTTGTATGCAACATGCAGGACAATTTGCAATCAATTGGACACCATGCAATCAATTTTTTGAGTTATCATAGACATATTAAATAGTTCTGGTATATTGAAAAATACTCCGAAAAAATGAGGGGGTCGTATCATTCACCCAATGTCTACAGATGTCGTTTAAGTGATAAACAAAATAAGTGATTGAATGTTTTCTAGAAGACTCATAGAGGTTAAAATGTTGTCAAAAAGGTGTAAATATGATGCTGATGCATTTTGTTATAAATGTAGTTTATTTATTAAAGTGCGAAATAAAAAATTTTATTTAAACACATGTGAAAAGGTTTGTGAAGCTTATAAAGCCCATTTTAACTGCCCTGTTCGAAATCTAGATAAGTTCTGGGCTCCACATGTTGCTTGTAGTAATTGCAAAAGTTGAAAATGTCGGTCGTCAGCTATAGCGGTTAATTCAGCTAATGCTGAATGTCTGGTTCGACTCCGGGCTCAGTAAAAACTTTATTTTGACCGTATTCCCTCGAAAGCAATGACAAACCACCGAGGTGTAATCTGCCTGGTACACCCTTTCTGGAGATGAAGTGTATGCACTTCCCGCGGTTCGGAGCCTGCTGTAAGCACTAGGTTCCCTATGTGCGTGATAATACATCAAACGCACAACACAAACATAGGAGAGAGGTTGCCAATGTCCGGGGAACCGGATATGGCACATGAAAAAGTTAAAAACATGTTAAAAAATTTTAAAACTATGGGTTGCAGAATATCTCTCAAAGTACATATATGCTGCATGCTCATTTAGATAAATTTTAAAACAATATGGAAGCATACTCAGAAGAACAAGGAGAACATTTTCATCAAGATATTATAAACTTTGAACAACGTTATCAGGGCCAATACAACGAAAGTATGATAGCGAACTACATTTGGGGTTTAGTGAGAGAAAGTATACTTATGAACATGAAAGAAAGAGTAATAGGGTTCAGTGTTAAATTCAATGTTATCTTAATCCAAAATTAAGTTCAATGTTAAATATAAAAGCAAACTTTTTCAGGACATATATATTTTTTTCGTCTAACTATCAATAGATTTATCAAAATTTCTTATCTTCTTATCAAAATCAAAAATCGTGTTGACCTGTGTTATCAAAGAGATACCATTGATGAATCTTGTACATACCCTGCTGTCCTGGAGAACAGTGCAAACATGTTGTCGCTCGGGGATGGACAAGCTTTTATAAATATCCGCATGCGTCGCTACTGGCGCAAAAATATATATAAATATTTAAAATTTAGCAAAGTTACACACTTCACGTGATTGTGCTAAAATCCAATAGATGTCACCTAATCTGTTACTACATAATTCAAGTGTATCGCCAAACTGATAGAATGTGGAATTTCCCTTCAGGCAAAGAGTATGTAGTGTATAGAGGAACAGCGCTCTTATGGGTATACCTGTCACTAGCATTTTTTGTACCCTACAATAAAATTGTAGTTGATTGGTAACGACCTCAGCGGCAAAAACGAGCATTATATAATGAGTAAGCATTAAATGAGACGGTCGCAATAAAGATAAAATATAAAAAAAAATTTTTAATAAAATTAAATTATAAATTTATATAAATTATAATATCTATTTACGATATAAGTGTTAAAAGTGAGATTTTATTTTGTTAGTGGGGAATTCCGCGAAACGAGCGATACCGAGTTGAGCAATCCCCCAATCACCCAATTTTTTGGTTTATTCTAAAAAATTTGATATGATCAAACGATAGCAAGTTGAAGGAAAATTCTGTGCAAATGTGTTTCTGGCCTTTTTCGAGGAAAAGTCCAATTTATAGAAATCATCAACATTATGGTCTAATATTTCAATGATAAAAGCTGGTTTGCGTATCAAGAACGACGTGAACATAGGAAACTATTATAAGCTAGTTGCATTCTTAAAACGAAAAAGTGTAAAATACCGCCCAAAAAATTATAAACTAATAACACTAGTGTTAAAAATCTTTTTCTTACTAGTGTTAAAATAGTTATTAATTATATAAAGGGATTAAGAAGCCTATAATCTACGAGAAAAAATGGGCACTCGAGGCGCAGCTGAGAGTCACATTTTTTCAAGAAGATTATAGTTTTGTTAATTCCCGAATGTAATTCAACGTTTTATCCACGATCATAGCCAAAACCACAAGAAAAAATTTTTGGTTTTGAGAAACGTCAGATTTGACAAATTGATTTTGACCAATACCTACTGATTTTGAGCTGAAAACGAATCCATTAGTGTATTATGAATTCTAATCCACTAGTGTATTAAATGGCCTCTAATCCATGGAAAACGGACTTATTAAACCTTCCTAATATAGTGGTCGTGGATAATAGTTATTAATTATATAAAGGGATTAAGAAGTCTCTATTATTCTCTATTCAATAAGGCTGAAAAACACTGCTATAGAGGATACAAATTATCGTATTGTATTATATGCAATAACTACCGTATGGTGGTTACACTGATTGTAATGTTTACTGCCCTATTTAAAAATTTTTATGGAGACCCCATGATAACCGTGTTAAAAAACCTTTTTTCTTACTTATCTACTTCAGGTACTAACAGTCACCAAAAAGGTATATCTGCAATTATCGATATAGTAGCTAACTTTATATTTAGGTATTTAATATAAAAATGTTCCCGGCCGATAGATGGCTTTGCTACGCCGCGCCCCCTGGTAGACGGGAATGTCTCTACATTTCAATTTTTAATACATGGCTGTTCCTCTATACACTACATACTCATTGCTTCAGGTAATCCTTGACAAAACTCCAGGTATATGAAACTTATTTATTTCACAATAATATTATATCGCAGGTAGGTGATGTACAGAGGTGCATCACAAAAAGTTCATTTTTGCTAAATTTTTATAAATGTTTTATTTAAGAGTCTCTACTTTTTTTAGAATGAAGTAAATAAAAAATAACCGCTTTTCGCATTATTGATGCAGTTATCGAAGGTTTTTTTTATTTAATTGATTGGTAAATTGTTACTTTGCTATGAATTGATTTTGATCAATTTTACTTGATACGTAGATAATTAAATAAAATTGTTTTAAAAAGACTTATTAATTTTATATTTTCGTAAAATTATTAAATAATAAAATAGACCAATAAGTATTTTATTAATATTAAAATATTTTTATAAATTTTCCGTTTTCTTTCTCTTTCCTTTTTTTATTTTCATTTCTTCTTTTTTGATAATGATGATGAACTTCTTGACAATATGGAGGTGCCACGGGGAAACCGTTTATCTCCTTCTACTGATGTGGGCGGCGAGCGTTGGAATTTATTGAGGTGTGGTTCCTCATTTAAAGCGCTAGGCTGGATCGGGCTGGGTTTTTGGTCCATGGGGATAATTTTCCGTGATTTGCGAGATCCTAGGTGTTACGAAGAACTTTCCTGGAGGCGTGGTTATGGGGTCAGAAGGGTGGCGGTGCGGTGTGCGTCCGTCTTTTTTTTTCTTTCGGGCTTCCAATGTATATTTAGGATCCACACAAAGCAGCCCAACGTTAATGTGATTACGAGATAACTCGTTATTTAATTTTTTCCAGTAAAATTGGGTTTTTCAAAAAAAGATATACTTAGCTGACAAAGTAAGCAATACGCAGAAGTTGGCAGGGTAGTTTTATGGCTTTATTTATAGATTACTATAGATATTTACTTATTAAAATAGTTTTGCCATTATTTAGATGATTTACCGTGTATATCGAAAAATTGTAATTACAATTTTTTAAACTGTTTAGTTTAGAGTTTTTCTTTACAAAATTGTTTACTGTTCTGTATTTTCCCGTGTGGTACTAAAAATCCGTAGTGTGGTGCACGAGCACTCAAGCAACTCAACTGTTGCCGGTCCTGCTACTCACATGCCTGAATGCGACCCTGCCCTTAACTCAACTTTATTTTACGAATTAAAATAAAATATTACCAATTGCTGTAATTATTTTTACCTATCTGCAATCTGAATTTTTTTTTAAAATAACATTAATTCATAATTCTTACAACTGCAAAATTTTTAATTTTAAAATTAGAATTATTACAAATTGTCGAAATCGATGAACATTTTATCTGTAATGAAAACTAACCGTTTTGGGGTACTATGTAATTACTTTAATCCTATATCCTCGATTTTATTCTCTCTTATCTATGATAATATCTACCTGGCAAAAGCCGTTAATTCAAGGCTCCATCTTCTTCAAAAAGCTTGAACTATTTTCGAACTCGAAAATTCAAAATCTGCATAAAATGATAAGTACACGAGTTTATTCATTTTGTTGTTATTAACTAACTTTTTTCAATTTCATTTATTGATATGTGAACTTCGCATATCGTGGGCATACAGGTAAAAGTGACTAAGTCAAAAATTGTGCAAATGAGTTAAAATGATTAAGTCCGTAAAAATGTAAGACACAGGTCTGAAAAAAACGTATATGTTCTAATAACGAATTGAACATGTTTCGTTATTCGAAAAAATGAATTAAAAATATTATAAAGCTGATTTTTCGCAAAATGAGAAACATTCAATTTGATTTATCTCGAAACTCTATTTTTTGACTTGGTCACTTTTACCTGTATGCCCACGATATATCCGCGTGTTATTGTAGAGAAAAATTCGGTTTAAAAATTTTTTTTTATTTTTTACAGTTTTTAATTTCATAATGTAATTAAAAGTTTAATTGAAATTATGAACCTACAAAAATATAGCTAACAGTTTTTTCTACAAGTTGTTGAAAGTATAAATGTTATATATGATTTAGTTTGGGAGAAAACCATGAACTCCGAAGGGTCAATATAGCGTATATTTTGTACATTCGTCGCCAGCCTTAAGGGCCTACGATTAGGTACACTTGGTAACAGAGTTGGGTATATACTTAAAAAAATGTACTTGAAATTAGAATCAAATACTTTTTTTCTAATAATTGTACTTTGTACTTAAGTACATTCGTGAAGTTGTATTTGTATTTGTATTTGAAAGTCCTGAAAAATGAAGTATTTGTAATTTGTACTTAAGTACAATTTTGTTGGAAGTACAAATTACTTTTCCAAGTACAAGTACATTTTTAATTCCAAGTACATTTTTAATTCCAAGTATATTTTTAATTCTAAGTACATTTTTAATTACAAGTACATTTTTAATGCTAAGTACATTTTTAAGACTTAAAGTACTTTTTTATAAAAGTAAAAATTGGTAATATAATCCGATAATTAATCTATTCTATTAAACGGATTATATAAGTAAGCATACAGGGTAAGTACTCAAAAAATCCCATTCAAGAAACCCATTACATCTAACAATATCATAAATGACAAGTTTTTTGATTTTGATGAAGAAGATGATAGTTGTTATAGTGCAAGTTTACCGACAATAAATAAAATTGAACTGAAAGTTCTTCAGTATTTGGATGACCCTAGAAAAGATCTGAAAATGTTGGACAGTTATCCTTTAATAAAGGCTCTATTTTTTAAATGTAACACTTGTTTGCCTTCATCAGCACCTGTAGAAAGACTGTTTTCATTTGCTACGATCATAAACGCTCCTAAAAGACGTTTATTAACGAACACCAATTTTAAAAAATTAGTTATTTTGAAGAGCAGTAAAGTGAAGTTTTAAAATAATTCATTAACTTACATATGTATGTACATATTATTTGTAATTTGTTTTATTTGTTGATTGAATAAAAAAATATTTTGTTGTAAAAAACAGTTTTTTAATTAAAAAAAAAATTGCACGCTAATTTTTTTTATTGTAAATTTTTTTATATATATTTTTTTAAGTATTTATAAAAGTACTTATAAAAAGTACTTGAAAGTACTTTTTAAATGTATTTGACCAAATTTTTACTTAAATACATTTTGAAGAGCAAGTACTTTGTACTTGTACTTAAGTACATTTTTGTGGAAGTAAGGAGGTACAATTCACAAATATAATTTATGGTTATTCTAGCAAATTTAAATATTTTAGTATTTTGCAATAATTGCTTGCTTGGCAATCGCTATAAAAAATTTTTTATCGTTGTGCTATTTTGTGTATTTTATTTTTATTTATTGATTTTTTATTCATTCATTAATGAGTAGTATATTGTTTATTGATAAGTTTTTGACTTTTTTAATATACGTGTATTATTAATAAATTACAACTGACCCTTTTGTCAGTGCCGGTTTTAGGCTTCATTTTAGGCACGGGATCTCAAGTGGAATGTTTTTTCGGGTCCCCTTCCTCTTTGTTTAGCGGACGATTAATATTACACGATTTTCTAAATGACCTAAAATAATATCATACACAAGACACAACAAGATTTGTACATATTTTATTATCCGCGGGTTCCCAAACGGCCGCTTGTTCCGCTTATAGGATAACCCGGCGCTGCGCTTTGTGTTTTTACAAGGTAAGTTATTCAGATTACAACTTCAGGTAACAATATCTTTTGTGTATCATTTTACCGTATGGACCCCAAAAGGGTTAAAATTAAAAAAAATTGTGAAAGATGATGAATTTTAAGCAACAAAGATAAAGAAGAAACTAGCAGCTTTTTGCTATGATTGCATGCTTTCTAAATAGTAGACGGTGAAGAAATCCGAAGCATGGAAATTAGAGATTTGCTTCTGGCAATGAAAAAACGAGAGAAATATCTAAAGAATCGAAAACAAAAAATAAGCACAAACTAAAACTTGCATTTCCTGATTACTATGTTTATATGATATAGAATGTAAATTAATGAAATAAATTGACACTTTTTATAGGAATTTTTTTATTTATTTTTAACCAAAAAATCTGTCATTCCATAATATAAATTTTAATTAATAAATGTATAATTAATAATTAAGTAAAATTAATAAAATTAACATAGCTCTTATAGTCCCAATGTAGTCAATCATCACATTAAGCGTCGTCCATTGTACCTACAATCTATAAATTTATTCGTAAATATTTGTTAAGCATTTTTCAATTTATTCTAACCGATGCAATATTTTTTTGTATGCTATCGTCTATCTCATTCTGAGACTAGGGGTTGTTTCAGTCCATCGAAGGAGGAGCTACTTTTGTAAAATTTATTAGGGCCATCTGTTTAGTAATATTTAAATTTAAAATATGATTTTTTAAATACCGTTTTTTGGAAACAACATTCATCTATAATATTATTAAAACTTATAGGTGATAAGAGAATCCCCTAATTTATGCCTATTGGTCAAAAACTTTAAATATTTACCATTATAAGATGAGAAAAAAATGTTTAAAATAACCTAAATTACCGAGTTTTAAATTATAGAATGTTAAGTAAATAACAAACTAATTTTAATAACTAATAGCAATAATCGAACCAAACTTGGACGATCATTCTTTGTTATGATTTTTTTTTCAAATCATTGAAAAGTAACTTTATAACGAAGAAAATAGGTATATCGTAGGTCATGTTTTGCTGCACCTATAAAGGGGTATCGTAGACTCTTAAAAGAAAGAAAAGTTGCTGGATATAAAGTATCAAGTAAACAACCTTCGCAAAAATATTTATTGTGCATATTTTTATGAAATTATTTTATATACAGTTACTCACAAAAGTATTCGGACGCTCCTATGTTAGCAATGTAAATTGTACTTTTTGAAAACTCTTTTTGGCATATAAAAATCGCTTTTACAAAAATACTTTTCAAAAAATGTTTTTCGTAGATAATTTTTTCTCTTCATTTTTGTTTTCCTACACATTTTTATTCGTCGCTTCGTTTACGACCGACAGTGACTTAAGGCAGTATTCTGGTCTAAAGATTTGAAAAATTCAATTTTTTTACATATTTTCTAAGTTTAGACCTTTAAGAATACGACCTCAAAAAGATTTTTCAAAATTTGAATTATTTTCGGAATTACAGCAACTGTTGTGACGTGACAGCTAAGCCGGTCGACCGGAGCGAATTCAAGAATGGTCGGTAGCCGTTGCGCTACTACCTGAGGACGAGTCCCTTTCCTTTTTTCGTTCTTTCTTTTTAGGAAAACTTTTTCTTTATACTTATTATATTATAACCATTTTTATTTATACAAATTTTAAGACCACTTAATAATTATTTTACAATTTATGGTGTTTATTTTTAGAAAAATGTAATACCCATTATTTCTAAAATAATATTTAGTTTGAGTGTAAGATTGTTTTTTATTACAATATTAAAATTGTTTAGAGTATAATCTTTTAAGTTTATTCATTAAGTTAACACCGAAATAATGGGTCTTTATGAGTTTAGTAATTATACCTAGAAATGACACAAATGATACGGTCATAAAATTTAAAAACTTGTTTGAAATTTTCGAACTATCAATAATTCTTTTATTTTTATAGGAAACTAAGTTGCTTATTATTTGAAATTTAACCCTAAAAGGGTAGGTTCTTCTATGTACACCTCAGTTTAGTTTCGATGTTCAAGCAAAGTTTACGTGCTGTGCATAGTTCTAAAATAAAATATTTTAAGTGTGAAATGAATAAAAAAAGTGCGGTGCAAAAGTAATTTGCGTGCGGATAGATACAAAAACAGAAAATGTAAAGAAAATCAATTCACCACTGAAACAGAACAAAGTATTAAAAATTATGAACGTCATGGGCATTACCATTGGTACTGAAACTCATAAATTTGCTGTCAGACGTAACGAAGCTCGAATTGACCGCTATGAACTGCGAGTTTCTGCTGTTTCTAAAAAAGTTAGAACAGCTCGCTTAGCTGAAAGAACTTCAGAAAATGCTGATTTTGAAATAGAAGGCCCAATGTATAAATCAGGAATCGCCTATTAACTAAATGCAAATATTTACATTTTCTGCCTGAAACTTTGTCTTAAACTTTAAACGCATTTTTTATAAAACTACATTTTCGACCTAGTCGACATGATATCTCAAGTTTCATTTGACGGATTTACTTGAAATTTTGTGAAAATCTTCTTTGTATATCCCTTTATATTCGGGACCATGGAATTTAAAAAATTTTTTGTTTACTACTTAAAAGGTAAAAAAACAGAGGTAAAAAAATTATTTTTTTTCAAATCATCGCCACATTGCGAAAACATTTTTTTTATTTTTTTTTCCAAGGTCCGGGTCATAGCGACGTCTTTACTAATCAAGAATTTTTTTTTTTGTTTCAGAACAATACAAGGGTGGAATCATGTCGACCAGGATGCACCTGTTTTTTTTAGCACACATTTCATTAGCTTCTAACTCTTCGAATTTTAGATTTTTTTTTTGATATATTTTTTTGTAATCTTGAAACGTCAATAAATATTATGTATAAAAATGGATGGCAAAAATGTTTTTAATTTTTGTTTGATCCTACTCAGAAAAACGCATAAAATTTATGCTTCTAGACCAGAATACTGCCTTAAAGAAGTCTTGGTAAAAATCCCATGGAAATCCGCCGAAAACCCCATAAGAATACCATAGTGCATTTTTAACTTTATTAAAAGATTTACCGAATCTGCTTTAAGTCACTCTCGGTTGAAAAGAAGGCGACAAACTTTTGCTATTCTCTTGTTAAGATTGTTCCACCCCTACAAACTGGATTGGATTAGAATTTTTAAAATATCCTATCTTAATAACATACTGTAACGAAAATTAAAACGTTTATTTATTTCTGAAGAGCTAATACAAATATTTACAGATACGATTAATAACAATTACTAAACTAAGATTATTTAATTAAATAATAAACTAAGATTAACACTAACACTAATTACACTACAATTTATTTACACTATAATTTATATTTAACACTAGGTCTATATTTATTTAAACACTCGGTATAACGTTATCACTTCACTGTATTTATGTTCACTTGATTTATGTTAAGAGTCGCGCGTTCAAACTGGAATTGATTCGTGACAGGAAATCGCTCTGCATTTATACTTAAATGCAGCCTTCCAGATTATTTCATAACCATCCAGGAATTTCCAGTCACTTCCTCGCATTTTCTAGATTGTACATTCAGGGATATTTGAATGACTAATGCCGTTATCATGTATGACTCATCATACATGACGTCATACATTAGTCATCAAATATAATTAGACTTTCTTTCGTAACAATACAGTAGCATTTTTTTGCTTACCCAAAAAACAAACAACATGAATTAAACGCGCTAGTAAACGTCTATTTATACCGACTTTTTAATTATGTTTTAAGGCAGCAAGTCGTCGACTTTCGAACATCACATATTCAATTCGAATTTACCCAAAACATCAAATTTTTCTTAATTTTTCAAATGATTTTTAAAAATAGATTGTTTTTCTACTTTTCTTATACAAATTTTTATTGTTTACAATTCATCAATATTCTTTTCCTCCGTCAAAAATTACGAAAGTAAAACAAAACTTTTTATTTCGCTTATCGCAACCAGTAAGCCACAAAAATTAGATACCAACTACACTGAAATTTTCTAGTAAATTTACCTTCTTTATATTCCAATAAAAGGTATTAGTTAATTTTTAGTTAAAAACATAATTTTAGTTAAAAAAAATAATTTTAGTTAAAAAATTATTTATTTTTATTATTTCATTATTATTATTAATTTTAATTTATTTCCATTAATGAAAATAATTTAAAAAATACAATAAAGCAATAAATGCACAAAAACGTAGAATTTGTTATAGCAAAGACATAAATAATATTGCATAAACTTTGAAGAGACTAGACTCAACATTGGAATATTTGCTGTATGTAATTTCCCCACTTCTTTACGTTCGTATACGTTACGTATTGGTATTGATAGCATTTCGCATAGGTGAATTTTAAGTAGGTATGAGTCTTTCGTAAAAACGTCTCTTGCAACTGGCACCCGTCGTTATCTTATCATATCAGCAATTGAGCATCACTATTAAATTTTATAATAAAGAAAATAAATATAATAAAGAAATTAAAACACCACATAAAATTTTTCAATACGAAGTGTCTGGAAATTTTATTATAAATTATGATTTTTAATAAAACTCTTTTTTTTCTTTTTGGTGGCTGAATTTTTCTGGAGAGACTCAGTCTCAAAGACTCCCCTGACGGGATTGTAGGTACTACTCTATTGTACCTACAATCTATAAATTTATCCGTAAAAATTTGTTAAGCATTTTTCAATTTATTCTAACCGATGCAATACTTTTTTGTAATTTTTTGTTTTTCTTAGTCGCCTATCTCATTCTGAGACCAGAGGTTTTTTCAGTCCAAATTTATTAAAACTGATTTTTTTTATTAAAAATTATAGATGATAAGAGAATCACTTAATTTATTCCTATTGGTCAAAAACTTTGTAATATTTACCATTATAAGATGAGAAAATAAAAATTTTTTAATAAATAAAGAATTTTAAATAAGAAAAATTTAAACAAATAAAAAACCATTAAAGAAATGGGAACTGTCAGAAAATCGGACCCACGATTTTCAAAATTTCATTTACACACTAAGAAAGAGAACACTTTTATAGGTAAATTACAATAAAAATTTTGTAGGATCAGGCATTAGTTTTCGAAAAAATTTAATTTTAAAATTAGAAAAAGAACACATGCAAACCCGACAGACCATTAAGAGCGGTCGGAAGTGGGTACAAGGTTTGCCAGCGCTCTCTGCTTTGCATTCTGTTACCCGTACGTGTGCTCCGAATTAGTTTTACAGTACCCGATTTACGCGGCATTATTCGGTGTGCACCACAAGTGATGGGTTGTTCGCGCTCCGAACTTGGTAGATTTTTACGTTATTTTGAGGGTAAATCTATGAATTTACCGCTGTATTTTTGGCTTACGGGTAATGGAGCAGCCCAAACAGCTATCACCGTAGGCATGCCTCGGCTTACAGCGTACAGGTTGTTCCGGATATTCCGCGAGATGTGCATGTGGCAGCTTGACCGTGAGGCGGGTTTCTATGCGTTGGTGGCCCTGGCGAAGTCGTCCAAATTGATGAGAGCGTCATCACAAGGCGTAAGGCGCACGTGGAGAGATTAATTCCGCAAAAGTGAATCTTGGGTTTGTATAGTATGGCGTAGAAGCGAGGGGTCGTACTATACATCCCCAACAGAAGCAGTTCGACTTTAGAGGCTCTAATCTCCGAACACGTAAGGCCAGGCTCAATAATTTGGACTGATTGTTGGAGGGGATATGCTGGCTTGTCACATCTCGGAGGTGTATCGCCCTACACCCATTACACCGTGAATCACAAACGTAATTTTCGCGATTCAATTACCGGCGTTTGCACAAACGGTGTCGAAGGTTACTGGTACACATTAAAGCGCTGGCTGCGAAAGCGGGACTTGCTGAAAAGCAAGTACTTGCCGGACCACATACGCGTTTTTATGTGGATGCAGCTCTACGGCCGAACTCCGGGATTGGGTCTCGACAATATGCTGGAGCAGTTTGCCACTTGCTTCCTGGTGTAAACAATAAAAGGGCCCTTCTTAGGGCCAAGAAAGTTTTCAGAAGAGTTTTTATTAACAATAGACAAACGCAGAACTTGTTTTTACACGGCTGTATGATTTTCCGTGGTTGTGTGTGTCAAAAAGAATGACGCAACTCGCCAACACTAACCTCGAAGACACAGATCTATATTTTTTCGGCAAAAGTGTATAAAAATGAACGTATTTTAAATATTAATTAACCTGTTAATTCAAAATCTGCTGAAAACGCAATTAAAATATCGAAAATTAAACTTGGCATTTGCATGTGTATGCAAAGCGGGGGATTTACAGTACATCTAGACCATGCATTAAGTACGTTAGAACAGGGTATATCTGATTACAATTACCTGCTTTTAACCTTATTTAAAATTGCCGTTTTTCAAAAACTAAGGCCTAATCCTACAAAATTTTTGTGCTAATATTCTCATAAAATTTACATGTATTTTAGATGCACCTTTTAAGACGGCTGTATGATTACCGTTGTTGTGTTGTCTTACGCATAACAATTTAAAAATATCCCCGAATAATGACAGAACTCGCCAAGGGTGGAACTCGAAGCCATAAAACTCATCCGGGTGTCAACCGCGACTGATGAACGATGAACTTCTTGGCAATATGAAGGTGCCACGTGGAAACCGTTTCAACTGATGAGGGCAACGGGCGTTGGAATTTATTGAGGTGTGGTTCCTCATTTGAAGCGCTAAGCTTAATCGGGCTGGGTTATTGGTTCATGGGGATAGTTTTCCTTGATTTGCGGGAACCTAGGTGTTGCGAAGAACTTTCCTGGAGGCGTGGTTATGCGGTCAGAAGGGAGGCGGAGTGGAGTGCGTCTACAATCCGTGGATTTGGATCCCTAGCATTTGATGAACTTGGTCCCTTGGTGTCGATGGAGATGGGACGTAACACCAAAAAATCCAAGCGACAGCCGGCAGAGGTCGCCAGGTCAAAAGTCCTTAGTAGACCAATGACGTTAGTGCAAATCATGGCTGCACTCAACAAACCTGCAAAGGCTAACGAGGTATGGCAGATAACCAGCCAAGATAAAGGAATCCGGGCACCAGCAGTCGGCGGGTCTCAACCGAGGACCCCGACTACCTTGCGACACTGGTGAGCCAAAAAGCCCAGCTCACTAAAAACATGGAGGAGCTGATGTCTGAGGCCAGCGACCTCGACGAAGAAATCGCGAGCCTTTCGGGAGTATCTACCACTTCATCTCCGGGGTTGGGCAGCGCTGCTAGCGACAACTCCAGCGCAAGCATCGAGGTCAACTAAGAAGAGGGGGACTTCCAGGTCGTTCGAAAGAAGAGGCCTAGAAAGAGGCCATTATCTCGTCCACCGAGGATTTGCACGAATCAAACAGGTTCAAACCCGACGTGACCGACAGAGTACCTTCCGAGGAACAAATCGGAATGGACCAAGGGGACAGCAGCAAGACAAACCTCTACACAGAGGTGGAAAACGCAGCCTAGGAAGCGGCGCGGACAGCCAACGAAAGTCCACCCAAACCCCAACATGACGCAGGACCAGCCTCCAGCGACAATAAGCAGCCAGAAACCTCCAGACCGGCCAACATTCGTAAAGAAAGGGTACCTCCAATCATCCTTAAAGAGGTCTCAATCTGAACTAAACTGAGATTGGCTCTCAATGACAATGGCATCAGATACAGAAAGGTCACCAACGTAGCTGAGAGACTTTCGATCACACTGTCATCGCCTGACGACTATCGCAAAATGACGAAGTATCTCGACCAACATCTGGACCAAAGCAAGGGTGGCTACTTCGCGTACGCCACCAAACAAGAAAAACGCTTCCGAGTCGTACTCAGGGGCCTGCATCAAGATGTGGACATCGGCCACATCAAAGAGAACACGGTAAGGAAAGGCCTCAAAGATTTCACTCTCACCAGCATGCATAGAGGGCGGGACAGAAATCCTTTACCTCTCCTCCTAGTAATTATGCAAGTCACTCCTACTAACAAAAAGATCTTTGATTGGACTACCATTCTAGTAATCAACATCCAAGTTGAAAATCCAAACAACAAAGCCCGCACGACCCAATGCCACCGATGCCAGGGATTCGGACACGTGCAGAGAAACTGCAAGGCAACACCAAAGTGTGTTAAATGTGCCCAACCACATTTAACCACAACTTGCGTGAAACCAAGAGACACTCCAGCCACTTGCGCAAACTGCGCAGGCGCCCATCCAGCAAGTTACTAGGAATGCCCAAAGTTCCCAAAGATGCCGAGGAAAAATCACCCTCGGCAGCGATACGAGTCAGCCAATAGAATCCAACATCGGGACCAAGTTGAACCCTCAACGAGTTCCAGCACGATCGCTGCATTCACAGCTCAACTTATACGGTACAACATAGACGGCAAGGTAAATGCAAGCAATGTGGAAGGCATGCTGAATCACCTTGCGGCACCATCACCATAAGCCACGACAACCTCAAGCTTCACAGCGAAAGACTCCCTTCCTAAATCTTGCACTTCAAGAAGACGGTTCGACGTCTCCGGAGCTTGGCTAGTAAAAATTCTAACGTCAAGTAAACCAACAGATGAAGGAGCATAGATACATAGATATCGGTACTCTACTGTGACAATTCATGATTTCGATTTCGGTGTCGATGGAGCGGAGCGAGCGATTTACAGTCTTGTACAGTTTTTCCGCCTGGCTTTTAATGTGCAGGTCGATGGTTTCCACCTTGGCATCGGCGTGGAGTCTTCTGTTGGTGACGTAGTACGGACTGGAGAATGCGTGACGGATGCATTTATTTTGTACTACTTGTATCTTCTTTATGTGTGTTCGGGCAGCCGTCCTCCACACGGGTCCGGCATAGGTCGTGGTAAGCCTGATGATGGCCTTGTAGATGCGCAGCTTGTTTGCTGGTGACATCTTACTGTTTGAAGCTAGAAGCGGGTAGGGCTTTGAGAAGACAGCTCTTTCCCGATTTGCGGCAGATTTGATGCTCCTTCCACAGCAGTCTGTAGTCCAACGTGACTCCCAGGTACTTTGAGGTGTTAGTTCATGGGATTGGGCTCTCAAACATGAAGATGTTTGTTTGAGGCCGAATCTGTCTTCGCTTCTTTTTGAACATTGTCGCGGTACTTTTCGTTGAGTTTACACCGATGCGCCACGTTGCAAACCATTTTTCGAGGTCGTTAACGGTTTTTTGTAGGCGATCGGTGGCGAGGTCTTGATTCATAGAGAAAGTGTAGACGGCCGTGTCATCCGCGTAAAGCGAGATCTTCGTCATCGGCCTTTGACAAAGTGTGGCACCAAGGTTTTCTTTACAAGATGCTAAACGACAATATCCAACCAGCACTCGTCAAGCTGGTGGCGTCATACCTTGAAAATCGGAAATTCAAAGTCAAATTCGAAGGCACCTGATCATCCGAGCGCTTCATCACTACCGGAGTACCTCAAAAATGCGTACAGTTTATCCGCCATACCTCGGATATACTCGGCAATCGGTACGAATTCAGCGTCCTCCTGCAACCGTGCATTTGAAATATGCCAGTGGGCTTTCGTGGCCCTCTTTATTGCAATGTTTTGCACCACCTGGAGTTGGTTTATTCGATTTGTACTTGCAAATCCGCAGGCTGCTGCTGCGTATGTGAGGATAGGTCTGATGATGGTTTTAACCAGCATCAGACCGTTCTTCACATTTAGTTGACTGTGTTTGCCTAAGAGAGGAGCCAGGGCCGCCATTGGCTCCCTTGCTTTATTTGTTACCTCTCTAATGTGTGGCTCAAATCTGAGACCCCTGTCCAGAATCACCCCCAAGTATTTGGAGATGTCATTCCAGGAAATCTCTGCTCCAAATATCTTCAGGGTGACCTCTGGAACGAAGTTTGGATTATTTAAGGCCGTTGATCTGGTAAAATATGTTGCAGTACTTTTTCCGGCGTTTATCCCGATGCGCCAAGTACGGCACCATATCTCCAGATCATTGAGTGCTAATTGTAGTTTTGTGGTGATTTGTGTGGAGCTGCGTCAACTCACAAAGTACGCGTTGTCGTCCGCGTACAGCATGAGTTCTGCAGCCGGTGTCGTGTAAGTCGGTGTTGGTATTGGCATGTCTTTTGTGTAAAAGATGTACAGGGTCGGAGCCAGGATCGAGCCCTGCGGGACTCCGGCCCTGATGGATCTCTCCGACGATCGAGATCCATGAAATATTACGCAAAATTTTGGGTCCGTTAGGAAGGACGCTATTAGCCGTACAAGTGCTGGGTGGATGCCGCGATGGATTAATTTATGAATTAATCTTTGATGCCATACCCGATCAAAGGGTTTGGCGACGTCGAGTAGCACTGCTGCCGTTGCCTGTGTTTTGTTCCAGTGCAACGTGATGTGTTCCACTAACCTCAGCACCTGTAGAGTGGTGGAGTGCCCTGAGCGAAAGCCAAACTGTTCATCCGGAATGGATTTGTTTTCCTCCAGGGCCGTTCTCAGTCTCGATTGGATAATTTTCTCCGCAAGTTTCCCAAGGGAGAGGAGCAGGCTGATAGGTCTGTACGATGAAGGGAGTCTTGGATTTTGCCTGGGTTTGTGAATCATTATGACGTCGGCCACTTTCTAACGACATGGAAAGTGCTCGAGTCGTAGTACAACATTGAGGATGCACGTGATTGCTTCTATCCCCGCTCTGGGCAACTCCATGATGACCCTGTTCGTAATACCGTCTGGACCGGGTGCCTTCTTTTTTTTGAGTGTCTTGATTACGCTCTTAACCTCCTGATGGGAAGTGCTATCTATTTTGTCACAATCGGAGTCGTAATCAAGGTCAGTATTTGTGTTTGTGTCATTTTGTGTGTGTATGACTCCCCTAACCATTCCTTCACTTCCGCCTCGATATTTGCGGTATGTTCGGGAATGGAGACGTCAGTGTTTGTTGCAAAGGCGTCTCCAGACTGTCGGCTAGTACCTCTGCTTTCTCAAGAGAGCTCCCTGATGTCTCGGGGAAGACCAAACCAGTTATTGTCCGCCGGCACTGCCTTCGTGGCCCCAGCCACCGCTTCTATCACTTTTTCCTCGAAGGATTTGACATACCTGTCGAGGTCCCCTTTTGTCTGAAGGACAGGGGGCCCGAGGTTCTGTGAGAAACGATGCTTGAAGTCGCTCCAAATAGTTATTATTCTAGATCTTGCTTGGTACTCTTGATCTGGATCCCCCAGCTTTAGTAGCACTGGGTTGTGATCCGAATCAAGTTCATTTAGTGAGGTCAGATGGTGCAGAAATTTAAGATTTCTGAACGCTACGATATCCAGAACATCAGGTGATGGTTATCTGAATACCGATCTGCCTGTGGATCATATGGTATTCGATAGTCGAACTGAAAATGAGAGAACTCCGTAGGGGCGTCCACCGAGAAATGATGTACCTCAGAGAGAGCTAGGAGGCGACATCCGGCCTGGCTTGGCTTTACGGCTGTTCCAGGCCGGATGCTTGGCATTCAGGTCACCTGCTAGGATAATCTGGGTGCCGCCGTCTCCCATTAATGTTTCGATGTCTTGCTTCAGGAGAGGCTGGTGGGGTTTTTTATATACCGCGGTTAGTTGCAACCAGCCATTTTTGCCTGTATGGACATTAATGGAGGTTGCTTCGATCCCCTCCAGCGTCTCCGGAGTTGGTATTTCGCGATGTTCTATACAGGACTTCACGTAGATTGCGGTGCCGCCGCTTCTTTCTTCGTTTCTGTGGTTCCTGTATAGAACATAGTTTGGGATTTTCATCCTTGTAGTGTAGCTCTCTTTGAGGTGAGTCTTGTTTACTAGAATAGCATCCAGGTCGTGAATAGCTGCGAAAGCCGCAAGTTTGTTTCGCTGCTTTCTCAACCCGTTTGCATTCCAGTAAACGAGTTTAATTGAATTTGGTCTTATTCTTTGATTTCATTCATCAGTTAGTAATCAAAGAAGAAGAGGTTTGCGATGTAGAGGGGGGGGGGGCTGCCACGCCTGCTTTCTTTTTTCTTCTTTTGTTTGGCTTTCTTTTTGCAGGGGACTTGCTGGGCTGGAGAAGCTCAGCTGCCTGCTGCATCAAGGCATTGGCCAAGGCAAAGCGGGTCCGCCTCGCTGGAGGGGGGGAGGCGCTTCGTCAACAAAGAGAAGCTTTTCTTAGTTTGCGTGTTTGATTTCGATTGTAAGGGGGGGGTCGGTCTGCCCGAGGGGTTACCGATTTTGTTTGCCCAGGGGTTACTGGGACATCCCTTAAAGTTTGCGGGGTGAGGACCTCCGCAGTTGGCGCATTTCACGGAAGTGGTTTGCAGTTTATTGCACTCCGCTGCTCTGTGCGAACCTCCGCACCTTAGGCACTTTGTCAGTGATGAGCAAAGTGCTTGGGTGTGCCCAAACCGCTGGCATTTGAAGCACTGGGTGGGGGCAGTTTGCGCGTGTGGCGGCTCGAAGTGAGCGTCCAGGCGGAGGACTTTATCAGTTTATATATTTTCATCCCCTTTTTCGTCTTTTCTAGTTTGACTATGAAAAGGGGGAGGGGCGTCTTTGCTGAACCCTGAATCATGGGTTTCACGTCGATGACCGGGTATCCGCTATGTCATCTTTTATTCGTTCAGCCTTGGATTCTTTAGGGAGGCCTTTCAGTATAACCCTCAGAGGTGACTCTTCCGGGTTTTTGTACGTAAAGTGATTTACGTTCCAAACCTTGAGAAGGTTCAGAAGTTCCCTAGAGTCGGACAATGAGTTGGGCGTTATAATAAAGGCCCTCCCTGAAATCCTTAGCTTTTATAAAATTTATCTTTCTTGCGTCCATAGCCCGCAAGATTTCGTCCTATTTACCCTTGTCTACTAGTACAATGGGTGCTATCCGCGTTTGGATAACTGGGACCTTCTGCTGTTTGGCTTCCTTTGGTTTAACCCCTGAGGGGGTGGAAGCTTGGCTGGACCGTTGTTTTTATTGTCCGTGGGCGTTATCCCTTCTGAGGGGTGGGGGGGCTTGCCGTGGATTTTGCTTTTTTGTTTTCAGCGTTTACCGATAATTGGGCTGGAGGCTCGTTTAGAATGGTGGAGACTTCTATTAGCTCCGATTTCTCTATTTGAGCAACCCTACGCGCGACTTTCGCGGATTTTTTCGGAGGTTTTTTTGATTTTATTTCCACCCCTTCACAATCTCCGTCTGAGCTGTCGTCATCGCTGCCGGCACTGCGAACTCGCCTTGGTGCTGAAGCAGCCCTAGTGGCCGAATCACAATTTGGCACAGTATCAATTGTGTCCGGCAGCGATGGCGATAAGTTGAAATTTGGATAAAAATCCGATGTCGTCGCAGATTCAATATCTTGTGAAGATATTATTGCGACGGCATCTAAATCGTTAACAATCATTGTTTCGGGCTCTGCCGCGCACGCTACTGTCTGGGATTGTGTCTCGGGATTAACCAGATTACACATACCTGCCATGGTGGTTTCGGCCGGCTTTTTATTTGCCACTAAGTTTGTTTCACCGATGACCGACGTAACGGTACTTTCGTCGGTGTTTATACCTAGTGGTGCATTTTCTATTGAATTAGGAATTGTATTGTCGCAACAACTCTGTAGAACTGCATTCGTCCTAGCTCTGGTCATCCTCGGAGATCGTCGTCCTCGAGGAGCGCTGCCAGACTTGGCTGTCCATGCACGAGGTGCTCGATTTCCTCGTATTTTACGTCTTCGATTGCGGGTTTATAAAAATTGTCATACAATTCTTCCATTTTGTACGTTGGTATTCTCAGGAGTGCCGGGCGAGCCTTTATTCTTAAACCGAGTCACAAAGTAAAAACATAATTGAAACAAACAAGATCACTTTAATTTTTCACGTTCGCATTTACTGACAGGTTACTGTCACTACACGTTCACTGTTCCTGTGTGACTGGCTAACTGTAGGCACGTGTTGCTCGCTCATAGGCTGACGGCTGAATGTGTCGTCCGGGACTAGCGTAGCGTAGCGGAGTGAAATGCGGAGCTTTTCGATGCCGTAGGCATCATTCATCCCCTTCATCATAATGCTTGGTGGTTTTGACATTGAGCCAAGTTGGCTATTTGTACGCTTTGCGGTGGAACCGCTATCGTGGACGAGTTCAATGGTTGGGGTTATCAGTTTGCTTGACGTTGTTTTTGATTGGTTAGTCGAGTAGGAGGGTGTGGCTAGCGTGCCTGACTTTCTTTCCTCTGTGTGGGAGGAGGCTCTGTCAGTGGTTCGGAAGCGTTGTTTAATGGTGTTTTGGTATTTTGAAGTGGGCGTGGCCTGGGTGCACGACTGGACTTTGTGAATGTTTTTGCGATGAGTTTGCATCCTGGTTTGAGATTCATTCAGAGTACGAGCCACCGAGCAAGTCAGACGTGTTCAACAAAGATCAGACCATCGAAGTTGTCACAAAAAATGACAAAACAAAGTACGAGAAAAGCAAACAAGCGGCGAACAGATAAAGAAGTTCGAGAAGCTGCAGCACTGCTAGCGGAGAACAGACAGTTACGTGAAAGGAAAGAAAGATTAGAAAAAGAGACCCAAGAAATAGCTGACAGGATTGCGAAAATTAGGCCAACAGACCCCAGTCTACCAGGGCCAAGCACAAGGAGCGAAGCCCCAAGCGACCACCTAGCGGCTTTAAAAATCCAGCGGGCTCAACTTGCCGCAGACATGGAAGCGATGTTGTCAGAAGCTAGCGACCTCGATGAGGAAATCGCTAGCCTCTCTGGTGGATCAAACCCATCGTCCCCGGAGGGAGAAAGCCCCGAATATGAAAGCAGCGCCAGCAACGCCAAAAACGATGGAATGGAAGAGGATCCCTTCACGCCAGTTACAAGAAAGCGAGCAAGGCGTAACACTCGCAATCTTTCATCCTCAAGCGAAGAAAACCTGCACCAGACGCACAGGGTTAAACACCAGAAAAAGACACCCGACCGAAAAATCCCCACCACAAGCCCGACAAACGCCGAAGCCGAAGTAGAGGCGGAGCCTACGCCAACAAAGGACGCCCCCACAACAACACCCGTGGGAAACCCGAAACCCAGAGAGCGAATTAGGATCCCACCAATCACGTTGAAGGACGCAGCGGAATGGCCAACAATCGCCAAGACACTCAAGGAAAAGGGGATTCAATACAAGAACGTACGGTGCGTCCCAGAGGGACTAGCGATACTCCCTCAAACTCCAAACGACTACCGCGAGATAAAGAAGCTACTAGAAGCGAACTTACCACCAAATAGCGCCGGATTCTACACCCATAAGCTAGAAGAAGACAAGCCCCTAAAAGTAGTAATAAGGGGCATCCACCACACCATCGCAACCGATAAAATCAAGGAGGACCTGGAAGCACAACACTTCCAAGTCGAAAACATCGCCAGAATGTACAGGGGCCGTGACAGAAAACCCCTACCACTACTCCTGGCCACCCTACCAAAAAGCGAACAAAATAAGAAGATCTTTCAGGTGGTGAGGATCCTGGACATAGACATCGCCATTGAATCGCCCAACCGCAAATTTAGGATTGGGCACCTGCACAAAAACGAGAGATACCCCAGCAACCTGCGCGAACTGCGGGGGCCCACATCCTGCGAGCTATAGAGGATGTAAATGTTTCCCGAAACCGAGAACAGGGAACAGATACCCGAGGGGGACCAACCAAAACGCCAAGACAAACTGGTCCCCTCCTCACAGACAACCAACAGAGGAACCCCAAGCGATTTCACCGGCAACCATAGCAATCATCACGGCGCAAATGGCCCTACACGATATCAGCCCTGAGAAGATATCCGCCATCATAAGCGGTCTGAAGATCCAACCCGCTCCAAAATAAACACCAACCAACCAGGCAGCACAAACAAACAAGCAGATTCTAGCTAACTTAACCGGACAGTACATTCAAGGAATATAGGTCGAAGAAGCATCAACAGAAACAAACCCCGTACCCGGCAAATTGGCCGCGGTACCAAGCCAGTACTGGGCTCAACGCCACCACAGCGGGTCCAGCGGACCCTGAAAAGGTCAACGTCAAAGATACAATCAGACGAAGAAGTTTTAAGGCAGCCTGCGGCTGCCACGCACTTCGGAAGAAAATACACAGTTTCAGTTTCATCCTGGTTTGATTACGTGGGTCCTTTTAGGATGGATTTGGGCCGGACGTGGATCCAGAAGTCATCTAGGTTGTAGTCCCCCAGGTCGTTTATGAGCGGGTTTTCCGTGAGGTCCGTTTTATCATAGAGTTTTTCAGCTGCTTGCGTGTTTATTGCGCTGATTTGCTCCAGCTTGGCCTCGGGGTGGAGCTGCCTGTTGGTGATGAACCATGGCGCGTTCATTGCTTTGCGGAGGCAAAGCAGCCCCTGCGTGGGCATTTGCGTCCAAACACCAGATGAACCGCCTCCAAGTAATAGAAAACATAGCTCTGCGCAGAATCGCGAAAGCGCACTACTGGCAATCAAACAAAACAATCCGAGAAGATACCAAAATGGAACCCCTAACACAGTTCATCAGGAAACTCACTGAAAAGTTCTACGACAAATGTAGCGATACACAAAACCCGTTGGTAGCAAACCTAGGAAACTACAACCCGGAAGACTTCCACAAACATAAGCGACCAAAGAGCGTCCTAACCCTAGAATAGGGAAAAACAAAACTAATCCTTTTCTTTTTCAGATGGAATTAAGCGTTGATAATTTTAATAGGTAAATGGTAATTTATTTGTTTGTCTAGAGCGGTGTACAAATGCAACTCCCTTGGCCACCCACCAACGGCAAGCCAATTCCCCCCTCTTTCGCGTTCACTTCAAATCAACCACAATCAAATCGATAAATCAATCAATCGCGAAACCGGTCCCCAAGAAAAACCTCCTGCGGCAAGAAAACGTAAACTGCCCGGCAAACTACGAATAAAATCAATGAACATACCAACCAGGTCGGAGACCTAGAACGACCCAACACGATATTTGGTATTATTCCACTCGGTTTTAATTTTTATTTTTATTTTACTTTAATTTTATTTTCACTTCACTCAATTTTACTTCAACGAAAACCCCTGTCCCGTCACACCGGAAGTGTGAGATGTGGAAAGCGACAAGGCTCGATGCCTCACACGGGTTAAGTAATCCCAATAAAATTACCCAGCGCCACGTAATCTACATCAGACGTAGGAGTTTTAAGGCAGCCTGCGGCTGCCACGCACTCCACTAGCCATTTTTATGCTTCAGCTTCATCCTGGTTTGATTACGTGGGTCCTTTTAGGATGGATTTGGGCCGGTCGTGGATCCAGAAGTCATCTAGGTTGTAGTCCCCCAGGTCGTTTATGAGCGTGTTTTCCGTGAGGTCCGTTTTATCATAGAGTTTTTCAGCTGCTTGCGTGTTTATTGCGCTGATTTGCTCCAGCTTGGCCTCGGAGTGGAGCTGCCTGTTGGTGATGAACCATGGCGCGTTCATTGCTTTGCGGAGGCACACATTTTGGATTGTTTGCAGCTTCTTGGTGTTTTTGGCGTTGGCGTAGGCCCAGGCTGGGGCGGCGTAGGTCAGCGTGGACTGATGATGGCTTTGTAGAGTCTTATTTTAAGTTCCGGGGCGAGTTTACTGCGTCGTCCAATGAGAGGTGCTAGGCTGGCGGCGAGTGCCTTTGCGTTGGACTTTAGGTTGCTGACGTGGGGTGTCCAGGTGAGATGGGCATCTAGGGTTACTCCCAGGTATTTTGTTTGTTCGGACCAGGGTATCTGCTTGCCAAACATGTGAAGGTCTAGGGGTTTTGGTCCTCGGGTGCGCCGTTTTAACAACATTAAGAGTATATCAACACGTACCGTCAACAAAATGAGATCGTCACCGACGAGACCGTACCTCAACGTGAGACCGACCGTCACACATCGGGGTGTATCATATTACATTTCCCTTCTTTTTGTAATTTTAAAATGCCGTTATTTCGACAACTATTGGATAATCCTAAAAATTTTTTGTGTTAATATACTCAGAAAATTGTTCTCTTTCCTATAGTGTAGAAGATGAAACTTTTAAAATCGTAGGTCCGATTTTCTGACAGTAACCAAATAAATTTGTATTACGTTTTATAAATAAGTGTTTATAAAGGTTTTTTTATGAAATTAAATACAAATAAAATAATTAAAGTAAGTAGCTTCAAGATAATATAAAATTAAGTTTCCGATTGCCACTTTTAGCGAATCTTTTAATAATTTCATTTATATTAAGGGTATTCACACTCTCTGGTATATCCCGTGATAAATTTACTCCGTGGTAAATATACCAAGTTTACCAGGGTGTTATTTGACTGTGTAGTAATCTCCCATAATACCATACCTCGTGGTATTCGTAAGTAGCCCTCAACCGTGTATTTCTAGTATGGTAAAGTTAAACCAGTGCGCCGCTTTTCTGCGTTGTTGTATTTTTACTTCTAATATGGCGAAGTGCACACAGCTGATTTAAAGTAACTACTACTTACAAAAATAAAAACAGCTGATTGTGCCGAAAGTAGGGTTAAAGTTAAAATACCAAGACTTAATACCACGAGGTGTGTTCACAGATATAGTATAAATGTGTGGTAAATTTACAACGTGAGAAATATACCAGAGAATGTGAATACCATAATTTAGTTCTATTTCACGGTGTGTATGAAGCAAAGCTAGACCCGTCAACCTTTCTTCTCCCATAGTGCTCTTCAAATATGTTTTTAACCTTCGCAATAAAAAAAAGCTCCTTTCTGCAGAGGCTACACTTATGAGATATGTAAGCAGAATTAGAAATAATTTATTTCTTAAATAATATATATTATTGCGTAGCAATTTTTTAACACTTCGCTTACAGTATTAGGTTATGCGGATTCAGGAACGTTAAGTCATTTCTTTTGTTCCGAATTCTAATATTCTAAATTCAACCCTGTTAAATGTGAATTATTGTCATTTTAGTGTTTTTTAAATATTATGTTTCTGTGTAGTATGTATTTTTTATTTAACAGTTAAAATTTATTATTTTAACATTTGATAGGTTTGATTATTTTATATATTATACAGTATTATATGTTACGGGAAAAGTACGTATACCGGTAAAAGTACACATTTTCCGGTAAATGTGCACTTCTGCCGGCGCCTATGGCAAATGTACATACTATGTACTTTTACCAATAGAAATAGGAATATCTGCACATATACCCAGCGATATTGGGAAAAGTACATTTTTTATCTTTTATTCTTTATTATTATTTACTATTAAGTGAAACTCAAACAAACCAAAAAATAAAACAACAAAATACCAACTACAAAATAATATATTTAAAACGTTGACTTCAAAAATTCATTCATAATTCAAATTTCAAAAATTTAATTTCGAAAAATTTTAAATTCTAAATTTTAATAAAATTTGAATTATCAACGATGGTAACATTATAATAATTTTTAAATCCCCTCTCTTTCTATCGTCATGCAAGTCACTCCCCCCACCTCTTTTCACTCATTACGTAATTTATAAACTATGTGCTATAATTCAATTATAATTTCGCAATACCCACTTAGATATTTTTTTAAATAAATTAAAAATTGAAAAAATAAATATTAATAATAATAGTAGTAGAGCTCTACAAGCCTTGCAGGCCTACGGCTTAAAGATTATATTTTAAAATAAATATTAATGCTTTAAATTAATTTTATTAAACTAAAATTAGCATAATAATTAATCTTTATTGCATCCCGGATTATTGCTGTGGCATTTCAAATTTATCAAGTTATTTATTTAAAAATATTATAACATTGAAAGGTACGTTAGTTAATTTATTTATATTCACATTATCCTGTATTCGTCGATTTACTTTTACCAAGGTACTGGTTCACATATGTACATTTACCGGTAATTGTAAGAATACAATTGAATTGTTTTTTAAATTACATTTTCCAGATACGTACTTTTTCCGTAACATATATACAAAATTCGTGGCAAGATATAGAATTATTAATAATAAAGCATAAACAAAATATAGTGATATTATGATGTAATTATTAAATTTTTCAAATATTCAATTATTTTTAACTATTGATAAACTTCTAAATATATTGACTATATTCTGTCGAAGATCGAACCAATTTAGCAATCTAATGCTATACCTTTTACACTACACGTTATGCGTTCGAATAAATGTAATGTAATAAAAAAAATATTACCAATTAATTTTTATAATTAATTGTAATTACAATAAATTTTCAAAATGGTAACACTAAATTTTATACGATGCCGTTATGCAGCAGTCAGCCTACCAACACATTTCGTCGTTCCCCCAACAAAATTTGTCACTAATTCCAAATATATATAAATTCCAATGAAACCAACCTGTTGTACCAAAATTACTTTTTATTTCTTAAATACCAAAATTTCTAACAAAAATCAGCAAACTCACAAAATTTAACGTATGCTGATTCGATCATTTTTGACAAAAAGCCTCATTCTCCCACCTTCCATTGCTATCCTCATTTCAACAAATATCCAAAATTTAAATACAAAAACTTTACAAAATCACTTCAAAATTAAATAAAATATAAATTTTTCTAATTTGATATGACTATCAATATATTCACACTTTCTAATCAATGCACTATTTTTCTTCTTGAATACACTTTGCTATACTTTTCTATTTGTTCCATTATAGATTTCTCTACTTTCATCGTCGTTCCTCTAAAAACTTTGTGCATATAGATCTTTCAATCTTTTATTATTTTTTTTTTCGATTTCTGTATACCACCAATTTGGTTTTTTATTTTTTATATATTTTTCTAGAACTTCTTGTACAGCAGGGCGTAAGCATACTTTTAGGTATGTGTATTCTTCTTTAGTTGTTCTTTCTTTTTGAATGAGTTTCTCTTCTCATCTTCTTTTATATACATAAATATCTTGTGCATCAAGATATTATATTACAATTTTAGAATTAAATTTTATTAATGTTTAATTAACTTGTTGTATTAAAAATTTTTTATTTTGTTATACATCATAGTATTTCACAAGTTAATATTTATTTATTAAAAGTTATTTTTTTTTTAAATAAATATATTTTTAGGTCCTGCCGGGCTTATACATTGGTAACTACAGAGATTCCAAAGACTTAGGTCAACTAACGAAGTATAATATTACTCATATATTAGCTATTCACGATACAGCTCGACGTCTACATTCGGTAAGTAATTATTGCAAAGTCTACATTAATTGAAAAATACTATTATGAAATGTCAGAACGGAGTGAACTTGACCAATTTTATGTTCAATTTACCATAACATTGTGAACCTTAATAACTTTTTTAATATTTTCATATTATTGTTTACATTTAAAAATCTTTTAAAAAAAATCTCGTCTAATCAAATTCACTCTAGTGGGTTGGATCCGACAAGGTGAACTTGATCAAGGAATCGGGGATGCTATTCTTAAACCCTTTGCTCATTCAAACGTATTTAATGATGACTGGACGGAGCAAAATAGTATATTATAAGCCAAGGTTGTAAAGACTGTCATTATTGACCCAGCGTCAAGATTATATTCCGAGGTCTTCACAACCGTGGTTTATATACGATTTTTTATATTTTTATATACGAATATACGACTTTTCCACTACTAGATTTATTACCATATTTTGAAGTCTTGTTAATAAAAAAATGTCTTTAAAATATTAAATCAAATGACAACTTTGTTTTGTTTTGTTGATTTGACAGGTGTTGGCAAGTTTAGGTTAGCTGTCATAATTAAATACCAGTTTTTTAAAAATATTTGAAACGAAATTATTCTATTAAAAAAGCGTTTTGAAGGTTTAAATTCATTTAAATAGCATCTCTTGGTTATACAAAATTGTTTTTTAACAACATTTGTCTTATAAACATTTGCCAAACTATAGAAAAATATGTTCGTTATTAACTAGTAGTATATAATGAAAAAATTATACACCAGTAGTCTAAAAAACGTCACTTCAGGTGCAACTTGGCTAAGTTATAATGATCGCCTATATGACTAGTAGTGGAAAATAGTATATTATACACTTAGGTTGAGAAGTGAGCCATTATTTACCGAGCACGTTTATATCCTGAGGCGCGTAGCGCCGAAGGATATAATGTGTGAGGTTTATAATGGTCTTCTCAACCGAAGTATATATAGAATTTTTTTTACTACTAACACTGATATATTACTATATTTGATTTGATTAGATGTTGATAAATATAGCTTTAGTTGCTTCCTACTTATTTTTCAAGTATTTTGAAATATCAAGTAGTGTGGGTGTTTAGTTGTCAAATTAACAAAATAAAACTAATGAAATGCAATTTTAAATTTAGTTAAATAATTTTTTCTTTATATAATATCTACTATAATAATTATTGTTATATCATTTTATAGTCGTGAATTTCAGAGTTTATTTGGTTCTTGCTTAGAATTAAGTTAATAATAATAGAGTTTCTGTTCATTTCATTAAAAATATTTTATTATTTACCTAGGTATTTTTTTGTTATCGTTATTTACCTAGGGTGAGAAATTTTACTTCTCATTAGAGAAATGGGGTAGATAATGGTGATTTCTCATGTTAGTGGTAAAAAAAATATTTTATAGTATTACAATTTTTTACTTAAATAAGATAATGACAGAAATTCTGTACTATGCTCATTTATTTATTTTTTTTTTATTTCGGTCAAATTTAAATTAATAGTTATTTTCTACACAAGACTATAAAATTGAATTTTATCTACTAGCGGAAATTGTTAGCGACGAAATCGTGAGGAAAATTATTTTTCGCGAGTCGATAAAAAAATTTTATTTTTGTGTACAGAATTTAATTTTTTTCTATAGCAGCTGTTAAAAAAAATATTTTTAGTAATCTCAATTACAAATTAAATTATTGACATTTCTTATTTCTTATTATCTTACAATATATCAAACACACTTTGAAATCTCCATCGGTTGCTATAGAGTTGCTATTAATTTGGGTAAAAATTAAGCACTTTATCTACCCTTGCTATAAACATGCCAATTTATCTATTCTTACTGCTAAAGTGTAAGTTTTTCAATTTATTATTTTCAGTCGGACGAATCGGATGCTATAGAAAAAAATTAATTCTTATATTAAAAATCAAATAATAATTAAAAAAATAGTTTAAAACCGGTTATCTAAAAGTAGAAAATAAGTTGATAAGCAAATTGGGATGGTAATAAAAAGGTAAAGGCGATTTACTTGTAATAGAAACTAGATATAGCTTGGCATTGCTTACTTAATGTTTAGAGAACTAAATAAACGTTTCAGATAATAATAATACTAGTTGAGTAGTTAACAACGTAACTTGTTAGAAGCAATATTTAGTAAACGTTATTTTATTATTTCGAGTAATTTTTGTGATAATTTATTATAAAAAGATTGTTCAAATGTTATTTAATTTGATATTTGTAAATATCCTTATTGCAGTAAATCTACGAGTACTATAAAATTCATTTTGAATAATATGCTTAGAGCTCCAAAAAGATATAAATAATTTATGAAATTTCTAAAATTAATAACTTCGATTCAAAATTTTCAAAGAAGAGTTCGAAAAAAATTTAAATGTTTTTATGAGAAAAAAGTAATATAAAGTCACTTTTACGTTTTACCTTTTTATTTATAATACCAACTTGCTTAGATTGCTGTTTATTATAAATTCTAGATTGTATTTTTGACATAAAAATTAATTTTAAATTAAATAAAAAACAATGAATATAATAGGTATGGATTTAGTACAATATTACATAATATTTTTGTTCAGTTCAGAGTCATCATCTGAATGGTTCAAAATGGTAGTACTAACAATCTGAAAAAACTCGATAGGCAGGAAAAGTTAAGCTTTCCATTCTAATAAAACAATATACCATTTAGAAAAAAAGATTTTAATTTATTTTTATACAAACTTTAAGTTTACAGTATAAATTATTTATAACAATTGGTATGTTAAGGTTCTTCTTATTATGTTGTAAGCTTATCTAGTAATAAGCTTATGTAATGATAAGCTAACTGGGTTTAAAGAGTTAGCTTCAAAGAGATGGTTTAAGTTCTATTAGATTGTTAAGTCTAATTAAGAAACTCTCATTTCTCCAATCACTCGATTGCTACGAATATTATTGATTGATGCAAACTTCAAGGCGAATCCTTGTATAGGCGTTGACCTAATTAGTAATATTGTAGTAATATTACAGTATTATTACAGTAGTATTACAGTAAAACGAGAAATAATTTGTAAAATTTTATTATCGATCTGCATACATCCAAATAAAAAATTAACTGAAAACAATTAGTAAGTAAAGTGTTTATTAATTAATTAATTAATTTTTTTATTAATTGGTAAATTACTTCTGTTACAGTGGAATATTTAAATAAAAACTCTTAAATGTCTTAAACTAAAATCCTACTCTAAAAATATCTCCATCGCGTTACCTAAATTTAATTTGAAATCTAGTATTATTACTATAGTGCGGATAAAAAAGCATTTTTTTTCTTTAAAAAGCGCTTATAATAAGCATTAAAAATACAAAAATAAGCCACAAAAAAAGCAAAATAAGCTACAAAAGAAGCAAAATAGGCATTTAAAAAACAAGAGTAATTCTTTATTAATATTCATAAAAAAACGGAAATTAAAAGTAAAATTATAAATTTTAGATTTTATTTTAATTAAAACAATTTTAACAGTTGTTAAAACAATGAACAATAATATATTTTTCTAAATTAGAAATTAAAAAATTCTGCCTTCTATGGGATAAAATATTTTTATATGTTGAAAAACTTCTTTCAACATCAACTGACGTAATTGGCGCAAATTTATAAACGTTTAACGATATATTATTTATTTGATTTAAATCCTCGTTTTCAATTGCTCCATGACTCAACACCTTTGAAATTTTTAGTAAAGTCTCAAAACCTATATTCTTACTCAATACTTCACTTAAGGGGGGAAATACATATAGACGCGTAAATTTTACATGATTTTGGTTAATTTTTTTTTAAAGAATTACTCGTTCAATTTTTTTAAAACTTGGCATATAGTTTATTTGTATTTTTAACTATTACAAAAAAAAATAATGCTTTTCTAAATCTCCAAATGACCGATTTATAGTCTAATTATCCGGGAAGGTCGCAGCGAGAGTTGTTGATTGGCGTGACTTGTAGCTTCTGTTGTATTTGTCTGAAATAAAAAAATAAAAGTTTTGAGTGTTTATTAATGTTATATTTTCTATATGAACCTAAAAAAATTAAAAAAAAAAATTCACGGGTTGAAATATTTTATTAAAAAAAAAATTTACTTTTAAACCAAATTTTTCAATTCTTTTTGCTTCGAAAATATAACTTTTTTATCAAATTTTTTAAAACAAATAGGTCCATATAGAAAGTAATATCATTGAAAAGATGTGTACAAAATTTCATCACGATTGATAAAAAACTTTTTGAGTTATCGATCACGCGGATTTGAAAAATGTAGTTTTGAGAAAAATGCGTTTTTATATTTAAGCACATAAAAATCAATAATTTCGATAACTTACCGATTAGTCAGCAATTCCGGCGCCTTATAGGAGTCCTTCGGTGTCCCCGTAGAACTCATTTTTCTTCAGAAGTTCCTCTCGATGTACTTGACGTGCTTCTTTAGTCACTAATAAGCTGCGTCGATTTTCTCGAGTTACTCTGTGTTGATCAACTTTTTTTGCATATGACTTACATTGCCTACAAACTATTATTTCTAAATTGTTTATTACTTTTAAAAGAGTTGCATAACTTTCATTGAACAATCCAACTGTTATTAGTTTTTGGAAACGTTCCGTATAATAAATCCCAACACTAAACAAAGCACAATAACAACACTGAACCTGATCTTCTCAAATACTTTGTAATAACTTTACAACTAAGGAGTAAGGAGTCTCGGGTTGAGTTGGGAGGTAATTCAAACAGTAGATTTGTTCGTCGACGTTTCGGAAAAGTTTATTTTTCCATTCTCAAGACTACAATGGAGGCATAATATAAGTACAGAATCACAGATAACAACAATAATAATAACAACTCACCGAAGAACAAAAAAGGTAGATAATGTTCGATGTACACCTAGATGAAAGCAAACGCCATGGCCCAGGGCCAACACATTCAGCGAAGTCAACAAGTTTCGAGTGTAAAACACTCAGCATAACAAAACATAAAAAATAACTTCACAATGTAAAAATCGAAAACCGTGTAAAATAAATAAATGAATAAATAACTATGTACAAATTAAAATTCAAAATTAGGCAACTAACGTTAAAATACAATAAACACACGATCAAAAAATACATATAAATAATCTAAAATTAAAAATTGCACCAAAATGTGTTGTCCTCTTATTATCCGATATGCGCAGATAAATGGCAGGTAGGTAGGCAACCCATTGCATTGAGAAACCAAAAGATCGACGACTGGTGAGACGCTGTGGAACCAAAACAATGGGTGCCATGACGAAAAAATATATTCACAAGGCGAAAACAGGTGAAAAACGGAATAGTGAGTTGTGTAAAAAAGTAGTCAAACGTCAATAAAGTCGCAACAAAGTGTGCGATGTTCCTTAGGAGCACCTGAGTCAAGAGGGCAGAAAGCGGTGAAGGGGGATCTCGTTTCCTGTGGGTAAGATTAAAGGGATCGAAAAGAACCACAAAATATAAAAACTTTGAGAATATCCACAGAAGGGGTCACAGCAAACTGTCTCGGCATCCAACGAAGAGCACCGTGAATAGGTATAATCAGGCCGGTGCAGCAATCGCTGCAGTGGCGGAACAAAAACAGGGGGGCAGAGAAAGGCGACCATCCCAGGTAAACAAATCACTCATTAGTAGATAGGAGAGAACAAAACATGTAGTATGAACAATTAACTATTCACAGGGAGAATCGTGTGCCCCCACTTTGACACCTGACGAAGAGCACAGCGGCGAATAAACCGGCCGGTGCAGCAACCGCTGCAGCGGCAGAAAAAACACACAAAGGAGAGAAAAGAAGCAAGGCGGCGACCAAAAGGTAAGCAAACATCACCTGGTATCCCTATGTTTAGTCCCAAAGTCGTTAAGTATGGCCTTGTACGCATCGTTAATATTCCGGAAGTCCGTTTGTTTGTTCATGTTATCACGTGTGGTGGATATGTAGGCCCCTTCAAAGAACGTTCTCTTGTAATAATTTTTCTCCGTGGCCAGGACAGTAACATCGTTGAGCGTGAAGGAGTGTGATGTGTCAATTATGTGTTCGGAGAGTCCCGTCTTACCCAGATTGTGTTTTATATCCTGCATATGTTGTTTCACTCGGTTGGATAGCCTTTGCTTAGTCTGACCAATATAACACTTTCCACACTCACACGTGATCTTATAAACTACGCCTGCTTGATCTGGGATGGGGATTTTGTCCTTCGTTCTGGAGAACAATATTTTGTGCAGGTTGAAATCATTATGGAACGTCAACTTCATCTCACCATTCTTGAGTATATCACCCAGAGCACCCAGGGGGCTATATTAACGAATCTCAGAAAAAGCTTATGACAAAATATAACACTCAATATCCCAGAGGATACGGCCTACCTAAAGCCCACAAAAAGGGCACACCCCTGAGGCCTGTCATAAGCTGTATTGATTCACCCTCTATTCCACTGGCTAAAATGATTAATGATGTTCTTAGAAATGTGGTCCCCACCCTTCCGTTCAATGTTGGCAACACGAGGGAGGCCAAGGAGAGAGTAACAAGTGGTACTATACCTCCCAACTACGTACTGGTGTCCTTTGACGTGAACTCCCTGTTCACCAACATCTCTAAAGAGTCCGTCTTAAATTCCATTAATAACAACTGGGATCTTATTTCTCCTCACACACCCATTCCAGCTAATATTTTTACTGGTCTTGTGGCCTCCATTTTTGACAACAGCTACTTCAGTTTCCAGAACACGTTTTACTCCCAACTTGTTGGTACTGCGATGGGTGATCCATGTAGCCCTTTTCTGTCGGGCCTTGTTATGAACGACCTACTCTGCAATTTTTTCGGGACGATTGACTTCGAGATTCCTTTCCTGCTTTTATATGTTGATGACATACTTACAGCTGTTCCGACTACGGAAATACGAAACTGTATCAAGATATTAAATAGTTTTGACAAGCGACTTACTTTTACCTACGAACTGGAGTCTAATATGTCAATACCCTTCCTGGACCTGCTTATAACAAGGAAAGATGATGGAACTCTTACAACTGATATTTATAGAAAGCCATCGTCTACAGACCGACTTCTCAACTTTGCCTCCTCACACCCTATTAAGCAGAAAGTTAGCGTGGTCAATACCCTTAAACACCGTATACTGACCTGCATACCGAGGGAAATTGTTTTTACGAGGCTCAACGATCTGAAACATCAACTTCTAAAGAACGGCTATCCATCTCGTTTGCTCAACCGGCTTCTCTTCAAGGAGGTCACCAATGTGCCTCCTCACTCCCCTATTGATCCAGATGATCCCACGCAGAGGACTACATACAACAAGATCACATACCACCCCTATCTAGAACATCAAATCAAAAATGCTCTGGGTGATATACTCAAGAATGGTGAGATGAAGTTGACGTTCCATAATGATTTCAACCTGCACAAAATATTGTTCTCCAGAACGAAGGACAAAATCCCCATCCCAGATCAAGCAGGCGTAGTTTATAAGATCACGTGTGAGTGTGGAAAGTGTTATATTGGTCAGACTAAGCAAAGGCTATCCAACCGAGTGAAACAACATATGCAGGATATAAAACACAATCTGGGTAAGACGGGACTCTCCGAACACATAATTGACACATCACACTCCTTCACGCTCAACGATGTTACTGTCCTGGCCACGGAGAAAAATTATTACAAGAGAACGTTCTTGGAAGGGGCCTACATATCCACCACACGTGATAACATGAACAAACAAACGGACTTCCGGAATATTAACGATGCGTACAAGGCCATACTTAACGACTTTGGGACTAAACATAGGGATACCAGGTGATGTTTGCTTACCTTTTGGTCGCCGCCTTGCTTCTTTTCTCTCCTTTGTGTGTTTTTTCTGCCGCTGCAGCGGTTGCTGCACCGGCCGGTTTATTCGCCGCTGTGCTCTTCGTCAGGTGTCAAAGTGGGGGCACACGATTCTCCCTGTGAATAGTTAATTGTTCATACTACATGTTTTGTTCTCTCCTATCTACTAATGAGTGATTTGTTTACCTGGGATGGTCGCCTTTCTCTGCCCCCCTGTTTTTGTTCCGCCACTGCAGCGATTGCTGCACCGGCCTGATTATACCTATTCACGGTGCTCTTCGTTGGATGCCGAGACAGTTTGCTGTGACCCCTTCTGTGGATATTCTCAAAGTTTTTATATTTTGTGGTTCTTTTCGATCCCTTTAATCTTACCCACAGGAAACGAGATCCCCCTTCACCGCTTTCTGCCCTCTTGACTCAGGTGCTCCTAAGGAACATCGCACACTTTGTTGCGACTTTATTGACGTTTGACTACTTTTTTACACAACTCACTATTCCGTTTTTCACCTGTTTTCGCCTTGTGAATATATTTTTTCGTCATGGCACCCATTGTTTTGGTTCCACAGCGTCTCACCAGTCGTCGATCTTTTGGTTTCTCAATGCAATGGGTTGCCTACCTACCTGCCATTTATCTGCGCATATCGGATAATAAGAGGACAACACATTTTGGTGCAATTTTTAATTTTAGATTATTTATATGTATTTTTTGATCGTGTGTTTATTGTATTTTAACGTTAGTTGCCTAATTTTGAATTTTAATTTGTACATAGTTATTTATTCATTTATTTATTTTACACGGTTTTCGATTTTTACATTGTGAAGTTATTTTTTATGTTTTGTTATGCTGAGTGTTTTACACTCGAAACTTGTTGACTTCGCTGAATGTGTTGGCCCTGGGCCATGGCGTTTGCTTTCATCTAGGTGTACATCGAACATTATCTACCTTTTTTGTTCTTCGGTGAGTTGTTATTATTATTGTTGTTATCTGTGATTCTGTACTTATATTATGCCTCCATTGTAGTCTTGAGAATGGAAAAATAAACTTTTCCGAAACGTCGACGAACAAATCTACTGTTTGAATTACCTCCCAACTCAACCCGAGACTCCTTACTCCTTACTATTACGTTATTGGGTGAGAACTACTGTTTTATCAACTTTACAACTGTTCTTTTCCAATAATTAATGTATAAGAAAATTGTAAAACATCGGCTTACCATAATTTTAAATCGAAAGGTTTTAAGTAAGGGCATTCAAAGACAGGTAGCCACAGTTGACTTGTAGCGACCGGCATTAATGTCACAGTAATACCAACTATTAATACCATCCAAACAATATAATAATATCGATACGCTCACAAATACTCTGAGTATATAAAGAGCAATACACAACAGATCGAGACAGTTAGAAGCAAGCAGCCAAACGACAAACAAGCGACAACCAGCGAGCGACCAATCGAACGACGATCCAGCAACGACCGAACAATGAAGGCAACGATAACCATTCAGCCATTATAATTATTTAGTAGCAATCGCTAACCACAGCGCTACAACTGGTGACCCCGACGTTTAAAGATAATAAGGAAAATGGCTAATGGAGCGAACAACGATATGATGGATTTGGCAAACATGGAAATCCCCGTTCATATCACCGCCGTCACTCTGCCACCGTTCATGCACGGTAGAACCGAACGATGGATAAAAATAGTAGAGAACAGGTTTGCATTACACCACCCGCAAATAACAAACGAGAAAACAACGTTTCAATATTTAATGGACAGCATTCCAATGGACATTGGCGATTTGGTGAACGATGAGATTGTGAACCCCGGCCCCGAGAAACCGTACACCAAGTTAAAAACCGCCTTGCTTAAAGCAACGACAATGTCAAGTGCCCAAAGTATACGAAGATTACTTCAACAAGAGGTATTGGGCGATCAGAAACCAACACAACTTTTACGAGGTATGAAGCAATTGGCCATCGGAGCAGAATTATCTGACGAATCCACATTACGTGAACTATTTTTGCAAAAAATGCCAACGCAATTTCAACCAGTTTTAATAGGATTGTCAATGCTTAAACTAACCCAACTGGTCAAAACCGCCGACCAAATGATGGAACTGACATGACGCCTGCAACATCATCAGCATGTAAAACTATGGTCGAGCACCCACAGCAAATAAAAACGCAAAACGACAAAGCAGTCATCCAACAGTTAATCGTAGAAGTAAAAGAACTGAAAGTACAGGTGCGAGACATGTCACGCGCTCGAAGCACAAGCCGAAATAGGTTTTCATCGAACAAAAGCCCCACCCCTACTCGAAATTTTACCTGTTTCTACTATTCACAATTTGGCAACGCAGCAAGAAAGTGTCGTTCATCATGTAACTGTAAAACAAAAAAACGAGAACGAACGTTAGAGGCGGCATCTGCCGTTCCACAAACATCGCGCCGCCTGTTTGTATACGACAAAGTCTCGAAGACACAATTTTTGGTGAATTCTGGTTCTGATATTAGTTTACTTCCAGCAAGAGGAAACGAAAAAGTAAGTAACTACAGTCTGCAAGCAGCCAATGAATCCAAAATTAACGTATAAGGATATAAAAATCTCACAATCGAACTCGGATTACGTCGAAATTTTAATTGGACGTTTGTACTAGCCGACGTTACTTGTGCAATTTTGGGCGCAGATTTCTTACACAAAAAGGAATACTTATCGTTCTGATGACAACACACACAGCAAACGGAAAATACCGCAAGGTGGAAGATTTCACGGAAATCCATACCGTATGGGGCGACAGCATATTTCATGTAATAGCAAGAAAATATCTAAACGTGATCCGCCTAACGCCTTCAATGAATTTTCTCACGCACAACGTTGTACACTATATCGAAACACGTGGTCCACCAACATTCGCAAAGCCAAGACGATTGGCCCCGGACAAATTAAGAATAGCAAAGCAGGAGTTTAAGAGGTTGTTGGAAACCGACGTAATTTAACCATCATCTTCACCTTGAGCAAGTCCACTACATATGGTGCCAAAGAAAAATTCCGAATGGCGTCCCTGCGGAGATTACAAGAGGTTAAATGCTGTTACCATTCCAGATATTTATCCCATACCGGACATTCAAGATTTTGGACACAGCATACGAGGAAAAACAATATTCTCGTCGAGCGATTTGGTAAAAGCGTATTATCAGATCTCGATCAATCCGGCCGACCGTCTAAAAACAGCAATTACGACGCCTTTCAGGTTGTACGAATTTACAAGAACCCCTTTGGTCTAAGAAACGCTGGACAGACGTTCCAAAGATTTATGGATGAAGTATTTCGAAAACTCGATTTTGTGTACACATACATCGACAATATACTGGTAGGATCTATTACAGAAGAACAGCACGCCAAACACATGGAGATAGTTTTTCGTAAACTTAGCGAATTTGGTATCATTATCAACCCATCTAAATGCATATTTGGGGTAGCAGAAATAACATTTCTCGGATTTCAAGTATCGAAAGAAGGAATCCAACCGCTACCGAGTAAAGTGGACGAAATAAAAAATTTCCCGAAACCAAACACTAAAACTCAGCTAGAAAGATTTCTAGGCATGGTTAATTATTACCGACGATGGATGGCAAGTGCAGCACATATACAAGCACCGATGTATGCCATGATTGACAATCAAACTAAAAAAGACGCACCATTGACATGGACCGAAAACGCAACATCCCCGTTTATCAAAACAAAAGAGGACCTCGCGCAAGCTTCGTATCTTACAACTCCAAACGACGATTCAATCTTAAATCTATCAGTTGATGCATCCGATACAGCAATTGGAGGGGCTCTCCAACAAATTGAAACCGGCTCTTTCCGTCCGATATCGTTTTTCTCTAGAAAATGAAGCAAAACGGAAAAACATTATAGCACATACGATCGCGAACTGTTAGCAATATATAGTGGTATTAAACACTTCCGACATTACCTTGAAGGGCGGAACTTCACGGTTTATACAGACCATAAACCACTAATTCACGCTTTCACTCAAAAACCAGAAAAATGCAGCCCAAGACAGATACGACAATTAGATTATATTTCCCAATTCACGACAGATATCCAGCACATTAAGGGTATACATAATACTCCGGCAGACGCTATGTCAAGAATACAAGCAATTGCAAACAATGAATTGAGAATAGAAGAGCTCAGCAAAGTACAAATGGACGACGAAGAGCTAAAAAAACTAATCAAAGAAGGAAAGTACACATTTCTCAAATTAACTTCATATCCAACAAACCATGAATTGTACTACGAAACAAGCAAGCAACACGCAGCGACTCTTTATACCACCGACGTTTAGAAAAAAAATTTTCGAAAATGCACACAATTGTTTGCATCCCAGCAAAAGAGCAACCAACAAATTAGTTACGACAAAATATTTTTGGCCGAAAATGAATAAAGATATTTCAGAGTAAACGAGTGCATGCATCCCATGCCAGCAAAGCAAAGTGCACAGGCATACAAAATCTCCTATCGGCACCTTTTCACAGCCTGGCGCACGTTTTTCACATGTGCATATGGACATCGTGGGGCCACTGCCACTATCGGAAGGCAAACGATATCTATTAACAATAATTGATCGATTTACTAGATGGCCAGAAGCAATACCAATCGCTGATATTACCGCAGGAACATGTGCACGTATATTCTACGACAACTGGATAGCTCCATTTGGAATTCCTGAGAAACTCACAACGGATCGCGGAGCACAATTCGAATCAACAATTTTTCAGAATTTGGCAATACTCACAAGAATCCAAAAATCGAGAACAACTTTTTACCATCCACAATGCAACGGATTAGTTGAAAGATTTCAGAAGCAGTTAAAATCAGCTTTGATGTGTCACGAAACTTCATGAACGCAGGCACTCCCAATAGTTCTTTTAGGAATTCGAACAACGATAAAAGAAGCTATTAACACATCACCAGCGGAACTCGTATATAGAACATCACTGCGTTTACCAGGCGATCTGATAGATGCCCCAGTAACAATTCGAAACACACCACCGCAAGGTTTTTTGGAAGAACTCAAACAACGCATGAACGACTTACAATATAAACATACAACTTTTCATCAACGCAACAAAGCATACGTTCCAAATAGTTTAAAAAACGCAAAATACGTATTTGTTCGAGTCGATCGCGTAAAAAAGCCATTGCAACATCCATATGACGGACTTTTTACGGTAATAAATAAAACAGAAAAATATTTTGAATTGATAATAAATAACAAACTTCAAAATATCTCGATTGATCGCCTAAAAACTGCAATTACGGAGAGCAGCTCAAGCTATCCCGAAGAAGTCGCACTAGACACTTTCGCAGAGAAATCAGTACGTCCACAAAGCCAAACTCCAGAAACATCAATACAGCCAACGGATAGAAAAACCAGAAGCCGACGCACTGTTAGATTTCCATCAAGATACGGAGAGATGGTTAGCATTATACCGTAAGAATTATTTTCCCATTCAAACTCTTTCACTAAGAGGGGAGTAGTGTAGCGACCGGTATTAATGTAACAGTAATACCAACTACTAATACCAATCAAACAATATAATAATATCGATACATTCAGCCATTATAATTATTTAGTAGCAATCGCTAACCACAGCGCTACAGACTCTTCAACTATACATCTAACGGCGCTCGGTTGCTAGGTTTTAACATAAGAAATACTTTGAATTAAGTTTTAAAAATTTGGTGATAGATTCTTAAGATGTTTTACTAACATTTTATCAAAAAAAAAATACTTTTTTGAAAAACTATATATGTATTTCCTCCCTTAATTTGGTTTTCACCACGTCTCTTATTGGTCCACTTATTTTATTTGTTTCGTTTTGAAAATCTTCTATTATTTTAATTGAATTATAAAGCGGCTGATTTTTTGTTCCCAACATTTTAATGGATTCGCTGACATACCAAAAATTAGCTTTAATAGCCGCTAAATTTGGTGAAAGTTGTGGATTGCTTAAAATATTTCGACATTCTTTTATGGAAGATGCAGAAGATTCGGATAAATCGCATACAAAACGTTTAAATATATTAAAATGTTCAGCATAATATAAAGCAGCGTCTAACCAAGTACCCCATCGTGTTAAGATTGGCTCTGGGGGTAAAGGAATATCTGGATTGTGTTCTTTGAATGACTGTATTCGCAGAGGGGCTTTTATAAAGATTTTCTTACCATTTTTAATAAGTTTATTCACTAGTGGAAACTGATGTCTAATTGTTTCAGCTACACGGGATAAACCATGTGCCAAGCACATACAGTGTAACAAATTTTCATAAAACACTTTTAATACTTGGCTCGCTTTTATCATGTATGCAGCCGCATCCGTAGCCATTAATAATACTCTTTCCGTTGGCACACAATTTGGAAGAAAGAAATCCGTTAAACCTTCTTGAACGAATTTAGCGATTGTTGCATGATTGTACTTTGTACATTTGCACTTTGTTTGTACCGCAAAAATTTTTGTTTGTACCAAAAAGGCAATAAAGCTACAGCACTTTCAAAGTGGGGGTGCCAAGGACATGCCAGCACCCCCACCTCGAAATATTTAAATCGGACTTAGTGCATTCGTTTGTACTTCGTTTGTATCTGTTTGTACCGCAAAAATATTCGTTTGTATCAAAAGCACAAAAATAAAAAGCGTAAACAAGCTAAGTAGAAAAGTTTGCGAACAACGCGCGTGCCCCAACTGTACAGGGGTGTCTTAAGAAGACAGTACAAAACTTTTCTCCCCCTCCTCTTCTAAAGAGAATGAGGAATATTATTATTACCAAGGGCGGAACTACTGGGGTTCGGTGGGTGCATGCACGCGGGCACCCGGCTAACAGGGCCCTCGGTTCTCTTGTGACTATTCAATCTTTAAAGAAACGTCTTTGCCAAAAATTGATAAAAAAATACCAGCTTTTGTCAAAAAGTAAGTCTGCAATTTTGCAACGCGACAATGCAAGACCACATACTGCAGCAATCGCCGTTCACAAAAATTACTGGCTTTGATTGGAAAATTTTGCAACATCTTCCATGCCAACCAGATATTGCTTCTAGTAAAAAGTTATAGAAACAGATAATCATTACGTTTTAAATGCAAGATTTTTTTAATTATGTAAAATAAACTAATAAAAACTCTTAAAAAACGACATTATTTATTGAACTACCACAATCTATGTTGAACAAAAATGTTTACAAAGTTATGGTGCTATATTAATATAAAAGCAAACGAATACAATAATAATATTAATAAAAGTACAATAATTATTAATATAGTAGGTGCCTATTAAATAGTATAAATCAAAAATTGACAATTAGTGGCGACAATTGATTGTCTCACTATCTTGTAAGTCGTCATAACGTTCCCATTTTCCAGAGCTGTTACGCCAACAGTAGCAGACGTAGTGACCAATTGCGTTGACATTCTTTACCGTTGGAGGTAGAAAACTAATAGCACCTTGAAAATAGTACACCGTATCGTTCAGCAGAATTTGAAAGGAAATTTCTTTTAAAAGAATATTTAATTCAATTGATGAATTTGCTGTAGTCGTACATATTTCAAACAAAACTTGTTGACCAAAAGTAACTTTTCTTTCGTACAGGGATTTGCACATTTTGCACTGACTGAGATTACCATTATTTTCGTTGAACTTGAGATTTAATGCATCTTGGAGGTTTAGTACAGTACTATCTGGCAAATTTACCACTGTCGATGGAAATCGTCTTTCAATGTTAGTCTTGCATTTAACACACATAAGGCACTCTATAACTGATGCATTTTCTTTGAATAACGCATTAAATAAGAAATACGCGGTACTTGCAGCATTCACTTCAATGTGATTATTTGGTAAATCTTTTTTATTGCTAATAATACCGACTAATATAGAAACCCTTTTCCTATATGTTTGCACGTTGATGCCATCTCGCATAGCATGTGCAACAAGCTCGTTTAGCAGATGTGTCTTATTTTGATTGATAAAATTTGCATAATTAGAGCTTTCGGCATACGAAGAACATAGAACCTGGACTATACTATCAAACGTGCACGTATTTATCAGTGTATAGTAAGTATTCCCAATTTTTACACTCTGCAAAGAATTTCCATTCCGAAGTACTCCGATAACAGAAGATTTTGTTTTGCTACTATCATTATACCAATACGGTTGGATCTTTTTCTAAATAATTAGCCTTTTTCTTTTCACCTTTACGATCGCTATCTTTCGCAATACCACCTCAATTTTCAACCGCGTTTTCTGATTGAAATTCCAAATGAATTTCTGAATTTTTATTTTCATTAATAGTTTTTCTAGTTTTCTCGCTAATATAATTTCCGTTCACTTTAGCGCTTATTAGATTCATCGAACCAATAATTGAAATAATGTGTATGTTTATAAACTCGTCAATATGTAACGGCAGTGTTTTATGTTTTAATACATTTGTTTTAAAATCTTTAAATAGACTTTCGGATGTCGCACTCGATTGAGTTAGTTTCCCAAATTTAAATATTGAGACTATTACGGCTGACCAACACGGTATTAATTTACAGAATTCCAATAACTTTTTAGCGATTTCTGGGTTATATTGCAAGTTATCGTGATTGCCTACATTTAGTTCCCCATCTTTACTTTCTGCTATGCAACTTTCGTAAATATCAAGTATTTGATGATAAATTGAGGTATTTATTGTAACACAAGTTTTTGTAGAAAACATAATCGCATCGCCATCTTCTTCATTGTTTTCTTTGATATTTGTCATTTCGTCTATATCATCTATAACATGCGAAGCAATTCGACGTTTTAAGCTTTCTTTAGCATAATCACAATCGGTTTGCTCGCCATCGATATTTGCACCATCGGTTTCGTTTAAGCTAACCGTAAAAATAAATTTTAATAATCGTTTGATATCTTCAAATTCCGTGCTGACAATTACCAATCCAATAGATCTTAAATAAAAGTTTTTTAATCTGTACGAACATGACTTGAATTCTGTCCATAAGCTTAATAAGTGCATAACATGGTTAAAATCGTTCCGGATCATGCAATAAGCAACTTCGATGTTTTTCTCTTTTAATATAAGCGAAGAACAAATACTAATGTATTTATTAAACGTGGAATACTGAGTGAAGGTTTTAGTTGCCTCCATCATCAATGCCAACGACTGGGCAGTAACAACAATTTATGGTGGAGGAATATCATTTATCAACCACTCGGTTAACCAATGAGCGATGCTATTATTGTCATGACGTTCAGACAACATATCGTGGGTATTCTGCGAAAATGCATTAAGTCAATTTTTATAATTTTTACATAATTGAATTTGAAAGTTTGTTTTCTCTGAACATCTTTATGTATTTTTGACTTATGAAAGAAATTATCTTGGCTAGTTCTATAAATATGACGTTAGTGCGTTTTTGCAGCCTATACAACGTTCACCAAGCAAGAACAGAGCATGATTAACTAAACAAAAAACAACAAAATAATTTTGACTTAATGCATTTTCGCAGAATACCCACGATATGTGCGACAAAAAACTGACATTCATTTTTGTTGTCTCTAACTCCAATTTGATACAAAAATATGTTTGAAGTCTGGCGGCCGGAAATTAAAATTAGTTTTTGTACTAATCCACCTGTAGCATCTATATGTATACTAATTGTTGTTTCTTTATTATGTTTGGCATATAAACGATAAGAATTAATTTCTGTGGGAGACCAATAGTGAACAAAAAATCTGTCATAGCCTATATAACGAATTATGTTGTTATATGGTGACAAACCTTTTAACAACAACAGTGCTTGAATTGAATCTTCATGTACGCGATTTTCTTTAGATGCTTTATGTTTCATTACCCGTAGTGCATTCTTTGATGGTAAATGACTTGATTCGGATTCTCCATATTTCATTATTTTTCTAGCTTCTGCACGTTGGACGTAAGCTGCAGACTGATTTTCGTCTACTAATTTTTGTAAGAAATAACTTTGCTTTTCACCATTTATTCGTCTTTTTTTACTACTTCTACAAGACTTAAAGCTTCCATTAATTGTGCAATTAATAATAGCACGACATTCGGGTTCGGGCATATCGATAATAACTCCTTTGAAATTGCTCATACACATAGAGCAATGACCAATAATATCAAGAAAAACTTGACCATTTAAATAAACTTTGGCGTTTTTATAAATCATAGTGCAAGCCAACCTAGTTTGTTCAAACAAGTGATTATTAATTAACGGAGTCCACACATAAGATGTCAAAGTTTGATAATATCTAAAGGTATTTTTGTTGTCTGATCTGCAGTAGGTTTTTGTATTGGAAGGCTGATATATTTTTTGCCATTCTTCGTTGGAAAGCGTTATATTGAATTGCAAAACATCTTCATCAACATCGGATTCCTGGTCCAACAGAATTTTCTTTCATTGTTGTCAATCCTAATTTATTTAAAACATCGTATCTATTCATTTTAACTATTATATATATATATATATATATATATATATATATATATATATATATATATATATATATATATATTGCTGTGATACGCTACAAATAAGCTACGATGGACTCCTAAAATTGCCCGGCGCCAGTTATCATTTATTGATAACAATAATAAAAAACTAAGCTATAGCAGACCTACCTATCTTACTTATCATGTACACGCCACTCAAGATACCAACATTTTATTTTCAGTTGAATCTCCCCCAATGAAGACTTGGAAAGAAATTTGCTAAAAATAATTCTAAGATGATTTCCCTATTTAACCCAATGGTTTCGACCAAAGTCGATGAACATGAATTTTACCCGAACTATGGATAATTCAAGATTTAAGTGTCATGGGCAAGAATAAACATAGCAATATATATATATATATAGATAGAATAGAAGAAGAAGATAAAAGATAATATATTGTCGTGTTTTTTTACACTTCAACCAGATAAATCCCCTGGTGGTACTTGGAGGTTTCGTCACCAATCTAAACGTTTGTAATTGAATTAATAATATTAAATTACATTTAAACATGCCTGTTCTTTACAATTAATATTAACTATCATCAGTGTCTAATGAAGTTAAAAAGTTCCGTCCCTCCTTTTTTTTGCTACTGTAAAATATTACTTTTAGCTCTTACAATGCTGTATTAATCTGCTTTATGGCATTCGCGCACATTTAAATCGGCATCTTCGTTTACATTTTTATTGTCTCTCGTTTCTTCTTTCCATTCATACAAATCTTGAAGGTGGAACTGACCTCGGATGCGTTCTGGTATTTTGTTGTATAATTCGTATGTGTTTTCTGATATCTTCCTGTTTATTATGTATGGACCTTCGTAGGGTAAATGTAACTTGGCACATTGGTTTGCAGACCGTAAACCTATTCTCAAGCTTTTGACTACCACTATATCTCCTATAGAAAATGTAGTTTTCTTCTTGATCTTTCCATTCACCTTTTGTAAATATCTTAATCTTCGATTCAGCTTTTCTCGCACTCTTATTAAAGTTTGTTGATAATTCAAATTTTCATAATTTATCATCTATGATCTTCTGGCTAATTTTTTCTTCTTTTTGATCTTTAATTTTTTCAATAGGTCAATTCTTATTATATAATCTATTTTCATGTCTTGTATCATCATAATTCCACAATTTTTTGTAGTTCTCCCAATAGTTATGTTTGTATTTAAGTTTTTATTAATTCTTGTAAATGATTTGTTGTTTGGAGATATTAATTTTACTGGATGGGTTTCTATAACTTGTTTCTTAAAATATTCAAAATTTAGGTTATTAATCTTTTCATTCAATAGCGAAATTTCCGCACCCGTGTCTACTATTGTCGTCAGCTGAATATTGTTAATTTTTATAAAAATGTATGGTAGTTCATCAATGGTTTTGTCTATTATAGTATCATCTTTCTTCACCGTTGTTTTCTTGATTATTTTTATCTTTTCGTCCATTCTGTTAATATTCTTTTCCGCAGTTCGTTGTGGTGATTTCAATTCATTGATGTCTTGGTTTGATTTTTCTTCTGCGTGCCTAATTATGTCTTTTATTTCCTGTAAATTTTCGTCCATTTTCTGCGAATTTTCGTCCATTTTCTGCGAATTTTCGTCTATTTTCTGCATGATTTGTTCCATCATTTGTTGCATTGTTTTTTGTTCTATTCCTACTTTGTCTTCCATCGTACCCTGTTTTTCTGTAACCTTTTCTTCGATTGTTAATACCGTTACGTTTTCTTCTATATCTCGCAATACTTCGTTCGTGCTTTGGTGTTCTATTATTTCTGTGCTTTCTTGAATCTTGTCGCTCTGTTCAACTTCTGCTCTTTCTGTGCTTCTTGTAATTTTTTAATCATTCATTTTGATGCTTTTAAATACAAATTAATTTCAAAGATTAAAAATAAGGTAAAATATTAAATTATACTGCAATTGTAAATTAATAACACACTTATAATGTAATTTAATTGTTTATAATGTTGACGTATTTAGCAATCTGTCAAACTTTTCAAATGTCAATATTGTCAATATCATATGTCATTCAGTGCTATTCTGTAACTAAAAATAATCTTAGCAACTTGCTAAAAATGAGAAATATTGCTAAATAGGCAATATTGCCCATTTAGCAATATTTCTCATTTTTAGCAAGTTGCTAAGATTATTTTTAGTAGGTATTCTGTAACAGCTAAATTAGCAATCGTAGCTAAATTTTAAAAGATTCATTGCTAAAAATCTAGCTAACTTAGCAATTGCCAAATACTTATTACTAAAGTTAGCAAGGTGCTTTTTCTACTCTATTTTTCAATTTAAAGTGTTAATTATTTAATTTAAACTTGAAGTGTATTATAGTACATTAGAGTTTTTTAAATTAATAATTAACTAAATTTTTACAAACATTTTTCAAAAATGACAACTGCGTACATTTCATTACGCATTTTTGAACGCTGTTGACGATATACATGAGTAGTAAGTAAAGACATATAACTTAAAACAATTTATTTATTATATATTAATTATACCTTATATAAAAAATTTAATATTTTTTTAAACAAGAAGTAAGAAGTAAGTAAGTAACCATCCACTTAGTTTCAATATACATAAAATTTTCAACTAGTGCTGAAGACTTTCAAAAAATAAAAGAAGGGTAATTACTTGAACTTTTATATCTGGTCTTTATAAGTAACTCTTACTCTAATATTTGTAGATTTACCAATCGATTTAATTTTCCCGGAGTGATAGGCTGCATTGATGGAACACAAATACCAATTGTTTCACCAATAATAAATCATGAGGAATTTCCTGGTATAGCATATTACAACAAGAAAGGTTACTTTAGTTTAAATGTACAAATTGTAAGTTAATCAAGTAAATTTAAATATTATTATCGAAACAAAACTTAAATACAATTCTGCAATCTGGATGACATCGTCTTAATTTACACATTTAAAATCAATACAGTAAACTCTCGTTTTAGTGTTACTCGATATAGAAGCATCCGTACCACGTGACTACCACTATAGAAGCATGTAAAATGTCACGTACCGGACTTATTATATAAACATAGTATCTTTGTTACACGCGTTTAAATTTCAGTCGACGCTGAATCTACAAATTGCAAGATTTTAATACAAATTTATAGTATATATTGTAATTTGATTAAACGTAGCATAAAATTAACCTTCAAAATTTGCAAACGCGTTTTTTCAAATTATTTAATTAACCAGCAATTATATAAAATACATTTAGACAACTATTTGTTTTCATATTTTCGTCAAATTTGTATTTTTATTTTATGCAATATAAAAGGAAACTTAAGTAAGATGCCGTGAATGACGCACTCCCAATCGAAAGAAATACTCCTATAAGATATTTTTTTACAACCTTGAATGTAACTAGTATAATAAGTAATATCAGCAATTTTATTAATAATGCTACAATTTTATCTTGTAAATTGGGACAACATACGAATAATTTTTTTTGCAAAATTTTCAAACGCTTTCTTCAAATGATTTAATTTAATATAAATAAATGTATTAACACAACTATTTATTTTCATTTTTTCGTGAAATATGTGTGTATTTTTATGTTATTTAACATAAAACGAAATTTATAAATACACCGCCATAAGTTTCTACGGTCATTTTACAATTTAAGACATTGTCGCATAAAAGTGCTGATGTGTAATTGCTATAAAATTGTCGGCGTATTATATATCAGTGGCTGCTGTTTATAAAACATGCATATCTATTTTACCTCTCGATATAGAAGAAAACCTCGATATAGTAGAATGTTTACGGTCCCGACCGTGCTTCTATAACGAGAGTCTACTGTATAATGCTGGCGATAGATATACTTGGCTTTGGGTGATTCTGGTTATCCAACACAACCCTATTTGCTAACACCTATAGTTGGATGCTGCTTTAAACACCCCAGAAGGAAGATACACAAAAGCTCACTGCTCAACACGAAATACCGTGGAACGTTTAATGGATGTATTAAAGGGCTGGTTTAGGTGTCTGCATAAACACAGGGCATTACATTACAGTCCTACGCAAGCAGGAAAAATTATTTATGCTTGTGCCGTATTGCATAATATATGCAGAAAGTATAGACTAGATGAACCTACAGAAGAAAATAAAGATGACGATCAGGAAGCAGACCATTACATCTAGGTACCACAATATGATGAAAATTTATTAGCCGGGAGAAGAATTAGGCAAAAACTAATTAATAATCATTTTATTTAGTTTGTAATAGGCAGGTATTATAATAAATTATTATAACCTCATCAAACCGGAATTTTGGCCGAGAGGAATAGTGATTCGTCGTTTCAACTTTTTTCGGGGTCCCAAAGAGGGTTACCGAAACTAATGCGACTAATGTTGACTCTAACTCAGGGGAATCTGCAGAATCCTCTGTCGATCGAAATTACACTTCTGCACTAAATGTTTACATGCACAATTGTGGTGGTATTAGAACCAAATTGAGTGAAATTAGCAACAATGTTAATTGCTGTCTTTACGACATAATAGTTCTTATAGAAACCTTTCTTGATGATAACATTGCTTCGAGTGAATTGAAGTTTTTTGACTTTAATATCTTTCGTTGCGATCGATCTATCGACTCCAGCCAGAAAATCACCGGTGGTGGTGTTTTAGTAGCAGTTTGCAAAAGCTTAAAGTGCGTTCAGATCGATACGGCTAAATCTGTCAAATCCCTTTTCTTACGGATGGGTAGTTTGATTGTGGGGGCGGTTTATTTACCTCCCGATTCCAGTGCTGACGCGTACGAAGAGTTTTGTGGGATTGTAGAGAATATTACTGATCATGTTCCTCATTCAAGATTGGTTATCTGTGGTGACTTTAATCTTCCCAAGGCATTGTGGTCGAGTGATGGTACCTATTCCCTAACTACCAAGAATACCTGTCCTAAGACACAAATGATTAGTGATTGTTTATCTTTACACAATCTTATTCAACAGAACAAATTACATAATAGTCGAGGTGTTTTGCTGGATTTGGTGTTCACCAACATTGGCAATGTGTCGGTGACTTTATCGGATGACTTATTGTCAAACACTTCTCTACATCATAGCGCATACACTGTTGGTATTATGGGCGTTGATTCTTCACAATCTAGTCTTGAGTATGCCAATTACATCTTTGACTATAGATCTGCCGATTTTAATCTAATCAACAACTGTTTGTTGTACATTAACTGGTCGGAGTTATTGGCTTCTGATGATATCGAGGAAGTTGTTAATCAATTCTACAAAGTGATATGGTCCACAATCGATTCACATGTACCACGCAAAAGGATGGGGGTCTCCAATTATCCAGCATGGTTCTCGAAGGAATTGATTGGGCTAGTCATTGAGAAGAAGATTATGCACAAGGCTTTTAAGGAAACTCGTAGTCTACATTACTACCATAAATTTGGCGAAATTCGTGATCGAGCTAAGAAACTAAATGCAGTCCTTCATCGAAATTATATCAACAAGATTGAGGAGGGAATTGCTGCAAACCCTCAGGCATTCTGACGATACATCGATGATTGTTCGAAGGTGAGAGAGAGGCTATCCTGCTTGCATGTTTCTGGGTGATGAAGTGTGCTCCTCAGGTCGGGATTGTGTGGATTTATTTGCAAAGCAGTTTTCTGACGTGTACTCTAGTAATAACGCCACCAATCACAGCTACGGTGCTAATGCGACTATCGACTGCAGCTTGCTGAAGGTTGCGGTGGAAGATGTATTCAATGCAATTACAGAACTGCCTGACAGTTTGAACTGTGGTCCAGATGGTATTGCATCCTATTTTATAAAAAGGTGTCAATACTCATTGTCAACTCCAATCTTCGTAATGTTCCAATTATCTTTGGCCAGTGGTTGTTTTCCGAGTCTCTGGAGGAAAAGTTATATTACTCCCATACACAAAAAAGGCAATCGTAGTGATATTGCAAATTATAGGGGTATTTCGATACAATCGATGATACCCAAGATGCTTGACGAGTTAGTCCCGGCTCAACTAATGTAGGCTAGTATAAATTGTTTAGTGGAAAATCAACATGGGTTTGTTCCTGGTCGCTCGACGACGACCAATCTTTTGTCCTTCACGACTCACATTTTGGAGTCGTTCGAGGATCACAGGCATGTCGACGCTGTGTACACGGATTTTTCTAAGGCGTTTGATCGCGTTTCCCACTCGGCACTTTTGTCCAAGATTGCTTCAATGGGGTTTGTACGGAATGTGGTTAGATGGGTGGGTAGTTTTCTTCGTGACAGAATTCAATATGTTCGAATACATAATTTTCTCTCAAAAGACATACTGGTTTACTCGGGCGTTCCGCAAGGTTCACATTGCGGGCCCATCTTGTTTCTGCTATTTATTAACAACATCGGTAGTTACATAAAGAATAGTTCATACCTGCTATTTGCCGACGACTTGAAAATCTTCAAAACTATTGGATCCATCGAAGACTGTAGGCTGTTGCAATCCGACCTGGATAATATACACCAGTGGTGTACCGATAACAATTTATGGCTTAATTTCAACAAATGCTCGCTCATCACCTATAAGAAACATGACTGTGACTTGTTCGGGTACAAAATAAACAATGTTAAACTCAATCGTGTCACGGAAATTGACGATTTGGGTATTCGTCTCGACTTCGGATTGACTTTTAGAAGTCATATTGCTAATATATGCCATAGTGCCCTTCGCTCGTTAGGATTTATTCGCCGACATAGCAAGTTCTTTTTGGCCAAAACGGTAAAATTGCTCTATGTCTCTCATGTTAGATCGAAACTTGAATATGGGTCTTGCGTATGGTCCTCACACTATGATGTTCACGTCTCAAGGTTGAATAGGGTGGAACGTAAGTTCCTAAAATATTATCATTTTAAGCGTGGTTTGAGAAGTGACGACTTCTCCTATGATGACAATCTGAAGCATTGCAAGTCGAAATCATTGGTGCATAGAAGAGTGGTTGCAGACGTTTGTTTTGTTTACCGCCTATTAAATGGAATGATCAACTGTAGTGCTCTACGTGATTGAATTAAGTTCCGAGTTGCCAGTCACAACACTAGGTGTAACGAATTACTGCACATTGATCATCACAGGACGAATTATGGTCTAAACAGTCCATTAACAAGAATGTGCCGACATGTTAATAGCTTAAACAACTTTGACAGTTTTGACCTATGCCATTGCTCTTATAGTGTATTTAAAAATAATGTGATGTGGAATTTAAGCACTTCGGGATAACATGAACCCTCTATACCATGTAGGGTCTTTTGATTATTTGTAAATATATGTAAATTGGTCTAACCGTATATAAATAAATAAATAAATTATATTTTAAATTTGCTATTTGCAAATCTATTTCAGCCTTTCCGAGATTACTTTCTGCCAACATTTTGTTAATTCCACTATTTGACATTAATAAAAATTTAGGTTAGAAAAATTTAATACACCTAATTTTGGAAGTAATGAGACAATTTTATTAGCAACCTTGATAAGCTAGAAAATTTAAGAATATTGCTAAGGTGATAGGTTACAGAATACCAAAAATGTCAAAATTGCTAAGGACATTACTAAAATTTTTACTTAACAATCTTGTTAGAGTTAGCAATATTGCAAAAATAAAAGTTACAGAATAGCACTGAAATATTTTATTAAATTAATATTCTGTTTAATTTTTGGGTCGTTCTGGTGAATGAATTTTTGATTAATCTCAGTGATGTCGTGGTTTCGAGTTCCACGTATTGGGCGCCAATTTAAATTTATTGGTTGTCGTGTTTTTTTTTACACTTCAACCAGATAAATCCCCTGGTGGTACTTGGAGTTTTGGTCACCAATCTAAACGTTTGTAATTTTGAAAATAAAACTGAATGTGGTTAATCACCGTACCTTTATTTTCTATAAACATAAAACAACATAAACATAAACAGAAACTTAAACTAATGAAATTAAACTTTAAATATACCGTTAACGGAATACCTTTTTTTTTGCACTATTTTCCTTCCTTTGTACTATCGCCGCCGTTCTTTGCTCCGCCACAGTTATTTCTTCTCTAGCAATCCTCTTTCCAAACTTTACTTCTACACCACTTCAACAATTCTATTTTTTATACTTTCGAGAGCTTCTTCTCGAAATTAATCATCCTTTTCCTTTTCTTTTTTTTTATTTAATTAAATTTCGAGAGATTAATTTCTCTCCAAAATCCAGCTGGAACCTGGTTTATTATTATTCCTTCACTACTCTTCTTTTTTTTACCCCTTTTTTAAATACATCTCAATATAAATATTTAAATATATTTAATAGCAATAATAGATCATAAATGTATGCAATATTCTTATAGTTCTACTTATTTTATATATATATTTATTACAGTAGTAATGCGATTTTTATAAAGAGTCTAAATTATTTTTACTTAATAAATAATTATAAATGAATAATATAATATTAAAAAAAAACTTCATTTGTTAAAATATTGAATTTTAATACCTTTTATTCTGTGTACTAAAATAATACTACAAACATCTTTATAATTACAGCCGAATAAATAATTCTTAATAATAAGTGTAATAACTAATAAGTAATAGTAAGTTTTATTAATAATAAAATGCTAATAAACAAGAATTATTAAACTGATAAAATTACATGAACAATTAAATCCATCTTTTGAATATAAATATATTCGTCTTCATCCCCTGCACGTAATTTATGCGTTAATACGGAATTTTTAGTTCATCTCAAGAAAATATTTTATAATTATTTTATACTTTATAACAATAAATGATTATACATACGTTCATTCAAATAATCGGTAACATTTTGGATAACTAGAATTTTATTTTTAGAATACAATATGGTTAATAATGTAAAATAGTTGGTAATCTTCTCTTAGGTTCATTATAGAATTTTTAGCCATTGTTGAACGGATTATTGGAATCTGCGAATAAAAAGTTTTTTTTTTATTAGCAACCATGAACAAATACAATCTGTTTATATATAAACAAAATAAACAATAAGTATTAGTAATTAATAATGAGCAAGAGATATCACAGTTTAAGCCAACTCATTAGTAAGCTTTATTTAATAATTAAAAACATTCATCATATCAAATTTTTAGCATGAACCAAAAAATGCACAAAACACTTTTTCGAAAACTAAAATGTTTAAGTTATCACAATATATAAATACACTGTATGTATATTATCGCAAACATTTTCACCATACTATGGCATCATCAGGCGATGAACTAGAAGGAGAAAGGAGAAAAATCCGTATTTATTGACAAATTGCAAGAGAAAAGTGGAGGGGGTAAGAGGTGGAGGTAATTTTTAAAAAAGTACTTATGTGTGAATTTACTAGAGGGTGGTGTAAATTTAAAGAGAAAAAAGGAAAAAAGGGGGAAAAAATGTAAGTAGATGTGAGGTAAGTTAGAAGGGGGGGAGGAAGTATTATTTATTAAAAATGTTTAGTAGGGGTGAGTTATTTAAATCAGATTGACTATTAAGTAATGAAGATGAATATTTTAATTTATTAATTTCCATAGCTTCCAAAAATTCCAGTTTTTTACTTTTTTGTGCGACGTGTAAAATTTCGTATCTCCCTTGTTTATGGTTAGTGTCTATTAGGTGTTTCGCGAAAGTCGATTTTCCATCTGCAAGTTTGTGGGATCGAGTGTGTTCATCAAAACGTGTTTTAAAAGATCTACCGGTATGCCTAATGTATTTTTGAAAGCACTCACAAGTGAGCTCATAAACCCCTGATTTAGTTAATATGTCTGATTTTGATTTAGCGTTATTAATAAATTTGTTGAGTTTATTATCTGTTTTAAAAGCAATGTTATAATTGTTATTTTTTAAATATTTTACAATTTTGTTTGATTTGTTACCGAGAAAAGTAATGACATTGAAATTCGCGTTAGTTTTTTTAAAAATATTGGGATATATTGAGTTCGATAGAATTTTTTGTTTAATTAATATATCGAACTCAATATATCCCAATATTTTAAAAAAAACTAACGCGAATTTTAATGTCATTACTTTTCTCGGTAACAAATCAAACAAAATTATGAAATATTTAAAAAATAACAATTATAACATTGCTTTTAAAACAGATAATAAACTCAACAAATTTATTAATAACGCGAAATCAAAATCAGACATGTTAACTAAATCAGGGGTTTATGAGCTCACTTGTGAGTGCTTTCAAAAATACATTAGGCATACCGGTAGATCTTTTAAAACACGTTTTGATGAACACACTCGATCCCACAAACTTGCAGATGGAAAATCGACTTTCGCGAAACACCTAATAGACACTAACCATAAACAAGGGAGATACGAAATTTTACACGTTGCACAAAAAAGTAAAACACTGGAATTTTTGGAAGCTATGGAAATTAATAAATTAAAATATTCATCTTCATTACTTAATAGTCAATCTGATTTAAATAACTCACCTCTACTAAACATTTTTAATAAATAATACTTCCCCCCCCCCTTCTAACTTACCTCATATCTACTTACATTTTTCCCCCTTTTTTTTCTTTTTTCTCTTTAAATTTACACCACCCTCTAGTAAATTCACACATAAGTACTTTTTTAAAAATTACCTCCTTCTCTTACCCCCTCCACTTTTCTCTTACAATTTGACGATAAATACGGATTTTTCTCCTTTCTCCTTCTAGTTCATCGCCTGATGATGCCATAGTATGGTGAAAACGTTTGCGATAGTATACATACAGTGTATTTATATATTGTGATAACTTAAACATTTTAGTTTTCGAAAAAGTGTTTTGTGCATTTTTTGGTTTATGCTAAAAATTTGATATGATTAATATCGAGTTACACTACTTCAACGACTTATCTATTGATTATAAAAACATTCACCTGTCTTTATTTTAACATGAATACAAGAGAGAACATAGCACTACAAACACTAATTCCGCTGAGGTAGTTCTAAGGGGTCAAACCTCTTTAATCTCTTTATGCTGGGGGCAATGAGAAGATTTGAAGCTAAAACATTTGGATTAGCACTGAGTCTAAGCTGGTACTTCCTGCTAGCTTCAGCAATTTCTTCTTTGACTGTGGGCATGCATAGATCGCGATAAATGACATCGTTAGGAACATACCATGGTGCACTGCCAACCGCTCGTAATGTTTTAGACTGAAATCTTTGTAGTTTCATAACATTTGATTCGCTAGCTGAGCCCCATAATTGTATGCCGTAAGTCCTTACTGGCTTGATGATGGCTTTGTATATTAATAAATTGTTTTCCATTCTAAGATGAGAATTTCTACTCATTAGCCAGTACATTTTACGGTAGATAAGTCCAAGTTGCAGTCGCTTTTTCCAGATATGCTTTGCCCATGTAAGACGTCTTTCCAGATGGAGACCGAGGTATTTGACATCTTCACTCTGAGGAAGAACGATGTTATTTAGTGACACAGCAGGGCATGTGCCTCTTCTAAGAGTGAACGTGATATGAGTGGATTTGGTACCATTAGGTTTAATCCTCCATTTTTTCATCCATCTCTCTACTTCATTGAGGTGTTCTTGAAGGTATCTAGAAGCAGTATTTGGGTCTTCATGTGATGCCATTATAGCAGTATTGTCAGCATAAGTGGCGGTCTCCGTTCTGGAGTTAGTTGGCAGATCGGTGGTATACAGGAGATACAGAAGTGGGCCAAGCACACTGCCCTGTGAGACACCTGACTTTATAGGAATCAAGGTAGAGTAGGCATCTCCATACTTTACAAGAAAGTGTCTATCTGTGACATAAGATTTTAGTAGTTGGCAATACGGATGAGGCAGGGTGGTCTTAATTTTGTAAATCAAGCCCGCGTGCCAAACCTTGTCAAAAGCCTGAGAAATATCCAAGAATGCTGCAGAACAGTACCTCCTATGCTCTAGGTCTTCTCTAATCTTTTTGACCACTCTATGTACCTGTTCTACTGTAGAATGGTTTTGTTGAAATCCAAACTGATGATTGGGTATTAATTGCTTCTCTTCGAAGAGTGGTTTCAGTCTTGCAGCAAACACATGCACATCCTCTCAAACACCTTAGACAAAACAGGCAGGAGACTAATTGGGCGATAAGAAACTGCGTCCGTTGGATCCTTGCCAGGCTTCAAAATAAGAATTATTTGAGCTACCTTCCATTGTGAGTCAAAATAACCCAATATAAGAATTGCATTAAAAATTATCGTGATTATTTTTATACCTTCTGGCGGTAACTTTTTTAGAATTGTTTCAGAAATGTTTTATTTTTTTCGTTACCTTCTAAAGCGAATAATCAGTTGATTCCGTGGGTGAAAGATTTTCTAAGAATTTTTTAATACCTTGGTTTTTATAATCGGTTAACATTTTTTTCAGTTGATTGGTAGAGCGATTTAGATTTGTCCTATCACTAGGGGCATGGGTATCCTGCCATCGTTTTTTTAGTTCTTTTTTTCCTTTGAGTTTTCTTGTAATATATTCGGAGCAATAACCTGGTTCTTCAACCCTCTGCTCTGTCGGGGTAGCGCTCCATGCAGCCTGTTGTATTGCACGGTTTAGTTGTTCCACCGCTTTATTAACATCTTCAGATTTTAGTGGGATATTAAGATTTAATTCTTCTGACAGAATGTTGTGGAACGTCTCCCAATCAGTATTTTTGTTTGTCAAAGCTGGTGGTGCAGGCTTTATGATTACTTTACTTTGCAAAGTAACTAGCAGAGGGAAATGGTCCGATGAGAGCTCTAGACAAGATTCAATTTTTAGATAATTACGTGCTATACCTTTAGTGATGCAGAAGTCAATTACATCCGGCATCTTATTTGTATCCGTTGGCCAGTATGTTGGATGCCCGGTAGAAAGCTGCTGCAAATTATTTCCTACCATCGCTTGATAAAGTTGTCTACCACGTGGAGTGACTAGTCTTGAGCCCCAGTGATTATGTTTTGCATTATAGTCTCCTCCGGCTATAAACCTGTGCCCAAGGGTCCCAAAATAGGATTCAAAATGTTTCCTTTTAATGGTTAGATTTTGAAGGCGGTATATTGCTGCTACAATTAGTTTACCGTTCCAATCTTCTATTTCCACCGCTGTAGCCTGCAGGTTACATTCACTGTGTTTGGCAACTTCATGATGTTTGATTTTATTTTTAATAATGACTGCTGTTCCTCCTCGAGCGGTTCCCGAAGGATGGTTGGTGCAATATATCGAATATTTTGGAATTTTGATGAAGCTTTTCGTGGTCATATGTGTTTCTGAAATAAGAAGAACATCTAAATTGTGAATTGTAATAAAGGATTTAATTTCTTGGCCATGATTAACCAAGCCGTTGGCGTTCTAGATGAAAATTTTTAATTTAGTGTTACTTTCCATTACATTTTACCAATCATGGTTACCAGAAGATCGAGCATCTTATCCATCTTCTCCATCATCTTCGTAATCATCTGTTTCAGATTATTTTGCATTTTTTGTTGCATACCTGCTGAAACTTGCTGCGGGTTACTAGGGAGTTGTTGATATTGTTGATACTGAATGCCGTTAGCAGTAATTTGAGCATAGGAAGAATTTGGATGTGGATGTACTTGGTTTCTATTAATTCTTGGTAAGGGTGGGAATGAATTTATATTTAGTTCCCGATTATTAGTCATAGCTGGTGATTCATTGGTGATACGTTTTTCACGTAATGTTAGAAACCTTTTCTTTTGAAGCTCTTTATATACTAAACAGCCTCTGTAGTTAGCTGGATGATTCTCGAGACAATTTATGCACTTAACCGAGTTGTCTTTACGAGAGCAGTTCTCCGTTGCATGATCACCAGTACATTTAACACATCTTGGTCTTCGATGACAGTATGTTTTTGTATGTCCAAATCGCTGACATCGAATGCATTGGGGGATTTAACGTTTCGGGTGAGGAGGTTTTATTTTCATATTCTACCGAATTCATTAAATTAGTGATGTTGTATATCTCTTTGTTGTTTGGTTTTACTTTTACTTCAACATTGAATAGTGGTAGCAACTTTTTGGTGCTTTTTTCTCTGATACTGAAGATATTTGTTACTTCATGCCTCATGGCTTGTATTTCCTCTTTAAGAGTCTTCAGGTCAATGGTGGGGTGCATGCCTCTTATTACTACTCTAAACGTACGGTCTTGCTTTAATTAGTATGTGTGAAACCGAGTGGCTTTCTCAGTAATAGCCTTTATTATATCTGAATAACCTTTTGTAGTGTTAGGTTGAACTTTTACCTGACCATTGTATAAGACTTTGATGGTGTAACCATTTGGTGAGCATTTATCGAGCAAATCAGTTAAGGGTTGTATGTAATCAACTCTCTCTACAAATATTGGTGGTTTTTTTGTTTCTTCTGTGGTATCTTCTTGTTCTCTTTCTTCCTCCTTGTCCTTGTTTTCGTCATCTTCTTTTCCTTCTGCTTAACTTTGGAAGGAATTGGAGATCGGGGTGGGCTTACTCAGCCAATAATCGGTAAGGGTAGTTTGCTTACGTACCCTTCGTTGTGACTCTGGGCTTTCATTTTGACGCTGTCTTTTCTTGTGTATTACGGTTCTCCACTAGGATTCACGGTTTTGTGCTATTTGCGTTGCATTAATTGGGTGGTGCATCTGTTGAGTGGCACCAGGAAATCCATGAGCAAGATTTACTGTTTGATGTTGGGGTAGATACTGGTTTGTTTTCAAAATTTCTTGATGTAAGAGTGGTCCTGGTGGGTAATTTTGATTATAATAAACCAGTGGAACTGATTGTTGCATGGGCAAGTATGTCCCTGGTTGTTGCATGATTTGTGCATTTTGATCATAATAAGTAGAATTATTGGGTATAACAGATGTTTCTGATTGTGATTGATTTGGTTGTACTGCATCAAGTACTTTCTCCACCTCTTTGGGGGCAGCATATCTATTGTGAGTAGGTGTACGTTGTATATTCACCAATTCTACATTCTAATCTCACTTAAGTCTATCAAAATAATAAACACGATGTGAAAATGTTCATATAGGGAATAACACCCACACTAAATATATAAATTTACTTTAAAGTTTGTATCCACGCGGATTTTTGAGGTTATGGTACTAAAATTATTCAGTTATTACCTTCCTAGGAGTCCCTCTTCTGTATGCCAACTCTTGACGATTAAGTATGAAGTCTCGCCAAGTTCTATTCCAAATAATTCAATTATTCATCAATCTTTCAAAAATATGTTAAAAATAACGCTAACTAGGATGTGTCTCACGTACCATAAAAAAAAAAAGTTAAAATAAAAAAAAATTAAATTTTTTTTAAAGTTAAAATAAAAATTAAAAAAAATATAGAATATTAATGTCCAAAATAAATTTAAAAATTTTATATTACCGATAGCTTTAATGTTAAAACTTTTTTCAGAAGTACTTATCAATATCATTAGAGAGTTCTTATACTTATGTTGTAATCGGCATTTTGTCCATTAGAAATACTCAAATTTTCTGTTGTCTTATTTTCTACAGTAGGAAATGAAGATTGGTTGTAAAAGCACGTCATGTGATGTGGTGGTATATTTTCGAAAGTATTTACATGGTATGCTGTTTGATTTACTGGTAGTCCTGAAAAACACATTCGAAATAAATTTCTAAATCACAACAGTCACTTTTTCAACTCTAATGTATTCGATTTTTCTTTTTTTACTTTCAATTAAAAAAAATTATATAATTTTGTGTTAGCATAAAGATAAAAAATTTGTGTGTGCAAAATGCAGCACCCCCACTTCTTCAAAGTGATAAATGTTATTATTATAATTTCAACGAAGTTCATAATACTATATGAAAAATATTTCTTCATAATTCAATTAGTTTTTAAAACAAATAAGAAAAAAATGTCAATTACTTTAAATCTAAAAATTCTTAATTTTTGATATACAAAGAATAAGATTTAATAAAAAAACTTTTTTTAAATTTAATAAAATTTGTTTAATTTTTCAAATGGTCGCAAAATAATTACAATAGTAATAAATGATGACTTTAAACAATTGTTATCACTGACTTTTTAAGTTACTATGTTTCATCTAAGTGTCCCAATTTTACCCTCGCATTCCTAACATAATAATAATTATTAAAGTAAATGTGTATACTAATACCGTTTTATCAACAACAAAACAGTGAGGAAGAAATACGTAGTACCTGTTTGATGATTTGATGTAGGATTGGTAATACCATCGAAGAAAAGGTTTCATCCAAAAAAGCTATTATTACAGGCGTCTAAAATAAAATATTGTATAGTAGTATCCCAAGCAGCACAAAGCCGTCAAAAATGTACATATACGGTATCGATATTTACATAACGGTACGACATTGATTTGCCCAATTTATCGTTACTGTTTCAAGGTGTCATTTATGTACTGATACGGTACAGATATTTTCGTAACGATATAGCATTGATTTACTAACGCTTTAGCCGTTACTGTTTTGATGTATCAATTATGTACATTAATGTACAAGAATTTTCGTGACGGTACGGTATTGATTTGCCTAATTTTCCGTTACTAAATTAGTGAATCAGTTATGAACATATTATGTGTTGATTTTTTATGAACAGAATATTTAGAAATTTACAGTGTCGTCTGGGTACATAAAAGTTACGTTTCTAATCGGTACTGATTTTTAATTAAAATAAATAATTAAAAAATATTCAATAATAATTTAAAAAATTCATTTCTGTAATTACTTAGAAATTCGATGTTTAATCGTTGACTTGCGCCAATCGTTAATTTATTTATATTCGGATACGATTACACATTTATTTAAATTTGTACTATAAATTTTAATTATTTAATCAGAATTTACGATGTCGCTCCATCCATTGGGCTTTGGTTGATGATTGGTTTACTCCTCCTGAGTATTCATTCCTGAAATTTCGGAAATTTAACATTAAACACCCAAATAATATTTACTTACTTTTTTTTCGAACGGCGGCGGAACTTGAACGTTCTATTTGAAAGTATACTACTTAAGTGTCACACCTACCAAGGATGTATACAAAAGATATAAGTTTGATGATGGTTAATTTCCATTTCCAATAATAACTATATTAATTCGGTTTAAAAATATCAAGGAATATAATTTATTACTTTAATTAGTATTACGTCAGCTCAATGCAAGAACCAGATAAGTACCATACTGATAGTTTAGAGATAATAGAGATTTAAGATTTAGATGTATATTAAAAATCAGTAAATTAAGAAATATGTGTAATAAACGGAAGATCGTATAAGAAATATATATAATTCTTAAATAAACTTATCGATTTAAATTTATCGATTTTTATCGCTTTTATCTAATTTTTATTACAATTTTTGCAATTTACCTCCGAGCAACATGCTGTAATTTAGATTTTAGACTGAATATTTTCATAGAAATTGATTTTAGACTTAATTTTGCATATTACCTCCAGTCGAGACGATATATCGGTCGAAATGCTGGCCCGAAATTTCACCTCGTGGTAAAAGTAATTCGCAAAAATAATGGTCATTTTTTAAAATTTTATAAAAAAATTTTGATTTCTGTAATTAGTTATTCATATACTTTCGCGTGGTAATAATATTTTTACATTTTTTTACAAAATTTTGTACGACCACGTTTTACGGACTTGGTAAATTTCAATTTAAAGTCAGCAATGTCGCCGATTCGCTCCAGCCAAGTCGCATTTATAATAATTTTATTTCACTTTTTTCGATTTTAGACTGAATATCTTGATAGAAATTGATGTTTTCACTAAATTTTGCATATAGCTCCAGTCAATAAGATGATAGCCCAAGGCCGGCCGAAAATTTCACCTCGTGGTAAAAGTAATTAGAAAAAATAACGCTGATCTTGTAAAATTTTTTCAACATTTTTTGATTTTTGTAATTAGTAATTCATATACTTTCGCGTGGTAATAATATTTTTCGATATTTTTCGAAAATTTTGTACACCACGTTTTCAATGTTAACGAATTTAACACGGCAACCAGTGGGTCAAACACCTTGTTTTGTCAGGATGTAACGTGGAGTTTTTTATAGTCAAAAAATAAATTATAAAAAAAAATTAAATAAAATAAATTATTAATTCTATAAACTATAAACTAAAACTGAACTTATTACTAACTGAAAATTATACTAAAAATATGAAGAGGAACCTACTATATATAATAAAAGCAAATCTCTTATCTGTGTTGGACTTTTTAGGTTACAAAAGAAAGTTGTAATCAAATGTTGATAAAGTCCAACGTCTGCTTATCAATCAATGATTGAGATAAAATCAATAAAAGAAAATAGATAATTACTAAATACATAACATAATAAAAATGTACAAGAATGTTACAGGGTTGCATTATAACACCAGTAGCGGGGAGAAATCCTGGCTAATTGCTTTTATACTTGTGGGAATTTTTGTATTTCGAGGTTCGTATTACCTTGATATACGTATTTCCGAAGATTGCCGAAGGAAGTCTTAGTACATAAAAACCCAATATGGCCGCGGCGAAGGTTGTTATTGACAGGTACTGCATGTACCAATGCCCTGTACAGGAAAACCATCAAAAACCGGTGATATAGAAACCGTAGATTTCGTTAATTTTAATGGGTCACTTTCTGTATCTGTTTATGCCCTGTAAAACACAAATGTTATTGGTGCCCAGATTGGTCATATTGGCCAATCGAACTGGCGGTTTTTAAATATACTTAAATTTATATTATTAAAATACATTTAACTACCCCCCCCCCATAGTGTCACGTTTTTATCGAAAAAATTTAGAGTAGCGCAAATTCAAAGGATAATCCGATGCATTTTCGAGGTAGTTATAGTAGTCTAACGAAGATTTTGTCATTTTTATAAAATATAATATCAACAATTTATTTTTATTTAAAAAACGACGTCTAATAATCCGTTCAGCTAGACCACCACGTGACCAATACAATATTTGTGTTTATCAAAATGAAAAATTTTAAAATAAAGATAATAATCAATTTAAACCATTTGTTAATTAATTATTCTTTCAAATAAAACAAAATATTTAAGTTTTTCTCAAAAATATTTCAAAACAAGATGGCAATGTAATTATTGTAACAAGACGGTACCGCTAAAACTGCATCTATACGATACGGTTAAAACTGAACATAAACGGTACCATATGTTCAAATATATATTTAGTCACTAAAGTTTCAATAAATATTCGATACATTTTTGGGTCAGTTATTATGATGGTCTATTGGATTTTTTAATTTTTATAAAATATATTAACAATTTATTTTTATTTAAACAACGTTTAATAATCTGTTTAGTTGGGCTACCAAGTAACAAATAAAATACTTATTTTTATTAAAATGAATATTTTTAATTAGATAAAAATAATAATCAATTTAAAACAGTTATAAATTATTTAATCTTTTAAACACGAAAACAAAACAAAATAATATGTTAAACAATGGTATCAAAATAGTTAAGTTAAAATCATAACTATTTAAACTGCACTTAATAGATATCAAACCGGAAATGTAAAAGTCGTAACTATCAATTCATATATTAAGTTAGCTGTACGTATTAGCTACTGCAATTTTGGTACGAAAACGCTAAGTTTAAAACTGCATCTAAACGGTATCATATGTTCAAATATATTTTAGTTACTAAAATTTCAATACATATCTGATACATCATTTGGCTTTACAATAACGGTATGAAATTATATGCATTGAAATTATACTGCAACGGTACAGTGCAAAAATGAATGAAAACTTATGTGCCGCTTAAGTACCTTTTTGATACTTAACTTTCAGGTATGAAAAATTATGTGCCGCTTAAGTACTCAAGGTCCTCAACCTAGAAAGACCGCCGGCTTTCCATGCCCTCCGAAGCACGGAGACGATTATAAGAAATTTTAAACTCTCCCCGGATTCGAACCGAGTACCTTAATGTTAGCAGCTATTCAGCTAACAAACTAGGCTATATAATGACCGTCTCATTTAATAAATTGATGTTCCATAATACTTTTACTGACACTCAGTAAACCACACTTATCAACGGACCAAACCACGGATGTATAATATAAGAGGTGAGCTTACAACGCAAATTTCATGGCATACGAAAGTCCCCGTCAATGCTAGACAGAGACAGACAACGCGGTATAGTTAATACTAGTGGTCTTGTGAAGTAATATCGGAAATATTATTTTAGAGACTCAAAAGAAATAAATAAACAACGTAATAACAAATTATTTATTTAATTATAGTGTTAGGTACAATTATAAACAATATTAGGTATATACTTTGAACTAGTAAGTTAATAAGTGTACAATAAAAAGATATGAAATGTAATAATTTTATTAAATTCAGAATAACTAAGTTAGTAGCATATTATAATCATATAACGATTATTAGTTTCATAATTTAATGTAATTTTGAGAAATAAAAAACCAGAAACAAATTATTAAAAAGCTGAAATTATTAATACGAAATTAGATAACTAATGATAAATATTGTCGTGTTTCGAAATGCAATAAAACATTAATTTTATTATTTTGTAAATTATTTTAAAGTTTGAGTTTGTTTCATAATTACTTATTTATTTAAAACATTGTACATTGTATAAAATAGTTTGTAAAATTTTGCTGTATAAATAAAGCTAGGGGAAGTAAGATTAGGCTACGGCCGTGGCGTCGAAAGGTAAACGGATAAAACGCCATCTCCGATATAATTAAAACTTGCTTTTATTTTTAATAAATAAATTAAGTTAATTTGAGTTTTGTATATTTTATTTAATTTAATTAAAGTGAAGTGCCGAAAAATTTAGAAATTGAAAGAAGTTGTAAAATTTTGGTCGATGCAAAAGAACTGCATAGCAACGAATTTGTGAGGACAGCTGGGATACCAAGTGGGCTCCAACACCACACGAAAAAGTAACAAAAGTGAGCATAAAATTTATAAATTTACAATTTTAAAAACATTGAAGAGCTCCTTGCCGCTACAAAAAAATGAATGCCCAGTTATTGGATTAAATTTTTTGAACAAAGCAAATTTTTATAAGATTTGTATATAGTTCAGGGCATGTCAATATAATATTGAAGTACGACTTATGCAATTTTGATTTTTTTTATCGACGGCTGAATGTTTTTAAATTTTTCTTGTTCTTGTAGGTAATATTGTTTGACTCTCAAAACGGCATTTATTTGTAATTGTTTGTCCGCACGTGGAATTAAAGCACTCCACTCTTTTAATTTGTTTTTAGGCACTTTAAACAGGGAAGCTTTGTCTTTATTATTACGATACTCGCTGTTGCAATTAGGTGCGAAGCAGTATCTTCGAGCCATTTCCAAAATTTTAAACGATAATGAATGACTTTTAGTTTAAAAAGCGTATTGTAATGTGCGCATCGCTTATGCACTCTGCAATTTCGTGTAGCTATTTATCTATCTCTGTCGCTGGCTCTCTCTCGCACTCTGAAGACTTTCGAGAGCTACTACTATGTAATAGAAGCATAGGCCGTCAGATTACCTTAATAATTATACATCCGTGGACCAAATTAATAATTAAAATTATTAAAAATGAAAAAAAATTAACATTATTAAAATTAATTTTAATAATTAATTATTAATATTAATTATAATTAAAATTATAAACTACTACATACATACGCAGTGGCGGATTTACAGTCTTGGCCGCCCTAGGCCGTGTAGGATCAGCCGCTTCTTTCTCAGCTCCCATAATTTAAGTAGGTGCTAGTACTACATATGAATTTACTTTCTTGCAAATTTTTATCAAATACATTCAGAAACTTAGTTATGTCGTGATAAAATAATAAGTTTCTTAATATTGCTTATTGCTAATATCTGTCGATTTATACATTGTCAATATATAACCAGACCTAACAGGATTGCATCTGACTATTACTCCATTCCAAATAAATAGAAAAATGGAGAAAGAGAGTAATAATTCCACTGAAAAAGAAAGGCGACTCGAATAATTTCAGAAACTATAGAGAAATTATGCTGCTCAGCTCGGCGTATAAAGCCCTATCAACACTGATATACAGAAGACTACACAAAAAGAACGGTAGGCGAATACCAGCTTGGTTTCATTAAAGGCAAATCCACGATAGATAGATTAAATCCACATACGGTAAAGCAAACGATGGAAAAAATGTACAAACATCACATGGAACTTAGCATGCTCCTCTACATTGACTTTCAACAAGCCTTCGATAAAATATAAAGAGAAGAGCTATTTCAGACAATGGAAGAAATGAAAATATCAACAAAACTGATCAACCTGACAAAGATGACGACAAAAAAAATCGCTGTATACATCAGAACAGAGGATGGCGGGACAGAAAGTTTCGAAATAAACAGTGGCGTGAGACAAGAAGACGCATTGTCAGCTACATTGTTTAACATAGCTATAGAGAAAATAGTTAAACAACAAAAGAGTGGCAGATACCCGCTTATGCCAACGACATCGTCACCATGGCTGGATCACGAAAAAAGATGAAAGAGATCTTTAAAAGGTTGTGGATGAAGGCTAAAGAAATGAGGCTATTGGTGAACCAAGCAAAGATAAAGTACCTGAGATGCAGCAAGGACAATAAACGAAAACAGAGTTTAACAATCATAAACGAACTTGCAATAAAGGAAGTAAGCAGCTTTATCTATTTGGGAATGATAATAAACAACAAATGTGACAGAGAGGAAGAGGTAAAGAGAAGAATACAAGTCGGGAATAGAACATTCTATCATAACAAAACATTCAGAGATAAAAAATTAAACAAAGAAATAAAGATTTATAAAACCCTGATCAAGCCGGTGGTCACGTATGCGGCAGAAACTGCATGTTACCCAAAGCGTGAAGCAGAAATACAGAAATCATTTAAAAGGGAAATTCTACACATCATTAGAAACCAAAAAAATGTGGTAACGGCATAATAATACCGCTGATAAACTGTGAGATTAGAGATTGGCGAAGAACCAAAGGCCAGGATATCATGAAGCACATTAAATTACGAGTCAGATGGCTTGCTCATGTATTGAGAAAAAGCGATAGTGACCTAGATTCCGCTTTTACCACCGGTAGATTAAAAAGTGCCTTCACGTGGCTGTTTATCAAGAGCTTTTTGTTATCATACCTAATGCAAATTAAATTCCACGCAACCTGATAATTTGTTTCGGTTATTTCCAATGACCTTATTACTTGAGCAGCTTGTCCTTGCAAGGTGGACTTCAAATAATGCAATTTTTCGGTGTTTGAAATTTGTATATTTTTGTGTATCAAAGAATTAAACAAATCACGAAACTCTAACCAACTTTCATACTTTCTTGAAAATTTACTTACTTCTATTCTTGGTAATTTGACGTGACTATTATTATTATTTTGATTTGAACTGCTGGAGCCCGTTTCTGAACCAACAGCGATGGCGCCCACGAACTTTGATTAGAATGTAATGATTGATTTTGTTTACTAATATTTTTTATTCTGTAGTCACTAATAATTGATTCTGTTTTTGCAACAACTGCAAAATAATCATTGTCAAAATTAGCACTTTCCATGTATTGATCATCTAAATCTTATTCGTCGCAAATAGTTTCAATTGAAGATTGTATCACTACAAATTCCTGATACAAGCCCTCTACCTTAGCAACCCTTTTTTCTAATTCAACTATATCCATATTTTGAAATTTATAATTAATATCAAAATTATCTAAGGGCCAGTATTTTAGTTTGCAGTTAAGGTGTAGATTATGAAAGCGTTCGCTTAACTTAAGGAGTAAAACCACTGTAACAGTTGTAAAAATAGCGTTTTTTGACAACTTTTTTTGCATAGAAGGAAAGGTAGTAGAATAATAATATTCGAGGTAAATATTCAGTATATATTTAAGTATTAAACAAAAAATTATCATCTGTAGTATGTTACGCCGCTGGCAACCTTGAAAAATGTTTTTGAAATGTACATAGATTTTGACATTATCGACATACATGTGATAGTAATAGCATAACACGCATTCTTATTTCAACGGTCTTTTTTTACCTTACGAATCCACTATAACACAACATACTGGCGACGAGGATGATGAAATTGATAAGATACGATCACGTACAGTTACAGGGTAAAGTTTTAACGAAAAAACAAATAGATACAAATTAGTTTTTAGATAAATCACAATCAGCAAGCTCAAGGACATACGCAAAATGGACGACACACAATTTAAAAAATTTCTGGAAATACAGGAAGCTCAACAAAAACAATTAAAACAGATGCTTCAATTAATGACTTCACAAATAACAACTACTCCAAAGTCTACAAGTACAGAGGACGAAGTAAAACGAATAATCATTAATTTTAAGTGTGAAAAATACGACTCGATGGTACCCGCAGAAACTTTTTTAGATTATTTCGAAGCACAATGCCGAATGTGGGGTGTGGATAAAAAACCTAATGACATTAACTATTTAAACACTAAACGAGAATTATTCTTAACATGCTTAAAACCAGATACTTACAAACAGCTAAAAATTGCGTTTGCAAATGTGACACCAAAATTCGAAGAACAAACATACAAAGAAATTTCTAAAAAATTTTTAAACCTTTTTCAAATTAAAACAACTCGATTTAAGGCTCTCACTGATTTCTGGAATTACACACGTCTGAAGAATCAAACATTTGAGAACTATGCAAACAAATTGAAAGAAATTGCAAATCACTGTGGTTACGAAGGTGATATGCTCGATAGACAATTACGAGACAGGTTTGCAACAGGATTAAATCATAAACGGTTGGAAATTGAACTCAAACAAAAGTGGCCAGATTTAAAAACGGAAACAAATGAAGAAATAACTTTTTTTAATGTTTTTGAAATAGCGCAAGCAAGAGAAATAGCCGAAAAAGATTATGTCGACGATGATGAAGACACAGGTACCACAATAAATAAAGTCAAATCCAAAAGACACAATTTTAACTCAACATACAAGCAAAGAGTGCGTGTAATACATAATAAACAATGCAAACGATGCGGAAACACTAGCACACATTTAAACGATGAGTGCAAAGCAACAAAACACACATGTACAGCATGCAACACAGTAGGACACTTTGAAAGTTTATGCATTAAAACAGGAAAAGCAAAATTAGTACAAAACGGACATTTCAATAGAAATTACTCAAAAAAATACACGTATCGTAAACAAAACTATCCTAAAATACATAAAATGACAAACAAAGATACAGAAAATGATAGTGAAAGCGATAGTAGTGAAAACATATTCAAAACAACACAAAAAATAAACAGAAGTAAGAAAATTAACGTGATAATAAACGGAATTAACTGCACAATGGACTGGGATCCTGGCGCATCACACTCGATTATAAATTACAAAATGTGGAATAAAATTGGAAAACCATTAATAACAAAGGCTCCAAAACTAAAAGCTTACGGAAATTTCAAATTACAAACAAGAGGCCAAACAAAAATTTATGTTACACTTGATGGTTATACAAAGAAATTACCTGTAATCATCATAGATAATGCAGACCCGATGTTATTTGAACTATCATGGAGTGAAGCGTTCAAAATGCCATTCCCACAAAATGTTTATTCAATAAAATGCAACATAGGAAATGAAACCAACAATAGAAAACGTCTTGAAACAATCATAGCAACTCACAGTGACCTATTTAACAAAACACTGGGTAAAATAGAAAAGTTCAAAGTAAAATTACACATAAAAGAAAACGCTACACCTATACATGTCCCAGCACGTCCTATTAATTTTGGAATACAAAAGAACGTAGAAGCAGAACTTGAAAGATTGCTACAAGAAAATATTTTATCACCTGTAGATCCAAACGAAACACCTATTGAATGGGCAACACCTACAGTAAACGTTCCCAAAAAAGGAGGAGGAATTCGAATTTGTGGAGATTTCAGAACAACTATTAATCCAGTAATGATTACTGAGAAACATCCAGTACCACTTTTCGATCAATTACGAAGACAATTAGCAAATGGTAAGAGTTTTACAAAAATAGATTTAAAAGATGCTTACTTACAGTTTGAGGTGGATGACGAATCCAAGAAATACTTAGTTTTCTCGACACACAAGGGATACTTTTGTTATAATAGATTACCGTTTGGAATAGCGAACGCACCAGCACTTTTTTGTCGTTACATAGAAAAACTCTTGGATGGTATAAATGACACTGCAGTTTATTTTGACGACATAGCGGTAACGGGAACTTCAGATGAAAGTCACTTAAATAATCTAGAAGAAATATTTAAAAGACTACGCCAAGCCGGCATGAAAGTAAATTTAAAAAAATGTACCTTTATGGAACCTCAAATTGAATATTTAGGACACCAAATCAATAAAGATGGCATAACACCGTCAATGACAAAAATCCAAGCGATAAATAACGCACCTACACCACAAAACGTTACAGAATTAAAATCTTTCCTCGGATTATTAAATTTTTACGAACGGTTTATACCAAACCTACATAGTAGTTGTGCCGACCTGCACACACTGACAAGAAAAAATGTTAAATGGAATTGGACAACACATGAAGATAACATCTTCAAGACTATGAAAGCGAAGATATTAAATTCCAAAGCATTAATTTCATATGATGAAAATCGTGAACTTTTTCTAGCTTGTGATGCGAGCGAAAAAGGAATCGGATGTGTATTATTTTACATGAGTGAAGATAAACAAGAACAACATATAGCATTTGCCTCAAGAAAATTAAATGACAGCGAGAAACAATACTCAGTCATAGATCGTGAAGCACTCGCAATATTTTTTGCCATAAAGAAATTCGATCAATATTTACGAGGAAACAAATTTACATTAATGACAGATCACAAACCCCTAGAACATCTTTTTGGAAATAAACGTAAACTTTCTAAATTGGTGAATAATCGATTAACAAGATGGGCATTATACATTGGTGAATATAATTACGAAATTGTATATAGACAAGGAAAAACAAATACAGTCGCAGATTTTCTGTCAAGATTTCCAAACAAGGATGAAAAACAATCTAAAAAAGAGAAACAAATATTAAAAATATCAGAGCAAAATCAAGAAGAAAAAGTAGGAGATATGTTTCTGACAGAGAAAATAATTAAAAAAAATACAAACAACGATCCAATTTTACGAACCATAAAACAAAGCATCGAATCAAAAGCGTGGACACAGAATTTAACAGAAAATAATTCAGCATTTTACAACAGAAGGAATAAAATATCTCTTGAAAATGGTATTTTGATGTGGCAAGGAAGGATTATTATACCTCAAAATCTTCAAAAATATGTCTTAAAAATTATACGCGAAGGACATCCTGGTATAGTTGCAATGCGCGCGTTATCAAGATTCTATGTATGGTGGCCAAACATCGACAAGGAAATAGAAATTTATGTACAGAAATGTAGAAATTGTCAACAAAACAGACAGCACATGTCTGAACTACCAATCTACTCTTGGAATATTCCTGAATACGTCTGGGAGAGATTACACATGGATTTCGCCGGTCCATTTGAAGGAAAATATTGGCTAATTGTGGTGGACGCGTTATCCAAATGGGCAGATGTTAAACCATTACATGATATAACTACAAAAAGCTTATGTAACGCCTTAGATAACATTTTTACTCAATTTGGACTTCCTAGAATTATTGTTTCGGACAACGGTCGTCAATTTACATCAGAAAATTTCAGAACCTACTGCGAAAGAAAAGGAATTCGCCATATAACATCATCTCCGTACCACCCAAGAACAAATGGGTTAGCAGAACGCTTTGTGAGAACATTTAAGACTAGAATGGCTTCAAGCAGAAATGACAATAAAACTCAAATACAACGCCTAAGAAATTTCTTATTCAATTACAGAAACACACCACATAATACGACTAACAAAAGCCCGAACGAAATGATATTTGGTAGAAGATTAACAACTACGTTGGACAATATAAAACCAAATTTAAAAGATGATTTACGTTTCAAGAACATAAAACAAGAAATCGAAAACGAAAGACTTACGAAGAATGCAAGTCGAAATTTTAGTAAGGAAGAAAATGTTTATGTACGAACAAATTTAGAAAAACAATGGACTCCTGCAAAAATTATTGACAGAACAAACAGATATTCATATAAATTGCGAACTAGCGATGGAATCGAAAGAAGAAGACATTCTGATCATATTCGTCAACGCGATGATGATGCACCGTACATCGATAATCCTATCCGTATTGATGTGCAACCCAATGTTACCACTAGAAATACAGCCCTAAGCGACATCCCCGAGAAAGCGAGAATACTTGAGACAAGAAGTGAAGAGGATCATGACGCAGAGAAGAATCCAACACCGGATAAACAAGAGATCGAGACGAAGTAGTCGAATTGCCAAATACAAACTACAAAAATAATTCAATTCAATTTCAGAAAGTCTAATTTTATGTTTTTATTTATTTTTTTTTTCATAATCAAAATGTTAGTTAATTTATTTGGGAGGATTGTAGTATGTTACGCCGCTGGCAACCTTGAAAAATGTTTTTGAAATGTACATAGATTTTGACATTATCGACATACATGTGATAGTAATAGCATAACACGCATTCTTATTTCAACGGTCTTTTTTTACCTTACGAATCCACTATAACACAACATCATCTAACAATTATAAGAAATGGCGACACTGGAGCCATTCTCGTGAGGGTTATTGAATTTGAAAAGCTCTGCGGCAAGCAGTGTAGCTTGTCCAAATTTGAATCTAAAATAAAACATAAAAATTCACTTAATCTACATGTTCATAGCTAGAGAAATACGTACGGGATTTTAAAAATATTGATTTTTGTGTGATTGACGGGTATTTGAATGAAAACTTTCAATTTTCGACACAAAAATCGGTAATCATTTGTTAATAAATAATGTCTAAATCAACTTATTGAAAATTTCGTACGTATTTCTCTTAAAAATATTATTATAAAGATATTGTTAAAAATTCGAACGAAAAAAACTAAAATTGTTGGAGTTATGCTGCGTGCCGTTTTGAAAAATCGTCTTTCGAGAAAAACCGTGTTTAATATTGAAATGTGTTATAGACATAAAAACAATTAAAAATTTGACTGTTTGAAATTGTTTACCTTTAATCTGGTATCCCAGGACCATAAAGGTGCTCTTCCACATTAAAATATTCTTTCTCGTTCTCTTTTATCGAAGTTTTTATACTAGAACGTGCGTGCGTTGCCGCATAATGTCAAATACTGCTCGGCGGGTTTGTTCCGAAATCAAAAATCCGTTTAACAAAGTGTAAATGTAGGTTTAAACATAAAAATTATATTCTTCTTGCAAATATACTGACACTACACTAAAAAAACAAAAAGTAACCCATTGGGCTCAATCTTTCTAGTAGGGATTAATTTGTAGCAGATAGTTCTTACGCAGCAATCCGACACGCTTGGGGTACAAGCTAAAAATTTTACTAAACAAATTTTTTTCAGAACCTTCTAAAAGGTTCAAAGTATCTTTTAAGCAAATAAAAAAAAATTGATTTCGTTTAGCTAAACTTTTACACTAGAAAGTTGAACTTTTTCTATAAATTTCTGCTTCACTGCCTCCTGGAGATTGAATTTTGATGCGAATACAATCGTGTGCTTCTAGGCAACATGGAAATCGACTAATTTGACAAAACCCATTAACAATTTTAATCATTTTCTCAGCAGTATTTGGCATATTTATATTGTAGTGTTACGAAATTATTTTGACCGCTCTTGTAGTTGTCTTCAAAATTTACTAGTAATTAGTAAAAATTGCTTCTTCGTCCAAGAAGACAAAGAAGCAATTTTTTTTATTGAACCTGCGACCTTGATTAAGCTTAACGAACGAATTAAAAAAATTTTTCTAAGCAATTATCAGTACAATATATTGTCTGCTCAATCTTGCCAAAGCACTAGATACTCTTTTAACAATTTTGGAGGTGGTGGTTTTATGGATTCCGTGGAAATCACCAAATGCCATTAGAATATTTCCCGTTACATAATATCTTGTTACGAGGGCCTTACCTGTAAACTTATATTTGCCAACGACTTGCTCAGCGGATCCAAATTATGGGCGTGGTCTACTCTTGGAAGTTTAACACAATCAAAACAACATACATAGTTTATAAGTACTTTAATTTCTCCCTTAGATATTTGTGAAATGAGCAAGCTCATTATATAATACAATAATGCAAAATAAAATCGATACACATATTATCAACACAACAGTAATCATAGGCAACAAATGCCATAGTTATTATAACTAAAGATCATAATAACGACAAACATGAATTTATCGAAATGTCAAACATGAAAAATAAGTCGATACTGACCTGAAAGGTCCACAAAACGTATGCACGCACACAAAAATTTGGTGCTAAATAAGCAATATCAAAACCACGATACCTTGTTACAAATTACGTTCCATCGTTAGACGCAGGTGTTCATGGAGATGGTTGTTGAGGCAGCGTTCGGCATCGTGCAGTTCATAAGCTCCAACCAAGAATTGAGAATAACCCGACGTCCTTTATTTTAGGTCGTGTTACGTCAACAGCAACATCACTTAGATTTACCCAGTGGCATAATTTAGTTACTCTTGATTTGAACTTCATCATGACTCAAAGTCCGAAACGAAACGCAGTATCAGAAATGACATTACTTTAAATATTTCGGCACTCGATTTTTATTAACTTTATCATAATTCGAATGAGTTCGGAACAACACAAGTTCACCATTAATTTAAATTTATCAAGGTTTTTGCACTAGATTTAACTTTATTATTATTCGAAAAGTTCGAAACAAAGCGCACGATAGGAAAATCGTTCAAATTTCAAGATGACTACCAGCAAAGAGTATGTAGTGTATAGAGGAACAGCCATGTATTAAAAATTGAAACGTAGAGACAATCCCGTCTACCAGAGGGCGTAGCAAAGCCATCTATCGGCCGGGAACATTTTTATATTAAATACCTAAATATAAAGTTAGCTACTATATCGATAATTGCAGGTATACATTTTTGGCGACTGTTCGTACCTGAAGTGGATAAGTAAGAAAAAAGGTTTTTTAACACGGTTTTATCATGGGGTCTCCATAGAAATTTTTAAATAGGGCAGTAAACATTACAATCAGTGTAACCACCATACGGTAGTTATTACACTGCTTTATAGTATATACCAGGCCTGGTCTATACGATAGTATTATGTTATCGTACGATAATTTTTTAAAATGATACGATCAATTTCCGATAAATCCGATAATTTAAAAATATACTATAAATTATTTAATAATATTAAATATCAAAGATTAAATATTTCATTTTTTAATTTTTGTTTTGAATTTTTTGAAAACTGCACTGATTACTGTTTAAAGCAGGGCCGTATTTAGACTAAATTTACGGGGAGGGTTTTAAAAAAATAGCAAAATAAATAGCTAATTTATAAAATAACAAAAGAAGTTTTTCTAAATTTAAATTTTGTTATATTAATTTTTGAAATGTAATGTTTGGAGAAAAGTGACTAGAGGGAGGTTTTTTTACCAAGATGGCGGAAACGGCAGAAGCCTATATTTTGCTCCGCTGATTTTTTGAGTATAATTTTGTGCAAGTATTTTTGCAATTAAGATTTTATTTTATTTTTGAGTATTGTTATTAGAAAATTTTGTTTGAAAGTATTTTGTCGAAAGTTACCGCAAAAAAAAATTAAAATTTTGTGAAAAAATTGTTTTTATTTAATTGAAATAATTATGTTTTTGCGCGATTTTTCTTTATTTGAGTTCGATATTCAGAGAAAATTTCGATTTTTATGAACTCTATTTAATGGTTGAAAATAATTTGTCAAAGGAGCGACAAATTTTGATTACAGGTTGACTTCTGGGGAGGGGGTTATATAATTTTAAAAGTTTTGTTTACTACGATATTTTTAATAAGTTTAAACTTATTCATATTTTAATTTTAAACTCTCACGTAAAAAACCGTTTTTAAATAAAATTTTTTAATTTTAATATTTGAATATAAATCACAAACTAAATTCTTATTTTACCGATGGCGATAGTAAAATAATGTTGTCAAAACGAAGAACTAAATTAGATTGAAAGAAAATTTCACAAATCTTAAGCAAATATACACTTATGTACAAAAATGTACAAAATATAAAACAATTTATGGGTTTACAATGCCCATTCTAATTTATTGCGGAAGTGTTATTTTAAGCTATTTTGCTGCCCATGATGATCATAAAATTTATGTTCCCTTTAAACTTTTTGGTTCAAACAATTTATTGCAATTTAAAATTTTTACCATAATAGTAAGAATTAAGATAAAATACCTATTTTATTCATTTCAATATAATTATTTTTCAAAAAATCGAAAATTAATTAATAGGAGTAATAACTAACAATTAACTAAGTGGTCGCAGACTTTTACACAGGACTGTAAATATTTAGGGCATTTTTATATTTTTCATCTTTAGTTTTTATATTTTTACAATTTAGTAGTAGGTGTATTTAATCCAGTGTCGCCAATCGCCGCATTATAATACGAATTTCCAATTTTTTAATTTGGGATTTAATTTATTAGAAATATCTCTTTAGTTTTAATTTTTATTTAAACACTTCAAGTTTAATGTTTTTGTTTTTTCTGATTTTTTTACGATTGCAGTCGAACTTTCGAATAATTTATCGAATTATTTATCGATAAATAATTTCGGGGGAGGTTGTAACCCCTAAAACCACCCCCTTAAATATGGCCCTGGTTTAAAGTGTTTAAATAAAATTTGTAATGTAAATCTAGTTTACAAATATATGAAAGATTTATATCTGTTACTCCACATGCAATAAATATAAAACATTCAGTTTTAGAAAAATTGCGAAAAAACAAATCGAACTTTTTTAAAACAATAATTGCAATAAATTAATATGTAATATTAATGTAATATGACAAGCAAAAAGCAGAACCCAAAAAAAGAATTTTAAAGCATGAATAATATTTTATGTATACTTCTAAAATAATGATAAATGTTTAATAATAATATTTTAATTTGATTTGATTTAAAAAATAAAATTCAACATGAAATTAAATACATAAAAATTAAAAATTGTGCCGAGAGATCCGAGTTGAAGCGTTGATTTGTTGAAGTTTAAAATTATTTTAGTTTTAACTTTGGTTTGAAATTTTAATAATCTTTAAAATTCGAAGTAAATAATAAAATTGTCTGTTTTTACGATACTTTGAAATTCTCTTCTTACTTTTATAACCATCTACCTGAAGGGATTACCAAAATCGTAACAGACAAAGACAGCTTATCATGCTGTCTCATTTAATGCTTACTCATTATATAATGCTCGTTTTTGCCGCTGAGGTCGTTACGAATCGACTACAATTTTATTGTAGGGTACGAAAAATGCTAGTGACAGGTATACCCATAAGAGCTGTTCCTCTATACACTACATACTCTTTGCTACCAGCCAAGGTTGTCTTATCGCTCGCATTCCAATCCGCAGAGCAGCAACGTCGGAAACATTTCCCGCTCTCGCTAAGGTCGAAAATCGCTTGGCGCGCGTCACTAACAATCTTTGCCTTAATTTCTTCAAAACTAGTCCCCCAAAAACTTCACAAACGATAATCGTGGAAATAGAAATTCCACTATCGAACCGGAAACTTTCACCATAATTTAATCAACTAAATGAATATTTCAAATTAAATTAGCCGGTCTTCGACATTACTTCCGACTTGCTCGCTAGCCGCCAGAGAAGTCCTCAACCGTCTCCCTTCTGCTAACAACTTTCACGCTATGCGCGAACGATTGCGCGGTAACTAATGGTCAGAAACGTCGGCGTAACAATCTTAATGTAATTTTAAGTTGCTGTTGAACTGTGACTGCATAATTCTTTAAAATTATTATAGTGGTAATATCAATTGTTAAATTTTAATTTATGTACGCTAACCAATTAGTAACTGAAGCAATTTCTTATGTAATAGATCTGGCTAATTTTCGAAAACCATCTTTTGGCAAGCGATATATTCTCAAAAATTCTTAATCGTCAAAATATTCGAAATAATTTTTACGCATGAAAAAATAAATACTTCCTCGTCTGTTAAATTCAGCATATCCATTTTACTTATTTTAGAAAATAGTATGTACTAGCAATGACAAACCGCAATTAGACAACAAAAAGTAAGGTTAAAGTGTAAAAGATTACGTAACTGATGCTTAAACGATCGATTTTGTACGATTCCGTAATCTTTCAGTTAAGCTATGGCTTAACATTAAACGGGAACTTAAATACTCAAAAATTGCAAAGCTTTCGTTAAAACTTGAAATTAGTTAAACTAAAGCTTAACTGCACACTGAAATACTTAAATTAACTTTCTCTTACAAAGATAGAATTACGTTTAAATCTTTATAAAGAAAAAGGTTACTGTTGCATATCCCATCCCACGATTTTAACTTTTTCCTATTGACTATTGGAAAGAGGACAATTTTCTGAGTATATTAACACAAAAATTATTGTGGATTATGCAATAGTTGTCGAAATAACAGCATTTTAAAATTACGAAAAGCAGGCAAATGTAATATGATATACCCGATGTGTGACGGTCGGGCTCACGTTGAGGTACGGTCTCGTCGGTGACGGTCTCATTTTGTTGACGGTACGTGTGCTTTAATATAGTCTTAATGTTGTGTTAATTCATGTCGACACCCGTACGAGTTCTATGGCTTCGAGTTCCACCCTTGGCGAGTTCTGTCATTTTTCAGGGATATTTTTAATTTTTTTTGCCTTACACAAGATCGGCTAATCATGCAGCCGTGTTAAAAGGTGTATCTAAAATACATGTAAATTTAAATTTTTCAAATTCAATTTTTTCGAGAACTAATTTATAATCCTACAAAATTTTTGTTCTAGTATACTTAGAAAAGTGTCCTTTCACGTATTTTCAATAGGAAAAAGTTAAAATCGTGGGATGGGATACGCAACAGTACCCAAGAAAAAAAACACATAATTTCAAGTATATAAATTTGGTTATTACCGTTTGGTCGTTTGAGGAGCGCACAAAACAAAAGAAAGATTTAAGAAAAAAAGAAACGATTTCGACCACTTAAAAAGAAATTAAAATTAAAATTTAATTATGAATGCTTAAAAAAAATTATTTTATGTGAATTAGCACAAAACTTTTTTTAACACCCCGGAAGGAACTGACAGGTTGAACCTAAAGCGTCTTGTCGGAGATGGCCTGCTACCTTTGTCGGAGATAAACCGCCCTATTTATATGAAATTTCGAAATACGTGTCGATAAGGTTGATGTGTATTCATCGACAAATTTTGATTTTTAAGAACTGGATTTTTAATTATAAAAACTGGTATTAACGTTTTTAATTGTTGTTACGAATAGGGAATAATCATATTCGACTTTAATTGAAAAATTAGCGAATATTTGCAGTTAATTGACTCTTGAATCGCAAAAAGTCGTGAATGACATTTTCATTGCAGCGCCCTAAATCAGGTTAACATGTATTTTGATAGCAATCAAAAGTTTTATCGAAATATTTGCGAAACATTGAATTTAAATCAGTGCACATAAAAAGTTGACTTGAATTTTATAAGCTTGTGTTTACATATTAAGTTTAAGTTTGAGAGTCACTGTTTGTAAATGTAAATCTTTTAACATACGTTAATTAGTTGTCGAAACAATCATTTCAAATTGATAATCTAATGGATTTAAGCGGCGTTCAGATAGAAATTCTTGTCTTGCTTAGGTAGTGTAGTAACCGAGGTAGGACTTGATTGAAAGAACGTTCAAACCGTTATATTTTTAATATCAAAAATACCAAATTGATAATATTTATAATGCTGCACACATTTACAATTTTTAAATAAATGGATGTGTGCCAACATTACCACATCCTTACCCTTATTTACAAGTTACTCATTATTTATTACAATTCCTTAATTAAATTTTTTTGTAATTGTTTTTATAAACATTTAATTAATTTAATCTGTTCCTAGAACGCAAATTATACCTATGTGTATTGTCTTCATCGACATTACCTGAAATATGGTTGTCATCACTAAGTTCTATAACATCATTTGCATTATCAGTAACAATGCTTTCAACTGCAGGTCGCAGGTAAATTGGAAGAAGTGTCGAAAGAAAATCTAAATTTTCTATTAGTTTTCATTTGATTTGAATGTCTAGTTACAATTTTTCCATCTGCCGATTTAACATCGTACATTACTGATCCTCTTTTATTTACAACTGTCCCTTGGGACCAAACAGAATTATTTGTGAAAAATCTTTAAAATCTACCTTTTCACCAACATTAATATTTTTTGGTTTTCCACCGTAATCGTTTATGTGTGTTTCAATTTTTTTATCGACTGCTCTATCATGGTTAGGAAAAATTAAATCTAATCTCGTTTTAAGTTTGCACCCAAACATTAATTCTGCAGGACTTACACCTGTCGTTGAATGAGCTGTATTACGACAATCAAAAAGAAATTGTTGTGTTGCAATATTCAATTCACGATTTTCCTGATGCATCTTTTTTAAAGCTACTTTAAAAGTTTTTACTGAATTTTCTGCTGCACCATTGCTAGACGGATGATAAGGTGGAGAAAACAATTGACGTATGCCGTTTACGCGCAAATAATTTTTAAATTCCGTAGATGAGAATGACGGACGATTATCAGAAACTATGGTATCCGGTAACCCAAAATGTGTAAAAAGTATTCTCAATATGTTGATTGTGCTTTGAGCCGTTGTAGTGTTCATCTCACACACTTCCAACCATTTTGTTTAAGAATCTGTTACAATCAAAAACTTTTTATTGAAAATAAGACCTAAAAAATCTATATGCAATCTAGACCAAGGTTTCTTTGTTTGCGGCCAAGGACTTAAACTGCTTTTTGTGGGATTGTTACTGACAGATTTACAAGTTATACAATCAGAACACATTTTTTCTATGTCCGTATCAATATTTGGCCAATAAATGCAACCTCTTGCCAAAGATTTGCATTTATTAATTCCTAAATGATTTATTTTTGATTGTAGAAAATGACATTTTTCTATATTAATTTTTAATCCAAATTTATCGAGTTTTCTAAATACCTCAATTAACAATTTGTTATGTGATTCTTTATCTTTCGAATATATAAAAATATTGTCAACAAATATAGAAACACCGTTCAAATCCGCAAAAATACTTTCCATTTTTTTTTTTAAATACCCGGACTCGAAGCAATTCCATAAGGTAGTCGATTATAACGAAATAACCCCTTATGAGTATTAATTGTTACTAATTCTCTGTACTTATCGTTCAGCTCAAATTGAGCATAAGCTTGTGATAAATCAATTTTTGTGAAGCATTTGCAATCACTTAAATTACCCACCAAATCTTCAAATTTTGGTAAAGGATGCCTCTCAATACATAATTTTGGATTGAGGGTGACCTTAAAATTACCGCATATTCTTATTTGCCCATTTTTCTTTAACACCGGAACTATGGGAGTAGCCCATTGAGAAAAATTTACAGGAGTAATAATATTTTCTTTTGTTAATTTAATTAACTCTTCCTCCACTTTATCTTGCAAGGAAAATGGCAAAGATTGAGCTTTGCAAAAAACTAGTTTCTACCGTCCTTTAAATGTAAAGTTATTTTGCCCTCTGAAAAAGTTCCAATGCCACCATCGAATACTTTTGAAAATTTATGAATTAATTTTAATTAATTAATTAATAATTAATAATTAAAATTAATTTTGCAACGTTTTCTTTTTCTGTTACTTTATTTTTTATTGAGCTTTTTATTTGAAATATCCAGTCTCCATTTATCCAGTCTCTTTCCATGATGGGTAGACCTGCATTTTTAATCACGTAAAGATTCAATTTTTCTGCCCTAGTCAAACTGTCGATAGAAACATTTACCTTTATGACACCTAGAATTAAAATAATGGTTTCAACGTAAGATTTTAATTTTAATCTTGAATTACATAATTCTAATCTAGAAAAATATTGATAATAAAGTTTTTCGGAAATGGCTGAGATTGAAGATCCCGTATCGATTTCCATTTTGAAAGAAACTTCATTTATTTTAACTTTAATTATGAATGGTTGATTATCAAGCTCATTTGTTATGGTATTGAAACATGTTCCTTTAAATTGAGTATTGACGTTGTAATCGTCGTGAACATTTACATTATCGCTTTTAGACAAAAATTTATTAAATTTAGTTTTATTGAATTTTGGGTTTCTTCTACTCACGTGGCGTCTTCTATCTTCGTTATCTTGGGATGGCACTTCCTTGAACCAGCAATTTTGAGTCGCATGATTGGATCTTCTACAATTGCCACACTTCTTTGATGTACTTTTGTTGCCACATTTCCTAAAAAAACAATCTTCTGACATGTGATTTTTTCTTCCACATTGACTGCATTGCTTGTTGTTTCTTCTAACTAGTTTCATTCTATCTTTTTGTGAACCCCAACTAATCTTGTTTACAGATGAGCCTGTGTGCACCAAACTTGTATCGTTCTCTGCCGATTAAATGTTGATGGCTATTTCGTAAGCCTTGGGGTAGTTCAACGCCTTTTCCGCAAAAAGTCTTTGCCTTACATCATCATTTTTCATACCAAATACTAATTGAATCGCTTATTTCAGAAACAACCTAAGTCACATTTTGGCAGTTTGCAGGAGGTGAATTAAAACGTTTGATAAGTTTATCTAAACATTTTCAAAAAAACTCGAGCTTGAGGTTAAAAGTTTACCACTAAAGTAAGAGTTTATCATAAACAAAAGCATTATAAATTAAATTATGTGTTACCCCCAAAAAATACATGATTGTTTACTAAACTCAAAATTATCAAAATGTGACTTAGGTTGTTTCTGAAATAAGCGATTCAATTGGTCTCTGATGTTTTCTTCTAACGCGTTACCAAAATTACAAGATTTTGCAAGTTTTTTTAGATTTGCAACATTATGTTGAAATCGATTCCTCATTTTCTTGTTTTCTTTTTTGTCATTTGTCATTATTGTCACCAATTGGCCAAAAGATTTATTTTCTGGCATTTCAGGATCACATAGTGCTACCATTAATTCATAAGTGTCTTCTCCTACAAGCGTAATTAAATTTGCCGTTTCTTTACCTGCATTCACATTATTTGCCTTAAAATATTACTTTAGGCGTGCAATATACGAAGTCCAACTACTTTCCTTTAATTTAAATTCGCTTATTTTACCCACTGACATCTTGACTAGTTAATTTAATATCTTATTTTAACTAAGATTTGCTTGATTTTAACTTTTTTTTTTAATTTAATTTAATTAATCACTTTTACTTACTTATTTTAATTAATTTTCATTAAAAAGATCTTTATCCATCGTCGCCAAATGTAGTAACCGAGGTAGGACTAGATTGAAAGAACGTTCAAATTCAAGACATATATTTTTAATATCAAAAATACCAAATTGATAATATGTATAATGCTGACCACATTTACAATTTTTAAATAAATGGCTGTGTGCCAACATTACCACAGGTAGAAACTGGCAAGCGTCAATCAGATTGAAGTATTTTGTTTTATCCTTATTTTTGGCTAAAATTTCCGTTGCGGTAGCGAGGTCTTGCTAAAGCTTGTCAGTGTCAAGCTTTTCGATTCTACAACACAACGCAACGGAAGTAAGACCCAATCAAATCGAAGTATTTTAAATGAAACTTCGCGCGTATATTTTAAAAATTATTTAAATTTTAAATTAAAAAAAAAATGATATTATGTTGGTACTAAAGTACTGGTAAGTAGTTATAAGTAGATACTAGTAAGTTATCAAATAAATATTATATATTTAATTATTTATAAAATCACAAATGAATAATTTACATTTAAATTTTGATGAAAATTTGGTATGCTTCGGTACTGCATGTCGAACGTAAAACTATAGATGTTGCCATCGCTGTTGTCAAAACAAGGCAAGACAAGAATTTTTATGTGAACGCTCAAGTCGTGTACGCAAAACTAAAGCAAAACCAAGCAACAAGGCGCCACAAGGCAAGTTCTAACTGAACGCAGCTTTATTCTTATCTTCCCTTTTAATTTAAGTTTAACCGATGATCTCCAATAGTTGGCTATAATTCGGATTTTTACTATATAGTTTTTAGAAAAGTTTTGAGATGGCTGGTTTTTTAACTTTTATGGTTTAAAATGTGTTTATTTAATAATTAATTTATAGTTGCTCTCAACGTCGTATTTCAAAAAATTGATTTTTAGTTTAAAACGTAATTCTTACTTGTTTCGCGAGATTTTTGGCACATAACATGGGATTTTCCTAGCAAAAAAGATTACGCTTTTTTTGGTGTAAGTTTGAGCTCTGTATGACCGATTTGCTCAAATAAGGTCAAAATTCGTTAGTCCTAATTAGTTTTTAAAAAGACATATCTGTCCCATAATTCAGACGTTCTATGACTCCCTCTTAAAGTCCTTAGGTTAAAATTTTTCAATTACTGTGAAAACTTGAAACTGTTTCGATATATCTTGAAATATGCGCTTCTCAAACTTTTTACATTTCTTGTTTTAATTGGTCGCTTGTTGCGTTTAAGCTAAATTTGCATAAATTACCTTCGTTTAGGCTTGCGAATCTTGAGTGGTTTGTTACATAAGCATCAGTTACGTAAACTTTTACACTTTAACCTTACTTTTTGACGTCAAATTGCGGTTTGTTATTGCTAGTACCTACTATTTTCTAAAATTAGTAAAATGGATATGCTGAATTTATCAGATGATGAAGATATTATGGAATTAGTGAACATTGTTAGTTATAATGAATATAGACCGCGTAAAAAAGTTTTCGAACATTTTGATGATATAGAATTTTTGAGAAGATATCGCTTGCTAAAAGATTGTGTTCGAAAATTAGCCAGATCTATTACACATAAAATTGCTTCAGTTACTAATTGGTTAGCATACATAAATTAAAATTTAACAATTGATATTAACACTATAATAATTTCAAAGAATTATGACGTCACAGTTCAATAGCAACTTAAAATTACATTAAGATATTATGTAACAGGAAATATTTTAATGGCAGTTGGTGATTTCCACGGGGTCCATAAAACCACCACCTCCAAAATTGTTAAAAGAGTATCTAGTGCTTTGGCAAGATTGAGCAGACAATATATTGTGCTGGTAATTGCTTAGAAAAAAAAATAAACAATATCAAACTCACTAGCTTGCTGGGCATCGTAGCTCTGGTGTGCAGAAGTAGTTAAGCTTACTCAAAGTCGTGGGTTCAATAAAAAAATTGCTTCTTTGTTTTCTTAGACAAAGAAGCAATTTTTACGAACTACTAATAAATTTTTAAGATAACTACAGGGGCTTTCAAAATCATTTCGTAACACTACAATATAAATATGCCAAACACTGATGAGGAAAAGATTAAAATTGTTAATTGGTTTTGTCAAATTAGCCGATTCCCATGTTGCCTAGGAGAATTTGATTGTATTCACATCAAAACTCAATCTCCAGGAGGCAGTGAAGTAAAAATTTACAGAAAAAGAAAATATTAATTTTCTTTGAATTGCCATGCGAATTTAATTACTAGAAATATCAGTTGGTAGGTGGCTCCTTAGCACATAAACATGACATAAACACATATAATATGACATATGTATGACATAACCATAAATAAAAACCTCATTTACTATTACCAACATGCATATAAAACTATTAGTACAAGTTTAACTTTCTAGTGTAAAAGTTTACCTAAACCAATTAGAAAAAGTAACTGAAATACTAAACTGATGATAACCAAACGTTTAAGATAAGCAAATGCTTTCATAATCTATAGCTTAAGTGCAAACTGAAATACTGGCCTTAAGATTTTCTTTGTACCTATACTAACTTGAAATTTTAAATTATCTTACTATCATTCTGGTACAGTGATATGTGGTGTGTTAAAAATGTTTTCAAGCTAGAATAATTAAATTGCTGTGAATAGGATTTTTTTTGGTATAAATTGAAATAGTGTAAATGGTCCGGTTATGCTTTTATGAGTAATTCAGCTGTATTAAATGAGTGCTTTTTAAAAACAATATCGTCGCATTGGCATGTAATACCTAGTTATATAATATATAACTAGTGTTAAATGGGCAGTACACAATTGGAATGATGCGTGTTGCAATAAAGTTTTATCTTCTCAATAAACATGCGAAACTTGTACTCTGTATTTTATGGATACATTATTCGAATATATTTTACGAATTTCAATTACTGTCTTTTTGACATTAGTTAAAAGCATTCATGCAAAACGTAAATTACTTTCAACAATAGTACGGAAAAGTAGCTCATTTTCTTACGCTAATGAATGTAAAAGTAAGCTTTTCCGAACTGTAAAAAATGTACAACAGGAACTTTTTCACATAAACTCTTTTTTTTTTAGGATAAGCATTATCTATGCGTTTTAGCTTCAGATTCACCCGAGCAAAATTTAACACAATATTTTGCTTTGTGCAATGATTATATACATTCTGCTCGTCTAAGAAATGGAAATGTTTTAATTCACTGGTGAGTAAATTAATATCTATTGTAAAAGAAATATTTACTGTAAAATTATATTAAAAAGCAAGTGCTGAAAAATGATTGTATTTAGCACATAAAAATACAATGCATTGCTTATACTTTAAAAAAATAGTATATTTTTTATAAAAGCTGTTTTTTAAGCGTGATAAAATTTAAAATTGAAATAAAAGACATTCGAATAATTTATTATTAATATTGAACCAATTCCTAGTATTTGAGAGTTCTGATTCTGCAGAAGTATTGTTCACACTCAAGCGTCAAGGGATTTAATTTATGATAACTAATAGCCCAATAATATTGTGATAACAAGTATAAATTCAGTTATATCAAGTGATTTCAAAATTACTTTCATAATGATAAAAATTTACTTGCATATCTACGATACCTACTAGTAATCTATGTATAACGAATGTACAAATGGGTACAAACAAAAGTCTTGACCTTAAAGTTATTAGAATTTCTCTTTATTTAGGAAGTGGTCGTTTACCTTTATTTAAAATATTTTTATATTTACTTTTAATTAATATTCTTTTTTGTATTTTTATTTTGAACTTAAACCGGCTATATTCTAAAATCATAAATTTAAGCACAAATGTCGCAAAGAAAATAAGAGAAACCCAAACTAATCAAAACTCCTAAAATGCCACCAATAATAAAAAATAAAAATAAAAATTTGCAGTTAAAACACTTCTACCAGTTACCATCTACAGGTTCAAATAAAATAGAAGTCAACATTACAAGTTATGACGATTATAATCATTTTAGACTGAGGCAAATATCAAGACAACAGAGAACTGCAATCACAACCTCAATTAGTGCAATAATTCCAAAATCAATATTCTGTATTAAATAATGCAACCAAGGAAAATATAAGAGTAAATGAAACCGAAAATAACACTATAGCAAATAGCAACTGTAGCAAGAACGCCAAAGTAAGATCACCTCCAATATAATAATAGTTTCGCGTGAAATAAGAGATAATCAATGAAAATTCATATGGAAGATATCAAAACATAATAACTAAGGTTTTCATTTATGATATTTCAAATACCGTTTACATAATATTTGATATACAATAAATTAATTTCTTAACTTGTGATATATAATTAAATGCAATAATCTTAGATTGAACAAGTTAATTAAACAATTTTTAATAATGCTTTTATTATTAAGCTTCCAACGTAGGTTAACGTTTTCATCAGAATATTTTTAATCAAACCTAATTTTGAAAAAAATATAATTACACTACCGGTCAAGAAAATATTTAAATTAAATAGAATACAATAATTACTAATGTACAAAATAATAATACACACAACACACAACTAGCACTACAACCAGGGGCGGTTCTACCATAGGAACTGCAGAGCTGCAGAACCGCCAAATATCAGAATGAAGTGTACCAAATTAATTATTACTTATTAGTATAACCACCACATTTCAAATTATTTCAATAATTGAAGACTAATCAATTTTGGTTTCAAAGCGCGCTTCTTATGTTGCCTTGAGTTATAAGTACTTTTATCAGTCAGCCAAATAAGTACTGTAATAATTAATACAAGTCCGTTACGCTTTCGAAATCACTGTTTAACTTCGATGTGCTGGAAATGATTCTGAACATGAAATGACGCGAGCTATCGGGTGGAATCGTATCCATACCAGTATACATCGTGGTGTTAGGACAATCCTAACACCACGGTATACACTACAAATTGAGCTGCATCTTATGCAGAATTACATGCCGTATTTTTGTAATATAATTAAAAATTTGACTTATGAAAACAACTAGTAAGTTAATTTTTGTTCATTGATTGTTCAACAACATGGTTAAACAATAAAATGCAATAGTTTAATACTCGTAATATAGTGTAATTTGAAAATTTAGTACAAATTTTAATTTTACCAAGTTTCTTATAAATACTATTATCAAAATAGAAGTAAAATTATTTTTTGGCAGATCCTATATTAGAAACTCAAAATGAAATTACGTTTAATTATTAATATCAATAAAATTAAAATTATGTAGGTTTTTTCTACAATAATAATGTTTATTATTAAACTCGCAGATTACAAGATATAGGAACAACGCACCAAACGTACAACCGTTCCGCTCATATTTCAGCTCTGGTTTTACGAACATATACGATTTTATTTTAAACACATCTTGCGTTATGAACTTTAATTGAAATTATGAATATCGAAGATAGTATCTTATACCTACTAGTACATAAAATAAATGCTTATGAATATTAAATGAAGAAAAAATAAAATGAAATATTACTAATATTTTTAACACAACTTCTCTCATAAGCTGTACTTAATAAAATTTTTTTGAAAATTAGTTAGGATTGCAATTTATTGTAAAAATGTAAAATCATATAAAGTAATACATTCTAGATAAGTATTGTATGTTTAATATTTAAAAATGTGCAATAAGTAAATTTATTTTTTGAGATTGCCATTTTCTGATATCTTGCCATTTTTATAATGCAGAACACCCAAGAATATTTTTCACGAGCCGCCACTGACTACAACCCACAGTGAGTTTTGGCTAACCACTTCAATTTATGAAGGGTTTTACAAGGCATATTACCTCGGTGGTTTGCCATTACTCGCCGAGGGAGGACGGCTAGAAATTAAAGTTCTTGCTCCACTCGGGCTCGAACCAAGGATCTCCGCTTGGTAGTCGAAGCACTTAAGCATCAAACCGTAACCGGTAATAATAATATCATATATTAATTCGTTAATAAATTAACGAAACCAGCACTGAAAATATATTAACCAAAAAGCTGAATTTGTATTGAACAAATAAGTTATTTGAGAAAAATAAAAATGCAGAGGAATTAAGACGATATCATAGGTACTAAAATGATGTCATGCTGCAGAAAATTGTAGGCAAGCACTTACATAAATATTTATACACTCAAAGTCACTTTACCAAAAAGTGCCTATAGCTGAATCTCTAAAATGGGTCAACTGTAAAGGTTTTCATCCGACAAGCAAAGAATTGTTCAATAAGAAGTTATCCACAGCAGCAAATTTAGTATTTTGGTATACCACCCTAAAAGTAAACGCATGATAAACTCTAAACTCACAACTATCACAAACATTAATGCAACGAAGGCACCAACCAGCTGTAGCAACAGTACCTTACCAAACAGCTCCTGCCACTTAATTATATTTATGCGATCAACTCAAATCGGATAGATACTACAGGCCAAGAAGCTCAAAACAAAAATGTATAACAATGAAATTAATTCACAGACTAACATAGTTGAAATGTTTAACAGTCCTAATCCTGATTTCTTTTGAAATTTAAACAAATATTCTTACTAATCTAAAAATGAATATCAATAAAGTATTTAATTTTAAATAATACTGATAGTTTATTGAGAACTTGAGTTCTCAGGGTACTCAGTTCACAAGCAAGACAGATGTGACGCGGAGCAGAAGGTGTTGAGCTATCATAAAACTGACATTCTACACAAACATACTGAAATACAAAGTAGTACTAGCCTTGGGGATTCAACTACAAGACAGCACTACAATAATTATTGTATACAACCGACCACTTAATAGATATAACTATTTAGTATGAATGGAAAGATTTTGGTGACTGATATTTGAACGCTAAACACTCAAAGGGACTGTAAGCCGACAGTTCCAAATAGTACGACAGTACCTATACATTATTGCACCAACAAATACATCAATATTTTATGTACTGATAAACCAACGCATCACCCTATGAATAACATGACATCGTCTACAATTATTGTTCTAATACTAACTAAAAACATTACCAAAATTACTAGATTGATAACAATAGCAAAACTGTCTTCAGACACAATAGTCATTGTGCAATTTGGTATAAATAACATTGCCAAAAAACAGACGATTTTCAAGTTTCAAGACACAAATAAACTAAATGTCGAAAAAGACTTGTTCAATTAATTGGAATAAACGACAACATAGTAGTAGAGACAAAATCGACGAAGAATTGCAGAAACTGACCGAAAATGTGACAACCCGCAAAATTGAATAAGATGGCAGGATAAACTGACATACAGTGCAAAAACATAATGTTTGACTCGAATGATCAAATAAATAACTAGAAGACAGATTTATACAACACAACAGCAATACATGGAACAACTTATTGAAATCGGTAAACTCAAATGACAAATCTCTCTGGAGATTAACTAAAAAATTCAGCAAACCGCATTTCGTTACAGCTAAACCTGTCTTCTGCGAAAAAGCTTCAATCGCGTCGTCTTCGTGCTGAAGTCCGTAAGCAGTAGCTCGTGATCCTGTAAAATTGTTAAATAGTAAACGTTCTGCTAATTTACCTGGATGCGTTGAAGGTCGTCTCTTGCAAATTTCTCCAAATCTTGAAGCGGTTATCCTATTCTGGCGTTCCCTCTTCCATATTGGATTAGCTGATTGTCCTCTTGTTTGTTTTTCCAGGTCATCGATTTCTTCGTCGGTTTTTCTAAGAGAATTAGAAAATTCTATTTTTCTCTTAGAAAATTCTTCTTCGTCTATTTCGTCGATTGCTCCATAATTTTCATCTAGTCCTGCTAACTGTTGAATTTTTTTTGATCGCCTATTCTTGTTACGATAATTTTGTTTCCGATCCTGTGCTTCGTAAAATATTTCTAATGTCCTTGGGCAATCTCCCTGAAAAGCAATATTAAGAATTTCTAAAACTTGCTTACCTTTCGTGTTAAATGACAAAGCGGCCAATTCGCAACGCATTTCATATGATCCAGCTTTTGCAAAATTAATGCGTTTATCTCCTGACATCTTACAAACCACAGAGTTGAAAGATTCTACATTATTATTGGTTTCCTGCAACAGAAGAGAATGTGAATTTTGCACTAACCTGCTTATACACTTCATAATGTCTTGGAATAGTCCACATGCCTTCATTTCTTCTACAACGTTTTTTTCATCAGGCTTAGGTCCTTTGCAAAAATATTTTGCGCAATTAATATGTTCTCCAAAAACGTGGTAGGGCGCATTTTTTTATGTCGTTGGATAATACACAAATTTTTTCGGCTAGAGTAATATTTTCACCTTCTCGCTTTATTGACGCCAGTTTTACTGCTGTCCGCAGACGCAAATGTTTGACGTCAATAAGTGTCTTAATTCTAAAGAAACACGTAAATTAGAAGAACTTTTACCTGACTTACCCAATTCGCCTAATTTGTTGCAAAAGTTTCGTAGTAGATGATTGGTACATTCAACTTTTTCGATGTTTGTATTTGGTCTATAGGGTTTGATTTCTCGAAGTTTCTTCATTACGCTACTGTCTCCATCGCTGACCATTCGAATATATTTGAGATTATGCTGAGTAATACTCTTCTTAAAGCCTTTCACTATAGCTGCAGCCTCCATTGCAGTTAAATTCCCATTAAAATTTCTATAGCCTATGTGGTTATTTGGTCGTTTCTGCTTTTCAGAAATGTTGTTACAAGTTGCACAATATTCATTTAATACTTCAATATTTAAAATTTTTTTTGTTTTTACTCCCACAATAGTACCAACACCTGATGGCGCATTGTAATTGGTTCGATAACTTCTTTTTGACCATGCTCCGTCGGTAATTACCGTAGTGGTTGGAATCCCATTTTGATCAACATCGCCTATATCTATCGATTTTTGAACCTCCTCCTGACCTACTTTAGCAATATTTTTCTGTAACACTTCTTTTGTAATCTTCTTTAAATCGTTTTCTTCTTGGCGATACGTTGCGTAGGTCAGGTATGGAATGTTCATAACAGAATGATTGCGAAAATTCGCAAACAAAAACAAACAGAATTGCGCAATTTCGAATTGCGAAAATCCGCATCCAATTGAAGAAGCACCTAAAACAGATAAAAAATTTATATTAGCATTACCTGGTTTATTAGGAACTGCTTCCACTTTTTGTTTGGATTTGCACATCTGGCAGCGAAAAATTAATGTCGTCTGAAGTCCATGTCTTCTGCCAGTTTCAGAATCAATTTCATTTATTGTGCAGGAAAATCCAGGATTATGTGGAAATTGCTGAATTTCTTTCCAAAAACGTACAAAGTCTACTAGGAATAAACCATAAAACTGATTTTCTTCTTTTGGTGTCGGTATTGGTTTTTTTTGAAGATGTTGAATTTCCCCAACGTGCTAAAAGTGCCTTACGACATCTTTCCCTATTGCTTCGCACAATTTTCGATAATTTCGGCATAATTCCTAAATTGTACTTCTTAAACCAAACGAGAAAGAATTCCAATAACGTAAATACCAATTTGCCTTCAAAATGACAGTAACACAATTTTTAAATAGTAAAAAATCTCAAGAGCAAACACTCAATGCGTTAATATAATGCAGTGTGATAAAGAATTGCAATTATATCATAATCATCATGTACTCCCACTTACCAATACACCTTACTACGTACGTTAAATATATAAAGCTGACGAGCAATTTCAAGTTTATGCTTGAACAAATTAAACAATTTTATTTTAAAACATCAATAGTTTTAAAATAAGAATTTTTTAAATTTGAAATTTTAATTTTTGAAATTGCACACGTATACGTAATAATATGACAACTTGCCATATTGTACACCTTTAAAATTATTAAAAAATATTTTTTTTAATAGTTACCATATCTACATACTCACCATTTAACCAAATTTATTTAAACACACTTTTATAACACTTAACTAGTAAACTTTTCAATAAAAAGAATTTTATAAATTCTACGTACATGTTTCTACGTACATATGTACCTTAGAAACGCGTTACATCATTTTTTTATGTAGTATGTAACATATTATATTATATTATATGTAACATATATACTAAGCTTTATATTTACAAGACTTGGCTTACTATCTTCGATAAGAATTGTAAAAGATGCAAGACATTCTTTCTCAATTTATATACTTTTCCTACACGTCAATTATAATTACGTGAAGCAATTTGAAGTTTAGGTCCTAAAAACTTTTAAACCAATTAAGATATCAAAATTCTGTCTGAGCCAAAAGTTTCTAAAAATCGAGATTTACAAAATATCGGAAGAACTCAAATTTAATGGTTTTTTGGCTTTTTTGGAAAAACCAAAAAACTTATTCAAAAAAGGATATTTGTAAAGGTTTATAATAATCTACTACACATTCTGTCAAAATTTCAAGTCAATTGATCCAGCCGTTTAGTATTTATAAAAAGGTACTAAAAGAACAGCCTTAAGACAAGTAAATAACTGTTTTTAATTTATTTTCTTCTGATTGAAACAATATAGAGCAATATCGCCTTAGTTACAATATGTCATAACACACTAATATTTCCCAAGGGAAATATGAAACGTCATTTTAAAGTATACTTTGCGCACGGTGATTGGACAATCAAACACGTAAAGTAAATACTAAAGCCATCCCTGTTAAAAAGTGACATTTAAGTGACGTTTAAAATAAAAAATGTGCCTACTTATTTTTATATTTTAAAAACCAACCTAACTTTTTCTGAATTATTTTGCGCGCATTCTGCGTGATATAGATCTAGAATTTTGCATAAAGCTTCTTTCATCAAATTGCTAGGGGGGTTAAGAACGAGCAAAGGGGGGTAAATTTTTTGCTCAGTTTTTCGATATCTAGCGCCGTTTTCGAGTTATTGCAAATTCAAAATCTCAAATTTTATTATTGATGAAATATTGATATATTTAATAATATATTTTTCAATCAGAAGAAAACTATTGATTACAACACGGGAAATATGAATAGTACATTTCCCTTGGTTGTCTATACATCTCTCGGGCTTTGCCCTCGAGATGTAACTAGCCAACCTCGGGAAATATACTATTCATATTATCCTAGTTGTAATAATGGCTATATTAAAACACAATATTGTTTTTTCTTCTGATTGAAACAATATAGAGCAATATCGCCTTAGTTACAATATGTCATAACACACTAATATTTCCCAAGGGAAATATGAAACGTCATATCATATTGTCCCTAGAGAAATATGAAACGCCATTTTAAAGTATATTTTGCGCACGGTGATTGGACAATCAAACACGCAAAACAAAATACTAAAGCCATCCCTGTTAAAAAGTGATATTTAAGTGACGTTTAAAATAAAAAATGTGTACTTATTTTTATATTTTAAAAACCAACCTAACTTTTTCTGAATTATTGTGCGCGCATTCTGCGCGATATTGATCTAGAATTTTGCATAAGGCTTCCTTCCACAAATTGCTAGGGGGGGGTCGAGAACGAGTAGAGGGAGGTAAATTTTTTGCTCAGTTTTTCGATATCTAGCGCCGTTTTCGAGTTATTGCAAATTCAAAATCTCAAATTTAATTTTGATGTAATATTAATATATTTAATAATATTATTTTCAATCAGAAGAAAACTATTAATTACAACACGGAAAATATGAATACATTTCCCTTGGTTGTCTATACATCTCTCGGGCTTTGCCCTCGAGATGTAACTAGCAAACCTCGGGAAATATACTATTCATATTACCCTAGTTATAATAATAGCTATATTTTTTGTAATTACACAAAAGTATACAAAATAATTTTGATCTTGATTCTAAGGTAAGTTTACACAGGATATTCATTGTTTGATTGTCAATTTTAATTACTCATTAATCACTATTTTAATTCAGTTTAAAACTATCAGTGTTGAATTAGAATAAATTAAAATTTTTACTAACGTTTTCGATCAATTATATTATGAATTATTTTAAATAAAATGAAAGTAGCAGAAAATTGAGAAACACGTGTCATACTATATTTATTATTACTTTCAGTGCAGTAACTACAAAATTTGGGCTCGTGTTCAAAGTTTGTGTTGGTGCCCCTTTCCTAAGCGTTAAAAAAATTATTGCACAATACAACAGCGCTTATAATTATTATAAGTAGTACTATTTATATTTTACTATACGGTAGAAATTATTTAAACAAAATTATATTAAAATATTAATAATAACAAATACAAATTATTTAAGTATTCTAATGATGTTTTTGACGCAATTTCTGCGCAACTATTGTCCTTCAGGCAAAGATGATATTATAAATTTTAAGACTTTTGTTATAAAGTTATTAGATATTATTTTAATCAACAGTTTTTCATCATTTTTCAGTTCTACTGAAACAATCCCTACATGTTTCTTGTTTTTAACAATCGCAGTACGAATACAAAAATTTTGAATCATTTTTGAAACGTCCAATTTTTTTGCAACCTTATTTTTTATCGAAATATCTTACCTCATCCATCGAATAATTTTATTAATTTTAATTGAAAATAATCGTTTTGCAGATGCAACTGAAACTGGGATTGTTAAAAACAAGAAACATGCAGTTATTATTTCAGTAAAGCTGCTGAATAATGAAAAATTGTTGATTGAAATAAAATCCAATAATTCCATAACAGATTGATTTTTGGATTTTATATAATCCTTGAAATAGTGCCTGAAGGATAGTAGTTGCGAAAAAGTTGAGTCAGAAACGTCATTAGAAGACATACTTTAAATAAAACTGTTGCCCTAGTTGAAACAACTCAAAAATGTCTGATGCGTTACTTAAAACTTTAAAGCTAAATATTCGAAAATTAGCTTAATATTAATTAAATTATATGACTTCTTTTTATTCATCTGAGCAATTGTTATATCTAAAGTTTAAAAAGAAAACGTTCCTTTTAAACTTTTGTTCATTATTTTTAATTTGAAAATGATTCTTTATCTCATCAAAAAATCGTTTTGGTCTTCCCATTCTTCTTTCCAAAAAATCTGCTTTTATTTACCTTTATGATTTGCCGATTTGCTCTTTTGATTTAATGATTTGCCAAATAAATAGCTATTCTTTAGTTGAAAAGAATTTTTATTTCCAGTACAATTAAAAATATGTTGACAAAGGTTATTAAATAATTTTTTAATAATTTTGCTTTACTGATTTCATTTTTATCTAACGATGTTAACAATAATTTAGCTAACATTTTTATTACATCCAAGTAAACTATGAAAAAACCCAAAAATATATTCACAAAGGAGTTTTAAAATTTAGAAAAGTTCAGGTAATTTTAAAGGGATAAGCGGTGCCTAAGTTAGGTAAATTCTACCGGATGAATGATACTTAAATTGTTGCATTTTATCAACAAATTTGATAATCTAAACAATTCTGTCATATTGTATTCTCTTGTATTGAAAATCTACTGTTATAATCTTTTACGTTTCTACGAAAAATATTATATCTAAGAAATGTGTTTTATTTAATATTTTACCAAACTTTTGCTTTTTAACGTGAATTCACGTGGTTATAATTTTTTTTATTTAAATAATTTATACTATTTATAATAGTTATAATTTAAAAAAAATTATAACCACGTGTAATTTATTTTTAAATTAAGACCAATAACTAATTGTTTTTAATGTATTGTACGCTAGTTGCGTACCTCCGAAAAACGTACGAAGCACCATCTTGTGGATACATTTTGTCAAAACTGGGATGCCTAAATGTTCATGTTTAAATGTTATTCTGTAGAAAAAATATTAGTAGAATTAGATATTTTATTTTTTATTATGTAATAATGATTATAAACTGTAGATGATCCTTTAAGTGGTTTAAGTAAGTACATAACCATGATGAATTTTATATAAAAGAAAATAAACAATGTTTTGTTATCAAAATTTACAAGTAGCAATAAAAACAAGTGTTTAGTTGAAATACTATTCTAAGGCCTTTGACTCGGTTGTATATGATCGTCTTTTAGCCAAACTACACCATCGTGCCTGTGACGAGTTATTCTGCAGGTGGTTGGCGGGTTATTTGCGTGATAGATCCCAGGTAGTTGAGTTGCGATAGATATGTTGAATCGTAATCTTGAATCAATACGTGTTTGGTCGTTATTGAATAGTCTGACTCTGAACCTTGCGAAGTCGGAGCTTCTGTTCCTGCTTCCTGGGTAGTCCTGGGATGGTGCATAAGGCTTTAAGTGTTGCAACATTGTCTGTTGCGATTGGTGATGAAACCGTCAGGGTTGTGGATTGTGGTCGGAGTCTGGGTCTAGTCTTGGACAGTGCGCTCAATTTTCGTCTACATGTGGACCGTAAGCTTAAGGTGTGCTATTACAAGCTTAGATCGCTGTACCAGTTTAAAACTATATTACCTTCTCATGTGAAGTGGTCAATTGTTAGTACTACGATCTTATCTAACATAGAATACTGTGCAGCGGTATATTACGGTTTTCTCACGCAGGAATATAGGCGCAGGCTCCAGCTCATGCAGAATTCGTGTCTGCGTTTCTGCTTTGATCTGCGTAGATACGACCACGTCACTCATTTCTATCGGAAACATGGCATACTCAAAAGAGAACATCGTTTTTCGGTACTCTTTGGAGTTATGATCTTCAAAATTTTGAAGAGCGGAGAGTCGAGTTATCTACGACAAATGATTAGGCCCCATTCGGCTTGTCATGCACGTGCTCTGCGGGATTTGGGAAATTTCGATGTGCCATCCTATTCCATGGCAGGTTTCGAGCGATGTTTTGCATGTTTGGCGCCCAGATTTGTGGAGAGACATCGTAGCCTCTTTGACGACTCCACCAGTGTGAGGTCGTTCCGCCGTAATTTGTATGCTGCTATTTATGCAGAAATGTGATTTGTACATAATTTTTTTGTTAATTTATGTTGATTGTTTTTGAGCTGAAACGGGTGGCTTAAAAAACTAACTTTGTTAGAAGCCATCCCATTGAGAACTTGTATATAACATTTGTATATTTAGTTTCTTAATAAATTAGTATTATTATTATTATTAAATAATTCGCTTTTTACATTATGAGTTCAGTCTTTTGTATTGGGTCCACTTATTTTATCTAGTACTACAATTTTGTTACCACCAAGTGAAATTTTTTCTTTTGAAAATTTAGAAAACGAATATTGGTGGAAGTTTCGTTATTTTCACCATTCCAACAAAATAATACACTTGCGTCAAAGCTATTTTCTTCTATAAGTTTTTCGGGATTCGTTTGACAAGTAATTTTGAAACTTTTAATTTCACTAAAGTCTACAAAAGAATGTCAAGAAATTCGAAAACAATTAAGTAATACTAATCAAAGATAACTTTTCATGCGTTTCATCATCCATCGAAAATTTAGAAAAAATGTATTTGCCTTTAGGGGCCGCCTGTTAATTACGTAAAGGTTAATTACGTAAGTTTAACTTAAAATATTTTTTTAAATTAAATTTTTACGTAATTTTTAAGTTGCCAAAAATTAGCCAGCGGAATGCAATATGAAGGAAAAGCAACATTAATTAAAAAAAAACGTAAGGTGAGGGGGAGGGTGTTGAAACAATCTTACGAACCATTACGTGGAAGAAGTATCGTTAAAAATTACAAAAATCGTCCTTACGTAATTAATGAACACTTCCTTAGTGGAATCGGAAAAAATTATAAATAATTTCAGAAAGAAATCTTTGAAGAATAAGGCAGTAGGTATGGGTATAATTGTCAATAATAAATTAAAGGACATCTTGAACAAAAATCAAAGATTTCATACATTCGTTAAATTTACATTACAAAAAATTTAAATTTATACATACATTCGTTAAATTCTGAGGTTACTAGGTACAGGAAGTTTGCTGCAAATTTTCTCCCATTACTTCGGTAGATGTTGAGCGAAGTTTTTTGATTTATAATCATAAGTAGGATATTAGTAGGAAATTTGGAAAAATATAGAATAATTAATTTTTTTATAATTATAAAACGTATGTCTAATTAATAATTAATAAAAATTACAATTTGATGTTTAATTTTTAGTGCTTTTTTTCAAATTTTGTAGTACTTTTTTTTGTTTTGAAACTTTTTACAGCAATCAATTTAAAACAGTTATAAATTATTTATTCTTTCAAACACGAAAACAAAACAAAATATTATGTTAAATAATGGTATCAAAATAGTTAAGTTAAAATCGTAATTTGAAATTAATAATGCATCTTTATGTATTAGATACTAAAATTGCTACTACCAAAACATTACTATTTAAACTGCACTTAATAGATATCAAACCGGCAATGTAAAAATCGTAACTATTAATTCATAATATAGTAGCTGTACATATTAGCTACTGCAATTTTGGTACCGAACTGCTAAGTTTAAAACTGCATCTAAACGGTACCATATGTTCAAATATATTTTAGTTACTAAAATTTCATTACATATCTGATACATCATTTGACTTTACAACAACAATATGAAATTATATGCATTGACACTATACAGTGCAAATATGAATGAAAACTTATCTACCGCTTAAGGTTGCCGTCCCGCATATGTTAACCTTATGGACGATATGTGATCATTGTATTTGCAACCAAAATATAAATATTAACTTTTAGAAATTCATTTTTTGATCATGGCAAAGCTAAAACTTGGCTCTTGGATGTGAATAACTTTTTATTACAATCAAGTAATTGAAAATATACAAAATTTTGATGTGAAGTTGATCGATTTTTCAGGTAGCAAAAGTGATCGTTTAATATTTTTTATAAACATTACCTTTATAAATTTCAGCACGAAAAGTAATTCAAGTCTACCGAAAATGTTACACATAGCTTGAAAAAAAATTTGCTAGCATTATATCCATTTTTGTACAAATGGTTACAAATACAAATTGAAAGTGAATAATCTCGGTTTTGAGATTATGGAGAGGGTGGATGACTTCTGAGTGTTAGCAGCCTCACTAACAAATTTTTAGGCTTGGATCTCAAAAGTCACCTTGTTGGTAGAATAAAACTCAAGTCGAAGTTGAGTGGTGCGGAGTTCGATTGATACTCAATTTATTTAACGAAATTTACATACTTATATATGAAATTAACAAGTGCTAAATTAACAAATTTATATACAGATATTAAATAGGTAATTAAATTATAATTTAAAAGAACGGGGAAGTTTCCTCAACTTGGGTCTTTTCATAAAATGAAACATGAACTTATTTGAGCCTGTGGTTCATTGATCATTTTTTAAAATACGTTCATTAAAGTGCTTAAAATCGATTTTAAATTCAAAAAAATCCAAGATGGAGTAAAAATGGATGATTTTGAAATGTGGCAACGTCGCAAGTTGAACATTTGAATATATTCAATTTTAGATTCTGCACGTCATACGAACGTTGCACGTGCAAGACTGAGTCAAAAACATCTGTTGTGTAGAATAAATGAGATAAATAGTATATTACGTGCCGAGGTGGAAAATGCTTCATTACAGCCGAGCGCTAAGTTAGTTGACTGAGGCGCAAAGCGCCGAAGTCAACTCTATGCGCGAGGCTGGAATGAAGCTTGACACCGAGGTATGTATACAATTTTATTCACAATCAGTTTGTAAATAATTAAAAATTATTAAATTTCATTTTATTAACGCACATTTTTTGTTAGTTCCATTTCTTGCCTACCTACAATGCGACATTGCAGGTCGGGAAGTGATCACTTCCCACCCTAAGGTTGGGAAGTAAAACAAAATAGCTTTCTGATAGGTTGTCAAGTGAAAGTAAATAATAAACAGCTTCCCAACTTTTTAAAAGTCAGGGATGTGTCGATTACTAACTGATTGTGAATAAACATTTATTTTGACAAACGTCAAATCACTAACCTCAAAATGAAACTGTATTTTTGTTGAATTTAAAGTTGAGTACATGAATTATAATTTTATATTAAATTTAAATATTTTTAAGTTGATTATTATTTGCACTTGGTAATATGGTATATTTCTATATACAGGGTGACCCAGACCACCCGTATCAGTACTTTTTTTCAAAAACGGTAAGTCGTAAAGAGTTGGGCTAAAAAAATTTATTACAAAAGCCCTAATGACGAATCTAATGGTGATATTATTATTTCCGGGAAAAGTCGGCATCCAGAGTAGTTTTGCTCCAGAAATCCAGAATTTTAAATAGCACTATATGTCGAAAGTGGTATCGTTGGAAAGCTCTTTAAAAAATAAGCAAGTTTTGTAGGAAAATTTTTTTTATTACTCCCACCCCTTTTAAGTTATATCCGACTTAAGTTATTAAATTTCAATTTCTTATAACAAACTTAACTTTAAAAGTCAGCACTTAAAATCCAGCTACCGCGTTAGAGCAATGTCACAAGTGTTCAAAATGTCTTCCATTTACTTCTAAACACTGTTGAGCTCTTCTAGTTATACTATCAGTGGCTCTAAGTACTTCTTCAGTGTTTAATGATCGACAGACATTGCAAATTCTGAGCTTAAAGTTAAAGTTAAGTTTGTTATAAGTAGAGAGCGGATTTCCTTCCATTATGCTTATGGTTAATATTGAAGGCAGAAATAAATTATCTTAAAATGTGCACGATTTATAAAGAATGTGATCATTTGATGCAAAGTTTTTTATGCCTATTTTCAATTTTTGTACTTATTTGAAGCTATTTTCTCTGAATTTCAACACTTGGGTCTATTTAAAAAGTGATCATCGACAAAATTTAATTCTATTTAAAAAACCGCCAAAGAAATTTATACTAAACAAAAAATATTGTTTTCATTCGTAAAGGTAAAGGTAACTTGGCGTTTTTTATTACGTCGAAGAGTAACGCATTTCACTTCGTAAGCTGATAATTTTTGCATAATCAATGATTTTAAGAACTTAATTGTCAAAGTACCGGGACCTATTGGCCAAGAGTTAAAACTCAAATGCGATGACGTATTTTCAAAAAACGAGGACTTTAAAACATTAAATAAAATAAGTATTATTTTGAGTGGAGGTAATGTTCCTGATTTTGAAATGGATTCGGCCATAATAGTCAAATTTAAAAATTCACCCATAACAAGTGTGGATGTGGAAAGAAGCTTCTCTGTCTTCAAATATATTTTAAGCGACAAGAGGCAAAATTTTACTGTCGAAGATTTAGGGCGGCACTTAGTAGTAAATTGTTTTCACAAATAATGTTTTGTTATATGTGTGAATAAAAAAAAAATTTTATGCTTATTTAATGCCTTTTTAATTATTATTTACCTTTTTTAGAGATTTTTCTCGCGTTTTTTGTGCTTTTTTAGGCGTCTTTTTCGATTTTTTTAAAGCCTTTTTATCCGCTCTCTAGTTATAAGAAATTGAAATTTAATAACTTAAGTCGAATATAACTTAAAAGGGGTGAGAGTAATAAAAACATTTTTCCTACAAAACTTGCTTATTTTTTAAAGGGCTTTCCAACGATACCACTTTCGACATATGGTGCTATTTAAAATTCTGAATTTCTGAACTTTCTGGAGCAAACTAATCTGGATCCCGACTTTTCCCGGAAATAATAATATCACCATTAGATTCGTCATTATGGCTTTTGTAATAAATTTTTTTAGCCCAACTCTCTACGACTTACCGTTTTTGAAAAAAAGTACTGATACGGGTGGTCTGGGTCACCCAGTATATTATATAAATCTATTTTCAACTATCATTTAGTTATCATTTTTACAGTTTGTTGAAATTACTTCAATTCTTTGCGTTACCATTCGATTCCCAGCTTTAATTATAATCCATGTACTTAACAAAAAAAAACAGTTTCATTTTGAGGTTAGTAATTTGACGTTTGTTAAAATAAATGTTCTATCTCATTTATCTTACACAACAGATACAGAATTTTTAAATTAGAATTTAAAAACCCGTCGTTAAAAGTTGGTTATCTTCCTACCTCTCTTAAGTACCTTAAGTACTTTTTTGCTTCTTTACAATAATATTTATCGTCTTAATCTTTCCTTGGTTTTCCTTCTCATTTCAATACAATTCATTTTTTTCAATTAAATAATACCGTTTTTCTTAAATACCTTTCTTTCCAAAATTTCAATTGGTTTCTACTTTTGGTAACATTTTTTGAGAAGGCATAGGTGGCATATTGAGTTGAGCTTTTTAGTCAGTTGAGTTTGGTTTTCGTATCAAAGTAAACAGTTCAGTTTAGACAAGGAAGTAGTGAGTGGAAGCGTTTGAGCGTAACATGCTATTACGGTAAGTAACGTAAGAAAGTTTATAAGATTGCAATAATTGACATTTTATCTCCAGATTTTAATAAAAGTGCTCAAGTGTAGTATTAGGAATTAATATAATAATTTTTAATTCGCAATACAATGGAAGAACCTCAAATGATTTTAACCAAACGAAGCAACGAAAAATATGCAAATGATGGGTACCTCTATGTTAAAGATAAAATTAACACAGATGGTACTATTCAATTCTGTGGCCATGCCCATAACTTTATCATACTTTTAAATAATAATAAATTTAAAAGAATTAAAAAAAAAACATTATTTTGGAGGAGAATATATTAAAAAGTTAAAATTTTAAAAATAAGAAAAAAATTATTTGCAAAATTTTTTTTTATTATTTTTTTTATATTATTTATTTTTTTTGCGATTCCGTATACCGATTTTTTTATTATTATTTTAGAGAAGAATATGATTAAAAAATAAAATTTTAAAAATAAGAAAAAAATTTTTTTTTAAATTTACAAAATATTGTTTTAATTTGCTTTTCCGTGTACCGATTTTAACCAAAATCTAATCAGCTCTAAGTCTCAATATTTATGTACTAAATGCAAAATTTTGTTAAAAAATATCTATTACTTTTTGAGGTAGAGCGCACACAAAATTTAACCACATACATACATCTATACATACATACAAACATCCATACATACATACAGACATTTTTTGGAAATTACGATTTTCCGCTTCTGGGACCCCAAAATGTCTAAATTCATCAAAATCTCAATTTTTTTTTCTGAACGATTACAATGCTTTCTCAGACTTCGTATGATAAAGTAAAAATAATACAAACTTCAAAAATTTATTTTTTTAAATTACACGTAAGTATTACAATGATGTTTATAAATAACGGGAAACTAAACTAACTTTTGAATTTACAAGAATTATATGGTTTATTAAAAGACAATTCTGCAAAACTAATATTATAAAGTGCAATTTAACATTTCCCACAAAAGGTCGATATACTAAACTAGCTAATATTACTTGTTTTCTTTAAAACTATAATATTGCATTTCTTATAAGAGGTTAATATACTACATGTATAATTCTTATGTTCTGTTTAATTATAATTAGCTAATCTAGTATGATCGAATATAACTAGCAATGTAAATTGTACTTTTTGAAAACTCGTTTTGGCATATAAAAATTGCTTTTACAAAAATATGTTGAGACATTTTGTGTAGATAATTTCTTTCTCTTCATTTTTGTTTCCATACTTTTTTTTATTCGTCGCCTCCATTTCGACTGAGAGTGACTTAAATCAATCTCGGTAAAAATTCCATGGGAATCCTCTGCAAACACCATAAGAATTTAATAGTGCAAGTTTTACCGAGTTTGCTTTAAGTCACTCTCGGTCGAAAACGAGGCAACAAAATAAAAAAATTAATATGATCAGAAATGAAGACAATGAAATTTGCGATAAAAAATGTCCAACAAGTATTGCTGTAAAAATGATTTTTTTATGATTAAAACAGTGTTCAAAAGAAACAATTTACATGGCTAACATAGTAGCGTCCGAATACTTTTGTGAGTAACTGTATGTACTGTATGAAAAAAACTGAGGCCTAGAGGCGTAAATTGAGTTAAAAAACAAAAGAATATACTATGGTAATTAGTAATTACATACTAAAGTAGTTAACCATTTGTTACAACTTCATCCAATTGTCAACTTTACAAAAAAACTTCTTATTAGGAACTACACTGTTGTGCCGTTTTATTGGTTTTCTTGAGATTGTGCTTCAAATATAGAAGGAACATCTCTGCATTTTAAATTATTTTCGCTTCTATTTAAAATTATGTCGAGAGTGAGGGGAGGTAAATAAATACCTAATTAATTTAGGTAGCATAATATCTAACCAAATTCCTTCATTGAAATATATTTCTTCAACATATATAAATCATTATGGTTTTCAGAGCATACAATAAAATAACATTTCTTCTTTTTGTCTATAGCAAACTGCAATTTAGGAATTTTATTCAATGCAATTTTACCGATCTCGTCTATTTTCAAATCAGTCACATTTTTGTTATCCACGGCTTCTCGCAATATATGGTACTACTTTGTAGAAACATTTCACTTCCACTATTTCATCTTTACTCAATATTCCATCGGGATAATCTCCCAAGAAACCGTCTCTTCATCTAAATGTAAACCAGTTCGACTTATCTTGCGACCTACCTTTTATTCAAATTTCTTTATGGCTACTGGATCTTTATTTGTGCCATATCTAGTAGCATCTGTTTTTTTTGAATTTGTGCTTAACATGGATTTAACTAATGTATCGCACGATTTAGTTGGCCTTCGTTTTATTACTGCTTCAAATTTCGAAGCAGTTGAGCGATTATTTCTTACTTCAATAAATTCTAGTCGAATTTTTGTTTCGTTTTTTCAATTTTTGAAAAATTTTTCTTCAATTTCTTCTTTTTGTGAATCTTTTCGAGATTTCTTCAATTTCTGACGTGTAACCTGCAACCGGTTTAATTCAATTTCTAAAGCTTCTTCTTCTATGAAAATCTCTGATATATTGCTACCATAATCGTGGTAATGTTTCGGACTTATTCGTGGTATAACCCAACTTAATAAGCAAATTTACCCAATTTAATAATTTTTTTCTTGGTATTTTTTACTTTATCATACGAAGTCTGAGAAAGTATTGTAATCGTGCAGAAAAAAAAATTTGAGATTTTGATGAATTTAGACATTTTGGGGTCCCAGAAGCAGAAAATCGTCATTTCCAAAAAATGTCTGTATGTATGTGTGGATGTATGTATGTATGTATGGATGTATGTATGTATGTATGGATGTATGTATGTGGTTAAATTTTGTGTGCGCTCTACCTCAAAAAGTAATAGAAATTTTTTAACAAAATTTTGTATTTAGTACATAAATAGTGAAACTTAGAGCTGATTAGATTTTGGTTAAAATCGGTACACGGAAAAGCAAAATAAAACAAAATTTTGTAAATTAAAAAAAATTTTTTTTCTTATTTTTAAAATATTATTTTTTAATCATATTCTCCTCCAAAATAATAATAAAAAATCGGTATGCGGAAACGCAAAAAAATAAAAAATAATAAAAAAAAAATTGCAAATAATTTTTTTCTTATTTTTAAAATTTTAACTTTTTATTTAATTTAAATATTAATTTAAATTTAAAAGTTAAAAATTGAAAATTAATGTTATCAATTTAATACCAATTTAACAAAGAAAAAAATACAAGTGATATGTACAAAAACATCTTAAAATCGAATAAATTTATTTAGAAAACAAATTAAATGTATTTCAACAGAGGAAATAATGTGTTTAGCATAGTTCACAATAAATGAAATTTTGTGAATTAATGGTTTTACATTTATCTACATTTTATGCGGCAAGAAAAGATTGTATAAAAAAAAACTAACAAATAATAAAAATCAAAAATTTACAAAGCGGTCACCTCCATCCGAGTAACGCCTAACGTAAGTTACTTTCAATGTGGCATAGGCGTTGGTTTTACTATTAACCGTTTTTACATGAATATTTAATTTTTATTTTAAACGATAGTTTAAAATAAACGATAGTTTATTTTTATTTTGGTATATTAATAGATAATTTTTTTCCGATAAAAAAGGATACTTACGCCTACTAAAAAAATTATTCGTTACTACTTATACGGATAATTTTGAGGCTCGGCCAGTAATATACTATTACACGCTCTTTACAAATGCATTGATAACAAGTTGTCCACTTTATTTCATTAAAAATTTATTCAACTATGGCTCAATAGACTAGGAGCAGCATTACAGATGGCGCCGCGGTGTCGAAAAGTAAAATAAATTGTTGTATAGTATTGTGAGTGTTGGTATACAGATATACAAGATTTATATTTATTTATGCTTTTGAAAACAACGAACGAGATATTTTTGTATTGGTGAGTTTAAATATATTGCTGTGATTTTTATAGGGTATAATAAAATTTGTAGATTTTTGCGCGCCACCACTGGAGCAGCCCGCCTCTGCGAGCAGAGAAATTTTAGGTTATGGGGGGATAGCAATGACAGTGGACAAAAATTTGTGATCGATAAAAATAAGAATTGAAATATTAAAAATAATAAAGAAAATTTGAGAAAAAAAAGTTGTTTTGATGAAGTGAAAGTAGCTGATTGGAATAAAAACGAAGGTTAGTCGCACTTATGATTATAAAAATAAATTATTTTATATTGCGCAATAATTATTAAAATTTTAACGAAGAGAACATAGCATCTAAATTGGCGCCCGAACGTCGGACTTGTTAGAAAACGTTTAATAAAACGAAATTTAAAATTGAACCTACTAATTCCTGAGATTTCTAGAAAATTAGTAATTTACAAAATGAGTGACGAAGGAGTGCTACAGGAGCTGTACGGATTGATACAGAAAATGTCTAATGAACTAAAAGATGTGAAACAAAAAGTTGAAAGCAATGATAACAACATTGTTAAATATGGGCACAATGTTGAAGAAAAATTAAAAGATATCAGATTTGACATGACTTTTAGAAAGGAGGCCATAAATAAAAAACTGTCCAAATATGAAGATGAGAGAAAAGAAGACATGAAACAAATAAAAGAAACCTTTAATGTATTCAAACTTGACATAACAAATTTTAATTTAAATAGTTGTAAGAACCAAGAGAAAGAATGGGACAACTTAAATAAAAAATTAGAAAAATCATTACAAGAAAACAGTGAAAATAATGCTTCAATAAAAAAAATCTATTAAATGAATCAATTCTTGAAACAAAATCTAAAGTAGATTTCGAAATAAATTCCAAAATATCATTGATAAACGAACAAATTATAGAAAATAATCCGAATAAAATTATAAAGGTGAAACCTATGAACTTGGTGGCTGCGAATAATAAAATATTTTCAATGGTGAATAAGAATTTATTAGCAAATATAAAAATTGGAACTAAGGAACTACAAGAAGAAATAATGATAATTGCGGGCTTGAAGATGAATTGTATATTGGGAATGGACTTGCTTAGCAAATTTGAAATAAAAATTGATGTACCAAGAAGATTAATCACGATGCAAAAGGAAAAAATAGAATGGAAGAAAAAAGAAATATTTAAGGAAGAATTGGATGAGGAAGAGGTGATAATTATAAATGAAATAAAGATAGATGAAGATTAGGAAGATATAAAGTTGGATTTGGTAGAAAAATTTATAAATGAAACACCTAATACGATTACAGAAGAGTCACCAATATTATTGATGTATGGAAATCTACCTCAAAGACCATGGATAATACCAGAAGAAGATATCAATTTCGAAGAGATATTACGGAATGTAAGAAAGAAATTAAACAAAAATCGAGATAACTATTTAAGAAAAAAAAATGCTAAAATAAAAAAAAGAAAGATATTTAATATTGGGGACAAGGTGATTATAAGAAGCTTAAGAGTAGGAAAAAGAACAGCAAACCAATGTGCGAAACTTCAGTTACCTTATGAGGGTCCATATGTGATTACGAAAATATTGGGTGAAAGCACTTATGAGTTGAATAATCCAATCACTGGAAAATTGAGAGATGACCGCTGAAGAACATAATTTGTAAACAAAATTGTTTTAAATTTGTAATATGATGTGTTTTGAGTTTAATTATTTGGATTGTTAATGATTTTTTTGAGTAATAAGATTTTATGTTTCGGGATTTCTTAATGGTTTAATTTGTATTTTAAAACTTAAAGAAGTGCGTATTATTAAAAAATCAAGATAATAGTATGTTTTAATATCTGGAATTTGGCCAAAGAACTGTAGGAGGCTGTCATTTCAGATATTACGGGGGGAAGATGCTGTGATTTTTATAGGGTATAATAAAATTTGTAGATTTTTGCGCGCCACCACTGGGGCAGCCCGGCTCTGCGAGCAGGGAAATTTTAGGTTATGGGGGGATAGCAATGACAGTGGACAAAAAATTGTGATCGATAAAAATAAGAATTGAAATATTAAAAATATTAAAGAAAATTTGAGAAAAAAAAGTTGTTTTGATGAAGTGAAAGTAGCTGATTGGAATAAAAACGAAGGTTAGTCGCACTTATGATTATAAAAATAAATTATTTTATATTGCGCAATAATTATTAAAATTTTAACGAAGAGAACATAGCAATATATATAGGGTGTCCAATATCAACGCCAAACATAGGGAATTAATATTGATTTCAATTGTTTTGTAGATTCCTGCTCGCCAATTCAACCTCCGAAAATTTTTTTCGTATCTATGGAACGAGAAAATTATTGAGGATGTTATGATACCAAAATTAATTTTTTTTCATCGATATTATTTATTATAAAATTTTAATTTAAAAATTTAATGTTTTTAAAAACAAGATATCATATTTTCAAAAAAGTTGATTAAAGTTGACATTAAATTTTTAAATTAATATTTTTTAATAAACATCAATGAAAAAAATTAATTTTAGTATTACAGGATGCACAATAATTTTCTCGTTCCATAGATACCAAAAAAATTTGCGGATATTGAGTTGGCGAGCAGAAATCTACAAAACAATTAAAATTAATGTTAATTCCCTGTTTGACGTTGATAGTAGACACCATGTATATGTAAAAAAATTAACTCATCTTTAAAATAAACTTAGAAAATTGAGAAAAAAATAAAAGGAACTTAAAAAAACTTTGAGTATGGTTTGACAAAAGAGAAGACAGCGTTTGCCAAAAATAAAAACATTTTTGGTATCAAGGTTTATCGCATTGGGCCTTTGTTCCTATATTCCAACCGTGGCTAGCAGCATCTATTGAGGATAACAGTACTGGGACAAGGCAAATTTCAGGAGCTTCATGAGGGAAATTTTGGAACATTAATTTCCCGAAGCCGTAGGCTGAGAGAGATTTGATGAACAATATTTCCCGAACGCCAAAAGCTCCGTGAAAATTTGTTTGCGATTATGTTTTCAATGTTGTAAAATGCGACGTCGGGATTAATTATATTTCTTCGAATTGTAAATAAAAAAGCGGGTTGAAAATGTCTACAATAACTACAAAATTTGTAGTAAATTTAAATAAAAAAATTCGGTAAATGCAAAATTTTTAAATATTATTCATTATTAATATACAACACTTATTTTTTGATTTGCCCACAACGAGCGCTAGTAGTATATTTTTTCTCGACTCCGCCTCTCTGCTCCAAGTCTATAGGTTACTGAAATTATTATTTTAGGTTAGTAATTATTTTACATAAACACAATGGATGCACGCCTACAAAAAATACGCATGCGTGAAAGCGCCTAACAATATCGGCCATTAGAATTGATTAGATTTCGGTAAAATTGTGCTAACATTATTAACATAAGTGAATTGACAAAATTGGGTAAGCTTGCACAGCAAAAAATGCAATGTTTATTTTCTGAGAACTATACGCCATTTTGTTTTTCCGTTTTTACTTAAATATCAGTTGCTAATACAGTTTCCTGTGCTTGACTTGCAAAATTCTGAACTTGCTTTGTACATGCTTGTGGTGTTAACTACAAAAATTGTAGAAACTTTTATAGTTAATTGGGTGATTTTCTAAAACGTAAACGTTTGTGATATTCGTGCCAACATTTGTCACATGTGGATTGCAAAAGTGGGTAAGTTTGCATAGCAAATAAGACCGTATTTAATTGTTGAGAACTATTATGTCAATTTGTTTTTCCGTTATACATTTTGTCATAACCAAACAAAATTTTTTGTTTTACTCAAAAATATCAGTCGGCAATACAGTTTCCTGTGCATGACTTGCAAAATTCTGAACTTGCTTTGTAAATGCTTGTGGTGTTAATTGCAAAAATTGTAGAAATTTTTATAATTAATTGAGTGATTTTCTAAAACGTAAACGTCTGTGATATTCGTGCCGACATTTGTCACAAGTGAATTGCAAAAGTGGGTAAGTTGGCATTGCCAAAGAAAACCATTTTTTTAATTGTTGAGAGCTGTTACGTCAATTTGTTTTTCCGTTGTACATTTTGTCATAACCAAAATAAAGTGTGTTTGTTTTATTTAATAAAAATTGGGCATTTTGGTTTTTGAGCAAAAAGAAAAAAAATTAAACGTACCTACCTATACTATCAGTGCAAATTCTATATAAAATTTTAAAAAATTAAAAATTAATTTTTATTAGTTCGAATTTATAATTAACTAGTAAGACAGAGTTGTAAGAAATTAATTTGCAGGTATCTATTTTTCGTTTATCTTCGCAGTTATTATTTGAAAATTAATGAAATAAATACGAATTTATAAAACGTAGGTATTTTTTATTTAAGTAGACTGATTAAATTTATTTTAAGATTTGGTAGATTGAAATTGTAACTTATTTTAACAACCCAGTTTTTTTTAATAAATTTGGCTGCAAAGCATTTGTTTTAATATAAAAGAGTAATATAATTTTTAATACCTACTTACAATAATATTTATAATTTATTGAAGTAAAATCACACCTAACTAAATAAAAATTTGAGCACAAAACTTTCATAATACAATACATAATATCATTTTTATTAACTTGGGTTACTGACAGTGACAACAAACGCAAATAAATAAATTCAAGCGTCAAGACTTAAATTTTGTTATTGAAGAAAGTTACAAAATAATTATGAAAGTTAAAACAAGGTCTGCAAGGCAGAAAAATAAAGAAAATAAGCAGCGTATGATTAAAAAGAGAAAAATATCAGATAATGACATTGCTAATAAAATATCAGAAGAATTAAAAATTAAAAAAAATAAGAGTAAAGAAGAAATTATGACTAAATTTAGAGAAGGAGAGCAATATAGATTAAAAGAAAAAGAAGCAAATCGTCAAAAAATTAAAACATTGAGGCAAGACGAACAATTTGTATTAAGAGAGACGGAAATGATCGGAAAGCAATTGAAACTTTGAGAAAAGACGAACAATTTGTATTAAGAGAGAAGGAAATGAATCGGAAAACAAAGAAAGTTTTGAGGCAAGACGAACAATTTGTATTAAGAGAGACGGAAATGAATCGGAAAGCAATGAAAGTTTTGAGGCAAGACGAACAATTTGTATTAAGAGAGACGGAAATGAATCGGAAAGCAATAAAAGTTTTGAGTCGAGACGAACAATTTGTATTAAGAGAGACGGAAATGAATCGGAAAGCAATGAAAGTTTTGAGGCAAGACGAACAATTTGTATTAAGAGAGACGGAAATGAATCGGAAAGCAATTGAAACTTTGAGAAAAGACGAACAATTTGTATTAAAAGCGAAGGAAATGAATCGGAAAGCAAAGAAAATTTTAAGGCAAGACGAACAATTTGTATTAAGAGAGAAGGAAATGAATCGGAAAGCAATGAAAGTTTTGAGGCAAGACGAACAATTTGTATTAAGAGAAAAAGAAGTAAATTGTAAATCAATAACAGCCTTAAGGCAAGATCAAGAATACAGAAAAATTGAAAACGAGAAGAATAAAATAATAATAACAAAACTAAGAGAACAAGAAGAATATAGATTAACGGAAAAAAACACTAATAAAGAATCAAAAAAAATAAAGAGAAATATTGATTTTTTCAGATTCAGAGAAAATTTTTATAATAATTTACGTAATTCAGATACAGAAGAATCAAAATTATATTTGCAATTTGTCAAAAATAGATCATCTATGCCCGATAATGTTTGTTTTTGCTGCGAGGGTTTATTTTTTATTCATTCGGTTTTGAAATACAGCGTTACACAAATAAACGAAGATTATACGATATCTTTTTACAAAAACATCTTTAATGTAAATTCAGAATTCATATGTAGAACATGTTACAAATCTGTGTCGAAAGGTAAAATACCAAAATTAGCTACAAGTAATGGTTTAAAATTTGTTCATATTCCTAAAAGTGTTAAAGAACTATCGGCACTTGAAGAAAGAATGGTAGCTCCTTATATAAATTTTATGCAAATTCGTCCTTTAAAAATATTTTCTATCAATTCTCAATTAGGATTAAAAGGTAGTGTAGTCAATATTCCGATAGAAATTAATGATATTCTACAAGAATTACCTAGAAAGTTTAATGATATGACAACAATACAAATTAAATTAAAAAGACATATACTTCATTCAACAGATTACATGTTCGAAACAATCAGACCAGCCGTTGTATGCGAAGCATTAGATTATTTAATTAATACTCCATTATATAAAAGATACAATATAAAAATTGATAAGAAATATTTTGAACTAGAAAATAACTTAAAAAAGTTGTTAGAATTTTTTTAAGTATTTATGTGGTATTTAGTAGTATGTGATGTTAAAATAATTATCATTTTCTATAGTATAATTTTTTCAGATTTTAATTTCTTGTTTATTCAAATTTTTCTAAGTTCAACCCTGTTCAATGTGAATATTTGTTTATTTTGGTTTCTTTAAATATTATGTTTCTTTGTAGTATGTAATTATTTACTTAACAGTTAAAATTTATTATTTTAACATTTTGTTAGGTTTTATTATTTTAATATTTTGAACAGTATGAAAAACAATTTGATGCAGAAATTGTATTTTTAGTTGAGGAGTCCGATAATACTGTTATTTGCAATGACGAAGGAGAAAATGTTGGAGTTGAAACTAATTCAGATATTGACGACATTGACGAGGAAGTACTGCGTATAGATCAAAACAATAAAATTAATAATAGCATTACAATAATTGCTCCCGGGCAAGATAAAAAACCTGTTCCGTGGCACATGGTACCCGATTTAGAAGAATTATGTTTTCCCACTATATTTGCAGGGCAAATTTTTAAAATAAAAAGTGATGTAAAAATTAGTTATAGCGATAGGGTTAAGTCAGAAAGTAGGAGATTAGATAGAAGATCATGTGTATCAACACGTATTTTATATATGGCAAAGAAAAAGTTTTAAAAATCTTGTTTAGCTAATATTAATATGTGTCTTAGAAAGAGTAAATATAAGAATAAAACGGTAACAGCTTCAAATGTACTAAATGCTGAATATATGAATACGTTGATTAATTTTGATGCGGGATATAGAATTTTGAAACAAATTCGATCATCACCAAGTTATTGGGAAACACGCAAAAAAGAAATTATGGCAATGATAAGACAATTGGGAAAACCAGCGATATTTTTAACATTATCTGCAGGTGAAAAAATATGGCCAGAACTGTTAAAAACTCTAATGAAATTGAATCGTGGAAAAAATATTACATTAGAGGAAGCTTATAAGCTCGACGATGCTGGATGCGTGCATCGCCTCATGAACATATTTTTTTGTGGCTTAAAGATGCCCCAAACTATAGCCATGCTAAAATGATAGAATGTGTCGAATTTATAGACAAATTTATTACTTGCAAATATGATAGCAATAATCCCTATGCATCTCTTCAGTTTCATAAACACACACACACTTGACATAAAGGAAAGCGTAATAAAATTAAATGTAGATTTAACTTCCCAATTCCGGTTATGCCTAGAACTATGATATTAAAACCTTTAATTGAAGAAGAACATTCCGAGTGCATTAAACAACATTTAAGTAACATTAGAAAGGAAATGCAATATCTTTACAAAAAACAACAATTTATTTCGTTTGAAGATATATTAAAAAAGCTTGAAATATCTGAGGACCTTTACATATTAGCAATTCGAAGTTCATTGAAAAGAGTACAAGTATTTGTTAAGAGAAATAGTTTAGAAGTAGGAATAAATGTATATAACAAAAAAATATTATCACTATTTGAAGCTAATATGGACATTCAATTTATTACTGAAGAGTACGGTTTGGCTTCGTATGTCATTAATTATATTTCGAAAATTGACGCTGGACTTTCGAAATTATTAAGAGATGCAGCTTCAGATGTTCAAAATGGAAATGCAAGTATTAAAGATAAATTTCGGAAAATATCAAATGTGTTCATAAACAATAATTTAATGTCAGCTCAAGAAGCTGCTTACCATGTACTATCACTTCCTTTATCTAAAATGAGTAGGCAATGCATATTTATAAACACTAGTCCAATTAAAGAAAGAGTAATGATGCTTAAATCAAATAAAGATATACAAAATTTAAATCCCGAATCTACCGACATATTTATGGATAATATTATGAATAAATATGGTAATCGAAGTAATGTCATAAAACATATTTGTTTAGCGGATTTTGTTGCATTGTATTATAAAAGGAATAAATCGTACGATTATGATGAGAACAACATAAATGACGATGAAGATGAAAATATGAATTATCAGTTCAGAAAAAATCGAAAAATTATAAGATACAGAAGGTATAAATTTGCACAGATGAAAATAATTATTATAGAGAACACCTTCTTCTCTTTGTTCCATGGCGTAATGAATATGATGAAGTTGAAAATGTTAATCATTCCATAAAATATAAAGATAATTTTACAGTCATAGAAGAAAATCGTAAGAAATATTCTGTTATTGGTGACGAACGTTTAGACAATGCATTAGAAAATGCTATGAATGAAGTAGACGAAATAGATGAGGAAGATGTAAATAAATTTATTAAAGAAAAGCTGCCGTTAGATCAGCAAGTAGACATTTTAGAACAGGCAGGTAAAGAAAAACCATCAAACGCTGCAAATTTTAATAGATTTACAATACCCAAAAGAATTTCCGAAAATGATTTGTATGTATTAATTCAAAATTTAAATAGCAAACAAAAACTATTTGTATTGCATGTATTGCAGTCGATCAAAACGATAAAAAATCCTTTACGTCTATTTCTGAGCGGGTCAGCAGGGGTTGGAAAAAGTACAGTTATTAAATCAATATATCAAATTATTACAAATTATTATGATAACATGCCGGGTGGGAATAAAGTTAAACTTGTAGTAATGCTATGTGCTCCGTCCGAAAAGGCAGCTTTTTTAATTCAGGGCGTAACTTTACACACGGCTTTTGCATTGCCCGTAACTCAATTTGGAGGAAGAATGCCTGATTTATCTAGCGACATTGCAAATACAATCAGGGAAAAACTATTTAATTTAAAATTACTTATTATCGACGAAATATCTATGGTTGGAAGTATACTTTTTAGTAGAGTAGATACGAGATTTAGGCAAATTATGGGAAATAACAAAACTTTTGGGGGAATTTCTGTTATATGTGTAGGGGATTTAAATCAACTGCCTCCAGTAATGGATAGCCATATCTTTAAGATATCAAATTCGAACGAAATGTCTGCCTTGTTCGATACTAATCCGTTATGAGACGAATTTAATTATTATGAACTTACAGAAATTATGAGGCAGCAAAACGAGATTCAGTTCATAAATTGTTTAAATAATTTAGCAGTAGGAAAAATGACAGAGGCAGATGTTAAATTAATCAAAAGTAGAGAAATAAAAGAAAGTCAAGTTCCTGTAGAAGCAATTAGATTATTTTCAGAAAATATCAATGTTGATCTGTATAACGATATTAAAATTAATCAATCCTCCCACAAGGAATACACTTCAGTAGCAGTTGATACAATTTTAGGTAAAACTAGTAACGAAACAAAAAATTCAGTGTTATCGTCTTTAAAAACGAAAAAAACGATTGAAGTGAACGGGTTATCACACATTATTCGACTTAAATTTGATATTAAAAATATGATAACATGTAATATTGACGTAGAGGATGGCTTGGTTAATGGTTCATGTGGAGTATTAAAATTGATAACGTTCAAATCAGATACCAACGAACCACTGAAATTGTGGTTCGACTTTAATTCAAAAAGTGTAGGAAGTTTTAAATCCCCGAAATTAAAACAAAATGAAGCGACGTTATTAGAATTAGACAAATTAAAAACAACCAAACAATTGACTTTATTAAATAAATTGCAACCTCATAATGGCATTCAAATTATATATCTTAACATTTGTTCTCTACTAACTAAATTCAAAAATATCACAACAGATAAATGGTATCTTGATGGCGACATATTAATTTTTAGCGAGACATTAAGTAATGTAAGTGACATTATCGAAATTCCTAGCTTTCATACAATATATAGATCGGATAAACAAGATAAATCACGTGGGCTAGTTTGTTTAATAAAGAACAAATATGAAGTGCGGGAAAAATACCATTTCATTGATATATACGAGAAGTATCATATAGAATTGTTTGCATTTAAAATTTTAGTTAATTTTATTGTGATCAGTGGTTATAAATCTCCTGGAGTACCCGATGTAGTATTTGAAGCAAATTTAAAAAAAATTTTAAACGCCATGGTTGACACAACAAAAAATGAAAAAAATATTTTACTGGGAGATTTTAATTTTAACATACACGATAGTAAACATGCCTTTTTAACAAAATTATTAAAATCATATAACTTGTCCTCCCGGTTACCTTTTAATACCGAAACAACAAATTTACGTTCACAAATAGATGTAATATTTTCTACATTTTCAGAAATTCAAGTAGGGGTCTATGAAACCTATTTTTCGTACCACAAATCAATTTATGCTATAATAAATCATTGCCCAGAAAGCGCCACAGATATAAACAGAAAACAAGTAATAGTACAAGAAAATGATTGCAATAAAACTAAAAGTAATATTAAAATTTTTGAAAGTAAAGAAAAAATTGATAATAAAATAGACTACAATATACAAACTGCACAGAAAATTATTACCGAAGAAACCCAAAGCGGGACATTTATTTTTTCACAGAATCAAAATGTGAATACAAGTTTAGTAGATTTAACAAATTTTGATTTAAATACTGTTCTTAAAATTGATGGCTATTTGGAAGACATACATATAGACGCTTTTGGAAAGATTGTTTCCCGTTACACAAACTTTACACCTCAAAGTGTTTTATTTGTCCAACTACCTAATAACATTAATAGAATTTCAAAAAGTACACCAAATTTACAAATTTTATATAACGAAATCGAGGGATCAGACGTTGGACATTGGATTTGTACTTATTATGACGGCAAAGTCAATAACATTTTTGATAGCTTAAATAGCAATAATTTAAAATCAGATCATTTAATTTATATTAACAAATTATACGGAAAGGATGTAGAAAATGTGTTTTACCAAGTTCAGCAACAAACTAATCCATATGATTGCGGTATTTTTGCCATTGCCTTTTCCACGTCAATTTGTTTTAATAAATCTCCTGTTCACGAAAAATATATAATTACTGAAATAAGACCCCACGCAGCAAGAATATTTACAACAAAATTATTAATAGAGTTTCCAACACTGTAATATAATAAGTTTTACTAAATTCTAATCTAAATTTATTTCTGATTGTATATACACCCGGTATATAATAGTTTTACTCTTCATAATACAATGTAATTTTTTCCTGATTGTTTTTGCAATTTCGATTAATATTTATAATTTACAATAACTAGATAAAATTTAACATAAATTTTATTATCCATTGCAATACAGTAATCTAGTTGCTATTCCACCATAAAAAAGTGAATTATATTAGGTAAACACATATTTTAATGCAAATCTCAACAAATGTATATATACATATTGTAATGGTATTTCGTGGTAATTCCACACACTTTTTATTACCTCGGGTTACTCTTTGCGGGAGCAATTGGTAATTTTCAAGGGTCAAAGGGTTCCAAGCGTCTTCAAAAATTTTAAAATAAAAAAGAAATCTTTTCAATGCAAAACAAATATTAAATTTGTCCAAAATAAATCTTCTTCATAAATCGCAAAATAATATCAAATTCAATTTAAATCGTAAATTATTTCAATAATTTAATTTACTGTTAAATTTAAAATGGGCTCGCACTTTAACCTCATGCGCGTATCCAAACGCCTTGTTATTGCCAGCTGGCTTTACTCGTACAAATGCAAATTTATTTTTCGAATTTCAAACCAATTTCAATTTTAAATAATTTCAAATTTTATAATCTTAATCGCTCTTATTAAATTAATCAAATCATCAAATCTTTCCAAACCACTCAATCAACTATCGCTCGGTAGCAACGTATCAAAAATATCCAATTTCAATTATCAAAATTAATCCAAAAATTGCGCAATTAATGCATTCGCATCAATTTCATTTATTCAAATCAAAATCAAAAACATTACTCACAACCATAATTCACAAATTTAAACTTATATCAAAAATTTCAATAATCGCCTCGAGCTGAAACAACATGCTCGAGCGGGCGCTGTCGGCGAAAAAGCCAATATCCTCGTCGGTTCGCCCCCACCTGTCTAACTTCCACAGTCTTACAACTTAAAACTATTCAAAAACAAAATTTTCATTAAAATGTGTACAGGGTAGGTGCGAATCATTTTGAAACACCACAATATATATATATATATATATATGTATAAAAGGTACCTTGTCACCTCAAAAACGGATACGTAACATACGTTGTCATCTCATATATAACGCTTTCACCTCCGTTTTCAGAGGTGACAACGTTTTGCCTTGTTTTCTACGAAATAAAGTTGTAGGTGTCGTTACCTGCTAAATATTAAAATTAACCCCGGAGGTGACAACGTTCTTCTAGTATTCGCAAAATAATTTTGTAGTTCGGGCATATATCACTTGCACTAATGTCGTTTTCGTGTAGTATACGAGCTGTGCGTACCGACCTCCGTTATATGAACTATACGCTGTGTCCACCGTAACTTGGCAACATTGCAAACATATTAATTCTGCATTAATACTACTTTATTCTATTCCGTTATTATAATAGTGCTAGTTATGCAAGGATAGTTTTCTTTCTTTTTTTTTACTTCTTGTTTTTTTTTTGTTTTTCCTTTCTTGAATTTAAAAAATGAATTCAAGAAGTCCGATAATATTAAATATGGCTTTGTGCAAAGGTAAGTTTATTAAAAACAGTTTTAATTCTCAAAACCGATGATAAATTTTTGTAATTGAATACTAGTAACAAAAGTTTACCTAATTACTGAAAAGGCTGACTTTTTAAATACATTTTTTTTTTGACCAGCAGTGTGGCGCAATGCTTAAATCATCATGCTAGGACGCGGTAAACCGCGGTTCGCTACTCGATCATGTCCACGCCACACTGCTGTGATCTAAATAAGCCCAATATCGATCTATGGGCTATGAAAAGTCCACGGCAGTGGTTTGATACGATCGCTGGTTGAGTAACGAGCGGGAGTTCCGTGTTCGAATGGCGAACCCACGGAATATCTCAGCTCGGCCTTCCTGCGAGTATCAACACTCTGTGAAGGAGTGCACAATAAGTTTAAGCTTCAGTGCAGTGGGTTTAGTACCACAGCCCGTTACAATAATAATAAAATAAATACATTTTAGAACCTGAAGAATTTGATTCTGATATAGAGCGTCGCGACATTGGACAGAGTATACGTAAGTCATAAAAATTTATTTAAAATTATATTATCCCAATTTTTATTAATATAATAATAGTAATAACGGCAACAACTATTAATTATGCTTTCAAGTTAGTTACATATTTACTACATTTACATTAAAATGTGTAGTTGAATTACCAGACAGAGAAATCGGAGATTAATTCAAAAATTTCATGTTTATATTTCTACAAAGGGGAATTCCCCGTGGAAATTCGTTAACAAGGGAATTATATGATCTCCGCATTTTTGTAATTTGCAGATGGCCAGAAATTTTCGAGAAAATCGACTTTAAAATATTGTCGAAGGAGTTTGAAGACAAGATGTGAAACAATTTACAATAAATTTCGTGGCGTAGGCATGAACGAGTTGGACTAGGAACCAGTGGGTCCGCGGTTCTATTCCCACCTTTGCTAGTTTTCTTTTTTTAATTTTTTTTTTCTAGTGCGTATTATTTTCCTTACGTAAATGCTTGTAGTGCACAAGGGCATCTTTCATGCGTAATTTAGCGATTTCACTGCACAAACTATCTTCGACGGTGTCTTCAGCCCTCTTCGAAAGGCCAGGCAAATTAACGGATAAATATCAGACATGATAACTTTTCAGTAACTACGCTAGATAAAAACTAAACTGTTGAAAATATGTTTTAGGATAAAAATATGTAGTTTTAGGATATGTTGGTTTATTAATTTTGTATTTCTTATTAAAATCTAGTCAGTTGCATGTCTTTATTAGCAACATCATGTTTGCTATTTCTACCAATCGTAAAATAAATAAATTAAATCAGATGATAAATTATAGACAAATATTAGGTAAATTATAAATGACATATGAAACTAGTCCTGCTGAATAATAATAATTAAAACATTGATGACACAAAAATGATTTTATTATATTTGTTAAAAAAAAAATTGAATGTATTTAATAAATTAAAGGTTGACACATTTTAGTCTACAAGCATAAATTTAATTAATTTTACAATAATTAAATGACGCGTGAATACGTACTAGAAAAAAACAAATTAAAAAAAAAACTAGCGAAGGTGGGAATAGAACCGTGGACCTACTCTCGTCTATGCCTACGCCACGAAATTTATTGCAAATTGTTTCACATCTTGTCTTCAAACTCCCTTGACAATATTTCAAAGTCGATTTTCTTGAAAATTTCTGATCATCTGGCCCTACTGCTTTGAGGAGCTCTTATTGGAGAGCTAACCTTTCAGTACAATAAGTGACAAAAATTACAAAAATGCGGAGGTCATATAATTCCCTTGTAAGTTGTTTTAAGGGCGCGACTTTATTCAATCAAACAATTTAATTTGTAATGTACCACTAGTTAGTAATACTAAGAGAGTAGTACTAGTAGTAAGATAATCATTTTTTATAGTGAGTAATTATTAAATATTATTAAACAATTCTTGCAACTCTTAATATTTTTAAAAATTAGAAAACAAATTAATTAGAAGGTGTTTCTCATTATATACCACAATAAAAAAATCGTATGACGTATACATACGTAATGTGTCCAAAAACTTACAGAAAAACATCAAATTCCGGAAACAGATCGTTACGATAAATTATGTTATAGGAATGGATTCAGAACAATAGCGTTGAACCTTTAGAACTCTCTCAAATAAAATGAAATTAAATACTCTTGAAGCTATTGGTAGCAATAAGCTTAGAAAACATATTGCAACAATCATGCAAATACTTAATCTCTCAACAGATGAGGTGAAGCAGTTCTCACAGTTTATGGGACATATTGAAAAAAACCATCGAGAATTTTATGAGTAAGCATACCCACTGCAAATAAAAGTTTTTTCGCTATTCCGGTCATTAAACGTCTTTTTTCACGGTCGTTTGCAGATACGACCCGAAGTCATCGTGTAATTGTGATAATTCTTGCTTGTAATCAAAATATTTCAGCAGTTTTTCCAGAAAGCAAAAAATATTCATAATACACGGATAGTAAAGTGGCGTTTCAAATCTAGGAGAGATTATTTATCCCAGCTGGCGCCTCGGTTTATAACCCTCTCTCCTCAATATGAAAAGTTACACTTTATTACCTTGTGATATAAACTACTATTGTTTCCTCTAAGGAACAATTTTGATTATGATTAACAGTGTTTACTTTTCTAAAACTTAATTTCAAAACGTAAGTGTACATTACTAATTTCCAAAGTTATTTTCCATGAAAAACTTAAATAATGGTAAAACGAAAATGTTTTAAAAGTTTTATACCTTTTCTTCTATGGTTACTTTTAATATTATATTTTAACGTTTTACTACTTCATTTGTACCAAAAGCTTTTTTAATATTTTTAAGTCGTGCTTAAATCCTAAAAATTCTTTGGTATAGCAATTTCTTGCACAAAACTTGATTTTATGTTCATTTTCATTAAATTAATTCCTTGTATAATACAGAAGAAACATTTTTTTTTTAAAGATTTATATTCTAAAGATCTTTAAGTGTCAAACACGACTAAAGTATTGACAAACTTTTATGCATCTGGAAAATTGAATATTTATATACCTTATATTATAGTTATAAAATGTTTATTTAAATCATAATCAAAATTATCTTCATGAACTGAGAATTAAATTTAATGTGGCATAATTCTAAAAATATGTATTGCATTTTAGACTTCCAGTGGATATATTGCAGTGATCCTTTCAAAAAAAGATAGTTTCTCACATTCACTATAAGTGCTCCAAGCTTGCTCTTAAATGCGGGAGATGAGACGGTCGTATCTCAGGTTGGGTTCTATCGTTCTCAAAAATAAAAATAAAATTCTTTTAATGCAAATAAAAAAATAAATTCTCCAAAATAAATCTTCAAAAATTAACTATCCAAATTTAATTAAATGTAAAATTTTTAATAATTTTAAAAGTTTCAATTTACTATCAATCCGTCTGCTTATCAATCTTGCACATTCGTTCCTACAAATGTAGTTTTATTTTTAATTTTTCCAATTTCCAACACAATCTAAATCTAATTTATAACTTGCAACTATTCATCTACTAAATCAATCAAATTAATCAACACACTACCGCTCGGTAGCCACTTATCAAAAAATATGCAAAATAATTCCAAATCTCAAAAATATACCTCCAAAAAAGCGCAATAATGCATTCGCATAATATTACTTTATTTAATCATAAACTACTCACAACTTCAAAAATAAATTTTACAAAGTCAAGATTAACCAGCCAAAAGTCGCACCGCTTACTCTTGCGGCGACCCGTGGCAAAAAGCCTTTAACTTGATGTCCTTTGCCCCACATCTCTAATTTCACAATCTTACAACGTAAAATTATTAAAATAAAAATTTTCATCAAAATGTACAGGGTGGATGCGAATCATTTTGAAACACCACAATATATCAGACTGCTAAAGTCTCGAAAATGTTACTGATGATGGACATCAGTAAGACATCCTTATCAATGTATCACAAATATTTGTTTTATTTATTATTATTTATTTATAAATATTATTTTTTTGTATTGTTTTTAATATATTCATATTTTAGTTTGAAATGTTTTAGAAATTTTTATGTACCTATTATAAGTGTTTAAAAAAATGGTAAAGTGTTTTAATATAGTAAATATAGTGTTAGCATAAACATTATGCTCTATCACCTCCGTAACATCGGCAACATTGCTGGAGGACACAACATGCACTGTCTCTATGTGCAGACACATATATACGGAGGACACTGCGTATCTTATATATAGACAAATTATTGAAAATATAAAAGTTTTATTAAAGTAAATATTTTACCCCTCTTTTGAAAAACGGTATCTGGGCGTTCCCTTTAGCTTATATATCTAAGTGTTATGCAATTTAGGTACTTCCTTTACCCGGAGGTCAGGTCGCCTTCTCAACATAACGGAGGTGACAGCTTAACAGTGATACATATATATATTGTCGTGTTTCAAAATGGTTGCGACCTACCCTGTACATTTTGATGAAAATTTTGTTTGTAAATGGTTTTGAGTTGCAAGACTGTGAAAATTGGACAGGTGGGGAGCGAACCGACCGGGAGATTAGCTTTAGCCAACAGGTCGTCGCGCGAGTGACAGCGCCGGCTTTTGGCTCGTTAAATTTTTGCTTTTTTGCCAAGATGGCCGACCAAGCTGGTCGATGATTTTGGCTCTGTGATTTATTTTTGAGATTTGTGATTTTTTTTTGAAATTGTGAGTTATTATTTTTGATTTGAATAAAGTGATTTTATGCGAATGCATTATTGCGAATTTTTTGGATGATTGATTTGATATTTTGGGTAATTTGGATAATTTTTATGAGCGGCTACCGAACGGTAGTAGATTTGATTGATTTTGGATAATTTGGAAAAAGCATTAGAAATTATAATTTTCGATCTGAATTTGAAGTTGGAAAATTTGAATTATTGTTGAGCGAACGAGTGTTGTGTCTGATAACTCGACGATTTGGATAAGGCACGAAATCAAACTGTGTTCCTTTCGAATAAAATTAAAATTTTATTTGACATTAAAATTATTTTAATTTTACATTGGATTTGCGATTTATCAATTTACTTTTGGAGAAGATTATTTTTGGAGAATTCATTAAATTTATTAGATTGGCCAGTATTATTCTGAATTGGATTTGATTTTCGAAGAAATTATTTGTTTTACATTGGAAAGATTTCTTTTTATTTTAATTTTGAAAACGCAAGAACCCTCGACCCTTGAAAATTGTCAATTGCTCCCGCAATGCTGAGTTACCCCGAGTAAATAAAGTGTGTGGAAAAATTCAATGAAAAAAACATTACATCATATATATATATATAATAAATACATACATAATAAAATATGAAGAAGAGAGTTCAATAATATTTAATATAATACTTCTAATATCTACGTAAAGTATATAATATCTACGAGTAAGTATAACTACATAATATATCTTTGCACTGTCATTAATAAATGTTTATAAAATCATTACCTAGAACAAAAATATACCAAAAAGTCAAGATCCATAGGTCACAGGATCACTTCTGTAGTATATTTTATAGTTAGCAACCACGATGATAAGTATTAGAACCTTGCCTGCATGCTAAGCGTGAGATATTATGTAAATCGTAAAAGCTCAAATTTTGAGCTTCCGACATATGCGATGAACGTTTCATTTGCAGTCTACTAAAAGATTTTAATGCATGAACTGAGTGGTTAGTTAATTTAAAAAAAAACTATAAAATCATAATTTGCAAAATATGTATGTCAGTATGTTTTGTAGGTGTATGTGTATTATATATGTGTATTTTTAACAAAATTTTGTATTTAGTACTTAAATATTTGAACACTCCAAAGGGATTTCTCATCATTGGGGGAACTGTCAGAAAAACCTCACCACGATTTTAACTTTTTCCTATGCACTATTGGAAAGAGGACACTTTTCTAAGTATGTTAGAACAAAAAAGCTTTGAAGGATTAGGCATTAGTTTTCGAAAAAATCGAATTTAAAAATCAAAAATTTTAGATAGAGAAATGTTCGTTTTAACATGGATTCGCGATTAGCCGTTGTTGTGTTTGTCAAACGAATTTAAAAATATCCTTGTAGAATAACAGAACTCGCCAATGGTAGAACTCGAAGACATAGAACTTGTCCGGGCGTCGACCGCAACTAGCGTAGCGTAGCGGAATGGCAATGCGAAGCGTTTAGTGCCGTAGGCGTTTTAATCTTCTTCATCTGGTGGTGAGTAACGAGCGTTGGAGATTTTCGATCAAAGTATAGCCTGACGCGGGTAAGGCCGCGTCGATCTGAGTAGTGAGACCGCAACTGACAGCAAACAGTAAGAGTATATCAAAGCATGCGGACCGTCAACAGAAAACGAGATCGCTTGGAGCGGGGAACCTATAGTCGATACCTCTAGCACGATACGTTGTCGCGTTGTGCAAGTTCTTGCTTTTTCGAATTTTAAATTGCTTTTTTTTCGAAACTAGTAGATAATCTAAAAATTTTTTTGTTGCATTATACTCAGGAAAGTGTTCTCTTTCTTAGTTTCTAGATAAAATTTTTAAATTCATGGTGTACTTAACTTAAATATTGAGAATTAGAGTTGATTAGATTTTGGTTAAAATCGGTATACGGAAACGCAAAAAAAATAAATAATATAAAGAAAAATATTAATAAAAAAAAATTTTGCAAATAATTTTTTTCTTATTTTTAAAATTTTAACTTTTTAATATATTCTCCTCCAAAATAATATTTTCTTAAAATTCATTTAAATTTATTATTATTTAAAAGTATGATAAAGTTATGGGCATGGCCACATCCGATTTTTTTAACTTGTGATATATAATTAAATTCAATAATCTAGGATAGAACAAGTTAATTAAACAATTAATTTATTAATTTTCTGACGAATACGTTAACCTACGTCGAAAGCTTAATAAAATAATAAAAACATTATTATAAATTGTTTAATTAACTTGTTCTATCCAAGATTATTGAATTTAATTATAGTATAAATAGTTGTTTTAGGTGTTAAATTAATGTAAATATGTTTAATATCTTTTTCCATGTTCTCTGCAGCTCTTTAAAAATTTAACTGGTTCATTATCTTATTATAATGTACTAATATGCCAAATTTCATTAAATTCTGAACTATAATTCTATAATCGATGTACTACTTTAAATAAATTTCCCGTCGCCGAATCGACGTAGTCGAATTTTCTGTCGCCGAATGGGAATCGCCGAAATGCCGGTGCCGAACTGGAATCGCCGAAACTAGCATAGCCGAATTGACAGTCGCCGAATATACGATGCCGAATCGCCGTCGCCGAACTGCGGTCGCCGAAACGACGTGTACCGGGTATAAATGTGTGGTAAATTTACCACGTGTTAAATTTACCAGAGAGTGTAAATACCATAAATTTTTGTTTAAATTAAACTTCTGGCGTCTTGACAACGGGTACCAAAATCATATGGACTTTCTGTTTTAAACGGTCTTAACAAAATTAAATCTTGCACTAGACAATCAATATGGCGTTGATCACTAAAATTCAATTTTAACGCCGTTTTCAAAGAATCCCAATCGTTAATTTCCGATCTGTTGCCAATCAACATTAACGCTCGGCCAGTGAGCTTACCTAAAATTGCTCTTAAAAAAATTGGTTTATAGGGTCTTCTAAATTATTTGTGTTGAAAAAGTTAATTAAAAATTGTGTGCATGAATTTAAAAAGATGTTAAGTGTGTATGGGTTTCCGTCATAAGGTGTTATAGTGTCTAGATACAATTTTATAAATTGATAATTAATTGGTCGAACCGTTGATTCTTGTTGCGGTGGAGTCATGATTAATTCAGTTATATTTAAACTGTTTAATTGTTTGGTTAATTCGTAAATAATAAAATGTTATTGAATTATTTTAAAATACTATAATATTACTTACTAAATTTGTTATTATGGTTTAAAATTAAATATTATCTATTAATTTAAATTATTTCGCGTTTTTAATTAACTTTAAAGTTATAACTATTTATTATGATTTATAGGGAAAAAAAAATATTGGATGATGGATTAAATTTCTAGCAGTTACGCTATGATTATTATTTTCTGCATTCTCCAATAATTCGTTTGTGTTGTATTCTTATAGCTAGGTTGTTTGAACGAGTCGTACTTCGTTGGTAGCGATTCCTATCTTAACGTTGTATTTGTCGATCGGTTGGCTCCCGGGATTTTGACTGTTGCACCAAATTTTCTTAAAATTAGGGTTTCTCGATTTGGAGAGGCGATGTTAAAATTATGTGACGTTTTTAATTCACTTTTCACTTCGCGACCGTGTTTTTGTATCGATTTTTATCCACGATTTTTGCAGAGGTGACTTCCTAAACGGACGATTTTTATTCTGATTTTTGGGAAATACGATCCTTAAGACTGCGCCAAATATGAGTTCCGCAACTCACAAACAAACAAAATGGATGTGGCCATGCCCATAACTTTATCATACTTTTAAATAATAATAAATTTAAAAGAATTTAAAAAAAAAACATTATTTTGGAGGAGAATATATTAAAAAGTTAAAATTTTCAAAATAAGAAAAAAATTATTTGCAAAATTTTTTTTTATTATTTTTTTTATATTATTTATTTTTTTTGCGTTTCCGTATACCGATTTTTTTATTATTATTTTAGAGAAGAATATGATTAAAAAATAAAATTTTAAAAATAAGAAAAAATTTTTTTTTTTAATTTACAAAATATTGTTTTATTTTGCTTTTCCGTGTACCGATTTTAACCAAAATCTAATCAGCTCTAAGTCTCAATATTTATGTACTAAATACAAAATTTTGTTAAAAAATTTCTATTACTTTTTGAGGTAGAGCGCACACAAAATTTAACCACATACATACATCCATACATACATACATACATCCATACATACATACAGACATTTTTTGGAAATGACGATTTTCCGTGTCATACGAAGTCTGAGAAAGTATTGTAATCGTGCAAAAAAAAACTTGAAATTTTGATGAATTTAGACATTTTAGGGTCCCAGAAGCGGCAAATCGTCATTTCCAAAAAATGTCTGTATGTATGTAGTATGTATGGATGTATGTATGTATATATGTGGTTAAATTTTGTGTGCGCTATACGTCAAAAAGTAATAGAAATTTTTTAACAAAATTTTGTATTTAGTACATAAATATTGAGACTTAGAGCTGATTTAGATTTTGGTTAAAATCGGTACACGGAAAAGCAAAATAAAACAATATTTTGTAAATAAAAAAAAATTTTTTTTTCTTATTTTTAAAATTTTATTTTTTAATCATATTCTCCTCCAAAATAATAATAAAAAAGTATTCATCAATAATCGTGTAAATATTCTATTTTTGTTTATATAGTTTTTACAAATTAAAATAAAATTTAAAAATTGAAAATTAATGTTATCAATTTAAGACCAATTTAACAAAGAAAATAATACAAGCGATTTGTACAAAAACATCTTAAAATCGAATAAATAATATAAAAAAAATAATAAAAAAAAAAATTTTGCAAATAATTTTTTCTTATTTTTAAAATTTTAACTTTTTAATATATTCTCCTCCAAAATAATATTTTTTTAAAATTCTTTTAAATTTATTATTATTTAAAAGTATGATAAAGTTATGAGCATGGCCACGTCCGATTTTTTCATTCGCTATTGATTCCTAATACGGCCCTGACTACCGATGTCCTGCTACAAATTTGTATTTTGAAATTTATCTACTTTGTAGATTATAACGACCTCTATCTCAATTATTAATTCTTTTTTCTTAATTTTTACGGTCAACGATAATAGGGGTATTTGAAATTTTATTTCATTTACCGTTAATTATATCACGGAGTAATATACTGTCATGTTCCAAAATTGTTTTTCTTTGAATTTATGAATTTAAGTTAATTGTGATTATTTTGGATTTTTAAATTACCAAATAGTTTTAATTTGATGGGTAGTTATAAATTTCAAGGTGTTATTGATTGTTTTTGGGAACTTTAAATTTATATTGTAATTGTTTCATAGTATTGTAAATATTGTAAATGTTTTGAATGTGTTGAAATTAGCGCGAAAAAGAATGAGACAGGTGGGGAAGAATCGACAGGGAAATTGGCTTTTTGCCGACGAGCCGCGCGAGAGAGCGAGCGAGCCGATTTTTGGCTTGTTAATTTTTGGACTCAAGTGAGTTATTTTTGAGAATTGTCTTAATTTTGATATTGTGAAAATTATTTTTGAATGAATAAAGTGATTTTTGTGCAAATGCATTATTGTGTAATTTTTGGAATAGTTAAAAATTGGACAATTTGGATAAATTTTGTGAGTTGCTACCGAGCAGTAGTTGATTAATTTGGATGATTGATTTTTCGAAAAAGTAATAAATAAGTTCTAAAATTTGATTTGGTTTAAAATTGGAAAATTTAAAATTGTATTTGATCGAACGAATGTCGAGATTGATAAGCCGGCGATTTCGATAAGGCAAATAAAACTTCGTTCCTTTTTGAAAATAAAATTAAGATTTTATTTTTATTTTATTGAATTTAAATTAAATTGGAATTAATAATTATATTTTTCTAATTTGGAGAGGCTGGATACATCGCAATACATAAGTTAGGAGAGGTTGCTTGGTATCTCGCGACCGGCTAACGCTTGGCTACATAACGCACGCCTTGGAGAGAGAGACGGCACGAGACAGAGAACTCGACGTTAGGCTGTTTATTTCACCGAGTATAGCCTATAGTCCAAGAGCCCGTGGCCGCCAGACCTTCGTTATTTTATAAAAGCTAAAAGTTTCTCAGTTTCTCAAGTTTTTCAACACAGTTAGGAACGATGGCCAACTATGTACTTATAGTCATCGTGGCTTTGGCAGGTAACAGGTAGCAAAGGTGAATAAAATACCGACTTACTTTCGTCAAATCATAAAGCGTAATTTTCTTATATTTTTCTTCGGAATAATATTAGAAATCATTTCTTCCATTGCCAGACACTTAACATCGTGGCAACCCTTTGCCAGACACCCTTAAACTTCAATAAATTGTAACTGTACTTTCGTTATAGTATAAAAGCTGAATTTTATACATGTTAGAACATATATTTAGGAGAAGCGAACCTTACATGTTAAATCGTCGCAACACGACCCTCCTGCGGCCGTAAGGCAAACTAAAATTTAGCGCGACGTTTGAATAGCTCTTTAGAATTTCATAATTTTATATAAGATTTAAAATTTCAAATTCTTAAAAGATTTATTTATAAATTTTTTATAATAAACAGGTAATTACAGAAAATATATAAATAAATTTCTTGAGAATTTGAAACAATTATCTGCTAATGTGTGGCCAAGGTTGATTATCAATAAAAATTCAGTCAAATTAAAAATGCATACGAAATATATTAAACACATAATATAAAAGCAATTCAATTATAATCGATATATAATATATATATATAATTTTTCAACATTAATAAACATTTTCTATAAATGTAAATTAAAAATTTAAAGAAAATAACAATATGTACAACAAACAGTAAATAAAACAAATATGTTAACGTGAATCATTAACCAATGACTTTATAATAATTGTGATCTCGAAGATTAAATACATTGCTTGTTATTTCATTATCATGTAAAAGAGGCAAATCAGAATATGAGCATGAAGCAGTAGAGGAAGAGCAAGGTCCACTGCTGGAACAACTTAAAGAAACAGAATCGCCTAAAATAGACAAATCTTCCCTTTCGATAAGTTGTTCATCGGCAATAACTTCTAAAGAGTTTGTTACATTATTTTGAACATTTGAAATTTCAATAAGAGGAGGTACTAGTACGGTCCCGGAAATTAAACGTTGCTTTGCCTCGTTTACAAAATTGCGTTGATTAAAATTGAATTTTGTGAACTATCTACATTACAAACATTTCTCCAAATTTTATGATCATCATTTTTAGGAAATCTAAAGAAATGCTTGTTTATATAATTGCCTTTGGTATTTAAATAATAGTGATTTATACAACCTGGATATTTACAGCTAAATTTTTTACGGCCAATATATTCCATTGTTTCAAAACCTGAAATTGAAAAAAAAAATGTTAAAATGGTGTAGTATCTGTACAACCTTATACTTCACTTTCATAACACAATAAACTTGCACTTTACTCGATTCACAAAATGCGGTACAAAGAACGCGTCTTTTTCTTACGAAAAAATAACCTAAAATAACGCAATTACTAAACTTAACCAACTACGTAATTTAAAAAATCACTAGAAATTTGCTAGAAATCACTAAGAAGCCAACAACCGTGATGCTTTAAGTCGAGTGTAACCGAAAAATTACGATAAGGCACCCGAAGATTGTGTTGCGGTATTTCAAATCCTTTTTCAAATCCTACTTTCACCCCCATGGTACTAATTATTTAAATTCGAAACAATGCAATCACTACAGTAGTTTTTCTTAAAAATGCCACGTCGGGTAAATGTTAGACCGGCAACTCGCCGTCACTTGAAAGTCAACATATTATGTAGGGATGTAGGCGGAGAGATTAATTACCTACGTTATAAAGTTTACATTATATGAATAAAATGATAAGCATTATTTTTTTATTGTAATAAACTGGTATGCAGGACTATCGACTAGCCGACATTACATTACGTTATCCAAATTAATAAATTAAACGAGTTACGGCGATTTAACGTTATACTTGAAAATTTATAAATGAATTTAATAGTATTGGAATTCGGGACATGCGGGACGCATTAGACGTTTTGCGGGACTATTTTATTAATTTTTGCAATGCGGGATTACAACTGCAATGCAAGACTGTCCTGCATAATGCGGGACGGTTGGCCGCCTTATGCAGTTATAATTATTCTGGTCTCATGGCAGTGTTGAAGTTAACCGTCGTGTATGATTCATAATTAAATATTGGTAGGTGTTGAACGTCTGAAGTCGCTGTTCCTAGCAAACCACTATTCAGAAATTACAAATAAGCAAAGAATAAATGATCCGTCGTGAAGCGACGTTATACTGCTTCTGCAGTCCTTTACTAAGCTTCAATTACATCGGCTAACAAGCCACATGATAGATATTGCATAAGAGCAGTTAAGGTAAAAGTCCCTATTATGAGACACTTTTAGAGTAGTTCAAACATTTCCACTTATATAAAATCTATTTGAGTAGGAAATACAATTTTACTTGTATTCTACAATTATTTAATTATTATAAGATCAATATTTCTAGTTTGCAATCGTTTTTAAGTAAAAAATAAATTAAAATAAGCAATTTTGAAAGGTACTTCTGTGACCCTATTTATGAGACACTCTAAAGGTAGTGGCCCCAGTGTCTCATAATACATGTCCCTATTTATGAGACAGTCAAAAAATCAACAAGACTGATTTTATATTACGTTTTTATTAATTTTAGATAATTTTACTTATAAAATAGGTAATTAATTTAATAAATTAATTTTTTAATGAAATATAATTAAATAATCTTAGAATGAACAAGTTAATTAAACGATTTTTAATAATGTTTTTATTGTGATTGTTATTATTATTAATGTTTATAAGTTTATATGGAAACCGAATAATAACGTATTGTCATTTGAACAATCTATGATCTAAAATATAGTATGATTGTGTGATAAGAAACAACCTGCAATGAGTTTCCTTCAAAGTAGGAAACACTTAACACCAATACGTGAAGGTAATTAGACGAGTAGATGGCTGTATATATTGCTCAAACCATCTATATCAGTTCTGTTCATTGAATTCTTTTCTCTTTTGATGCTTATCATTTCATGAAAAATTCTTTCTTTATAATTAGTAACAGAATTAATAATTTTAGCATTTTTAAAATCTATATGTTTTGTTTTGCAATGACAGTAGAGTCCGGTTTATTACAACGAACACTTGAGATATGACTACTTATTCTTTTGTGCAGTCATTAGTTCGTTTGTCCAATATATACTAGGTTACAATTCTTACATTCAGCTTTATAGATTAGATCTGATTTTTTCTCTGTAGGAACCGCATCTTTTAATTTAGTATACAGCTGTTTTATGTTGTTGGTTGATTTAAATTTTATATTAATTTTGTGGTTTCTTAAAATTCTCTTCAGTTTTTCACTTAGTCCTTTGACATAAGGCATAACAGCAAAATTGGATGTTTCTTTCTTTATACTGTTACCATTATAAAGTTTGTTTACGGGATCTTTGATAATTTTCTTTACCAGGGGTCTTGGAAAACCATTTTTAAACAGAGTCTCTTTAGCTATTTTTAAAGTTTGCTTTCTGTAGTTTCCATGGGTTAGTTTTAGAAATCTGTCCACGAGATCTATCCACTAAAATTGAGATATCTTCCTGACCATGTCTGTTTTTGGGGTCCACTTGTATTTTAGGCAGTTATTTTCACGAATTAACTGTATATCCAGGAAAGTTATTTTATTTTGTTTTTCTTTTTCGATAGTGAACTGCAGTCGTGGATGAAATTCATTAAAATTCCTGATAATTAAATCTACGTTGCCTTCTTTAATTGCTGTTATAATATCATCTACATAACGTTTAAAGAATGGTAGTTGAAATGGAAGTGTTGATATACGGTCTTCTTTCAAGATTTCTATTACCAGATTAGAGGTCGTAGCTGATATTGAACTTCCCATTACTGTACCGAAATTTGGTGATAAAGTTTATCATTATATTGGAAGTATGTAGTTTCAAGGCATAGCTTAAGTGCATTTAAAAATTTTTCTTATGGGGATACTTGTGTAGTTCTTGATTTTGCCCCATTTTTCATCAACTGCGTTAATTGCCAAATCGATAGGAATATTCGTAAAGAGAGATTTAACGTCAAGTGAAATCAGTATATATTTGTCAGGTACGGTTTGTTTTTTTATATCTTCAATAAACGTTTATGAGTCCTTGGTGTAGTATTTACTCCTACCCAAAATGTTTGAAATTATTTTTGATAGAAATTTTGACAATTTATATGTAGGTGACTAAAATTTGTCAAAATTTGTCATTTGTTATTAATGTATAGAAGAATTAGTAATTAAATCATTATCGTTGGACGAACAAGGTTGATTAGTATCTAAATTTATTTGTAAATCACGTTAAATTTGATGGTCATTATTACTTTCAATGTTCTTTATTACTGGCTTTTGTTTTAAAGTAAAACCTATTTATAAAAAATATGTAAAATTATAATATGTTAGAAAAAAGTATATTGAATTTAGGAAACATATTTAACTACCTCAAAAAAAATTAATTAATAGTGTAAATAATAATAAATCGATAGAAAAAAATATTTTTACTTTATTATAATTATCATCCTCTTCTTTGAATGATTAAACTGTTTTCGGTCCTGTTTTATTTTTAGTTTTCTGAGGATCAATATTTTTTTTTGACCTAGCGTGGCTACAGGTACACCATAAGCAGCTGCTGCTTTTCTTAAAGATAGTCCTGTGTCTTTTATCGCTTTTAAAGCTTTTTCTATAATTAACGGATCATAGTTAATCCTTATAATAGATTTTTTTTGTTGACTTATTCAAATTTGAGCACAACACATTTTTATTAGTTAATTTTAATTGATTTATTGCTGTCTTTGATTTTTGTTTGTCCCCATTAACGCAGTTTTTACTTAAATTTTTCTGCCAATATGACTGTCGTCATTTAATTTAAAACGTTTCACAATAAATATAATATATTAAAATACCTATTAAAAACGTATTTACAATATTCAAATAAAAAAATTAAAAAATTAGCTTGCAAATTTTAAATGTTTAAAGTTGTGATTGTAGGTCTAGATTTATATAATGTTATTTAACTTAAAATACTTACTCATAGACAATAATTTGAAACTGTGCTGATATATAATGATTCATATTATTAAATTTCAATAATTTTACAATAAATATTGTTTGTTGTCAATTGAAAAACTTATTTGTACACTGTCTCATCAAATCGGGACAAGTGAAAGGGCTAATGTCCGTAATACATGATATGCTGAATAAACTGTCTCATACACCGGTACGTCCAAGCTTATAAGTGTAGGTATTATGAGACACTGGAATATAAAATACTTATGCCATAAAAAAAGCTCAAATTTTCATAGAAATAAAATCTAATGCTGATTAGCTTTCAATTGACATATAATATATATACATAAATAGAAGAAACAATTCAATTAAACACATATGAAAAATTGAATGGTCGTTATCGTTAAACTCTCCTCAGTCGTTGTTTTAACTGCAGATAACAAACCACGTACTTTTACGATTTTTTTTTTAACAATATAGATAGAATCATTATAGTAAATTGTTTTCAAAATTCATGAAATAATGTATTTATTATATTTTTTAAGAGTTTAATTCTGTATTCTTTTTATAAATTGGTATATTCACGTAATGTATCATAAATGGGGACATCGTCTCATAATAGGGACTTTTACCTTATATAAGGGTTCTGCGGTACTGCAAGTGAAGTCGCTTGCAAAGCATAGCTTAAGAGAAAAGCTGGGAGTAACAACGATTATAAAAAGAACATATAAGTAGGAAAGAGAAGATGTATGGTAGGATTTGAACGAATGGGAAGACAAAATGAAAGTTCTAAGAAATAAACATAAGCTTATTAGAAGTGAGGTATATGTCGATGGTGACTTGAGTGTAACAGAAAAGATAGTAATGAAGGATCTTCGATTAAGAAAAAAACTGAAAGAGAAAAAGGAGTAAGAGTAAAGTTGGGAAATATGAAATTAATTATGCCAGAAAAGATGATAATTTGAGACAAACAAAAAAAGATACTGGTTGAGAAAAAGATGGGGACATTGGACCCGAATCCAAAAAACTAATAGAGAGCGTGGGGTGTGTAACAAAGACGGACTGGCGAGAAAATGGTAAAACGAATAGGAAAGTAAAAAAAGAAAAAAGATATAAAAACCTCGGGTTACTTATCTCGTTAGCGTTCCTTAACTAGAGGAGAAGAAAAGCGCTTACAAAGCGCAGAAATGAGATTCTTGAGAGGAATTGCGGGATATACGAGAAGCGTTAGAAAGCAAAACGTAGATATCCGTAACCAGCTCAAGATATTCAACCTTAATGACCGTATAGAAGAATACAAGAGTAATTGGAAACAACATCTACAAAGAATGCAAAACGTACGCATACCTAGACAAGTATATGGAGCATTCCACGCCAAATCGGACACCATTTAGCTTTTGCATCTCGGATTTTACTGAAAATTTTTTTTCTTTTAGTACTAGTTGAGCCTAGTCTCCACTATTGTTTTTAGCTTTTTTAATCAAGTCATTCAATAGAAATAAATTTTTGAAAAATTACGGAAAATTACATTACTTTTTTTTAAAATGCTCATAACTACGTCAATAATTAAGCAAATGACACTTTATTTTTTTTAAAACATTTGTTTTTAAATCTACTTTCCATAAAAAATATCAAAAATTATTTTGAAACGGTATTACTAATAGATTTTCAAGTTTCAAAAATAAATAGTCATTTTTAACAATGTATTTGCAGTTTAATTTTTTTCAATTTTTTTTGTAAAAAACTGTTACCAATTTAACAAATTTTAAGCCTAGTCCCATCGTAGGTAAATGATGGAATCTATACTTTTTCAAATTTGTAACTTTTTTTTTTAATTTTAAAATATTAAAATTTTTTTTTAATTAAAAAAAAAATCAGGGAGAATCAGGGACGCAAAAATACCATTGTGTGATTCCAGACGGAAAAGAAACTTTGAGATCTCTCAAGAATTCTCGTCATGTATTGAATCACATATCTGTAAAATTTTCAAACGTGTAAGAAAATAAATGCTGTTTGCTGACAATAACTTTACCGAGCATAATATATAGTACTTTATTTTGTCTATATCTTTTCCCTTAAATCAATCTGTAAAATACTTAATAACTAGGTTTCAAATAATTATCGATATGGTAGCTCTTGAGTATAATAATTTTTATTCAGATATTTTTCAACACGATTATAACTAAAAACATAAAAATTGAAAATGCTAGACTAGACTTAAAATTTGTTAAATTAATAACAGTTTTTACAAAAAATTTTGAAGAAAATCAATCAGTACATACACTGTTAAAAATTGTGTTTTATTTTTGAAACTTGAAAATCTAATAGTAATATCGTTTTTAAAATGCTTTCGATATCTTCTTATGAAAAATTTGTTTAACAACAAAATAATTAAAAAAATTTTTTTTTTTTAATTTAAAAAAAATTTTAATATTTTAAAATTTAAAAAAAAATTAAAAATTTGAAAAAATATAAATCCCATCATTTACCCACGATGGAACTAGGCTTAGAATTTGTTTAAATTGGTAACAGTTTTTTACAAAAAAAATTGAAAAAAATTAAACTGCACATACATTGTTAAAGATGACTATTTATTTTTGAAACTTAAAAATCTATTAGTAATACCATTATAAAATAATTTTTGATATATTTTATGGAAAGTAGATTTAAAAACAAAAGTTTTGAAAAAAAAAGAAAGTGTCATTTGCCCAATTATTGACGTAGTTATGAGCATTTTAAAAAAAAAGTAATGTAATTTTCCGTAATTTTTCAAAAATTTATTTCTCTTGAATAACTTGATAAAAAAAGCTAAAAACAATAATGGAGACTAGGCTCAACTAGTACTAAAAGAAAAAAAATTTTCAGTAAAATCCGAGATGCAAAAGCTAAATGGTGTTCGATTTGACGTGGAATGTCATGTGAATGTCATGTAAACCCATATATATGTAAACCTAGAGGCAAGAGGAATGTTGGCCGACCCAGAAAAAGATGGGACGACCAAGAGTGACGTAACGGACAAGTTCAAAACGTGCAGATGATGATGATATAAAAATAGAAGGGAGAAGATAGTAAGAGTGGGAACCTGGAATGTGAGAACGATGTTAAGACCTGGGAAGGTGCAGGAAGTAGATAAGGAGTTGAAGAGGTACAAAGTAGAGATAGCGGCGATACAGGAGGTGAGATGGTGCGGAAGAGGAGAAGTATTTGGTAATGATTATGTTTTTATGTATTCTGGAGAAAATAAAGAGGGTACAAGTAAGGTAGAGTTTTTTATTTTAAAAAGATTAATTAATAATGTAATGAAATTCGAACCAATAAGCGGAAGAGTAGCTTATGTAAGGATTAAAGAAAAGGCTACAAATCTATCCATGTTTAGTGTGTATGCACCAACGTAAGACAAAACCGATGATGAAAAGAACATGAATGAAGATTATGAAGAACTGGAAAGAATTGTAGAAAAGGCACCAAAACACGATACGGTGACGGTACTAGGGGATTTTAATTCCAAAATAGGAAGAAAAGAATACCTCAGCGAACTAGCAGGCAAGAATACAATTCACGGTTACACGAATGACAACGGAAAGAGGCTATGCAACTTGGCAGCAACCCTGAGCATGGTAATAAGCAGGGCTCGGAAGTTCTAGCAAATGCATGTATTTTCTGGTAAGTCCTAGAATATTGAAAGTAAGATACAAATTCGTTTCACACTTCCCTGATGTTATATACAAAACTTTATAATGCTAATTTTTGCATATTTACTAAAACGAACAAAAGAGTAGTTTGATGAGAAGTGTGAGAGAGCAGTGGGCCAGAATAAGCAAGCTAGAGAAAAATAGATAAGATCAAGAAGACATGGTGACAAAGAGGAATGATGGGAAAATTAAAATAATTTTGAAGATTTATGTTTTTGATATGCATCCACGAGATTGTTTTTAAATATTACAGCAATATTGTTACGTGACAAAACGTCGTTAGGCCCTCAGCGCACAAATCAGGTTGCCGGCTCACTTAGCGTTAGAGGAGAGTTCCTAAAACGTAAGCGGAGGTTTTCCAAAAATTGGTCAATCGGTGAATGTTAAATCTAAGAGCGCCACTGCTATGATAAGAAATCAAAAATTAATTTGTACGACAAACAGGTGTATAGCAGACTACCTGCCGCGGAAGATCTTATTAAACTTAATAAAAAAAATAAAAAAAAGGTTCAACACAAAAGATTGAAATGAATCGCGTCAATCTCGGAAAGCACGAATCGCCCCTCACAAATTGGTTCCTGTAACAGAATTTAAAAAAAAACGAAAACACAATTTTATGGTAATATTGAATATAATGAATTTAAATAAAACACAAAGATAAAAACACAACAATAAAAAAAAACTTAAACTTAAAAATCTTGAATTGAAATTACTAAAGCCGGTTCTGAATCAAAATAAAGTAATTCTAAAAATTAATTTATACAATATAGACGATTACTTAAATTTGGAAATTATTGTTTGATGAAATTTACAGTTATTTAAAAAAAATGTGGTGTCATGGGACACCAGATAGGAACGAAGTACCTTATTACATAAATATTAATTTCAAGTTCTAGTCGAGGTAAAAAATAAATAATTATTCGGATAGAAATATTTTATTATGATTTTTTTATCGATAAAAATCAAAAACTACTTTACAAAATTGTCAAAATAGCGATTTCGGCATGTTGTGATTTTTGCACATTCGGGTTTAGATAATTTTTTTCATCTGGGTGCCATTTTTTAAAATCGATTTTTTAAAAAATTTTGGCTGTTTTATTTTCGACTGAAAAGTTTTAAAATTATTAAATTATATTTTTTTAAATTATTTGTCCGTTTAACAATTTTAACGCGTTCTTAATTCGCAATACGCACAAAGTACCTTATATAACGTATCACTTTTAATTTTAACGATACCTATTGTGGCGTTGAGCAAAGAGCTCCGCCTACACATTTTAGCCGCGGGATCGAATCCCGGTGAAGGCAACTTTTTTTCTATAGAAATTTGCAAACTTATGACTCGTGGTTTCCGAATATTATATTAAATAATTAAAACACAAGACACGCTTAGATCTAATGTACTAATAAACATAATTAAACATATATTACAGATAGAATCTGTGATGATTACAGAAATATCCTTAGTCACGCCCTCAATAGTAATAAGACTGGTAATAAAACCGTACCCTGGACATTTTGCAAAGTACCATCTGCAGATTTTAGTGGTATTTGCAGTGATCGGTCAATAGTCAAATTTAATTTCTTTATTAAATGGAGTCCCTCGCGACCTAGTACCGTTTGATTTGCCCCTGTGTCCATAAAACCTAACACTCTCTCTCCCATAACATTAACAAAAATATAAGCTCTATTATCGAATAGTCGATGTGCAAACAAGGCGTTAACAGTGGGAGTGGTTTTACAGAATGCGTTAACATGGGCCAACCAATGTTGCCATTCGGGACTTTCAGCCTTTAAACGAAAAGGACTGGGGGGTAAGAGGCTGTTGCTTACTCTCGCTCTTCTAAGTTTTTTTGACATCGAGGACAATTAGCATAACTAACATGTGCGTTCCGCAAAAATAACAAAATAAACGTCTATCTGCCTTACAGGTATGATAAGTATGCCCTGCCTTTCTGCAATTGAAACAGTTGGTGTTAGCACCAACCGGTTTTGCAAAGCTTCGCGTTTTAAACCTAGGCGTAGAGGTCTGCAAAGCATGAACCTCGTGCTTAACTTGAGATCTCAAGGATTGAGCTTTATTCTGGTGGTACCAATGCCAGTTATCATGTGTTTGGGAATCTAAGGGTTGCCTACTTTCAAATTTACTGACTGGTGCGGCTAGGTCAGGCTCAAGGGCATTTAATGTAGGTTGATGCCTCATGAATAAATCCTTCTGTCGTTCAGCCTCTACGATACTTTTGCATGCAGCTAAAATTTCGTTAATTGTTTTAAACTTGTGAAAAATTAATTGATCGCTATAACGCGGTTGTAAATTTTGCAAAATTACTCGTATCTGCTTTTCGATCGATGGTTTTTCACCAAGCCTATTCATCAAATTTTGTAAATATGCTATAAAAATGTGAGGCGCTTTGGGAACCCCTTGCTTCCGATTACGAATTTCATCCCAAAGAGATTCATCGTAATCATGCGGTAAATATGTATATTTGAGCAAATCAACCAGCTCGGACCACGATGTCACCATCGATCTATTTGCCCTAAACCATATCAACGCACTGCTTTTAAAAAGATCGACTGCACTATCAAACAGCAAAGTATCGGGTACCCTACGTGAAACTTTCATTTCTTCCACCCGCTTCAAGAATGCATTAACCCCGAGGACTGTCAGATCACCAGTGAACTTTATATTCCACTTACTCACGGTGTCTGGTTTATATGAGTGAGCGTTAATATTGGACGGAAGAAATTGATGGTAATTTGAGACATGATACGGGCTCGACATTCCCAAAGGACCTTCATTGATAGTTGTGGTCGGCTCAACTGGTGCTTACTCTGCATTTTTAACTTTAAATTGTGCGACATGACTTTTGATTGAGGCTGCCCCGTCTGCATCAGATTCTGAGTCATTATGATTTGCTGTTACCGACAGTGACGCTTGACTAGAAAGACGTATGCGAGATTCCGCTATTGCTTGCGTTAAATCGTTCTCTTTAGTTAATGGAGAACTTAACTCCGCTTCGACTTTATCTAATAAGTCGACTGTTAAATTTCGCGTGACTTTTATCACCGCTGCGTCTTCCTTAGTAGCCGATTTAACTTGGAGTAAATACCCTAAGCGTGCTAACAAATGATTAAGCCTAGCTGTTAACCCATCTCCCAATTTAGTTGTAGGCTGTTGTTTAAAATAACTAAACTTAGCATGGAGTCTCTGAAACTTTCCATCGCAAATAAGGAACTGATCGCCTACATTGAATTCAACCCTTGGGTAATTAGCAACTATGCGAGGATCTAACTCAGCTTCTTTAAGTACCCGGCGCAACCTCGATCTCAATTCATCAGCGTCAGCATCTTTATGATCCTGACCCCTAACAACTAATTCTCATTTTAACTCGTCTACCGAAAGACGGTTTATATATTTCGATGGTATTGATAACATGTTTATGTTAATAATGCAAGATCAGTAATAAGAATTTATATTTGTGTATAACTACGGTACTGTGCGCAAATACGAGCTTTGAAGAAATATAGAAAAAGAAAAAGAAATCCGTTGATAGTACGCTGTGTAACCCAATGACAAATATGCTTTAAGAACAACCTTATAAATTGCCCCTAAACGTTGCGGTGCCAACTTCTTGTAGCTTAAAGTGAGCGCTAACAAGATACCACTTAGTTAACCGTAGTTGTTATTACACGGTTGGCCAGCTATTGGGATTTAACCCACAGTTTTTCAAGCGATGGGTAGGTGTGTCCACCAATCGCAGGTTCTTCGGTAGATTGTTCCTGGTATTGGGTTATCACAAATGGTGAAAATGGCGATACTATCAACTTCGAAATGAAATGCTCTTAGAGCGCCAAATATTGAAATAAAACTCAACAAACAGAATGAAGGGGATTTATTCAATATTATAGATAAGATGAAAGATTTAGCTACGCAAAACACAGATGTACAATAGTCATACAATAAATCCTGGACTCTAGGTCCCAAACAGTAAACGCTGAAGGCGTGTAAAAGAAAAAAGCAATCTACTGCTGATTGACTGATGGCCGCCTGCAACCAAATAGATGGAGTGCCATCAACATCCACTCATCCAAAGCTAATCAACTAGTTCGGTGCAAGGCTTGATGTGTCGTTAGACAACAAATGATTGTATACCAAATGAACAGCACTTACCCAGTCATACTCCTTTCTAACCTGCTATTTAGTAATCGCAGAGACACAAATATGTTAATTGGTCTGATTTCCTTCCAAGTGCTCTTTTCTGGATTCGGATCTGTGTCAATGAAATAGAAACTACTAAAACAGATAAATGCTATTCACACAAGTAATCCATAAACCAAAAATTGTCCAACTCAAGCTAACTAAGTTGACCAACTGAAAAGAAGTAGACGATCGGACAAACCAAAAACCTGATTGCATAAAACTAAGGTTTAATCAGCAGCAGTAATTATCTATTTACAAAAATAATTAGTCAATCCTTTTTTTTTTTTTATTTCCTTGAATATTTACAATCTGTTTTGATATAAACATTTAGTAAATCAGATGACGTTAAATATTGACATGATGAGAATATTTCATTAAATATTCTCGTATTAAATTAATTTACAAATTCAAATTAATTCAAATAATTTTCAAATGAAATTAAAGTTGTCTTCTACAACGTGTGAGCAAATCGGTGGGCTGGAAGCGTTTCAATCTTCTAACCTCATGTGAGTGGTCCAATAGTACGTTTGCCAGTTCATTTGGATGAGATTCGATTCTACTTTTGTATTTATCGTAAAAGTTTTTGATTTCGTCGTGGATCGAGTTGATTTTTAAATCATGATGGATTACGTGATTTGGTACATACCATGGGGCGTTGACGATTATTCTGAGCATCTTGTTTTGAAATCTCTGTAATATTTCTATGTTTGATACACTGACAGTTCCCCATAGTTGTATGCCGTATGTCCAAATCGGCTTCATTATGACTTTGTAGATTAGGATTTTGTTCTCCATCGATAATTGAGATGCTCTGCCTAACAACCAATACATCTGTCTCAGTTTTAACCCAAGTTGTTTTCTTTTGTTAAAAATATGCTTACGCCAAGTTAATCTTCTGTCTAGGTGTATACCCAGATACTTTGCATCATCACTCTGTGGCAAGTAACGATCGTTCAGGACCAAGGGTGGACAGGTGTCTCTCCTCATCGTAAAAGTAACGCGCGAAGACTTGGCTTCGTTGGCTTTAATTTTCCATGTTTCAAGCCAGACTTGTATTTTATTTAGATGGTCTTGCAAGTTCTCAGTAGCGACTTTTGGATCTATGTGCGACGCAAGAATGGCCGTGTCATCGGCGGAGGTTGCCACTGTGGTTAGCTTTGTGATTGGTAGGTCTGATGTGTACAACAGGTACAAAATCGGTCCCAATACACTACCCTGTGGGACACCTGCGTAAATTGGAAATAGTTCGGTGTATTCTTCTCCATGTTTTACCAAAAAGTGTCTGTTAGATAAATAACTTTTTAATATTTCATAATAATGGTATGAGAGGTTCTTTTTCAATTTGTAGTACAGACCTTCATGCCACACCCTGTCGAACGCCTGGCTTATGTCCAAAAAGGCCGCAGAACAGTATCTTCTACACTCCAGGTCATCATTAATCTGCTTCACCACTCGGTGTACCTGCTCGATCGTACCATGTTGATTTCGAACACAAAATTGATGGTCTGGGATGAGTGCCCTTTCTTCCAATACTGGTTTCAATCGTTTTAGAAGCAACTTCTCAAAAATCTTTGAAAGTATCGGGAGTAGACTAATTGGTCGATATGAAGTCAGTTGCTCTGCTTTCTTTCCTGGTTTTAATAAAAGAATTATTTGTGCAACCTTCCACTGATCTAGAAAGTATCGTAGTCTTAAAATTCCGTTGTAAATGAAGGTAATTAGTTTCAAGCATTTCGGTGTTTCTTCTTTTATCACTTTACCTGTAATTAAGTCATAGCCAGGTGCTTTTTTGGTATTAATATCATGTAGAATAACTTGCTGAACTTCTTTTACTTTAAAGTACTTAACTGGAAAATCCATTTGAAACGGTGCGTCCAAATAATTAAGTATTTCAACATTCTCCGTAGGAGTTGCTGAAGAAAATGGTGCAAACACTGTTGCAAGGTGTTGTGCAAACAAGTAGGATTTTTCCTTTTCGCTTCTGGCCCAGTTTCCTTTATCTTCTTTGATTGGTGGTACTGTTTCTTGTGGGCGTTTGAACTTGTGTAGCTTTCCAGAGTGTATAGTCGTTTGCTTTCAAATTTGATAGTCCACGGAGATAATCTTGAAAGAACCGATTCCTAAAATTCGAGAGAAGTACCTTAAGCTTTTTGCCTGCTTTATTTAACTTGGCTGTCTTCCGTTGTTCTTGAGTTTTGCCATTGATTGCGTAACTTTCGCTTTTCATCAATTTTTTGTTTTACTATGACGGGGCACGATTCCGTAATGGATGATATATTTTTTTCTGGTGTAGCTTGCCACGCTGCACTCTGGATGACTTTAGTTAGGTGTTCAACTGCATTGTCTAAGTCTTCTTGCGACTTCAATAAAATATTTAAATTAATTTCTTCATCCAATCTAGTTTTGAATAATTCCCAGTCTGTTTTTTTGCTGTACAGTGTTGTTTGCTTTTGTTTATGTAATATTTGCGAGTACATCGTTAATAAAACAGGTGTATGATCTGAGGAGAGATCTAAGGATGGTTCTACTTTGCATTGTTTGTTATTTATGCCCTTTGTTACGTAAAAGTCGATTAGATCTGGGACTTTAGTTTGATCAACTGACCAGTATGTTGGTGTCCCCGATGATAGGGTTGTCATTCCATTATTTTTTATTGTTGTTAATAATTCTCTTGCCTTAGTAGTCGTAAGCCTGGAGCCCCATTGTGTGTTCTTCGCGTTAAAATCACCACCGGATATAAATTTGCTTCTCAATGTGGTAAAATATTGATGGTATTGCTCTTTTTTTATAATGTGTTTAGGTGGGCAATATATTGCTGAGATTACCAGGGGTCCAGTTAAACTCTCAATAACTATGTTGGCAGCCTGGAGATAATCACATTGGTATCCTTCAATTTCATAGTGTTTAATATTGTTTTTTATTACTACTGCCGCTCCACCGTGCGCTTTTCCATCAGGATGTTTGGTATTGTATATTGTGTAATTCGGCAGGTTAACATGGCTTCTATTCGTAAAGTGCGTTTCAGATATTAGAATTATGTCTATTTCGTGTAGTTTTAAAAACGTATGTAATTCCTGTGTATGCTTACACAGGCCGTTGGCATTCCATATTGCAATTTTCAATATTATTGCCATTAAGTCATTTTGGTGACCATGGCAGTTTGCAGATTTAGCATCGTGCTCATCTGCTCCATCAGCTTCTCCATTAATTTCTTGAGTTCAGAGATGTCATTTGACTGCTGCGATGATGGCTCGACTGTTTTGGTATCTAGGTTGACTTAAAGATGTATAAAGTTGTGTTTGTTGCATTGTAGGTACCTCTTGTCTGACTTGTTGGGCATGCGTTAATTCAGGTTGACTCACACTTAATGACACTGTTTGATTTGGTGTTATAGTTTCGGTATTTCTTTCACGCAATGTAGGATATTTTCGCTGTTGGAGTTGTTTATGGACCAAGCATCCTTTATAATTGACTGGGTGATTTCCTTGGCAGTTTGCACATTTTACATTGTTATCTCTCTTTCTTCTTTGACAATTGACTGTTGAATGGTAACCTGCACACTTTGCAGGTTTGTTGCAGAAGTTTCTGGTATGCCCAAATATTTGACAATTTTTCATTGTACAATTTCTCTTTTCACATGAGGTGCCTCGAATTGTACTACAGTATTCATGACGCGATTTACTTTGTATATTTCTTTATTATTTTCGTTGGGTTGTATGTCGACGTAAAACATTGATAATGGAATTTTGCTAATTCTATGTTTTATGTTACTTATGTTTACCACAGTATGTCCCAATTCAGAAAGTTCTTTTTTAAGTATTTCTACATCAGATGACGAATGTAGATTTTTTAGAACAACTCTAAAACTTCGGTCTTGTTTGGGTTTATATGTATAACATTCAGTTTTTTTATCCTTGAGTGCTTAGATGATGTCTGTGTAATCTCTGCCAACACTTATTTGTATCTTTACCAAATCGTTACTTATAGTTTTCAAACTGTATTCATTTTTTGCCACTTCGTTAAGCATTTTTGTTAATGGGTTTATATCTCCCACGCCTTCTACGAAGATAGGTGGTGGCGAAGGAATCTTTATAGCATTACTGTTTGTGTTGCTTGCTTGATCATCAACTACTGTGTTATCGGTGTTTACTTTTTCATCCGATAATGGGGAGAAACTATTTTTTGTTTGCACAGGATTACTACTGTTCAGCCAGTAATTGTTCATTTTCTTTTGTTTATATTGAGATGAATTAAAAATCAAACCAGATAAATTCCTGAATCCAAATTATAAGTTACAAATTTATTTCGAATTACAAAACAAAATTTTCTTTTACACATTTTACCTAAAAATTAAAAATATTTCGATTTAAATAAACTGGATGAGTGTATTAACCACCGTAGCTTTGAACCGTACAAGTTTGTACACTCAAGAAGGTTCCATTTGTTAATTTTGTAAATTGTAGTTTATAGTTTTATTTTAGTTTATTGTACATTATTACTTTTAAAACGTTTAAAGAGTGCGCGAGGTTAATAAAAAAAAAAAGGAAAATAATAATCAAGAGGGAGCGTGAAAAAAAGAGGGTAGTGAGGGATAATAATAAACCAGGTTCCAGCTGGATTTTGGAGAGAAATTGATCTCTCGAAATTTAATTAAATAAAAAAACAAAGAGAAAGAAAGGGACGATTAATTTCGAGAAGAAGCTCTCGAAAGTATAAAAAATAGAATTGTTGAAGTGGTGTGGAAGTAAAGTTTGGAAAGAGCATTCCTAGAGAAGAAATAACTGTGACGGAGCAAAGAACGGCGGCGATAGTAGAAAAGGAGGGAAAATAGTAAAAAAAAAAAGTATTCCGTTAACGGTATATTTAAAGTTTAATTTTATTAGTTTAAGTTTCTGTTTCTGTTTCTGTTTCTGTTTCTGTTTCTGTTTCTGTTTCTGTTTTGTTTATGTTTATGTTTATGTTTATGTTTATGTTTTATGTTTATAGAAAATAAAGGTACGGTGATTAACCATTCAGTTTTATTTTCAAATTAAAAACGTTTAGATTGGTGACCAAAACTCCAAGTACCACCAGGGAATTTATCTGGTTGAAGTGAAAAAAAAAACACGACAATATATTTTAGAATTTTTTTCCGGACTTCTCATTTTCTTCTTATTCGCTACAGTATTCCATCCATATATTCCATAGGAGCATATTGATAACATGGAACGTACTGCGGTTGACCTAATTGTGGGTTTCCTGATAGTTGTTGATTGCAATATGTTAAACTGTAAAGGATTGCAGGTTGCATCTGTTGGGGGTAGTACGATGGTTGTGCTTCTTGATTTGGCTGCATGATCTGTGGGGGTCGTGACAGCTGCGCCTGCAGGCTTTCTGCCATGTTACATTTTGAGGTTAGAGTAACCTAAAATATTTTAGAAATTAAATTTCACCTGATTTATTATATTTGCAAGTAACAAAGGGCGTATATCGCCGCTGTATTACACTATAAATGGTGTAAAACTCTTAACTTTACAAATTTTACATAAAATCTCAAATTACTAAATTTCGATGACTTTACGTCTCGACATAGTGGCGTGCTGAGTCAATCCTGATGGTAAAAATTCGGTAGTTCTATCCAGGTACTACTGTCCGGATATGACGATTATAGTATATCCTCCAATTTAGATTTCAAACCCAACGTAGGAATTTGATAAATAGTTTATATGCTGATTATTCCCGACCTTGCAAATTTTCTTCCATAATTACGACAATAATTATTCTTGTCTCTAACCACACTTTCAATATTAATTTCATCCAAAAAAAATGATACAACTAGGTGTTTCCAATCTAAATTTTTCCAAATTTTAGTCGTTAACTCCCAATTATTACTAATAATTTGTCTTTTATTAAAAACGTCGCACCAGGTTCGTTCTCGTTTGTATAAAATAGAATAGTAGCTATGTCGCTACAACGAAGTGCTTGACTATTGGAAAGATCGGGCGTTCCTCCAAGTTTGCGATCAAAGCAGTCAAAGCACAGTGATGTGTTACAGGTCGAATTGGAGGCAGCACGGGCAGTAGCAATAGTTAAAGCCAAAGCTGCAAAAATTGTTGAGAAAGTAGAAATAGATATTATCAACAAGGAATTGCAATATAAAATTATCAAAATAAACGAACAAAACATAATTTCAGAATTTAAAAGTAAAAAGAAGAGTAGAGCAAATGAAATACGTGAAATACTTATAGACGAAGAAAGCAAAATTAATGTTCAAGAGTGGGTGAATGGAATTGATTCTCAAGAAGAAAACGGTGAAGTGAATTGCACAGCCTCTACGTTCACTAGAGCCACACCGCAAAATGGCTATTTAGAAAAAATGTTGATTAGACAAAACATAAAAACAGAATTACCAACATTTTCTGGAGAGCCCATAGAATGGATTAATTTTATTACTCAATTAGAAGAAACAACTGACATTTGTGGATTTTCTAAAAGAGAAAATATTAATAGATTGCAAAAGTGTTTACGAGGAAAAGCAAGAGAGACAGTTTTTGCGCTTTCAAATTTACCGGATTCTTATGACAAAATTATATCCTTACTAGAAAGAAGATTTGGGAGGCCAGAGTTTGTAGTAGATGAACTAATATCGAAAACAAGAAAACTATCACCTATTAAAGAAGACAAACTGTATTCGATTATTGATTTTTCAAATGCTGTGCAAAATTTAGTTGTCACTATGATGTCAATGAACTGTCAAAGTTATTTGTCAAATCCACAATTGCTCCAAGATCTTTTAAGTAAACTTCCAATTAGTTATTTGTTACAGTGGGGTGACAGAGTAAGGGAAAAAGGAAAAGGTACATTGTCACTGGACGAATTTGCTACATGGTTAGAAGAAAAAGCAGATGCTGTTAGTTTTATATGTAGTCCTCAGTTAACCAAAGAAAACAAATTTGAACGACCAAAATTTTATGGAAACAACCCGAAGAGAGAAACGGTACTTGCTACTACACATAAGAAATCGGACAAAGTTGTTCAGAAATGCCAGTTATGTGGGGAACAGCATGTGTTAGCAGAATGTCTTACATTTAAAAGTTTTGACATTGATAATAGTTGGACATGGGTGAAAACCAACAAGGTATGCTTTTCTTGTTTAATGACAGGGCATCCAATTAGATTTTGTCGAAATAAGCAACAATGCGGTGTAGATAATCCCGATGTTTGTAAAAAGAATCATAACTTTTTACTCCATCTCATGCCGTACAATAGCACTGTGGAATTGAAGAAAGATGAAGCATGTCTAAGTCACGTAACAGTAAGAAAACATAAAAATATTTTACTAAGAATTGTGGCGGTTGTGTTAAAAAGAATCTAACGGAAATATTCATACTTATGCTTTATTTGACCAAGCCTCTGCAGTAACTTTAGTAGATAGTTCTGTGGCATTGTGAATTGGCGCAACAGGACCTACGGAGCAACTTTGTATGAGATAGACAAATTCTATGACCTGTCAAGAAATAAATTCACAAGTGGTTGATATCGAAATTAAAAGAGAAGGAGGTGAAGAATATTATCAGATGAAAAATGTACGCACCGTAGAAAATCTTAGTTTGCCCGTTCAGTCTGTCAACGTGAAGAGAATGAAAGAAAATTTGAAGTATTTAAGCACCTTGAATGCGTCTTCTGCTATGATTAACGCAAAACCGACCGTACTTATTGGGCAAGATAATATACATTTAATCATTGCCAGAGAAATTATGGAAGGGTCAAAGTGTGGACCGATTGCTTCACGAACAAAATTAGGTTGGGTGATTCACGGAAATGCGACAAAATTCAAAAGAAGAGTAAATGAAGAATTCACTTTACATATAGAAGAAATAGAGAGAGACAAATTACATGAGTTGGTCAAAGCATCGTTTGAGATAGAAAGCTTTGGCATCAGAAGGTTAGAGCTGCTTTATTCTAAAAAGGACAGACGAGCACAAGAAATTATGAATAAAACCACAAAGAAAATTAGTGGTAGTGACAGATGGAAAACAGGATTGCTGTAGAAAGCAGATTGTGTTTTACTACCCGAAAGCAAATCGATGGCACATAGACGTCTACTATCAATAGAAAAAAAAATTAACCGAGACAATGTTTTTTCGGAAGCATACTGCACGGTAATTGAAGATTTTGTGAGGAAAGGTTATGCTAGAAAGTTGGAAGAGCAAGAGGTTGCAGTAAATACAAACAAGACGTGGTATCTTCCACATTTTGGTGTAGTCAACCCAAATAAACCAGAAAAAATTCGTTTTGTATTTGACGCAGCTGCAAAATCACATGGAGTAAGTTTAAATGATGCACTTTTGATTGGCCCAGATAAACTTAACCCACTACCAACAGTCTTATGGAAATTCAGGCAAAGAAAAGTTGCTTTTGCCGGTGATATTAAAGAAATGTTTCCACAAATTAAAATTATAGAAGATCAAACAGCTCAAAGGTTTTTATGGCAAGGAAGTAATCGGAGTATAAATCCGTCAACCTATCAGATGACGTCGATGATTTTTGATGCAAAATGTTCTCCATGTTCGGCTCAAGAAGTAAAGAATCGTAATTCCAAAGAGTTCCGTGAGATCAAACCACGAGCAGTGGAAGCAATTATTAAACGTCACTATATGGATGATTATTTGGACAGTGTTGACACAGAAGAAGAAGCAATTCAACTTATAGAAGATGTCACGTTATTCATAAAAAAGAGGGTTTTGTAATGTGTAATTGGATTTCAAACTCGAAGCGTGTTTTACTAACAATACCTGACGAATCCCGAGCAGCTTTTAACAAAGATATGTGTTTTCAAGCAGGAAACGATTTACCAACAGAACGAGTACTTGGTCTTTATTGGGATATAAATACGGATGAATTTATCTTTAAAATAAACTTGAATAAAGTCAGTCCAGAAATTGTGAATAATAAGAAGATTCCAACAAAACGTGAAGTGTTGCAAATAGTTATGTCTATTTTTGACCCCATTGGGTTCGTTATGCATTTTACAGTTCACGGAAGAATATTATTACAAGATATTTGGAGAAAAGGAATCGATTGGGATGATCCACTAACCCCAGAGCTGTATGACAAATGGAAATTTTGGTTTGGTCAACTGAAAGAAATTGAAAAAATAAGAATTTCTCGATGTTACAATTTAAATTTATGTAGTACCACTATAATACAATTGCATATATTTTGTGATGCAAGTGAAAAAGCATTTACGGCTGTTGCATTTTTTAGGGCGGAGAAAGGAAAAGAAATTGCAATATCGTTTGTGGCAGCAAAAACGAGTGTAGAATCCTTGAAACCTATGTCAATTCCTCGTCTAAAACTACAAGCAGCCCTACTAGGAAGTCGTCTAGCAGCAACTATCAAAAAGGAATACGAAATAACTGTGAATCGCATTATCTACTGGAGCGATTCAAAAACTGTTCTATGTTGGTTAAAGTCAGATGCAACAAAATTCAAACAATTTGTGGCAAATCGGATAGGCGAAATTGAAGAAACGACAAATGTAAATGATTGGAGATGGGTTCCTTCAAAAGAAAATGTTGGGGTTGGTGTTGTGTTGTAGATAAACAATTTGTAAAAAGAACAATAATTTATTTTTAAACTACAACAAGTAGTGGACGGTAAGGTTGAAATAAACGTGTGTGTCATTTGGCAGTTGAAATACTAATGCCTCAATGCATTGAACACTGGAGTGAAATGCCCGCTAAGCGGGGATGAAAATAAGTGGGGCAAATCGCCGCAACAGAAAATGTGGCCGACGACAGAACGAAGTGGTCTAATCGGGGTGATTTTCTGAATGCAAGAAGCAGATGGTTTACTGGGCCAAAGTTTTTAGAAGTGTTAGATAGGGATTGGCTCGTAGAAAATATAAAATTAATGCAAGAAAATTCATCAGTAGAACTTAGACCGGAATATGTTGCGATATGTGTTGAAATTGGTGCTGGTATGGACTTACCAAATATTGAAAGATTTTCGAAATGGACCAGATTAATTCGAACTACGGCTTGGGTATTTAGATTTATGGAAATATGCAAATCAACAAATAAAAATAAAATTCCCGCAAAATTTATAGAATTATCGGCTGCGGAAATGGAAAATGCAGAAAAAGTATGGATTAAAAAAATCAATGGAATTGCTTTCCTCTTGAAATGAAATTGCTGACTAATGGAAAGCCAATAAATAATTGCAGTAGATTATTTCAATTATCGCCAATGTTGGATGTAGATGTCATATTGAGAATACGAGGTAGAATCGAAAAGGCAATGGTAGTAGATAATTGGGTAAAACGTCCTGCAATTTTAGATGCCAAACATCGGTATACACATTTGTTGATGCAACGGGCGCACGAGAACAATCATCATCAAGGACGGGAAGTTCAATGAGAAAAATATTTAAGACTTGTCAAACTTGTAAAGTAAGTAAAGCTTAAGGTAAAAGTCCCTATTATGAGACGATGTCCCCATTTATGATACATTACGTGAATATACCAATTTATAAAAAGAATACAGAATTAAACTCTTAAAAAATATAATAAATACATTATTTCATCAATTTTGAAAACAATTTACTATAGTTTTGCTAATGATTCTATCTATATTGTTAAAAAAAAAATCGTAAAAGTACGTGGTTTGTTATCTGCAGTTAAAACAACGACTGAGGAGAGTTTAACGATAACGACCATTCAATTTTTCATATGTGTTTAATTGAATTGTTTCTTCTATTTATGTGTATATATTATATGTCAATTGAAAGCTAATCAGCATTAGATTTTATTTCTATGAAAATTTGAGCTTTTTTTATGGCATAAGTATTTTATATTCCAGTGTCTCATAATACCTACACTTATAAGCTTGGACGTACCGGTGTATGAGACAGTTTATTCAGCGTATCATGTATTACGGACATTAGCCCTTTCACTTGTCCCGATTTGATGAGACAGTGTACAAATAAGTTTTTCAATTGACAACAAACAATATTTATTGTAAAATTATTGAAATTTAATAATATGAATCATTATATATCAGCACAGTTTCAAATTATTGTCTATGAGTAAGTATTTTAAGTTAAATAACATTATATAAATCTAGACCTACAATCACAACTTTAAACATTTAAAATTTGCAAGCTAATTTTTTAATTTTTTTATTTGAATATTGTAAATACGTTTTTAATAGGTATTTTAATATATTATATTTATTGTGAAACGTTTTAAATTAAATGACGACAGTCATATTGGCAGAAAAATTTAAGTAAAAACTGCGTTAATGGGGACAAACAAAAATCAAAGACAGCAATAAATCAATTAAAATTAACTAATAAAAATGTGTTGTGCTCAAATTTGAATAAGTCAACAAAAAAAATCTATTATAAGGATTAACTATGATCCGTCAATTATAGAAAAAGCTTTAAAAGCGATAAAAGACACAGGACTATCTTTAAGAAAAGCAGCAGCTGCTTATGGTGTACCTGTAGCCACGCTAGGTCGAAAAAAAATATTGATCCTCAGAAAACTAAAAATAAAACAGGACCGAAAACAGTTTAATCATTCAAAGAAGAGGATGATAATTATAATAAATTAAAAATATTTTTTTCTATCGATTTATTATTATTTACACTATTAATTATTTTTTTTTGAGGTAGTTAAATATGTTTCCTAAATTCAATATACTTTTTTCTAACATATTATAATTTTACATATTTTTTATAAATAGGTTTTACTTTAAAACAAAAGCCAGTAATAAAGAATATTGAAAGTAATAATGACCATCAAATTCAACGTGATTTACAAATAAATTTAGATACTAATCAACCTTGTTCGTCCAACGATAATGATTTAATTACTAATTCTTCTATACATTAATAACAAATGACAAATTTTGACAAATTTTAGTCACCTACATATAAATTGTCAAAATTTCTATCAAAAATAATTTCAAACATTTTGGGTAGGAGTAAATACTACACCAAGGACTCATAAACGTTTATTGAAGATATAAAAAAACAAACCGTACCTGACAAATATATACTGATTTCACTTGACGTTAAATCTCTCTTTACGAATATTCCTATCGATTTGGCAATTAACGCAGTTGATGAAAAATGGGGCAAAATCAAGAACTACACAAGTATCCCCATAAGAAAAATTTTTAAATGCACTTAAGCTATGCCTTGAAACTACATACTTCCAATATAATGATAAACTTTATCACCAAATTTCGGTACAGTAATGGGAAGTTCAATATCAGCTACGATCTCTAATCTGGTAATAGAAATCTTGAAAGAAGACCGTATATCAACACTTCCATTTCAACTACCATTCTTTAAACGTTATGTAGATGATATTATAACAGCAATTAAAGAAGGCAACGTAGATTTAATTATCAGGAATTTTAATGAATTTCATCCACGACTGCAGTTCACTATCGAAAAAGAAGAACAAAATAAAATAACTTTCCTGGATATACAGTTAATTCGTGAAAATAACTGCCTAAAATACAAGTGGACCCCAAAAACAGACATGGTCAGGAAGATATCTCAATTTTAGTGGATAGATCTCGTGGACAGATTTCTAAAACTAACCCATGGAAACTACAGAAAGCAAACTTTAAAAATAGCTAAAGAGACTCTGTTTAAAAATGGTTTTCCAAGACCCCTGGTAAAGAAAATTATCAAAAATCCCGTAAACAAACTTTATAATGGTAACAGTATAAAGAAAGAAACATCCAATTTTGCTGTTATGCCTTATGTCAAAGGACTAAGTGAAAAACTGAAGAGAATTTTAAGAAACCACAAAATTAATATAAATTTAAATCAACCAACAACATAAAACAGCTGTATACTAAATTAAAAGATGCGGTTCCTACAGAGAAAAAATCAGATCTAATCTATAAAGCTGAATGTAAGAATTGTAACCTAGTATATATTGGACAAACGAACCAATGACTGCACAAAAGAATAAGTAGTCACATCTCAAGTGTTCGTTGTAATAAACCGGACTCTACTGTCATTGCAAAACAAAACATATAGATTTTAAAAATGCTAAAATTATTAATTCTGTTACTAATTATAAAGAAAGAATTTTTCATGAAATGATAAGCATCAAAAGAGAAAAGAATTCAATGAACAGAAAAACTGATATAGATGGTTTGAGCAATATATACAGCCATCTACTCGTCTAATTACCTTCACGTATTGGTGTTAAGTGTTTCCTACTTTGAAGGAAACTCATTGCAGGTTGTTTCTTATCACACAATCATATATTTTAGATCATAGATTGTTCAAATGACAATACGTTATTATTCGGTTTCCATATAAACTTATAAACATTAATAATAATAACAATCACAATAAAAACATTATTAAAAATCGTTTAATTAACTTGTTCATTCTAAGATTATTTAATTATATTTCATTAAAAAATTAATTTATTAAATTAATTACCTATTTTATAAGTAAAATTATCTAAAATTAATAAAAACGTAATATAAAATCAGTCTTGTTGATTTTTTGACTGTCTCATAAATAGGGACATGTATTATGAGACACTGGGGCCACATACCTTTAGAGTGTCTCATAAATAGGGTCACAGAAGTACCTTTCAAAATTGCTTATTTTAATTTATTTTTTACTTAAAAACGATTGCAAACTAGAAATATTGATCTTATAATAATTAAATAATTGTAGAATACAAGTAAAATTGTATTTCCTACTCAAATAGATTTTATATAAGCGGAAATGTTTGAACTACTCTAAAAGTGTCTCATAATAGGGACTTTTACCTTACCCAATTTATCCAGAGATTGGTCAGATAGCTTCATGCCGTCTCACGCCGTATGTTCGACCGTTTATGTATGCAGGAATGAATTACTTTGGCCCAATGGATGTAACGGTAGGACGCCGACATGAAAAGAAGTGTGGAGTTTTATTTACTTGTTTAACAACGAGAGCCGTACATTTAGATATAGCAACATCATTATCGACCGACTCATGCATCATGGCAATTAGAAGAATAGTCGGAAGACGCGGAGAACCGATAGAAATGTATTCGGATAATGGTACTAATCTACGTGGAGCAGAAAAGAAATTGAAGATTCATTTGCAGAAACTAAATCAGGAAAATTTGATGAAATATACGGCACCTAAAGGAATCAAATGGAATTTTAACCCACCTTCAGCACCACACATGGGAGGATGTTGGGAGCGGTTGGTAAAATCAGTAAAGATTGCGATTCGGGCGACTTAAAATCAAGGTCGCCGAAAGAAGAAGTTCTACAAACTTTATTTATAGAAACAGAAAATATTGTAAATAGTCGTCCGCTAACCCATGTTTCTATTGATTCTGACGATAAAGAGAGCTTAACACCTAATCATTTTTTAATTGGGACGTCAAGTTTTGTACAAATTCCATGTACATTTAATACAAAAGATCTTGATTTGAGAAAACAGTGGAAGGTGACGCAAGCTTTAATTGAAATGTTTTGGAAAAGGTGGATTAAAGAATATTTGCCGACTCTAACCAGACGTACAAAGTGGATGCTCAAAAGACAACAATAAAAATTGGTGATTTGGTTTTTATCATCGATGGAAATTTACCTAGAAACACATGGCCAAGAGGAGTAATCACGACCATGTATCCTGGAAAAGATGGTACAGTCAGAGTTGTAGATGTCAAGACCAACCTAGGAACTTATCGCAGACCCGTGGTAAAATTGGCAGTTCTCGACGTCAACACAGAAGTTGTATCTTGAAAATATTAAAGCGCAACGAGGGGAAGTATGTTGTCGAAATAATTTTAGTAGTCGGCGAGGAAGAAAAAAAAAGTTGTTATTATTATGTCAGTTAGATTTTTGGTTTGAATTTTATTGTTATTTTTACTGCTGGTTTAGTTTCGTTTGGATTTTTAATTTATGTACAATTTATAAAGACAAAATAAACATTATAGTTTTGGAATAGATACAGTTCATTTAATTGAAGAATAATATGAATGACTAATTGCAGAGAAGGGACATGTCACATTTCCAAAAATGTTCAGGAAATAAAAAAAACTGTGTGATTACTTAAAAGTCAATCTTTTTTACTCAAATTTTTGGCAAGACATGCCTTAGAAGATCTACTTCGAATTAGGATATAATGCATTTAATTTTTGTTTTCTCAATTAGATCAACTGCCAAATTAGAGATATGGACATGTGTCTTTTCTGCAGTAAAAGACAAAAAAATTATTTTTTTTAAGTATTTTATTAAAAAATAGTAAAAATATAGTATTATTCATCGTCGTCTTCATTGTCCTTAATTGGCTACGCCGTAATTTCTTTCCAAAATCCTTCATAAGCATCTGGAATGAATTTGAACGTATTTTTTATATCAGCAATCTTCTTTTTATTAATTAATCGGATTCAGATAAATTTGCGTTTTTAATGACGCCAATGTACTTATTTAATATTATGAATAATAGGTTAGAATAACATGTACTATGTTTAACCGACAGACTAGCAGTTTGCTATCATTTTACTGCAAAAAAAAAATTATGTGTCCTGGACAAGTCCCGTTTATGTAGTAACTGAATTCTTTAACAGCTCACAGTATTAAGGGGAATAATATAAGATGTTACATTTTTGCAGTACATTGTGCGTCTAGGCATCTAGATCAACAAAATATAAAAATTTCAATTTCATACAAAATGTGACATGTCCCCTTTCTGCAATTAGCAATTCATATATAGGTTAATATGAAAATCCATAGGCCGTGATTTTTATAAAAGCACCCGATTTACATTGGCCGTAGATCGGAAGAAACAGGGTGGGTGATTGCAGGACCAGTTCTTAACAAATAAGCCAATCGAAAGCATGATAAAAATAAAACTATTTGTAAGTTAGCGGTAAAAATTGACGTTTAACAACAATTAAAAACATTCTGGGAAGTTGAAGAATATAAAAACAATAAATGTATTACAGTTAACAAAGAACTGTGCGAATCAATATTTAGGGAAACAATCAAACGCGATAAAGATGGTAGGTTTATAGTGGCCATCCCATTTAAGCAATCAAAGGAAGAATTAGGAAATTCGCTAGAGATAGCAAAAAGGCGTTTCTTCAATTTAGAAATCAAATTAGAAAAGAACAAAGTATTCAGAGATGTTGTGGATGGATGTTCCATTCATGAGAGAATATATAAATCTGGAACACATGAGTCAAATCAATCCAAATAACGATACTGATGAATCATCTTACTATTTATTCCATTTTGGAGTCGTAAAGGAAAGTAGTCTCACCACTAACAAGGAGAGGGTCTCTACTGTGGGTCACAGATTTTAAAACCCTTTTGGGGTAAAAAAGTACTTCGTATTAATAAACTCTAGACCAAGCGGCAGCGCGCAACTCTCAAAAATAACAAAGTTGAAAATTTAAATTTAAAAGAATTTTATTCATCTACTTGCACGGTTGCATTAACTTGCAAGTAACCGCGATAGTTCTGAGGTTAACTGCATGACTATCAACCGGACGAGCCAGGTTCAATTCCTCCAAGAGTCGTTTTTTTAAATGTTTAAAAAACATTTTTTAATTTAATTTATAACCAAAGTGCACGCTTCTTTGTCAACCCTGTGATGTTTATTTTTAACCACAGGTAAAACTTTTAATAAAGCGCATACAAAATGCCCCTGCCTTATTAAAAGACCAATCAGAAATTGCATCGCGCGAAAATCGCAAAAAAATACAGTCCTTGATTCACAATCAATTAACAATCCTGTATTTCACAATATCTTGAAATATGCCTGGATCGACGAACGGATTGCATTTTTGAACGTGAACAAAGTGTGCTTTCCTCGGTCGCTTTTGAAAAAACATTGCCAGTGCGACAACGTTGCATTCATAAAATGAGCATGATGTGAAGACAACCTATGTTTTTCATGCTTTTATGACAATTACCATCCGAATATATGTAAAGGCTGTACAGAAAACAATGATGACAAATTGTAAACTTAAATATCTGTAAAGGCACTTTTATATAGCTTTGCTGAAAATATTTGTAATAATAAATTTTGTAATAAATCAGTGTTATTTTTAATAATGAAAAATATTAGCGTAATAATTCAAACATTTTGTAGGTAAATTGACAAAATTGTTGATAGATTAACATACGACGCGACGTTAACGGGTAGCAAAAAAAAAATTTTTTTTAATTAAAAAATAACGATTTGGGGATTTCAACCTGGCCCGACCGGTTGCTAAACGCGCAACTTACCTCGGGACTATCTCAGTTACTTGCAAATTAATGCAACCGTGCAAGTAGATGAAGAAAATTCTTTTAAATTTTAATTTTCAACTTAGTTATTTTTGAGAGTTGCGCGCTGTCGCTTGGCCTAGAGTTTGTTAATACGAAGTACTTTTTTACCCCAAAAGGGTTTTCAAATCCGTGACCCACAGTAGAGACCCTCTCCTTGTAAGAGTGGTCTTTGACGGCTCATGTAAAACCACTAACGGAACGTCATTAAATGATCTGCAACTAACGGGGTCTACAATTCAACAAGAACTATTTGACATTTTATTAAGGTTTAGAACTTATCGATATGTATTATCGGCAGACATCGAGAAGATGTATCGACAAGTGCTAATAGCGGAAGAACATAGAAATTATCAGAGCATTGTGTGGCGTGAAAATAGCAGTGATTCGTTAAAACATTTTAGATTGAATACAGTGACTTACGGTACGACCGCAGCTCTTTATCTAGCTATAAGGGCTTTACACGAGATCGCTTATAAATATAAAGATACATATCCTAAGGCAGCTAATGTCATTTTAAATGTTTTTTATGTGGATGATCTGCTGTCTGGAACTGATACAATACCACAAGCTATACAATTGCACAACGAAGTAAGAATGATTTTAGAGTCAGCATGTTTTACTCTTAGAAAATGGGTGTCAAATTGTACGGAAATTGAAAAATAAATAGCTTCAACGCCTCACGGTACAGAAAATGTCTTGAAAATAGGGACGAATGAGAGAAAAGAAACATTAGGTTTAGTGTGGATACCTAAATCAGATTGTTTAAAGTACACTGTTAATAACATCGAAAATAAATATGACAAAACGACAAAAAAAGAAATGCTGTCAGCAATCGCTAAAATATTCGACCCACTAGGTTTGTTAGGTTGCTTGTAAGTTGCCTTGTATTATCATGGCAAAGGTATTGTTGCAGGAACTATGGATCCATAAAATAGGATGAGATGATGTGATTCCTGAAACAATAAATGAAAAATGGAATATTTTAAGAAATGATTTATTACAAGTGAATAACATTGAAATTCTGCGGTACATAGCATGTTCAAATTTAAATTGTAAAGAAATAGAATTGCATTCATTTTCAGATGCCCCATACGCATGCAGAACATGCGTATGGGGCATGTGTGTACATACGGACGGTAACTAAAGTAACGGTAAGTAAAACTAAAGACGGATGGTAAAGTATTAATAAATTTATTGTGTGCTAAGTCACGAGTTACACCAATAAAAAGATTAACGATTTCAAGATTGGAATTGTGTGGTGCATAGCTGTCAGCACGGTTAACTTCAAGGGTAACTAAGACATTAAATGTAAAGTTTCAAAATATAATATACTGGTGTGATTCGACAATAGTCCTTAGTTGGATCAAAATGTCAGCTAATAATCAAAAGGTGTTCGTTGGGCATAGAGTTGCTGAAATACAACACCGATCCGATAAAAACAATTGGCTGCACGTTAGATCTGCAGACAATCCTGCTGATTTGATCTCTAGAGGAATTTTGCCAAATAAGATACTAGATTCAATTTGGTGGAGAGGGCTACAATGGTTATCTGAGGCAGAGACTTTGTTAGTACCGGAAGCTCAAGTTGAGCAAGAGTTGTACGATGACGGCTCTGAGATCAAAGAAATAATTGTTAAGACTTGTTCGATTCAAAGTGAAAGTAAACCCTTTCCTTTCAGTTACACAAATTCACTGTCAAAATTAAAAAGAGTAGTGGTTAGATTTTAAGATTTTATACAAATTGTAAATCTAAAACAAATAAAATAGCTGGAACATTAACAACGCTAGAGATCGAATCAGCAATGAATATGTTAGTGAAATTATCACAGGGTGAAGAATTGAAAGCAGAGTTGGAGCATCTCAAAAAACCAGACAATAAACAAAAACAAATAAAATTTATGCGTTTATCACCGTTTTTGGACCATGAAGGTCTCCTAAGGGTAGGAGGTAGATTAAAACATTCAAATTACAATTACAATAAAAAACGCCCTCTACTAATACAAGGTAAACATTCATTAGCTAAACTAATTGTCGAAAATGAACATATACGATTATTACATGCGGGACCACAATTATTGTTAGCTACATTAAGAGAAAAGTTTTGGCTTACCGTGGAAAGAAACTTGGTAAAATCAGTTATTTACAAATTGATTAAATGTTTTCGCGTTAAGCCATTACAAATAAATCAAATAATGAGAGCTTTACCTCGAGATCGGGTAGTTCCTGATAATAAAAACACGTTAAGTTCAATAATAAAAAAAGATAACATTGAATGCCATTTTATTTCTGTTAGAAGACCTAATTTTGGGGGGTTGTGAGAGGCAGCAGTAAAATTCGCAAAATTTTATTTAAAAAGAATGGTGGGTAATAGTTAGTTGAACTTTGAAGCATTTACAACGATGCTAAACCAGATTGAAGGAATTTTAAACTCACGTCCGATAAGTCTAATGTCCTCTTCTCCTGATGATTTTGAACCATTAACTCCTTCTCACTTCCTCATTGGTAGAAGCTCGGCTATCTTACCAGACTCTAATTTAATTGATATTCCGATGAACGGATTATCAAGATACCAATACTTACAACAAATGACACAAACCTACGAAAGGTTGCGATAAAAGCCTCAGTAGTAAAGGCTGTGACTGGCTCCAAGTGTATTGCCTTTGTGGCAAAATATACAAATAAACTAATATATCTTTTCATGACCTTTTTTCCTCTGCCTTGATGTTCTTTTATGAAAAATGGTCCGGCATAATTTGAGTGAGTTTAAAATTCCTTCAATCTGGTTTAGCATCGTTGTAAATGCTTCAAAGTTCAACTAACTATTACCCACCATTCTTTTTAAATAAAATTTTGCGAATTTTACTGCTGCCTCTCACAACCCCCCAAAATTAGGTCTTCTAACAGAAATAAAATGGCATTCAATGTTATCTTTTTTTATTATTGAACTTAACGTGTTTTTATTATCAGATACAACACTTTTGAAAACGGTGGTCGAAAGAATATGTCATTGAATTACGACAGAAAAATAAATGGTTGAAAAAGCAGAAAAATATAAAAATGGGCACGTTAATTTTGGTGCACAACGACAATTTACCACCACTGAAATGGAAACTAAAACGTGTAACTTCAACTCATCCTGGTAGTGATGGTGTCATCAGGGTGGTGACAATTAAAACCCAAACACAGACATTCAAAAGAGCAATTCAGAAGATTAGTCCGTTACCAATCACAGATGACAACTAACAACTGTGTTTTTGAAACTTTGTTTACTTTGTGAATTTGAAATTCTGTTTATTTTGTGTTTTTGAAATTTTGTTTTATTTGGAAATTTAATATGTATATTAACGTTTGATAGTTTGTTATTTAAAAAAAAAGAAGAAATGTACCTTTTGGTTTTTAAAGAGGGAAACGTTCCCACTCTTTTACCACTTCCATGCGGGAGATTGGTGTATTGCGAATTACAACAGTCCACTAGAGTTGTTGGTGCAGATATCCGTTTCTACCGACGTTTTTTTAAAAATAAAAATAAATTAAAATATTTGAGTTTTAATAACAAATAAACACATAGTAATGTTCAAAAATTATTATCACATGTTAATAATCTTAACCATATTAAAACAATTTTATTACATTAGCACTTCATGGTTCAATGCATTAAGTTATTGAAACATAATAACGTCATTTGGTGATCGCGAGTTCGAACCTCACGTCGGACAAAACTTTTTTAATGGAATTTTATAATAGAAATGATATGACATACAGAAGTGACAGAAGCGACCAGTAATGAAAACACATTACCAGTCGATTTATTATGTGACTAGGAATGCCTCGCTTTCTCACCCGAGAAGGCATTCGGAAAGCATCGCTTTGTCTATGTTTTTCGATAAAAATAATAACTATATAATAAGCACTTATATATGGTACGGAAAAGTCAAAAAAAATTATTATAATTTAGCACAAAGTCACATTGGGAACCTGATTGGGAACCTGAAGTCGATCACAGTGGAACCTCCCAAGATTGTTAAATTTTCACGGTACAACTCAAGATGATAATTGTTGTTGGCAATTACTTAATGTGTCCCAAACTTTGAAATCCTCTAACAAAGACGTAATACGTAATTTACCCAAATGTACGATGTGTATTTTATAGCAGTGTCAGTAGATCCCTCGTAATATTGGGCCGATAACGATAGCAAAACGAAACATTAAAAAAATCACTTCCACTACACGTACGATTTGTGTTCAAGTGGAACTACAAATTTTTGACCGTAAACAAATAATTAAAACTGGATTTAAAATTTTACTTGTAATACAATAATTGTAACAAATTAATATTGATTAATTCCGCAGGTTAATGCGAGATATTGAGTGATTCGAATGGTGATAATCAACTCTTTGTCAAAACTTGCAAAATGCAAGTGAGTGATTTGTATGATGGTAATCAACTGACTAAAAGAATTAATAAGAAATTTATAACTTTTCATTAATTACAAATAACGTGATACTATTTGTTCAAGTTGACCAATAAAAAAATTTTAAAATCATACGACAAATTTGTGACTAATTTTCATGAACAATACTTAAGTCCTAAAATAACATACTTTTAATATCGGCACAAGAAAGCTATAAAATTTATTATTTTTGGAACGAAGTTCCATTATGGTAGGATGCGAAAGAGTACCCTAAACGGAAAATACGTCCGTAACGAAAATGTGTAAGATTTTTATATCGTTCGATAATTGCACCATCTGGTGGTCAAAACTGGAACATCTGTTCAGTGTCAGTACATTAGATCTAAGCGTGTCTTGTGTATTAATTATTTAATATAATATTCGAAAACCACAAGTCCTAGGTTTGCAAATTTCTATAGAAAAGAAGTCGCCTTCGCCGGGATTCGAATCCTCGGCTTACCAATGTGTAGGCGGAGCCCTTTGCACAACGCCACAATGGGTATCGTTAAAAGTAATAGTGATCCGCTATATAAGCTGCTCTTTGCGTATTGCGAATTAAGAACGCGTTAAAATTGTTAAACCGACGAATAATTTAAAAAATGTAATTTAAGAATTTTAAAAATTTTAAAAATTTTCAGACGAAAATAAAACACCCAAAATTTAAAAAAAAATCTATTTTGAAAAATGCCACCCATATGCAAAAAATGATCTAAAGCCGAATGTGCAAAAAATATTTCGAAAAGTTCAAAGATGACCGCGATGATTGCGGTTTTACATCGACTTTGACACATGCCGAAATCGCTAAAAAAATCATAATAAAAAATTTAGGGGAATGTTGCCAGGGTTGGCCCGTCGTCTAGATCGGCCCACTGCAATTTTTCAGTGTGGATCACTGAAACCACTTATGTGCGAGTGTGGCAAAACATCCCTCAATGACAACGAACTTTTCATACCATTACTGATTCGGAGTATAATGTTTAAACGTGTTGTGCACTCATTCACTGAACTAAGACAAAAAAAGTTTTCCAGCAGCTGCAAATAGAGCATGAAAACTTGGAGAAAAAACATTAATTCGTTAAGATAAGCATCTAAAATGTGTTATGTGGATAGTCTTTAAAAATTAATCAAGGGAAACATTCAATTTCGCTACCTGTTTGGATGTAGTGTGACGCGATGTGGTGATGGAACTTGTTGTCAAGGTTGGACCGTTGCAAAAAAAACACGTTGGTAAATGCATCATCTGCTTGGAAGCGAATGCTTCGTCGCCTGAACCGCAACAACTCTATTGCATGCATTAAGGTTGCCGTCTCGCATGTGTTAACCTTATGGGCGATATGTGATCATTGTATTTGCAACCAAAAAATAAATACTAACTTTTAGAAATTCATTTTGTGATCATTGCAAAGCTAAAACTTGGCTCTTGGATGTGAATAACTTTTTATTACAATCAAGTAATTGGAAATATAGAAAATTTTGCTCTGAGTTGATCGATTTTTCAAGTAGCAAAAGTGATCGTTTAATATTTTTTATAAACATTACCTTTATAAATATCAGCACGAAAAGTAATTCAAGTTCAGCACAAATGTTACACCTAGCTTGAAAAAAAATCTGATAGCATTATATGCATTTTTGTACAAATGGTTACAAATATAAATTGAAAGAAAAATTTTCCTTGTTCTGAAGAATTTACTCGTAATGGCAAATAGCAATTTGTCACATTAGATAAAAAAAACTTGAAATTTATAAAATATAGTTTGTCTATTTATTCAACCACAGCGGTAGTGGCAATACTCATATGTTGGTTTAAAACTTTGCTAAGTATGGCACGTATAATTATCAGGACGTCAATGTAATATGATCTGTCTACAATGCAAAGATAATAGTAATTGCATTCCGAATTCCGATGTTGTAACTATTCGTTTCTTCAGTAAGATAGATACATTAATTTAGATTAATTTAGATTTCAAGTTTGTTATAGTTCGTTCTGTTTTTCAAAATTCCTTTTTTTTTCGATTTACTTAGAATTTCTAATTTCAAATCATGACTGAGTAAGCAGATATGAAAAAAAAATTACATTCTAGAAGAGTCGAAACAATGCTGCGTTGTATATTGAATTTTATTGGGTCTTTAATTTTGTGAAGCAGTATAACATACCGGGTGTCCGGTTTTAAAGATGGATAAAATTATTGCGCATCAAATGATTCTAAAAATAAGAGCAAAAATAAAATTTTTACTTTAAATTACCAATTTAAAATTTATCGATTTTGCAGTAATAATGATTTTAATTAAGTAGACGAAAAACAAAACACCTAAAATAAGTACAGTTACTCACAAAAGTATTCGGACACTCCGATGTTAGCAATGTAAATTGTACTTTTTGAAAACTCTTTTTAGCATATAAAAATTGCTTTTACAAAAATATGTTTCAGACATTTTTTGTAGATAATTTCTGTCTCTTGATTTTTGTTTCCATGCTTTTTTTATTCGTCGCCTCGTTTTCGACTGAGAGTGACTTAAAGCAATCTCGATGATCTTTCTGATCATGTGCTTAAATTAACAAAATATTCTTTCTTACACGGAAGCTATGGACAAAAGTTAAAAGGGTGGCCAACCCTGACGACATTCCCTTATATCCGAATAATTATTTATTTTTTACCTTGACTAGAACTTGAAGTTAATATTTATGTAATAACTAATAAGGTACTTCGTTCCTATTTGGTGTCCCTCGATACCACATTTTTTTCAAGGAGTTCTTATGAAAATTGGATCATACTGATGTAATTCTTTTGAACAAACAACTTTGTTGGTAAATAATGTGACCAAGTTTAGTAATTAAATTCTAATTTTAAAAAAAGTTAGTTACCCGGTGTCTTCAAACATTAAAATCACATAACAATATATAAATAATCCGCTACTCACAAGCTCAAACTTAGGAGTATAAGTACGTGTTCAAGTTTTAAGTTTTATTCAATACCTAAGAAAATCCCTTATCGTTTTACTGTAAATTACAAAAACAGTAGGTACAACCTTACTACTGAAAAAATAACGCTATTTTATAGTATTTATTTAAATTTGATGTTGCATATTTGCATGCATATTTCGACAATTTTAAGTTGCATATAATCCGGTCTCTATATAACCATAAAAATATAACCGTTCGAGTTTGACATTTTGTGACAGCTGTCTCGTCGTTTCCAGATTTCATTCACAAAGCTGTTACCATGGTCGCTACGACCCGTATTTCTATCTCCTTTTTTCCGATTACGTAGCGAATATTCTATTAAAATAAAAAGAGTGTTTTTGATGCTAACCCAAAGCTAACTGATGTAATTTTGTAACTTCATCGCTACGACATGATTTTGTGCCACTGTAGCGACACCTTTAATTATAATTATTGTTCGTGTAGTGTGATATTAATAAATAAATGATTATTTTTTAAATAGATAAATTATAAAGTTGTACCTTCTTCTATCAATTAATATATTTTTATAATTTAAAAATAATTTTTCTACATCCACTGAAGTCACTAGGTAGTATTTCAATATCGGTACTTTTGTAAGTATCACCTCTGGAAAAGTTGAACCCGATTGTAAAGGTGAAATATTTTTCTCACAAAATGGACAGTATAAAATATTTCCGTCGTAGTTAAATGATTGTATTAACCGTCAGGTCAATAACCGGGTACCCGGGTATCCATTTTAGTTTTCAAGGTAGAATTTATTAACTTCCCCTTCAAAAAATGTTAAGACCGTCCGGATCCCCAAAGTTGAAGTAGTTTGACACTAAGTTTTTGTAAATATTTTTTGTAATCAATCAATCAATAACGGTTATTAACCACCAAAACTCGATACCGAGATTTGACACCATGTTGGTGTTCCTATTAGGTCCACATCTCTGTCGCACAATATTACGCTTTCCAACTTGATGTTCACTTGTTGATGTCTGCTCACTGAGTACTATCTTTTGCTGTCATACCTGGCCCACTACTTGTCGCTTTTAGTTCACTTTCTTCATTTTCACTTTCATCTTTATCATCTTCGTGGAATACATTCTCATCAACTTCTCTTAAAAATATACATAATATATAAAACATAATACATCATACAGTAACGGTCAATGAAATGTACTCACTAAAACTTTTTAAATTATTTTGTAATTTTTTTAATAAAGTCGAGAAATTTTTATTACAAAATGTATCACTACGGGCCCTGCGCTGGCTTTATCCGGCCCTGCTTATAATCTAGAAATTTAATAATTGGTAGGATCACTCTTGTTTTTTATAACGGCTTTTAACCGTTTAGGCATATATTTTAAAATAACGATAACAATTTGTACCTGTAAGTGAAAATAAGGTATTCTTACGTTTCTTTAACTCTTTTGGTGCATAATCGTTTCAAAATTTTATGACCGGATACCATATTGTAACAGAGTTTCGTCCAAATTTTAATATGAGTACATTTCATTGACCGCTACTGTAATTATTGTTGTACACAATAGAAAATAGAAATGTAATGCATCATCACAATCCGAAGCAGTCACCTCACCCTCTGGGAAATATTCATTGTCGTCATTATCCGATAGGTGGTCAATGCCACCTTCGTGGCATCTTCTTCAGCTTCAGCTTCAGCTTCGAATATTACATGATATAAATTCTGATGATAATAATGTTCTCTTCTCTGGGAACGCGTATTTCTATTGGAAAAAGTTTTCAGTTTATTATTTAGGTACCTATTTTTTTAAATATTTAAAATATAAAATAATTTACTCGAAAATAAAAGAAGGAAATCAAACCTTACCGTCGAAAACTTAATGAAGTATCCATCGTATTTATACTCAATGCGATTGTTTATTTATAATATTAATAATTTTGTATATCTACAAAATATTTTACAATAAATTTGTACGATATAATTTTGTTTTTTTCACTGGGCTTAAAAAAAACTTTCTATAGAATCTGCACGGTTCCAACACAATGTTACGCCTGACGATCGTTCTTTTTTGTTGTTCTTGGCAAGGGCAGCAAGGGCATCTATCAATTATGTGACTGTGCAGTATGGAGGTACCTGAGCCAGTGGCGCAGCCAGGATTTTGTTATGGGGGGGCTAAAGAATACGAGAGAACCAGTTGTGCCGAAGGCAAGCGCCGCAGGCAAAAATTTTTCGAAAAAAGGAGCGTGGTCATCTTATTTTCGAGTATAATTATTGTGTTACCACTGTTACCTTCCATAAATTGAAGTGAGAATTAAAGAGCGGCATTTCCGAAATAACTCAGGGCGAAAGATTTATCATTGATATTTGTTGCTAATCTTCTTATTATAATACACCTTCTTTTATTTTCAATAAATAGCAGTCATATTAAGATTAAGAATTGGAACTGATTGCTAATTATCTATAGTGAAGTTATTTTGTATTTGAAATTTCAGTTGACCACGCCACTTTTTGAATTGCTTCTTTTAAAAAGCCCGCCTTGTCATTTTAGACACATTGTTATGACATGTGTGACGTAAGCCGATCGTGCCTCTCTATCGCTTGTTCCGCGCTCTCGCTTGCACGCATGCCTCAGACGGAACGTGGCAATGAGTCATGTTTTTTCGTGCGTGCAGTCGGTATATTGATTTATAAAACGTTATCACGTCAAAAACCTTTATTGAAACATTCAATAAAGGTTCAAAAAATTCATTCGAGATTCCAAAAAACGAAACATAAAATTATAATATTATGTAGCAAGCTATATCACTCATTTAAATAGTTTTTGATGAACAATATTATGTAAGTTATGAATTAAATTTTATTTCAATTTCATGTAACATGTAAAAATTAATTTTTTAAAACAATAAAAATAAAGGCAAGATTCGCCTAGATTATCCAAGAATAATTTGAATTAATTACTAATAAATTAGGAAGTTATATTTAATGTACTACATTTGAGTAATATGCAGCTAGCAATCATGAATAATAGTTCACGTTAAATCTTTATGGTAAAACTGAAATGGTACGATGTAAATGTTTAATTTTTCTTATATTATTTTCTTTAAATTTAAATTTTCTTTAAAACGTAATGTTTTCTACACGTGTCCACTGCGTTGGCATATCTTGACGCATAAATAATGTTATGCTTATTGGGCTGTCATTTGTGTACGGCTTTACTGTACATACACACGGTTTTATTTTTATTTGACCTTGGTTATAGTCTTGCAGGTATGTCACGAAGTGTTACTGTTGCTGTAGCATACATAATGTCTTCAACGTCTCTAAATTGGAAAGAAGCTTTAAAAGTTGTTCGCGCCGGAAGATCTGTTGCTAATCCAAATATGGGATTTCAAAAACAATTGCAAGACTTTGAAGATAATCGACTAACAGAAGTAAGTAATTATTACTTTTTTATTATACGAGTTTTACTGGTGATGTTTTACTTATTTCGTAAGTAAATAGTAAAGTAATAGTAAATTTATGTAAATAATTTCTTAATTATGAATTTAAAAATATAAACCAATAAGACGTTATTACAGTAAATATATCGACAATCGGGAACCCAATTTTTTTGATTCTATGAGCCAAAGAATATTTACGGTGTCTTGCCGATTTCTCGAACGGCAAGTCCAGTTTGTATTTCAGTTTTAAAAGTTATGTAGCTTATTTCCGTTTTTATCACCTTTCCTTAAACGTTAAGCTTCCTTCGTATTCTTTACTTCCTAAGAAATACCAAAATTTAAACCTCAGAAATTTACACCTTAAATTGTCACTTAACCTAAAAGCGTAAAATTAATTTTTATATTAATTCATATTTCGGGTGACCGCTCGTAAACTCGAACAGAAGGAATTAACATATAATTTAATTACTTTCCCCGGGAATTCAATTTAACGCTCGTTAAATGCGTCCACAAATTTAAAAATGTTTTAATGAAATTAAATTATAAAAAATTTAAAAAAATAGAAAAATTAATTGGTTTCCAGTGGACTTCGTGTTTTTTGGCACCAATATTTTGAATTTCTTCGGTTGGTTACTGGTTTGCACTATCGGTGTGAATAATTTCTAACATGCTTGACTTACGTTCGGATTTTCTCGTCATTTCGCCTTTCGTACAAACTACACATTCTAAATTAAGCTCTTGCTAAGTAAAAATAGAACCGCCAATCACCATAGTCCATGCCTCCAAGATATCTCCAAGCAGTTAAAGAACAGGGCCGTATCAGTACGTATCAGTACTATTAGTGCCAAATACAAATAGAACTGTCAATCATAAAAGTTGATAACGTTATTGCAAAACGTAAAACTGTTTAATTTTACTAGTTTTATCACTAATTTGTATGATTGGTATTAAAATAATTTAAAAACATCCACGTTTTTAAACGCCGGTTATAAATTAAACCAAGTTTTACTAAACTCGAATTAAACTCACACTTACAAGTGGCCCAAAAATAATCTTTAATAAACAAAACAATAAGTTGAAAAACTTTGGAAATGTAATACAAAGCAAAGCTACAGCCGAATTTCGCTATTTCGATGGAGAGAAATTTATACCTATCAATTTCGTGCGACTCAAGTTTATCTAGGACGTAAGTAATCACATCTAAGTATTCGCATATGATTTTTTTCTTGCCTCAACTAACAAATTAAAAAAATATATAAAATGGTATTGAGCGCTAGTATTATAAAAGTAATTAAATACGAAAAGTAAAATTATTTCTAATTAAATTATACGTACGCAGGATTATCGTGCACGATACGTTTTGCGTTTACAAGTGTTCGCTTTATCACCGACGAAATAATTCAATAACTTATAATTTTGAGGCGCAGTAAAATCATAATTTCGATTTTCACAAAAACTGAAATAAATAACCAAAAACTATTATGTTCAATCACAGTAAAAAAAAAAAAATGTGCCGCACCAAATTTAACGACAGAGTATATTATTTTAATTTCCAATCCAAACGATCCAAAACAGAACGAGTAACTTTTACAGCGATTAAGCGTCAACAGTTTCCATAAAGATCCAACGTGAAAACATATATACTGTCGTGAAACAAAATATTTCGACCCACCCTGTGCTAAATTGTAAAAATTTGTTAATTTTATTTTTAAACGTTTGAATTGGAAAAGTGCAGAGTGGGGAGAGAGGATAGAAATAATGGCTTTTCGTGCCAACTATAGCCGTCAGCGGGTGCGTGATTTAGTACCCCCCTGAATTTTGAGATTTGTGATATTATTTTGAAATTGTGAGTAATTATTTTGATTTAAATAAAGTGATTTTATGCGTATGCATTATTGCGCCTTTTTTTTGGATGATTAATTTTTGATATTTTGATAATTTGGATATTTTTGATGCGTTGCTACCGAGCGGTAGTTGAATTAGTAGTTTGGATTGATTTGATGGTTTTGATTGCTTTTGAAGGAAAGAATTAAATTAAATTAAAAATTGTTTTACAATTGCAAGAATTAAAATTGCATTTGTTCGAGCGTGTGGCAGCTGATAGATAAGCCGACGATTTGGATACGCATAAGTTTGAAAGTGTGAGCCCAGTAAAGTTTTACATTTACTTTACATTGAATTATATTTGAAATTATTCACGATTTATTAATTTGAAGGTTTGGAATATTTAATATTTTCGTTTTGCATTAGAAAGATTTCTTTTTTATTTTGAATTTTGAAAACGCAAGAATCCTCGATTCTTGAAAATTCCCAATTGATCCCGCACACTAGAGTTACCTGAGCAAGAATAAGTGTAGGAAATTTTCTAAGAAAATAACATTACAATACATACATAGGACGGTAACTAGACTTCTTTATCCTTCGAGTAAAAAAAAGGTAACACTGGCTTTAAATCCCCAAAACTGGGTTATGGTTGTTGGATATACACCAGTAAAAAAATAACCAATTTAATCCCAACCAACCAATATCTTCAGCTAGCGGTTTGATCCCAGACAGCACTGGTAGAGCAAAGCAAAATACTTTCCTATTCGTTAACCTCTAGCAAAGAACCATATGACTATACTTATACTTCAGATGCTTCACAGTCATCTTCCCGTAATATTGAAAAAATTGCACCACGAAAACTTTTAATACCAAAATGTGTCCTTCAAGATAACAAATCAAAGCCTGCAATATTTCAGGTAATTCCTAAACACGACAGGACCGTATTAAAAAATTAACAAAATATCACTTGTTAATTTTGAACCGTTACAACTGTCATGAACATCAACGTCAAGGAAGTAATAAAAACATTGGACTTGTTGTTCAATGTTCTTGGCGAGGCGTGGTGCAGGGTTGTGGAGAGGCTTTAGACCGACTGAATAATTAGGAAAGACCACATCACCACACGACGTCTGCTAAGATGACAGGACTTGAGAAGGAGGAATACTGTAGATATCGTACAAAAACAAAATTATTAAAAAACAATGTTAAATTATCTTGTAGTAACGTATTTCTAACTTTTATTGTTCTTCAGAATAAAAACAATTCAGGACAATTTGCTATTAGCTCTTTAATTTTAAATTAATCATAATTAATTAATTTTTCCTAAACAACAAAGAATGATGTGTTGCATTGTTGATAATTAAGAAGCCTGCATATGAACGTCATTGCCAGTCGTTTGAGATCAAAAACTGCTCTTCCTCTTGCGTAGAAAAACAATTTTTTCCTTACACGCAGGAAGAAAGTAACCAGCTTCTAGTAACCAGCTTCTAGAGAGATCTAATTGATGTTATAACTAACAAATTTTTGCGGTGGTGAGAGCGAGGTTTAAAAACCGTTCCCGGCAAGTCCACATTTTCAGAAAGAAACACACGTAAAAAGAACAGATATTTATTTACTCTAATTTCAGAGATCAATAAAAACAATTATGCAACGTGGTCATGTAGGTAACAATAATTATCGGTATAGATGCCCTGAGCATACGCAAATAATTACAAAAAACCTAAACAGATGTTCGTTCACACCATCGAAGATGTTGCGGATCACTTTTCAATGTTACTAAAAACATGAAGCAACTGCTCTTTTGAAAAATATGAACCCACAAATTAAAAGTAATATTAAAAACTACTTACCCTGATAGCTATCGACGCACTTGCAATTTTTCTACGTCATACAAAGATACTTTTAAAACTACGAGTCCAGAAGTATCGGTTTGAGCACACCAATCATAGTCACTTGTACCACGAACAATCGGGGATGATGAACCAAAAGCTCTAGAAATTCTGCTGCTACTGTGCACTTTCTCAAACTCACAATCTCACAAAAACGGTAAACGAGCCACTTCCCAAAATCAAAATCAACAGATGATGATTGTGGTCAAAGTTAAGATTGCGAAAAAAATCAACTCCGATCAAGTTGAAAATTCAAAAACATAATAGCAACTGATGGTGGATACCAATAGGATACAGCAAATTAATATAAGTTGCTAAAAAAAAGTGGTCCTACAAAACGAAAATATGAAATTCAAACAAAAACCAAATTAATTTTCATACCTGTTCAACGAAAACTGAAATTTTCAAACAAAATCTGCCATAGGTGTACGCCCAAATGCACTAAAGACAAAAATGAAACAAATTACAAAAATTTGTTACACGTTGCACTGCTTTATTTTCAGGAATTCCAATTATATATGTATTACATATTACATGTTCTACCACCTACCCTCTTATTTTTTGACGCACTTGGTCAATTCATGAAGTGCACATTTTTATACTCAATTAAATTTTTAGGAAAGACGGCGTCTGAAAGAGCGTTTCCCAAGTTTTGCTTTAATTAAACAAGATGAAGTACAGTGTGCACTCATGCTTAATAATTATGATCAACTATTATTATCCCGAAACATTTGCGAAGGTAACTGCACGTATGGTGAAAATTGTCCTACTGGTGTTTGTAGAAAAATTCCGGTCCATCAGTCTCGTTGTAGAAACAGAAAGACATCTTCATCATTTGATGTTCCGAGAACGTATAGTACAAGCAATTTGCGTCCAAGATCAAGTCCAGCTGGACTACGAAGTTACACAGGTTTGTTTATACAATCTAAGTTAATATAAAGAATTAAATTGGAGAAAAAATCTAGTTTTATTTTTGATTTTAAGAGATACACATAAATTTAAAATAAAAGTTTTTAATAAAATATCGTTAATTATACATTTAATAATTACCGGTACGGGTTGAGTTCTGGTAAATAAACCCGATAACCAAATTCAACAGAATTTTAGTAAAAGTCTAAATTTATGCAATAAGCTTAAAATTTGAAATTCCGGCAAAAGTTTTAAACAAATTCAATAATCGGTGTTATCTGGGTAAATAAAGTAATAAGTGTTAATTATAAGTATTAAATAATATTTTATTATAATTATCAGTGCACGCAGTATCTTAATCTTTAAGACCAAATTCTAAGTATTTGCCTAGCAAAATTATTAAAATAATCAATAGATAAGTGGTTTAAGTAGTGTAACTCGATATTAATCATATCAAATTTTTAGCATAAACCAAAAAATGCACAAAACACTTTTTCGAAAACTAAAATGTTTAAGTTATCACAATATATAAATACACTGTATTATCGCAAACGTTTTCACCATACTATGGCATCATCAGGCGATGAACTAGGAAAAACGTTTGCGATAATACAGTGTATTTATATATTGTGATAACTTAAACGTTCTAGTTTTCGAAAAAGTGTTTTGTGCATTTTTTGGTTTATGCTAAAAATTTGATATGAAAATTATTAAAATTAATAATTTGTTATACTACGTTTGTTAGTCTGTTTGTCATTATGATTTATTTATCACGTGTATACATTTACTTTTATATTATTTTTTATTATATTTCTATCATATCATATGAAATTTAATTTTATATAATAATTTATTGTATTGCACGCAACAATACAATTACTATATAAATAAACAATTTCGATTATATAATAATAATAATAGCCGAAGTTAATATCTAAAAACAATTTTTCTTTGCTTATTTTCATCAGGCCAGTATTTCAAGTTCTCTCCGTACTCTCCAAGAAGGAGAATCTCCTTCTAAAGTACGGATTGATTTCATAAAAAATGTTTGGCTTCCCGCATCGAAATCTCAGTTTCTAGTTTCTTTTTATACCTTAGACTAGGATTTCTTCTGTTTGTTGTCTTATTTAACCTACAGGAAAACCAACTTTGGACCCACCTCTGGGCGGTCATCTCAGTAGTCTCTTGCCCTTCGACAGTTCAATTTACAAATTCTTCATTTAACATAGCTATTTCATTTTCTTTTCCTGAGTTTCCTCTTTACCTACGTCTTGAATTTCGTAATTTTCTCTAATTAAAACATTGGTTCTTCTATCTCAAATTCAGGTTTGATGTTTTTCACTCTTGTCTCCGTTGCATATTATGCCAATATAAGTACCATTGTTTTATAAGTGTAGCTTTAGTGTGGTTTTATCTTTTATCGCACATCTGTCTGTCACTTGTGATTTCCGCTCCCAGATAGTTGCACGTCATAACTTACTCAATAATATCTATCTATCTTCAGTCTATCTTATTTAGCTCTTTATTTTTCGCCATCGCCCGCATAGCATAATATAATTACATCAAATTAGTTTAAAATTGAATATGTTAAATAAACGTTAAAATATAAATTATTTATTTTTTGAGCTTTCAGCGAGTTGTATCGCCTTCATCAGAATAATAATAAGAAGAAATATAGATGGAAACCGCGATATAACGTATTGTCATGTGAACGATCTATGATCTAAAAATTCTTGAAAACACGGCGTTATGATCGTGGGTTAAAGAACAACCTAAAATGAGTTTCCGTCAAAGTAGGAAAAACTTAAACCCAATACGTTAGGGTAATTAGACAAGTAGATGGCTGTAGATATTGCTCAATAGCCCAGGCAAAATAGCATTTCAGCTTGCATAAATTACGATACAGCTGAAAATTGGTGGAGGTCTTCATTTCATTATTACAAATGAAATGTCAGAAGTTCCCATCGATCCCACGTCTGCTAAAAAAGTTATTCAAGGTCAAAAGTCGAAAATTTCGGCTTTTTGCCTTTTTCTTGCAAATGGCGCGTGTTATAGTAAAAATAACTTACACAAAAGTTGTAGATTATTAAATTCTCTACAAAAATTATTTCTATGCTTTGTTTTCTACGAATTATCATTTTAGAGATATCGTAATTTCAAACATCGAAAATACTCATATATACTCTTATGCGGCTTGTAATGCTTCATCAGCTGTTCCGCATGAGTAAAATATGAAAGTATTTATAACTTTAATAATTTTAGTCATTAAGATATAATATTTATTATTATTTCATATAGTTTTTATAATTTTTATAATATAATGAAATATAATATTTATAATATTCAAAATACTTCTGATGTTATGAAATATTATGAATATTACAAAATATGTATATATTGAAAAATTCTAAAATTTAAAGAATCTACAGGCCATGGAGAGAAGAGAGAAGTTTCTCTCTCCCCTCTTTATAGTCTCTCGACCTGTCTCTACCGTCCGACTCAGTTCCCAATTTTCTTCTCCGTATGATATATGGTAATTATGGAGTTCCGAAAAAAATTGATAGTCTAGACAAGTTTAGGTATTTAACTTTTGTAAAAAATGAAAGAATAAGAAAGTGCAATTATCCTGTCTTCATCCAACATTTGCATCGGCTCAACAACATTTATATCGAGTGTATTATCAAGTTCTGGCTTGGTAACCCCTTGAATCCAGAAGACTAGGGTTGGGAAATAATTAATGATAGTTTGGAGCCAATTAAAACTTTACTCCCACCTGCTTCAGAAAAACTTCTCGACACCATTTTCTGCAATTGCCTGAAAGGCTGTAATAAAAACTGTGGGTGTAAAAAAGTAGGATTGTTTTATTCACCGGTGTGTACTAACTGTTCAGGATAATCTTGCTCTAATGTATCAAATACAGCAGATGAAGATTCTTATGATATTGATGACTTCTCTTAAAAAAATCTATAGAGATACAGGAAGAAGAAGAAGAAGGAAGCGACGAAGACATTATAGTAGAAGTATTACTTGTAGATTATCAATTAGATTGAAATTTCCATAAATATACAATTATTAATTTCATTATAATCATTCACAATAGTTCAATTTTTTTAATTCAATGCAATAGTTTCAATTTTCATTTAATACTTATTATTATTATTATTAAGCTTTACATTCTTGGCAGAATATTGCTTTTCTGTTCGAGGAATTACAAATCCGATTGAAAGGGAGGATTAAGCCCCATATTACATAATACAAATAACTCCGTATGCGTTTCGTCCTAATTAAGTGTCTACAATTCAAAACAATCACTCTTTTACTTGTGTTTCTACAGCTTTGGGTGGAAAGTAGCGTTTCTCACGATATCCCGCCAGTACTTTCTATCTTGAACTTTTACCCTACAGACCTTCATTGACTTTAGATCGTTCACTACTTGATCCCACCACCTTATCTTTGGTCTTCCTCGACTTCGGTCCTCAGCTGGTCTCTATGACGCTATGCTCCTCAAATTGGAGCTCTCCTCGCTACGCATAACGTGCCTCAACCATCTTATTCGCTGCGTCTTTGCAAATTTCATGATGTCCTCTTTCATTTCCCTTTGTATTTCGTGGTTCATCCATGATCGGTATTCCTCACTTTCATCTACTTTCGGGCCCAGGATGGTGCGGAGGACTTTTCTTTCAAATGTTCTTAATTTTGTTGTCTCACAATTAGACAAGCACAGCGTCTCTGCCGCGTACAGGACAACCGGTTTTATAAGCGTTTTGTAGATTTTGACTTTCGTTTCTCTTTTCAGTTGATTACTCTTCAAAAGTGTCTTATTTGCGTAGTATGCCTTGTTGTCTGTTTGTAACCTTCTTTTTATTTCGAGATCACTGGTATTATTTCTCTGTATTTGCACTCCCAAGTAACTGTAACATGCTGTAACTATCTATTTCTTCGATGGTATATTTATCTATTTTAATATCTTGTAGGTTTTGCATTTCACTCCTACAGCTTCGCATGTACTTCGTTTTTTTCTCATTAATCAGTAGCCCCGCTTTTCTCGCTGATTTTTCTAACTCCTTGAAAAGTTCAACCATTCTTCTATATGATCTTGTCATTATGAGCATATCATCCGCGTATGCAATTAATTGTCCCTCTCTACTCACTATTGTTCCGTCGATTTTCAACTCTCTAACTATTTTTTCTAGTAGTATATTAAATAGCGTCGCTGAGAGAGCATCACTTTGTCTAACACTGTTGTTTACTTCAAAATTTTCAGTTTCGCCTACTGTCGTTCTTATGCATGTGGCGGTATTCTGCAGCGTTAACCTTGTCATTTTAATCAATTTCACTGATATACATATTTCCAGCATCGTCTGATACAGTGCCCCCCTGTTCACCCTGTCGAAAGCTTGCTGGAAATCTATAAACATGAAATGCATACCTATGTTGTGCTCGTGGGCCTTTTCCATCGTTTGTCTTAGTAAATATATCGCTCCCAACGTCGATCTACCCTCGGTGAAACCGAACTGGTATTCCCCTATTTGATTTCTTGTGAATTCTTTTAATCTTTTGTGTATAACAGCTGATAATAATTTATACGTAGTGTTGAGAAGTGCTATTTCTCTGTAGTTTTTGCACTCTTCGGGATTACCACTCTTCTTCAAAGGAATCACAATGCTTTCTCTCCAATTAGTGGGCATATTTTCTTCACTCCATGCTCGCTGAACAAGATCACACAATCTTTCTTGCAGTCTGCTTCCTCTATTTTTGATAAGTTCTGCCGAGATTTTATCTTTTCCCGGGGCCTTTTCATTTTTCATTTTATGTATTATGTTCATGATTTCTTCATGTGAAGGTGCCGATATTTCTTAGGTGTCTTCAATTGCGTCATCAAATTTGCATTCTTTTTGCTCTTCCTGTGTATTCAGTAACTTTTGAAAATGTTGGGACTAAATATTCTTTATTTCTTCGGTTTCATATACAGTATTCCCTACTTCGTCCTTCATACATCTTGTTTTTAAACTGTGTTTTGGTTTTTGATTCTTCAGTAGTTGATAAAAGACTCTCGAATTATTGAAGCTATTGCTTGCCTCGATTTTTAACATTTGGTCCGTATACCATTCGTTCTTCTTTAGCTTATACATATTATTTGCTTCTTTGATGCTTTTTCTGTATTCGTCTCGGTCTTCCGTTTTTCCAGTTTTCAACCATTTTGCTCTACTGGATACCTTTCTTTTACTGAATTCCATGCAGTCATCGTCGAACCATTCCTTAATTTTTATACCTTTTCTGTATCCTATTATTTCTTTTGTACTTGTTTTTACGCTTGATATGATGTTGTTCATTTCCAGATTCAGGTCTGTGTGTATTTCTTTTTTGTTAATTTCCTCATCGGTTCTTTTTTCGTAGAGTTTTCTGATTTTACCGCTAATGAACTTCTCTGTTGCAAATCTCTTATTCTTACTATGCTTATTACTACTAAACTTCATTGCTTTGAGCTTAATTCTTGCCATCACCATGTAGTGATCTGTATCAGCATTAGCACCTCTGTATGACCTTACGTCATTCACTAGTTGTTGTCCTTTTTTGGATATCAGTATGTGATCGATCTGGTTTCCATCACCGCTCTCCCCACCAGGCCATACCCATGTTACCTTATGCATCTTTTTATGTATAAATTTCGTGCTGCAAATCACAGTATTTAATGATTCCGCTAGGCCACACAGCTTTTCCCCATTGTCACTAGACTTCTTGTGTATTGTTTGTTTACCATCTACCAAACTTATATAGTTTTCTTTACCTATTTTGGCATTAAAATCCCCTAGTACTATCAGTATGTCGTATTTGGGTATGGTTTCGCATAATGTCTCTAGTTTGTTGTAAAATTCTTCTTTTATTTCTTCACTACTATCTTCCGTTGGTGCGTATCCATTAACAAATGACAAATTTGGTTTAGATTTAATTCTCAAGTGCGCAAGTCTTCCATCGATTGCCTTGAAAGATATTACCCTTTCCATAAATCTTCCTGCCACAATGAATCCAACACCATTTATGCCTTGTGCATGTTCACTAGAAAAAAACACAGAGTAGCTCTTTTTATTAATTTGACTCTGCCCCTTTCATCTCAACTTCTGCAGTGCTGCCACGTCTACCTTATATTGCAATAACTCGCTTGCCACATCTGCCGTCTTCCTCGGTCTTAACATTGTTCTGGCGTTCCACGTGCATAGATTCATCTGGTCGCACTTATGTCTGATCTTTTTTGGAATCAGGTGCGTTTGTTTATCTCTTTCCCTTAATTCATTATTCCATATAATTTACCTTTTCATCTCATCTGTCTCGACTTTCATTCCTGGAGCTTCCGGTTGAGTCATCCCTTCAACTCCATAATCCACTATCAGTTTTTTGCTGCACCTGCTGGGTCCGTGACCGGTTCCAGCTTTCTTTTATTACTCCAAACAAGCATTCTTCCTTCAACATAAAGCTTTCTGTATCCTATCTTTATTTTCTTTCCATTTTTGTTCTCTTGCTTTGCGTATTCTACTATTTTATCTTGTATAGCCTTCTCTTTGTGTGTTAAATCGCTTTCAAAAAATATTTTGGTTCCGTTCATTCTTTTCTTGTTTTCCATTACCGCTAGTTTGTGTTGATAATTTTTTAGCTTAACGACTATTATTTCCCTTCCGGGGGTTTTTCTCATTTTAAAGGTTTCATCTACTTCCACCTTCACTGCGAGCTCCCTCTCTATGAAATTCTCTACCATTTTCAGTGACACTCTATCGCTTATGTGCCACCCCTTAATAATTAAATTGTTCTTCCGTTTTTCACTTTAACGACTTTAACGTTGATCTCATCTATTTCACTATTCAGTTCTTATCTTTCCTTTTTCCACTGCTCATCCACGTGTGTTATCTTCGCAGTCAGTTCTTTAATTTTGTTCTTGTTCTCATTAAAGCCCTATTAACTGACATCGCAAGTGACTCTATCATTTTTTTAACTTATCCATCTCGGTTTCGTTTGACTCGTGCTCAATCTGGTAGTTTATCTTAGTTAGTGTCTTTGGTGTCTTCTTGCTCCTCTGGAAAATTGACACTTCTTCAGCCTCACTCTGTACCTCTCTTGGTGAGTCATCTCTCGTGGTGAATTTAATACATTTCAGTTAAAAAAAAGCGCCAAGTGCACTACCTTATAGGTGGTGTGGAAATGTGCGTGCACATATTATGAATATTATATTTCTTTGTATTATAAAAATTATAAAAACTATATAAAATAATAACAAATATTATATTTTAATAATTAAAATTTTTAAAATTATAAATACTTTAATATTTTACTCATGCGGAACAGTCGATGAAGCATTACAAGCCGCATAAGAGTAAATATGAGTATTTTCCATGTTTGAAATTGCGATATCTCTGAAATGATAATTCGTAGAAAAACGAACCTTTACAGTCATCCTAACATCTAATATCTAATACCTAACATCTAATATCACCTTGGTAGTAACCAACATTATTATTTGAAATAATTAATAATTATAAATCATTTAAAATCGCGAAATAGATAGAACGGCATTATGTTACCAGTAACCGTAACCCCAATCTGTAACAGATAATACGAATTAAAACAATATTATTAAATGAACCCTCACAGCGTATTGCGTTATGTGCTTGCAACATAATTACATCATTCGGAGATCGCGAGTTTGAACCTCACGTCGGACAAAGTTTTTTTAATGGCATTTTATAATACAAATGATGTCTAGATGTATTCCAATAAAATAATTTTGGCGCTCATTAATCAAATCAAATAGCGCGTACTTTTCTGGCTTTCTGTTATACATTTCCGTCCAATTTTACGAGATTACCCCCATAAGCGAGTGGAAAGATGTTACACATGAAAAAAAAAGCATAAAGACAATTTTTATAGAAAATTTAATAATCTACAACTTTTGTGTAAGCTATTTTTACTATAACACTTGCCGTTTGCGAAAAAAGGCGAAAAACCAAAATTTTTGACCTTTGACCTTGAATAACTTTTTTAGCAGATGTGGGATCGATAGGGACTTCTAACATTTCATTTGTAATAATGAAATAAAGATCTCCACCAATTTTCAGCTGTATCGTAATTTATGCAAGCTTACCCTATTTTTATATCTATTTTGACTGCGCTACTAGCCATCTATATCAGTTTTTGATGTGTAACATCTTTCCCTTTGCTTATGGGGGTAATTTCGTGAAATGGAACGGAAATGTGTAACAGGAAGCCAGAAAAGCGCGCGTTGTTTGATTTGACTAATAAGCGCCAAAATTATGTTATCGGAATACGTAGACATCATATATGTATCGTAAAATGCTATTAAAAAAACTTTGCCCGACGTGAGGTCTGAACTCGGGATTATGGAGTAATGTAATTACGTTTCAAGGACATAACGTACTACGCTGTGATGGTTCATCTAATAAAATTGTTTTAATTCGTATTATCTATTACAGATTGGGGTTACAGTTACTGGTAACGTAATGCCGTTCCATTTAATTTGCATTTTTTAAATGATTAATAATTATTAATTATTTCAAATAATAATGTTGCTTACTATCAACGTGAGATGTCAGATGTTACACATCATATCCGAATACTGTAAGGCTCGCTCGCTCGTTTTTCTATTCATGGAGTTCTTTTCCGTCTTGATGCATATCATTTCCTGTAGAAGTCTATCTTTGTAGTTGCTGATTTTAAAATTTTGGCATTTTGCCAAAATGTGCCACTCGTGGGCATACAGGTAAAAGTGACCTAGTTCAAAAATTGTGGAAATGAGTTAAAATGATTAAGTCCGTAAAAATGTAAGACACAGGTCTGAAAAAAACGTGTATGTTCTAATAACGTATTGAATTTGTTTAATTATTCGAAAAAATGAATTAAAAATATTATAAAGCTGATTTTTCGCAAAACGCAAAACATTCAATTTTATTTATCTCGAAATTCTATTTTTTGACTTGGTCACTTTTACCTGTATGCCCACGCACTTTCGTACGATTTTGAAACCGTACAGAAACTGTTAGGATAGCTTTCATGCGGTGCCGTGAATTTTGTACCGTAAAATGTTGATGTAAAAATTACCACCGTTGGAACGCATTTGTGACTGATTCATGCACCTAGTCGTAACCTAACCTTACTTTTTAACAATGAAAAACATGTCTACGGATAAATATAATATTTTTACATAATTAATTAATTTGTAACTTGTAAAATATAATAATAAAATTGTATTATATAAATATTTATTTAATTTAAAAAATTTATTTTTATTTTATTAAAAATTATTAAATACTAATTATTTCAGTTTAATGAAATTAGTAATAAGAATATCAACAAAACACAGAAGTACAATAATTTAAAATGACAGATACAATAAGCAGCTAAAAAATACTCAATGCGCAGGTCAGTCACCAAATTGCTATTCAGTTACTACTTTGGATTGTGTATCAAACTGATCGTTCAGAGACCGTTCCATAAACGATCACGAATTCGGTTGGAACGCTTAATGGCGCATCGTCCAAGAAACCGTCACTTGTCGGTTGGAACGCTTTTTATCTATTGCGCATGAGCGTGACCGTATATTGAACGGTTTATCGGCTCGTTGAAACAAACCTTATATTGTATTAACTTAAACATTTTAGTTCTAAAAAGTGTTTGTGCATTTTTTGGTTTATTCTAAAAATTTTATATGATTAATATCGAGTTACACTATCTAAACCACTATCTATTAATTAAATAGTAACTAACTGTCGATAGTTAAAAATTTTCGATAGTACACATCACTAAATATAATCATATTAATCATACCCTACTTATGAGATCTATGTAACGTAATAACTTTGATTGTGGTTTAAGTCGTCGCCATATGTATTGAGCACCCCGTGTAAATTCAAAAATTGAAGCAGGTACTTAAAAGTTTTAAACTTTTACCAATAGGGTGGATTCAGGTAGGGATAAAAAAAGCTTTTATATTCAAAAAAGTAATTGTTTGGCGCTAGGCATTGTTATATTACTGTTTATTTCATTTTCGAGTAATTTTCAATTACGAGTAGTTGTAACACTGTTAGAAAATTTTGATTTTAAAGGCAAATTTTGTCCTGATTTTTTTTGTGACTATAATTATATATATTTGAAAGTGCCATTATGCCGAAAATTTGTGAATTAACTAAAGCCAAACGTGGTCAGATCGTGTTATTGCATTCGCAAGGTATGAGTCAAGTTAAAATTTCAAAAAAAATCGGATGTTCAAGAAGGGCAGTTGCAATATACCATCAAACGCTACCAGGATACTAGTTCTTATAAAAATCGACCAAGAAGTGGATGAAAACGTCTTACAACTTCTAGACAAGATCAATTTTTACAAAGATTATGTTTAAAAAACCGCAAATTAACTGCAAAAGACCTAGCTACCGACTTAATGCAGCAGGGCAATATTAATATTTTGGCACGGACAGTAAGTAGACGCTTAATGGAAGCAAATTTGCACGGTAGGAGAGCAAGGCGTAAGCCATTGTTAAGTGTAACGCACATGAAAAGTAGGCTCACTTGGGCAAAAAAATATAGAAATTATACAGTGGATGATTGGGCCAAAGTAATTTGGTCTAACGAATCAAATATTGAGATATGCTTTATTTATTATTTTTTTTAAATTTTTTATACAAAAATTCGATAGACTCCCTTTTCTAAAATTATATGTTTACAAAAAACTACAGTTAATTATTTTGTGTTATGTAATTACAGTTATTTCACCATGCAGGAAATCGATATGTGCGTAGGAGGCTAGGAAAAGCATTTAAACCTGATTGCATTATCCCTACCATAAAGCATGGGGGGTTACCATCATGCTGTGGGGGTCCATGAATGCTACAGGGGTTGGAGAATTAAAAGTGTGCGATGGCAGGATGAATACCGGTACATATATTGAGACGTTAGAAAAGGTTCTGGAACCTACAATTCTGAAATTATTTTCAGAAGAAGATCGAGATTACCTATTTCAGCAAGACAACGCACCTTGTCACAAATCGAAAGGTAGTATGCGTTGGTTTGCTGAAAATAAGATTCCAATGTTGGACTGGCCTCCACAGTCACCAGATTTATCGCCAATCGAAAATTTATGGTATAAATTGAAACGTAGGGTTAGTAAACATAATACCCCATCAAAAAAAATTCTAATTGAAAAATGTTTTGAAGAATGGGCAAAGTTTACCGCAGAAGACTGTTACGAACTTGTGAGTAGTATGCCTAGGCGTGTAAAAGTTGTCATCAAAGCGAGGGGGAGTGTAACTAAATATTAAATTTATTAAATAATTGTACATAAAAAGCGTTTGCATTCATTAACCATCCAATTCCTAACCAAAAACCCGAAATATTTGCAATAATTAAGGGTGCTCAATACATATGGCAACAACGTAATTGTATCTCATTCTTTTCTATTTGTTTAACAAAACTTTGATTTCTTTATCTCAATTACTCTAACAAAGTAACTTGTGTAACAGTTACGTTAAAATTCAATTTTTTTTAGTACCTTTCTCAAAAGCGTGTAATAATCAACAAACTAGTGCAAACCATTTTATTGTCTAAAATCAACGGTCTTTAAATTTAACAACGGTTAAATTTAACAACTTTTGTTGTAAAATTTTCTAATAAATTCTAGTATAAAAATCTAGTAAAATATTTTTAAAAACCAATCCATTTTACAAAAAATGTAACATCTTTCCGCTCGCTTATAAGGGTAATTTTGTGAAATGGGACGGAAATGCGTAACAGAAAGCCAGAAAAACCCGCGCTATTTGATTTGACTAATGAGCGCCAAAATTTTTTTTATCGGAATATCGACATCATTTGTATTATAAAATGCCATTAAAAAACTTTGTCCGTCATAAGGTTTGAACTTGCGATCACCGAATGATGTAATTATGTTGCAAGCACATAACGCAATACGCTGTGAGGGTTCATCTTATAATATTGTTTTAATTCGTATTATCTGTTGTTACGAAATTTAAAATGGTGGATGATTTAAATTCGTGCAGCCTCTTATCTCAGGGACGGCTGGGCAAAAAAGAAAGGCTTGCCCCTAATGCTAGCTCACAACAGCAGGGCAGGAGACGCTTACAAAAATAACATACAGAGCCGATACTTGCTGTAAATGTAGAGTGGTTATACAGGGTGCGCTAAAAGATGAGCTTCAAAAAGCAAGCGAGAAAGATGTTTGGGCGTCACGCAGTTTAAAACCACCCTGTAGACAAATGCAGCAAACACTAGCAAAACTGCGGAATAAGTGTCTCTGCAAAAAAAATAAAGAGCTATTCGGGTCTGATGCTTCAAGATCAAAAATAGTGCTGATCAGTTTTAACTTCAGATTTAATCGTTGATAAGCTAAAATATATACAGTTAAGCGCAATATTGGGACAATCTTTTAGATTTGAAAATAATGAATGATTCAAACAATTATGAAATATAAGTTATTATAGCGTCCGTAATGTAGCTACCGCGTATACGTATACTCAGTTTACAGATAACTACGCGTTTCTGTAACTGGGTCACAGAGATAAAAATATATAAGAGTTAATAACTTTTGTTTATAAAAAAAACGTAAATGCCCTCATAAAGAACGGCCTAACAAATGTAATCCACGCAATAATGTTAGCTAGCAAAAAAATATAACAAATCAATACTGACAGAATAAAGCAAAGATCTTATCTGTGAAGTTGATGGAGTCTTCGATGTTGAAGGGACGAGTAGTTGGTACCACGTTAACGATGTTGATCCCAAGCAGAAATGGTAGTCGGAGTGGAATGGAATGGCAAATCGCAGAATGCTTTCCAGATGGCTTCAGAAGCAAGGTTTAAAACGTTGGATTCCAAAACTCAAACAAATACTGATCAATGGCCGTAAGGTCTTGATCTCAACGATGTCGTTAGAGGGTTTTAACGATTTCAGATGGTAACCAATTTCCTTCGAGATGTTAAAATTTGGACAAAATAAATCCTTCAAATAAAGTACGGAAAATTCTCCAAAATGCTCACAAAATTAAGCCGGTACGGAAAATTGTCCAAAACCAAATGACCAAAATATATACCAAATAATTGGATTGAAAAAAACTCGAAGTTCAATAAATAATTTAGTCACTGGAACGTCCAAAAAAATAGAGTTTTTTTCAAAAATTCGAACACAACACACTTTTCGAAATCGGAAAGTTAATTAACCATCTACCTACTTATCACAATCGCCTGTGATAGTAAAATTTATTTAAATTAAATTGTAAACTTGCATTTCAATGCCGCATATGAGATTCTCATCAAACTAATTGAAGAAATCTTCAATTTTGTGATAAATATATCTGTGAAAATAGGACCGTAACAACTCTCCTTTTACCCAAAAAAAATTTTCGAAACTTACGAGAAAATTTGAATAAAATCGCTGACTTACGCCAGAAGAGTATAATCATAAAAAAAACAACTATAACAAAATATCTTAGCACAAACAAAAAAAGATCCAAATCAGAAAACCATAATCGAAATACAAAAAAATAAGATTAACTTACAAGTTAATCGCACATGAAAGGTTTCAAATCTTTAGTATGCCACGTCCCACAATGTTTCCCATCAGGATCCTTAAGTTGAAAAACCCAAGGCAAAAGCTTTTTATCGATAAAGTAAGGACCTACAAACTTTGGCGCCAGCTTGGCGGTAAACTGCCTAGCTGCGTCAGATAAAACATAATTCTTTCTCCATACCTTCTGATTCAAGCAAAAGTCAGCTGGTCAACGCCGCAAATTGAAACGCTGGCTTGACTTTTCGTAAGCTTTTGTAAGTCGAGACATAATATTAGCATACAGTTTTTTGAAATTATTTGAACGGTAACTTATTTCTTGATCCCTAGCAAATAACAAATCTTTCTCGTCGTCTAGCTCGGTTCGCTCTAAAATTATCTCCCTACCAAAATTTATAAAATAAGGGGTGTATTCCGTTACCTCATGTCTTGCAGTTCTAATAGCGCATGCTGCGACCGATAAATATCTTTCCCAATCCTTATAATTTTCTTTCACATAGAATGCCAGCACCGTTTTTAGAACGCGATTTATTCTTTGGGGTAGGATTTGCACGAGGATGATAGTTAGGTGTAAAGGTGATAGTGCTACCGTATTTTCGCACTATATCACTAAAGTCACGACTTCGGAATTGGACGCCGTCGGTCCGCGGTTATAAGTATAACCGCGAGTAGAGCGAGGAAGAGGACCAACAATGTCCGTACAAATAACCTCCCATGGAATAGAAATCTGAGAATGACCTCCCATCGTACCAACTGAAGCTTTTTGCTCTGATTTGGCACGTGCGTACGTTAAACAATGTCTGACGTAAGTGGCAACGTCACTTCTCATTTTGGGTCAATAAAAATTTTGCATAACCCAATGGCACGTTTTGTAAACGCCCATGTGCCCGGATGTCTGGTAACCATGCATTCTTTTAATAATGTGGGTGCGAGTCTCTTTGGGAACGACTTCTTTCCAATGATCTTAATCGTTAATCAAGTTTATGCCATTCCGATGAACAACTTTATACAATTTCAAACCTGAAGCACGCCAAAAGGGAAACTTATGATGGGTAGCTTTTACTCTTTTGAGCATTTTTAAAAACCACTTATTGCGGGGTTCATCGTCGACTGGAGTAACATCAACCGTGGCAATAATAGAGGCCGAACGAGACAAAGCATCTGAAACAACGTTAAGCTTACCAGCTCGATGAACGACTTCAAAGTTAAACTGCTGTAATCTCACAGCCCATCTAGCTATTCGACCAACAGAGACATTGATGTTGTTCAGCCATTTTAAGCTGTAATGGTCGGTGACAACCGTAAACTTAGTGAACATTCTATCGCGTGAATGACGGTAAAGCACTATTTTTCGGTCAGCTGTACTTACGCTCGCAGCCGGTTAACGACCTACTAATGTAGCAAACTACCTTTTTGCTTTCGGATGTTGTTCCGACAAAACTGCGCCAAAGCCATAATCGCTTGCATCCGTTTGCACGATAAAAGGTAAGCTCCAATCGGGACAAGATAAAACTCTGCTAGATATCAGATTCTCTTTTAAAGTATTTAAGGACTGATTACACGAGTCGTTTCATAAGAACTTTTGATTCTTTCGCAATAAATTTGTTAAAGGTGCGATAAGAGTCGAAAAATTTGATACAAATTGTCGGTACCATGATGCCATACCAATAATTCGCCGAACTTCCTTAACGTTAGAAGGAGGAGGAATCCGCAAGATAGCCTCAACCTTGCCGGGGTCTACAGCCAAACCGTTCGCATTAACAATATAACCCAAATAACAAAGTTCTGGTGTACAAAAATGACATTTCTCACAATTAAGCGCAAGATTCGCTTCTTTAAGTTTAGCAAAAATTTGTTTTAAAACTTCTACGTGCTTCTCGAATGTGGGTGTCGCGATAATTCTGTCATCCAGGTAGCTAAACGCATACGGTTCCAAATCGGGACTAATAATCTGCTGGATCAAACGACTAAAGGTAGCTGGGGCGTTATGCAATCCAAACGCCATACGTTTAAAATGAAATAAACCACGATTAGGCACAACAAAAGCGGTATATTTTCGCAAAGGCTTAGAAATACGAATCTGCCAAAACGCAGACTTAATATCTAACGTCATTAAATATTTCGCATTATCTAATTGGTCGAGAATACTGATAACATTTCTCAAAGGGTAAGCGTCGGGAATACTAACTGCGTTAAGACGACGGAAATCGACGCAAAACCGATAGGTCTGGTCTTTTTTTTACCAGCAGAATAGGTGTCGACCATGCCAAGTTTGAGGGTTCCACAATATCATTAGCCAGCATTTTGTCAAGCTCTAAATCGGCATGTTTTTGAAGGATAGGCGATATAGGGTAGGATCTTTGTTTAATAGGAGGTGAGTCGGTTTTTATCTCGTGTTCCACCAGCTGCGACAACCGGTTTTGTCGTCTCTGATTTCCGTTTCTCGAACACCTGGGACAAGAACTTACAGTGTAACCCAGATTTCCGCAACGAAAACACATAACCTTACTAGGCCTCGTGCAGGCAGCTCGACGATAATCGATTTCGCCGCAATTCCAGCAAGTGTCTCTCGAAACTGGAGTTTGTGCTGTGGAATCGCGAATTGCACTTAAAGTTTCGTTACCGTGTGTCGATCTACGGTAAGCCAGATTGGGTTCAAGCATTAATTTGAAATTCGTAGGAGGAGGACAATATTGATTAGAATAAAATTCATTCTCTTCGACTGATCGACCGTAATCGATAAGTTGACTGATTTTCTGAGCTTTTCTGAGAATTTTCAGAGCTGCTAGACCACGTTGCAGGTTCGGTATAGTAAATTGCCTCTAATTGTGGTTACCCTATCTAGTTCGCAAGGCTAGCTAGCCAACTTATTGAAAAGAGATTCCATGACGGAAACATATAAAACTAATTTTTCATCCGCACATTGTGTTCGTTTTTAGATCTCGACTATAAGTCGCGATTCGTGCCTTGGTGGGAGGAAAGATTCTTTTAATTGGCTAAGCAAGTCTTCCCAATTACAAAAGATTTTTCCTAAGACGATACCAGGTTAGAGCATTACCTCTAAACAATTCTACAGCCGACTTAAATAATTGAGATTTTGTTACGCCCATAGCTTGTCGCGACATCTCAATCTTCTCAATAAAAGCCGTAACGCTATTATTCCCGTCAAAATAAACATTCTACTTATAAATAGGTGGTATTTTCGCTGCAATAGAATGAGAATCGGTTCCATACTGCGTACTGATACTATAACGTCGAGAAGGGTCGAATGGATGATCGTTACCATTAAAATTTTGCGATACAGAATTGGTATTGTCCCTATCACTGTGATAACTTATAATATTATACCCCGAATTATTCGAATCTTCAGCAAAAGACCCAAGTAACATTTTCAAACTAGTAAATCTCTTATAAACCCCTAGCAGTGAAATCTCATAGGTACCTGTCTCTGTCTAAAACCCTTTTTTGAATTAAACCAGGGGTCTGTGCCAGAGCATAATGGCGCACATTTTTCACCCCTACTAGGTATGCCCAGACAGGGGTCTACTAAGCACCTTTACCAGGGACACTGGCAGGGTCCCTGCCACGGGGTCTACCAGGGTCTCTGCCGCAGGGATCTACCAGGGAGATTTGCAAAATGTAAAAAAATAATAATTATATTGTTAACATTATAATTATTACATCATAAACTATGCCTCTAGAACAACGATCTGAAAGTTAACAATTACATTTTATTTAAATATCTAAAGAAAGTTTACTCATTTTTTTTTAACTTCCCGGGATTCGAACCTGCGATGGCATTTATTGAATGTTCTGTAACTTCACACCTTAACGATTTCGCTACGGAGGGTATAAAATATATTTTACTTTATAATTTACTTATACCTACTTGTATATGTACTATTATAAAGTATTATGCATAGAAAAATAATAATTTAATTTTGATTTGATAAAAGGTAGATAAAGAAATGGAAAACCAGTTGGCCGAAATAAAGCTTTAAAATAAAAAACCACAACTATAATATTTTTATATAAATGAATGATTTCTATTTGTCTACTAATAATATCAACAAACGTTTTCTATTTGTTGTTAAATTTAGCACAGGCCCTACTAAATAACTTGTAAATGAGTACCTGACAAATTTCTACCATGGGCATTTCACAGGGCCTTACAAAGAATCTGTAAACTAGTACCTGGCTAATCCCTACCTCGGGCATTTCACAGGCATCTACAAAGAATCTGTGAACAGATCCTTGGCTAATTCCTACCACGGGCATTTCACAGGGTTCCACAAAGAGTGTGTAAACAGGTACCTGGAAAATCTCTGTTTTAACAGGCCTGGCATACATAATTAGTAGGCATTTGCCAGGGGTCTAACAGGGTCACAAGAAATTTCCCGTGGAAAATGGAACAGGAAAATGTTACTTGGGGATACTCGTCGAGCATCTTGAATTTTACTCGGAGTAGAATTTACATTAACCTCGCGAAGACACTTGCTTAAATCTACGACATTGCAATTTGCCGTTTCACAAGAATGATTTTTATTCAAAATAGGATTAGGAACAGGTACCACGGGTAGCTGTAAAAAATTAACGTCTACTAAAGAATCGCGCGTTACTGAAGTTTGCGCTGCGATACCGTTATTTACAGGACGTGGGGGTGTTGAAGATGCAGACGGCACAGAAAAATCTAATAAAGAACCGCACAACTGGGATTTCGGAATAGGATCGTCGATAAGTGAATCTGATAGTGAAATCAAATCTTCATTCTCACTAGTATTTAACCGTGATGCAAAATACACCTGACTAAAAGATTTCAATAAACCAGCGGCTATGAAAGAAAGGTTCTCACATTTTTCTTTATCTTCTGCATGGTGTAAAATTAATATACCGCTCTTGTTCATTAAACCTATTTGATTGATCAAATTTCTCTATCTGACCTCCTAATTCGATTAATTTTGATGATATTGTGTGGAATGTCACCTCTAAATTAATATTTGAGCAACTTATAACAGGTAAATCCTGCCTTAACGCATTTCTCAATAATTTACTGGTAACGTAATTCCGTTCCACCTATTTCGCGATTTTAAATGATTTATAATTATTAATTATTTCAAATAATTATGTTGCTTACTACCAAGGTAATATTAGATGTTACACATCATATACGAGTACTATAAGGTTCGTTTTTTTTATGTGTAACATCTTTCCGCCGGTTTATGGGAGTAATTTCATGAAATGGGACGGAACTGTGTAACAGAAACCCAGAAAAGTGCGCGCTATTTAATTTGACTAATGTGCGTCAAAATTATTTTATCGGAATACATAAAATCATTTTTGTATTATAAAATGCTATTAAAAAAATTTGTCCGGCGTGAAGTTTGAACTCGCGATCACAGAATGATGTAGTTATGTTTCAAGCACATAATGGCTACGCTATGAGGGTCAATCTAACAAAATTATTTTAATTTGTATTATCTGTTACAGATTGGGGTTACGGTTACTGGCAACGTAATGCCGTTCCACCTACTTTGCGATTTTTAAATGATTTATAATTATTAATTATTTCAAATAATAATGTTGCTTATTGCCAAGGTGAGATGTCAGATGTTGCACATCATATCCGAGTACTGTAAGGCTCGTTTTTCTAAATATTATCACATGTTAATAACCTTAACCATTTTATACAAGATACAAACTATATCATACAAATAAATAGTTTTTGAACGTATATGTAAGTTATTAATTAAATATCAATTTCATGTTACATGTAAATCAATCTTTCATAAAAATGTTATTTTTAATTGCATTGTGAAATCTTCAATGCTGCTTGAAACTATGGTTTTTGAGATGTAATAGTTTTACACTGGCGGTACGAAATGATTAACGATAAAGAAAGAAAGTGATAAAATAAAATAGGTATAATAGGATTACGTGATTATGATGTTTTTAGTATTCTATTCTTATAGAATACTATAATACTATAGTATTATATAATACTATATAGTACTATAATAGTAATATAATACTATATAGTATTCTTCTAAATAATAGTTTAAGGTTGGTGGTAATCCTAAATAAAACATTAATAAAGTAGATTTAACCCGGGTATAGGCGTAATAATAGATTGGGTTCCCCGATTTAACTAGGACTGTCATTTAAAAAATTATGAAATGGTGTTTTTTCAGGTTCGGCTCCGCCATCACGTACAGGATCAAGAATTGAATTATCCAAACCTAAATCTAATGAAAGTGTATCTGCTCCTGTTACGCCTCGATGTAGTCCACCAGTATCACCCAAGCACATATATATGCAACGCAAAAAGTGTTACGTTGTAAAAGAAGATTCTAATTCCTCTAAAACGTAAAATATACTGGTGTGTATGCAATAGTTAATAAGCCAATAAGCACCGTTAATAAGCCATCCAATGTTAGCAATAAGTGCTCAAATATGTTTTTACAATTTAAATAAAGAAATAAATTATGGTTACTACTAGTTATTAATTTACGTAGTAGTAATGACGTAGTCACAGATATTCAGCGTAGTTATAAACACTGGGCTATAGTCATAATCAATGGCCTCCTATAAAGATCAAATTCAAATTTTACATGTTAAATTAAAAAAAAATTAATAATTCAATTTCATAACTGGGAACTGTCAGTTAATTTCCCCCACGATTTGAATTGTTCAAATAGCCCCCCGAAGAGGTAAATTTACCAAAGCTTCTGGCTCCTGAAATTTGCCTCATCCATCAGGGCTGTTATCTCCAATCCCAACAAGTTCATCGTTCAGATGCGGTCGAAACACGGACGAGTTCTGTGTTTTCGTAGAAGGAGGTAAAGAGTACCTCCTTTAGACTTGTTGGCGGCTGACTATGGGTTTGTGAGGTGACTTTTCCTTTTTTCCTAAAACTAGGTCAAAACGACAGGAAGCCCGAAAACTATTGTGCGATCAGTTTCCTCCCGTTTATGGGGAAAATTGCAGAACAAATCATCGGTAATCGACTCAATTAAGCCATCTCCAAAAACGACATTTTCCAGATTGACCGCATCTGACAGCGAACAGTAAGTGTATATCAAAGCACACGTACAGTCATCAGAAAACTGAATCGCTTGGACCGGAGAAGCTTACGAGTCGATTATCGGTGTGCGCTATGTGGCGTTTTACGAATCTCCGCTTTTCAAATTTTAAAATTCCGGTTTTTCTACAACTATAGCTAATACTAAATAATTTTTGTTTTAATAAGCTCACAAAATTGTCCTATTTTCAATAGTGTATAGGAAAAGTTCAAATTGTTGTGGAAATTAACTGACAGTTACCCAACTCAACGACCAAGCCATATTAGCAAACAGTGAAAACACTACAGCACGTACTTTTTAAACTGGGTCAATTAATACAAGAAATACAAAATCTACAATACTTACAATATCTCTAATATACAAAATCTCTAATACTTTAGAGACTTATACTTATAACGTATAAAACAAGAATATAGGCAAGTAAAATCCTTTAACTTCTTAGGCTGCACAATATCAATATTTGAAGAGGCCGATAAGAAAATTGTATAATTCAATCATATATAAACAGCACAATAAGAAGAATGTTCGAGAACAAATCCAACAAAATACCAAACATACTTCAGCGAATCTTGGCTGATTACCACTAACAAGCAAGACCGTCGGGACCGATATTTTAAATTAATCTTACACTTAGAAGCTCCTAGTATGTACACATATCTCTAGATAATATTATTGGTTCCGACCATCAATGACCGTTGAGTATGTACGTAGGTATAGTGCTTTTCCTCCGTACTTCACCATTTCCGCTATTATTTCATAGCTACCTGGGGCTTTTCCGTTTTAGAGTGTTATTACTTCCTTTTCGGATCTCTTCCTTTTCGGGTTCTACATTTTCATCTTTATTTTTAGTCTCCTCTATTTCGGTTTGATCTAATTCCTCTTCTCGGTGCACGTTGAGCAACCCCTTTGAAGTTTAGATTTTTCTTTTAATCTTTCCAGTCTACCAGAATAAGTCCTGCATTCACCTTGTTTTGATCGGATGTTTTTCTTTTGTTGTTGGTTTGGTCGTAAAATGCTTTTATATTATTTTTAGAGATACACTCTACTCTATTTTTACCTCTGACTGTTTTTTCAAAAACACAGGGTATATGAAGTTACTATGTACAATCTGTGTTTATTCATATATATTGCGATGTACTGTGGGTTAGCGATAAAATTTATCGCTAACACTTTGCGTTTTCTACAAATAGGTAGGTTAACTGAAGTAATGTTTACTTTTTCACAAAAGTGATTTAAATTTTTATTATTTTAGGTGTATAAATTTGTAATGGTGTCAGGATACTTAAACTAAACTTAATTATGTGAGGAATAATGTTTTAAAGAATAATACTGGCTAGATTATACATAAGTAGAATTGTAAAATTTACTCAAACGGTGCACTACGACGTCAGGAATCGCTGCTTCAAAAATATTTGATGATTTCCAAAATCAGGTAACAATCTTCTTTACAATAAAAATTTTCTTCAATAATAAATTCGCACATTTATTTAAATTAAATAAATCGAAATTTAAAAATTATTCGCCAACTAATGATGCCTTCGTAATTAAAAATTACTCAAAAATTATTTTATGAGGTTAGATTGGCACAAGTTCACTTGGCAAATGACAAAAAGCTACTGAAAATTCATAATAATAATAATAAAAATACTCTTTATTTTTCTGTGTTTTTTTTTACATTTTACCTAAAATTATCACATTTAACTAAAACTATTTGCATGTTAATTTGCCTGCGCCTATCTTACGATGTATCAGGCTGTTGATGAATGTTTTTTATCTTGTACTTGTAATCACTTGTAGTTTTCTGGGAACAAATGAGTAGAAAACCCAGCGAATTGATGTTAAGTTTGTTTTTCCAGCTTGTATGTGTCTATAGTAAGATATTGTGTAATAGTTTGTATTTCTTCCTAAAGGGCATGGTCGAGTTAGTCAGTTCTGCAATATGTGCCGTCTTGTCATTTCGTTGCGTGGTCTCGGTGAAAAATTTTATTGCGTCGCGGTGAATTATGTGTGGTAGAGTTTGTATGTCGGCCAGGTCGTGTAGGTCGTATTTTTCTGTGTATTTTGGTGCTCCGGTAATAACCCGGAGACATTTGTTTTGAACTGTCTGTATTTGTTTGATGTTCGTCTTGGAGGCGTTGCTCCATATCGGAGAGGCGTATAGTAGTATGGGTCTGATCATTGTTTTGTATAGTAGTTGTCTGAGTTTTGAGTCGAGTTTGCTTTTGTGGGTCATTAGAGTATACAATGCGTGAAGCGCATTACTTCCTTTTTGTGCGGTAAGTTGTAGGTGTTGTCTGTATGTTAGTCTTTCGTCCAGTGTCACTCCTAGGTACTTTACGGTGTTTGTTTTGGGGATATTGACATTATTGACTTTTAGTGATAAGTTATGCTTATCTTTCTTGTGGCTGAAAATTGTGAGGGTTGTCTTCGTCTCGTTTAGTTTGAGTTTCCATTTGTGGTAGTAGGGTTCAAGTAGGTCAATGTGTCTTTGTAAGTAGGTGATGGACTGGTTTTTTTTGAACGATTGTGCTATTACTGCGGTGTCGTCGACGTAGAGTGAGATTTTTGTGTTCGGATGGGTCGGTAGGTCGTTTATGTAGTAGGTAAATAAGAGTGGGGCTAGGATGGATCCTTGAGGAACTCCTGCCGGGATGGGTTGGGGGTTTGAGAAAGAGTTTTTAATTTTGACTTGGAAAGATCTGTTTTTGAGGAAACTGGTAATGATTTTAATTAGGTGGGGAGGGTAATTGTTTGTAATTATTTTATGTATGAGTCCGTCATGCCAAATGGTGTCAAAAGCTTTTGCAATGTCAAGTGTGACTACTGTGGTAGTCTTGTTGATGTTGTAATTTGTTGTGATTTGGTCCGTTAGTGTGGCTAGTTGTAGTACGGTACTGTGGTTTGTCCTGAATCCAAATTGTTCGGGGAGTATAGTGTAGTAAGTTAAGTCGTGAAGTTGTAGTCGGTGCAATATAAGTTTTTCTAATATTTTGGATAGTACTGGTAAGAGACTGATAGGGCGGTAGCTGCTGGGAAGGTTTTTTGGTTTGCCCGGTTTTAAAATGGGGATGACGGTGGCGTTTTTCCAATAGGTTGGGAAGTACTGACTTTTGAGGCATGCGTTTAGGATGTAATAAATTTGAACAATGATTTTTTTCGGGAATTTTTTGATGAGTGAAGGTCTAAAGTTGTCGTTTCCGGGAGCTTTATTTTTGAGTTTTTTGATAATTTTTTTGATTTCTAGGGGGGAGGTTAAGTCTTCGGGGGGTGTGAGGTAGGTAGTCTGCTGGAATGTAGTTGTAGTGTTTAATACTTGTGTTTCTGTTATCAGGTCGTTTTGATTTATTGTAAGGTGGTGGTTTTCTAAGTAAGTGGCGGCTATTGCATTTGCTTTATCGATGTTGGTGATTTTTTGTCCTTGGGGGGTTTGTAGTGCTGGGAATTGATTGTCTTTGTTTTTGGTTTTTAAAGCTTTTGCTATGGCCCATAGTTTGTTCAAATTTTGTGGTCTAGTTTCCGATAATGTTTTAGTCCATTTGTCATTTTTTATTTTTCCAATAGCCTGGTTTATATCTTTGGTTAGTTTGTTAATTTGTATTTTTAGCATTGGGTAGTTGTGAGTTTGGTAAATTTTGCGTAGTTTGTTTTTGTGTCTGATTTTTAATAGTATGTCTGGTGGGAGGTTTAGTTTGTGGGTTGGTGGTGGTTTTTCTGTTGTATTATCAATGAATATTTCTGTTGTTTGGTCAGTGAGTTTTTTGATTGCATGTTTGATGTCTGCATTCGTTTGTATGTTGGTGTTTATCGGTAAGTTTTGTAATTTTAGGGTAAAATTTTTCCAGTTTGTCGTCTTTATTTGTAGGGGGGGATATACGGGTATTTTAAAAGATGTAATTTCTATGAGAATTGGTAGGTGGTCTGAACTAAGTATATTTTTTGCTTCTATGGAGCGTACATTAATGTGTTTGGTAATTGCGAGATCTATTGTGGTCGGTCTGTAGGCAGGGTTATGGGGGTAGCGAGTGTGGTCGTTTATTGGATATGAAAGCTGGACATTGCTATTTTGTAAGTAGGCATATAGTTCTTTACCGTTGGTGTTGGCTGTGAGGTTATTCCATGTCTGGTGCGTTGAGTTAAAGTCTCCGGCAATTATAACTTTGCCGGAGTTTTGTAGTATTTCGTCGAGTTTTGTAAAGTCATGTTTTTTGGTAGAAGAGAGGTAGTAATTTACTATTGTCAGGTCATTGATTTGAAATATTTGTGTGTCAGCTTGTGTGGTAGATATGTCGATTGTTGTAAGTTCTATTGTGTTTTTGATGTATGTCAGTGGTCCTCCGTGCGCGTTTCTTTGTTTGTTTATTGCTGTGTAGTTTGGTATTTTGGTCGCATGTCGTTTGTTGAGTTTTGTTTCTTGTATGAGTATGATGTCTGGTTGCAGTTGGCCGATTAGTACCTGGAGTTTGTTTAGTTTTGGCGTCAGTCCGTCTGCGTTCCAAGTTATGATTTTTAAGTTTGTCGAGGTTTGTCTAAACATCGTATTTGTCTGCTATGTTTGCTAATATTTGTATTTTTTCTAAGGTATCAGTCACCCCAGCCAATCTGAATTTAATTTCTCTAATGATTTGTATCATTTGACTGATGTTAATTGTTTGTTTCAAATCTTTTAATTCGGAGAATAATGTTTTCAGATCGCCGGGGCTGTCTTGTCTGTCGAGTGCCGTTAAGTTTTGTGCGTAAGTTTGTCTTTGCATCTGTGGAGGATTGAATTGGGTGATTTGTTGCGTCGGTCTTGGTAGTGGCGGAAAATTTTGTGAGGATGGTTGGTAGTGATTAATATTTTGTCGTGGGGTTGGGATAGTTTGTAGTCTGCTTTGCTGCATTCGCTGAGTTTGCATACTTACTTTTTCCACATAATTTAGGTATTTTTTACAATTAGCGTAGTTTGCCGGGTGGGATTCTCCACAGTTGCAGCAGCGAACAGCGTCGTCCGTTGACTTTCTTGGGCACTCTGTGGTAAGATAAGGTTCTAAACATTTCACACATCTGGGGTGCATGTGGCAATTGGAGCTGCCATGTCCAAAATTTTGGCAGCGGTAACACTGTGTGCGGGTGTTTCTTCTTGAGTATTCCTCGAATCGGAAAATAACGTAACCAATCGATTTTATACGTTTGATTTCGTAGATGGTAGTAGCGGGCGGGAATGAAATTAAGAAGGCACCGGTGGTGTCTCCGTATTTATTTTTTAGTTGGGTGACTGTAGTAGTTTTCAGATTGTGTTCGATTAGTAATCTTTCTTGAACATATTTTTCTTCTAGATAGGGAGACCCTTTCATCACCATTTTCATGCATTTGTCCTCTTGTAGTTGATATGTATAGCCCTCAATGTTTTTGTCACTGAATATAATGGTTTTCACTGCTTTGTGGTCCACATTTGAGTCCGTGTAGACCCAGGTTTGTCCGCGCACATGTTTAATTTGAATTGATCCTTTTGCAGCTGGTTTAATTTTGTTAATAAAGTTTTCGATTTGACCGATGGGCTTAGTAATGATTATTGGAGGAGGTTTAGTTACTTTTGGTTCTCGCTGGTTTTTGGGAGCATTTGACCTTCCAACAGTTGTCCATCCTTGGGCTTGGGGATCATTTGCGGTGTGGGGTTGTCGCTGTGGTGAAAGTCGTGGGGTGACTCGTTCGGGAGCGTTCATTAAGACGCCAAAGCTGTTATAAATTGGAAGCGGTGTTTGGTGTTCCACTTCCATGCTGGTTGAGTTTACCGGGGCACTACTTGAAATGTTGAAAAGTGGTTTGGGTGCTAAATTTATAGAATTGTCTTTGATATGCACTGTATTGTTCATAAACTGGTCGAATTCGCCGGAGTTTTTACGACGTTTTAGCGCGCGGTAGCTATCATCGTTCTTTATTGAGATTTTTACTAACCTGATATTTAAGTTATCATCGATGTATTCAATATTCTCATTAGGAGGGATTGTAGAATTGTTTGTATAAGCAATATTTGCTATTTCCGAATTGAAAAGTAGTAATTGTTCCCTAGAGAGGTTCAATAATTCACTAGAGGGGTTTCTAAGATTGAAATTTTTTTCCTTAGATACAAAAATGGGCGTTGCCGATACTTCGCTGCGGAATTTAGGGGTTAACGTCCATCTACAACTAAGGTTGGATCGCGACTCACTGAAAATTAATTGTTTTTTGGACGACCTTTTATACTTTTTGGAAATAAATTGAAAAATCAAATCTGCCTTGAAATGCATTTTTACAAAATCTCTTCCGATCTTCTTGAAACTTTGCAAAAAGTTCAATTACATATTCAGATAACTACTGAAAAAATCTTACTTCATTATCTTCAGCTGTTCTTTCGCAATTTGCAAAAATAATCTTCTTCAAAATTATGTGATTTGATAAACATCGTTTTCTTTAAATTTCATTTTTAATTTTATCTTAGGATCTTAGTTTTTTACATCGAAAATTCGAGCTTTTCAATGCGCATCTTTTGATACATGTTAGGGCTGTGCACCTTTATTTTTCATTCTTTAATCTTGCAAAAACAATTCTGACAGTTGTCACTGAAAATTCATTTTGAGTTTTTAATGTTCTTTTTTAAAATACAAACATGTCATTGAAAATGTCTTTCATACTAATCCTATAACATTGTATAGTTAAAACTACTTTTAACAAAATTATCTTTTCTAGATTCCGATACATCATCGATACACAACAAAAACAAAAATCATTTGAGACAAGTCCCAATTTGTGAAAATCTTTTGATGTAAATTTGATCCAACCTGTCTATTTAAGATGTGTGTGAAATATGCAAGCTTTATATTGAAAAATGAAGATTCTGTGTTAATTTAAGTTTTATTTATATGCTTCCGAAGCTGATTAAAGTTGATTTTTATAAATTTTTAAGTGAGCGATGTATGATTTTTGTGTGTTGTGGTTAATTTGTTGTTCGAATGATCATCTTTAAGAAGTAATCCACAAGTTTAACTATTTATATTAATTTACAATTGTTAGTATTTTGAAATGTGTGTGTAAATTTCATTCGTATCGTTACGTGCATGGCTTTCTTAAACTCGAATCGTTCTTTATTTGTAAATTGTTGCATTTGCTGCCGTCTTACATGGCAATATATTGCTATGCCCCCAGCATTTTATTTTTAATAAGATAATTAAATTTTTTCAATTAAATATTTTCTTAAAATTTTTAATTTTGTTTTCAATAAAACTTCCAAAATGGGCACGTAAAAATTATTCGATACCGGTATCGCAGTCCGGCTTATAAACCAAATTGTTGTTCCTTGAACAAAATTTTAACTTATTAATATAAAATTTGTAATTTACTTATTTTTTTATTATTGTTTTCTTCTTTCTTCTTGCTTTATTATCTTCCCTATTATATTACGATTATCATCGATTGCTTCCGTTTAAATTTAATTTTCAAAAACCACTCAAAAAAATCTTTCAAATTTGATAAATTCAATTATAAACATCAAATAAAACACTTTCATCAAAAAAATCACTTATATTCAAAAATTTTCACAAACTTATCAAAATTATTCAAAAACAAATTTTTACAAATCTATCACTGAGACCATTTTTGATAGAAGCCCCGATAAAAACTCCACTTCTACCAACTTTAATTTTCAAAATTTTAACTCACATAATTCAAATTCAAATATTTCACAAAATTAAAATCAAAATTAATGACAAATTAACAGGGTAGGTAAAACTTTGGTTCGGAACATGACAATATTTGATGTGGTGTTTCAAAATGATTGCGACTCACCCTATGCATTTTGGTGAAATGTTGGCTATAATAATTAAGTGGTAACATTGTAGAATTTGTTGGGTGGGGACCAATGACAGGAAATTAGTGGCTTTTTGAGCCAACTATGGCCGACAGCGGGTGCGTGACTTTGTATGCCCGCTGAGTTTTGATAATTTTGATATTTGTGAGTAATATTTTATTTTGATTTGATTTGAATAAAGTGGATTTGATGCGTGTGCATTATTTCGTTGTTATTTTGGAAGCATAATTTTGAGATTTGAAGTTAATTTGGATTATTTGATGGTTTCCTACCGAACGGTAGTGTATCGACTTGGCTTGATTTGGATGATTAAATTTTGGAAAAAAGAATATTTCGAATAATAAATTCGATTTGGATACTTGAAATTGAAAAATTAAATTTGCATTCGTAGGAACGAATGTCGATAGTGATAAGCAGGCGATTTAGATAAACGTTAAAAATTAAAAGTACGAGCCCAATAACAATTTAATATTTGCATTACATTGAACTTAAATTGTATTTTACATTGTGAATTGGTTATTTTTGGAGGAGCATTTTTCTTCCGTCGTTAATGAGAGCGAACAGGTGAACTCACCTCTGACGATACTTGCTCGACGACTGAGAAAGCTAGCCGTGGTAATTTTTTTGGTTTGTGGTGAAATTAATATTTTTTTAAATTTCACATCATTTCAATATATATACAATACGCGAAAAACTACTGTGTGGCACCAATAACAACTAAAACAACGTTTTCGCACCCAAAACTTTTTGTATATAATATGATCAAGCGGCACCTATATATTATTCTAAATATTGCTGTGATACGCTACAAATAAGCTACGATGGTCTCCTAAAATTGCCCAGCGCCAGTTATCATTTATTGATAACAATAATAAAAAAACTAAACTATATAGCAGACCTACCTATCGTACTTATCATGTACACGCCACTGAACATACCATTACTATAATTGTGAAAGTAAGTTAGCAACCACCAATATTCGTTATCATCTCGTCAAATGTACCTTCAAATTTCGTGACCGTCTTAAAAACTTTTCTGAAAACAAATTATAAACGTTGTGCTGTGGAGTGAATTGAAATACTATAAAATTCTGTCATCTGGTTTAATTGCATAACACACGTAAGTACAATTTTTTTTTACAATTAAACAAAAACATAAACCTAACCCCACATATTTTTAAAACTTAAACTAAAAAAACGTTTTTACCTAAAAAAAAACACAACATTTTTACAATCAAAATTGTTTTATCTACCTTGTATATTCTTCTTAAATTCTTTCAACACAACCTAATCACTTAAATTTCAGGACGGCACTATCACATAACCAACAGGTAAATTTGCACGTAATCCTTTTGAAATTATAGTTGATTATATCTTCTCCATGAACATCTTCTTCTTTGAAGAAAAATTAAATTAATTTTTAATTATCAAAAAAAATTATTTCATCAAATTTTTCTATCACCGAAAAGTACTTTATTTAAATTTGCTGATTTGTCGGGCAGAAGCTCTCGCAGCAATCAGTCCAAAAATTGGAAACGAACTCACTTATTTTTACAAACGCACCTCCTTTTATACGGAATCCGGGCCAAATTCTTCGTTTTATGGCTGATTGACCAATGTCTATCGATAATGCCATTTACCAATAACAATCCACTAAATCACATATAAATTTAGGGTGGTGGATGATCTTCGCGTCGGCCATTGATAATTCGCGGTTCCATAGGATGCCAAAATTTTGCATTTCTGTACTAACTAAAGTACTTAATTTCACTTGGTGTTTCCACCAACACAATTTTCTTGAGATTAAAAGTTATCTAAAGTCATTAACTTTTAATCCTGCATCTTTTGGTATAAATTTTCCTATCCTAAATGTTTTCGGTCGGACTCCAGCTTCAATTAAAAAGTTCAAATTGTCCAGATCCGTCCACATTCTCGGATGGAATCTCTTCTTATACTCTCAATTTTCATCATTGGATCTTCAAATTTTCCTAAATTAAAGAGAATTTCCTGCTCTTTCCGATGATGTTTTCCATTTCTCGTTTGACTCTTGTTTCGTAAGTCCAAACGACTTTTTGTTAAATTTCGATGCAACCGTTTTTCTTACAGGCATTTGCACCACAAAAATCCTAATTTTTCACAAACCCGTGAACACTCGCGAACCTAATCGTCTTTCGTCGCACCTTTATAATATTTTGGTCAATATAATCGTCCCAAAATGTAACCACTTAAATCTATTCTTAACCTAACAATAATACACAAATTTTATACAATTTTCACTCCAGCATGTTTAATATTTTCAATTTTCAGCACAACGATTTTTTTATGGTGGAAACAATCCAACTTTGCAATATTGGAATGTCCAGATTGACTTTAACCATAACAAAACTTGCAATGCCAGACCAAACGTAGCTGAAGGTTCTCCGATAACAAATATCTGGTACGTTGCCTAAATTTACTTTATAAATTAATAAACATTTTATTTTCAGTTGAATCTCCCCCAATGAAGACTTAGAAAGAAATTTGCTAAAAATAATTCTAAGATGATTTCCCTATTTAACCCAATGGTTTCGACCAAAGTCGTTGTACATGAATTTTACCCGAACTATGGATAATTCAAGATTTTAGTCTCATAGGCAAGAATAAACATAGCAATATATATGCATTTTAGCACCCTATATATATATATATATATATATATATAATATTATAGTGGTTGCACTACGTTAACAAATCTTATGCCGCGAGTTTTTTCCTGAAGGAAAATTACAAGTGTTTTTCAAGTTTTTCTCATTTGATGCTGAATTCAATCTCAATGACATAATATATTATTGTCGTGTTCCAAAATCATAAGTTGTTATTTCGCGCTGAGAAAATTTAAGTTGGCAATGGTTTTGTTAATAATTTTGCTTTTTGCCGATGCCATCGAGGTGGACGTACGTATTTTACGGACGATCTCCGTTCTATTGGATATTTGGGATCTCAAATTGAGATAAATTAATTTTGTTTATGAATAAATGATTTAAGACATGAGTGGTTTTTGATAATTAATTTAAATAAATTTGATTGGATTTTGTGCGATATAAGCTGTATTCTTTTTACCTATTTTATTTCTATCTCAGTTGCACAACTGAGATGAAGTGAGCTGAGACGAACTAAGATTAACTGAGTCAAAGTGAGAAAAAGATAAGGTAAAAAGAACAACGAAAATTTACTACTAAGTGATTTTTGAATTTAATTATTTTGAAGTTTGGTAATGCTAACCAAATTGTTTTTTGTATTATTGTATAATGTCAACATAAACTTCAAAAAGACGAATTAAAAATTTAAGGTGCAGTAGATGTAAAAATGATTGCAATAAGTGATAAGTTTAATTCATATCAATCAATCCGAGCCATTTTCCAATTTGTCTCAGTTGTAACACTTCAAAACAGCAAAATCAGTTTGGGTATGGAAGGGGATAATTTTGTCACGTAAAGCTCAATTCGGCACGGCACAGTACTTATGTCAAAACGGTAAATAAAACAAATTTTCAACTGAGTAACTGAGTATCTCAGTACAATCTCACTTAAAATAGGTAAAAAGAATACAGCTTATAGCTGTATTCTTTTTAAAACTAATTTTGAAACAATCTATTGTTAATCGGTAATAAAATTTGTTGTAACATCGGTGAAAGTGTGGATAGCTGGGTGCGCACATTGTGTTTTAAGAATTTTGAATTTAACTTATGCTTAAAACTGAATGACCTGGCTGCAAGCAAATAATTTTTGAAATAAATAATATTTTTACAATTTTTCATCGCCGGGGTCATCACAATATGTATGTACATCATACATGTTTGTCAAATTGTTCAAAATCAGTAATAATTTTTGTCATCAAACCATCGGCTATGTTCAAGTTCTTTTAAAAAATTATAATTACTTTTTTTCTTATTACAATGTAAGGGTAGATATTGTTCATAAACCCCATTTTTCCCATTAACTTATTTTGTACTATACCTAGTATATTATAATTATAAAACCATATTTTACGACTTCAAATGAAGAAATAGAATACCTTTTTTACTATCTAGGGGAAGTGGTGGGTCTTGTATGATAATGTATGGAAATTTTCAGACTTTTTTCAAAATTGCAACATATTACTTACCAAGCAATTTATTGTTTAAAATGTATACCTACCTGAGATTATTTTACGATCAAATTTAGCCGAAGCATTGATCAAAAAAAAGTAATACCATTACAATAATAAAATAGAATTAAATTTATATTTTTATTAAAAGGTAAGAAAACAAGTAAAATACGAATAAAAACAGTGGCGCAGCCAAGGGGGGGGGCTAGGGGGCTGTAGCCCCTCCCAGACACTCTTCCTTTTTTTAATGACCATAGCCGCTTTTTTACCGGTGCAAAAAAAATAACAAAAAAATGATTGAGTTCAACTGTTCGATATGATTGTAGTTAGGTACTGTTTTCAGTGTAGCACTTGTTGCTTGTTGGTAGCTAATCAGCCAAGCCAGTTAATTTAGGTCTGGCATCTTCGGGCTCCCAAGGGCGGATTTACCAAATTGTTGCCTATGGGCACTACTTTGAAATGCCGCTCCTGTTATACTTAAGGGCTAACAGGAGTAGTTCGGCGCAAAAGGGGGGGGTGCAGGTAGGGGCGTGGTCAACGGATTTTTAGTGTTTACTGAAATTTCAAATACAAAATAACTTTAGTATGGATAATTAGCAATCAGTTTTAATTCTTAATCTTAATGACTGCTATTTATTGAAAATAAGGATAGGTATTGCAATGGTATTTTAGCAAAAAGCTATGTTCCCAAGCATTCCTAAGTGATCCAAGCTTGCTCTTAAAGGCGGGAGTAGAGACGGTCGTATCTCAGGTTGGGTGCTTTCGTTGATTCGAATTGCTCATATCCAAATTAAATGAATTTGTTTACCAAATATAATTAAATAAAAAAAAAACCGTATTTCAACAAAATATTTTCAATAAAAAAAAAATGCTTCTCCATAAATAATTATCAATCCAAAAGCCAATGCAAAGCAAATGTTAACTAAAATTTCAATAATCTTCGAAGGGAACGAAGTTTCGTTGTTAGCGTTATTCAAATCGCCTGCTTATCAATAGCACCATTCGTTCCTACGAATGCAATAATTTTTAATTTTCCAATTTTTAATAATTCAAACTCAATTTTTATTTTCACTGTTCTCTTTCCAATTCCATCAAACCAATCAAATCAACTATTGTTCAGTAGCCACTCATAAAAAAATTTCCAAAATTCAAATATCAAAATATTTTATATCATACGCATAAAATCACTTTATTTAAATATTTAAATTATTGCTTACAAATTCAAAAATCACAAATCTCAAAAATAAATCACAGAGCCAAAATCATCGACCAGCTCGATCGGCCATCTTGGCAAAAAAGCCCCTCTCGTCCTCTCCTGTTTCCCCACCTTGCACTCTTTCAAAACTACCAAATCAAAATCATAATTTACAAAATTTTACCAAAAGAGTACAGGGTGGGTCCAAATATTTGGTAACACGACAGTATATTACAATAAAAAGATTGGCAACAAAAATCAAGGATAAATCTTTCGCACTGAGTTATTTCGGAAATGCCGTACTTTAATTCTCACTTTAATTTAAGGTAGGTAACAGTGGTAACACAATAATTATACTCGAAAATAAGATGACCACGCCCCTTTTTCCGAAAAATTTTTGCCTGCGGCGCTTGCCTTTGGCACAGCTCGCTTCGGTCGCATTTTTTAGCCCCCCCCCCCCCCCATAACAAAATCCTGGCTGCGCCACTGAATAAAAATAATAATAGAAAATAAAATACAGAAAAAAAAATCATAGTAGAATCCTGGCGATTAACGTTAGCGTTGGGTTTAAATGTTTTTTAATTAAAAAGAATTCACAAACTTTTTAATTTTTTGTTGTAGTTAAAATAATTTATTTTCTAGCACTAATTGCAAACGCCAGCATTCTGCTTGAATCTTGAGACTTTTAAAAACTGACCAAACACTTTAGACAGTTTTTTTTAAATGTTGTATTTTACTTTTTATTTGAATGACAGTTCTGTCAGATTTTAAATATTTTTCTGAAAATTTTTTATTTCAGCTCCTGACGGATACGAGGTATTATTTACAAGATATTTTGCGAAGTGCTTTTTAATTAAATTTATATCAGTAGGTGACCAAGTCTTTTTCTTAATCGATGGACGGGATTTCTTTGAAACTTTTTCAGGTATTACGTCGCTAAAATTTTCCTCATTTTCTGAATCCGAAATAATTTTATGACGCCGGTTCTCTGTTGATTTTGTTTTTTCGTTTAAATTTTCTTCTTCGTCGGAGGTTAATAACAAATCATCTTCGGAATTTTTCTTGTCTTTGGTTGTTCCTAAAAAATAAAAAGTTAATTTTCCAATTTGAAACTTTCCTTTACCTCAATTTTTTCTTTAGAGCTGAAGTTTGTAATATTTTTTGATTGATTCAATTATTATATAGTATTGTAAACAAGAAACAATCTCGCAATGTTTCCAATTGTAATTGGTGACCGTTTTTTCAAAACTCTCTTTGTCCTAAAAGTAAAATTTTCAGGAAACGCTTTTTATTGTTTAGTGACATAACCCTAAACCAAACTTTTGTTTTCAAGGAATTAAACTACGGTTTAAAAGAACATTTTAACTTATTGAGGTGATTCTTCTTCGCTTAGTGATATTTTTAATTTTATATTAATCGACATTAAAGATTTTATCTGTGCTTCTTTGTTATGATGGTTACGGCTATTATTGTAAAATTTGAGGGCTATTAAAACTAATACAAGTTCATTAAATTAATAGTAAAAATTAAAATAATAAAACTAAATAAACTAAAAAAAATAATAATAAAAATAATAGGTATATTATTTATTGCAAAGTCGAAAATACTTCTTAGTAAACTGGTCATCAACAGATTTATCGGCATTTGGTGTTTCAGCAAAACAATGTTATCACGCGGAAATGGTTACTCTGTACCGCATTTTTTCAAAGTTTTTGATTCAAAGCGTTCAATAAACGCTGGAAAGCTCGTTGTTAATACATAAAAAATAATCAAAATTAGAAATCCCATCATAAAATTTAGCAATTTATATAAACTTATTTGTGATTATAAATAATTAATTACAAAATTAGAATATTGCAAAAATTACCCTAAAAACAAGTTGACTGTATTTTAATCAATAAAACAAAAGGCACATTTTTGTCGTTTAGAATACTGAAAAAATAAGCTTAAAGAGCCCAAAATCAATTTTGAAACTCCTATCAAAATCAATCAAAACGATTATGGGCATAAAAACACGAAATTGTCGAGTTACGACGACCCAAAGCTTCTTTACATAATTACTTTATTAGGTAGTATATCAGTATCAGCTCTTGAATAATATAAATAATGAGATTAAAAGTTACAATAAAAAAGTAACATAAATATGTAATGCAGCTGTAAAAGCGATTTTCATTTGAGAAAAAAGTCTTCGTACAAAATAATTTGCAGTGCTAATAATATAAGATTTGTTGAATACTTCATAAAGTCACTGTTTAAGAACTTTAAATTATTTGTGATTAACGTCGTAATGGTAAAAAAATGTAGATTTCGCCAAGAGTAATCTGACCGCTGCCGCTAGTTGGTTAATATTATTTTCTTTGATAAGACGTCACAAGACGTTTCTGTGTTTTCACTTTGTCACGGTGTCTTCTAAATTACAACTTATAAATTTACACCTTGATAAGCAAGTATTAAAGCTCATTTTCATAAACGAAAAGATAAAATTTTCTATTATAATTTTAACGTTTTCTTGATAATGTATTAAGTTTATCAACAAAAATAATATACATTTTATTATTTTAAGTTTTGGATCATTGTAAAGAATTTTTATCAATTTTAATCACCCTCAAATTTAACAATAATAACTAAACCGTCATAGTATATAGTGAAGGACTCAATAATTCAGATAAAACCCTTCATCAGATACTTTGCAATAAACCAAAAAGTTACGCTTTCTATGACAAGATAAATATGTTTTATTTTTGAAAATTTGAAATTATTTTGTTCAATGCCTATCAATTATTTTTTCTTGTAATTTATGTCTAGTATGTTTATGCGAACACGTAAAAATAAATTAATTTATACATTTGAATGACGCTTAAACTGAAAACCAAAAATTCGGATATTCTACATAAATTTAAATAATTGTTAGTTTTCCACAATTTTGAAAAATATCTTTATATTAGGCTAACACAAAAAAATAAAATATTGTACTAACTCATTTAAATATTTCGTAATTGCAAAATTAGAATTTGGGAATCCCCGAATTCTATATTTGGATTTATGTGTTATTTAAATAACAGGTAATTCTTTATATAGAGCAAGAGCCCGTGGCTGCCAGACCTTCCTTATTTTATAAAAGCTGAAAGTTTCTTACGGCATGCTTCCAACACAGGTAGGAACGATGGCCAACTATGTACTTTGAGTCATCGTGGCTTTGGCAGGTAACAGGTAGCAAAGGTGAATAAAATACCGACTTACTTTCGTCAAATCATAAAGCGTAATTTTCTTATATTTTTCTTCGGAATAATATTAGAAATCATTTTATCCATTGCCAGACACTTAACATCGTGGCAACCCTTTGCCAGACTCCCTTAAACTTCAATAAATTGTAACTGTACTTACGTTATAGTATAAAAGCTGAATTTTATATATGTTAGTTGAGTAACTATTAGAAGATGTTTCCTCAGTAGCCAGACAGTTTCGACAGTTCTAGCCCATAGCCAGACAAAAATAAGATAGCTATAGGTGCGAGCGCGAAGTAATATACATTCGAGTAGGTTCGAGTTAGATAGTGATAGGTCTTTTCCGACTCTTCACTGCGCATGTTCAAATTATGTATTAGTCTATATATTTTTTTTTTTAAATAAAATAAAAACGTTCATTTATATTTAAGTTAAAATAGCAATAGAACAATTTAAACAATAACTGTATTTTATATAATACACCTTGTTTATATGCCACACTATGTTTTTTACATTGCACGTACTTCTGCTCAGCGGTATTTTTTCTCATGACAACTCACATCAACATCTATGCGTCGTCAAAATGCGTTTACCAAAATAAAATGTCTTAAAATCTAGTAATAAATTGATAAACGCATATTTTTTTATTTTCATATAATGGCTTTTAATACAATTAAAGTATTTTTTTTATTGAATTTTTTAATACTATTATATGAATAATTATTATCAATCAAATTTTAATGATTGTCGAATATTGTATTAATCTGAAATTTAAAAATAAAGTTCATGAAATTTCAAACTATTATTTTGTACTAGCAATTATCAATTAATCATACCAATTTATTTGCTTTTATAATCAATAACTTCATAAACATTAAAATGTTCAAGAAGTTTCCATCATCATCGTGTCGAATATCAAATTAAAATTAAAAGACTAATACATAATCTAAACATGCGCAGTGAATAGTCGGAAAAGACCTATCACTATCTAACTCGCACCTACTCGAATGTATATTACTTTGCGCTCGCACCTATAGCTATCTTATTTTTGTCTGGCTAGGGGCTAGAACTGTCGAAACTGTCTGGCTACTGAGGAAACATATTCTAATAGTTACCCAAGTAACATATATAAAATTCAGCTTTTATACTATAACGTAAGTACAGTTACAATTTATTGAAGTTTAAGGGTGTCTGGCAAAGAGTTGCCACGATGTTAAGTGTCTGGCAATGAATGAAATGATTTCTAATATTATTCCGAAGAAAAATATAAGAAAATTACGCTTTATGATTTGACGAAAGTAAGTTGGTATTTTATTCACCTTTGCTACCTGTTACCTGCCAAAGTCACGATGACTCAAAGTACATAGTTGGCCATCGTTCCTACCTGTGTTGGAAGCATGCCGTGATAAACTTTCAGCTTTTATAAAATAACGAAAGTCTGGCAGCCACGGGCTCTTAGACTAATATGTTTACACAAAAAGAGAAGTTGCAAGTAGTGAGCAAGTAGTGATTTTTTAAACATTTGTCTATTTTAAAATAAATTATAAAACATGATTTACTCAAAAAATTGGACTGGCTACTTAATAATATTAGGACCAATTATTATTAATATATACAAAATAGAAGAAACTATCTGAAAAACTTTACCTTAACATTTCCTTTGTATATTTCCGAGTCGGGACTATTTTCTTTAAACTTTTCGGAATCGGACGATGTATTGAAGTCAAAATTATTATCACTTCGTTCTATTAAATTAACTCATTTCAATAATTTTGAAGTTTTAGTAATAATTACGTTAAGTTATTAATTAGACATAATAAATTAATATTTACCTGGAGCTTGCAGAGCCGTTTGCACAATTTTCCCTGTTCTAGACGACATATAGCCGCGTCCACTGGCCAAGCGGGCACTGTGAGAGGTTGCTTTAAAAATTTTCATAATAATAAATGAAAGTATTTCGCCACCAAAACTATTGCACCAAGATCTCAAAACGTACTGCCGTCTTGATAGGTACTGCGTCCAGTGTTACCAGATTTACTCATTTAAGTTCCCCTAAATATGCAACGCTTGCCGCTAAAAATCCCCTAGATTAAAAAAAATCCCCTAACTCAAACAAATTTTAAATTATTATTAAATCAAGGATCTAATTATCAATTAATATCACGTTTAATACAAAATAGTATTTTATTATAATTTAAAATACAAAAATACATGAAAATCTTGTTTTTTTAACGTTAAATTAAAAAAAAAACATTTTTCAGTTTAAGCGATAGTACTATAAATATAAAATATTTTTTAAAGAAAATATATTAATAAATGTAATACTAAAAGCAATAAATTCACCTACAGTGAGAAGATGATACAGATGATGAAGGAAATGATGATGAGGCATTCGTCGAGACTTCACTTAGTAAGTAAAAAGGAAATAGTAAATTTATTTTAATAATCAATTTATAAACGACAATAGATTATGACAAATAATTTTTTCCTCTTTAATCTTTGCAATAATTATATGGATTAATCTACTTTTAGTTGCAGACGAAGATGCTGTTTAACAATATACTGACAATTATTTATTTTTTTATGAAGAATGTTTTGTAAAATTAAGCATGTATTCATTGTCATCAATATTACAATAATAAATTATGTATCATTTCTTTTCTAAACTGAAATCTTTCATTATTCTTTATTTTCGATTTAAATTTAAAGGAATTTGTAAATCCCCTAAAAAAATGTTTCCCCTAGATTTTCCACTAAGTCGTCTAAATTCTACTAAATTTAGGGGAAAATCCCCCAACCTGGCAACACTAACTGCGTCTTGGTAGTACGCTGTAACTGTAAGCAATTTTCCGCGTGGTGTGTGAGGTTTCCAGTGCTTCGTTATATTAACAGCGCCCTTGATAGATTATACGTTTCAGTTAAAACCGTTAAAACTGAACTTTTATAGATAAAATACAGTCCAAAAGGCACCTTCGTTATATTTAGTAGTTATGATGTTCTTACCTTCTAGCACCTAAATACGTGCGAAAACATTGTGGCAACAATTCAAATACTGGTGCCCATTCTCCCATTATCTTATTTTGTACTACCTACTACATAATAAATTAATATATAAAGTCATATATTAAAAATTCAAAAAAAGAAACCAATACCTCCTTACAGTATTTAAAGAAAAAAATGGGTCCTTGATAACATAATAGAATTTTTAGATTTTCTTCGAAATTGTAAAATGCATAGTTGCAACCATAAGCGCGGGAAATTAATTATAACTGTGTAAGACATATTAATTTGCAGTAACTTGTTTAGTTTTATTATTTAATTCGTGCGATTATCAGATAATATTTTTATGTAAAATTTTATATTTCGTAATTTTAGTTTTTAAATAAATTTACTTTGTAAATAGCTAACGGATGATTTGTTTTGCTTTATAATACCGGCCCTTAACATCTTAAAATAATGAAAACATACTTTTTCAAGTTGTATCTTGCTCGGAGCTTTATTTTAAACTTTCTAATAAAATGAGTACCTTTAAAAATAATGTATAGCATTTCATGAGTATAGTTTTAAATAATATAAAAGAAAATGTAATATCTAATGCCAACTTGATGCATAATTTCTGTAATGTGTCACAGAAATTATAACGTAAATGATTTTTAATTAAAAATAATTCATAATATTTTGTTAATTTTCCAATCAATGTCTTGTGGTGTCTCAGCAAAAAAATTTGATCACTCAGTCACGGTTATTCTGTGACTTTTTTTCGAAATTTTCGACAATACGTTAAATAAAATCTGAAAAGTATTTAATTTGATTTTTTATTTTATTAATAAATAATCAAAATTAAAAAATTGTAATAATTACTCCAAAATCAAGTTGGCTTTATTTCATAAGACCGCTTCCGAATGACACTATGACACAATATCAATCGAAAACGGTGCAACAAATTAGAAAAATGGGGTACTGTCAGTTAATTCCCATTACGAATTTCAAAATTTCAACTACACTATAGGAAAGAGGACAATTTTCTGAGCATTTAAAAAAAAAAATCCTGGACCGTCCATTAGTTTTCGAGAAAACGGCATTTTAAAATTAGGAAAAGCAGGTGAATGTAACATGATACACCCGATGTGTGACGGTCGGTCTCACGTTGAGGTACGGTCTCGTCGGTGACGGTCTCATTTTGTTGACGGTACGTGTGCTTTGATCTACTCTTAAAGTTGTGTTCATTCGATGTCGACACCCGGACGAGTTCTATGACTTCGAGTTCCACCTTTGGCGAGTTCTGTCATTTTGCAGGGATATTTTTAAATTTTTTTGCCTTACACAAAATCGGCTAATCATGCAGCCGTGTTAAAAGGTGTATCTAAAATACATGTAAATTTTACATCTTTAAATTCGAATTTTTCGAAAACTTATGGATGATCCAAGGATTTTTTTGTTCTAAACTGCTTAGAAAATTGTCCTCTTTCCTATAGTGTAGTTGAAATTTTGAAATTCGTGATGGGATTACTCTGACAGTTCCCGAAAAATGTTATATAAGCTCAAATGTAAATTTAAAAAATGTAGATTACGCAAGAGGTAATCTTATTATTATTTTTTTTGATAAGACGTCACAAGACAGTTTGAAACGGTGCATTCTCAATTACAATTATTACAACTTACAAATTTACACCTTAATAAGCAACTTATATTATATAAATTTAGATAATTTTCAAACGAAAAAATAAACTTTTCCACTATAATTTCAACGTTTTCTTGTTGATGTGTTATCAAGTTTATCAATAAATAATGTAAATTTTATTATTTTAAAGTTTGCATCATTTGAATTTTAATCGCACTCAAATTTGATAGTGGAGGACTTAATAATATTCAGATGTAAACTTACATCAGATGCTTTGCGATAAACCGATAAGTTACATTTTCTTTATTAAGATGGCAATTATTTTATTTTTAAACATTTGAAATTATTTTATTCAGGTTAATTAGATCTTCTTGTAATTTATGTCCAGATTTTGTATGTAAAAGTAAATTAATTTACACATTTGAATGTCGCTTAAAAAGGAAATTGAAATTAAAACATGCTACAGAAATTAAAATATACCAAGCCAGTACTCCGACAAGTTTCTTTAAACATTTTTATATTACTAAAAATTTAATTTAACTTGACAAATTTCCAATTGAAAACTATCAAACAAAGATCTGAAAACGTAATGCTATCTTTACTGGTGTCAGTACGCTATGTAATATTGCATGGTGCCAGTACGCTACATGCAAAATTCCGTGGTGCCACCAAATACATTAAATAGGTTAATACGTGCAGCTTCGAACGAAAATGGTAAAGCTGCGCACTAGCGGCACCTAACGAGTGGAGTTGTGCAGTTGTTTGATTGTTCCTTATAACCTAACTAAAGTATTTGTTGACAGCAATTGAATCCTCTAATATCAAAACCTACTAAATCCACTTTAACGATTTTTGTAAAAATTACGAAAAACCGTTTAACATTTGGTTTAACTAAGTTCTGAAAACAACTTTAAAATTATTATTATTTTTTTTAAATTGATAACAATATCATATCACAAAAGTAAAAAAATATTCATTTTTTTTACAGGCACAATTTTGAATATAAAAATAGATTTAATGGAATTTTATAGTGGATTTTGACTCGAAATAATATTGAAATAATACATCAATCAAAGAAATACATTGCAAATAGCACAAAACTTTATTAATTGTTATACAAAATTCAAGAATAAAGCTAACCGAACATGTAAATTAAAATCGAATTAATTTAAATAATATATAGATCTGGAATATCTTTTACCGTTTCACACAAATGATTAAATTCAATATTATGTTCTTCTACATCGCCATTATTTTATTCAACGTTTTCTCCAAAATACTTCTCTAATACCTGTTTGTAATAATTCAATTTTGAGAAATCTTTACATTTTGCTCTGTAATGTTTTATTAGAAGCAATGCAACATCTTTAAGCTTATTAAATTTTGGTGGTATTCCGGTTTGTAATTTAAGTGGGTTTAGTTCATCTAAACATTTTCCTGGTCTGCACACGAACTTATATTGCCCTAGGTCGGACTTGTAACTTTGTTCTCTTCTTACCCTTACAGTATTATTCCTTCCACGTTTTAAATAATAAAGAACAATCATGCATTCCATTCGGAATTCTAAATTTTTTCGAAAACAGAAGTGATCTAAATGAAGAAAATCAAAAGTTTTCCTAATAGAATTACAAATTTTCATAATTTTCTATATAAGGTAATTTAATTATTATGAATTCTGTTAAGATAAAAATTAATTTAGGAAAAATATTATTAAAGTAACGGCAGGATTCATGAAAACGCGTTTTGGTTAATATCTCAAAACTTTTGATATGTCACTTGGATCACTTCTGTTCCTGAATAGCCAATTATTTATTATTTGATTTCCAATTTGAACAACTCGCATCGACAGATGGCGTTGAAACCAGCTTTACCTAATAATGCATTGAAAATGCAACGAGCTGTACGTATTAACCTATCAAATATATTTGGTGCCACTTAGATGAGTTATGCGCTTCTGCTAACTGCGCCCTCTGGGGATTATACGGTTCAATTAAAACAAGATTTTTATAGATATGCAGTCGAATTTTGTACTTATGATGCTCCTACCTTCTGGCACCTAAATACCAGCGGAAACGTTGTGGCACCCTGAATTAGTGCCACAACGTAAATACGGGTGCCACTTCGACCATATATATGTAAATTTAGTGCCTAAACGTCACATTTTAAATATATATTGCGATGTACTGTGTGTTTGCGATATAATTTAATGCGATGTTGCTGTGAGTTAACTGACGTCCGTGGATTAGCGAACTCGTGTATGGACTGCTTAAAAGTTCGTTGATCTATTTTTTTGTATGAGACTTACCTGTTACTATAACTTGTTTTATATCGTATAGAAATTTCAAATAGATAATGTATTTGTCTAAAAAAATGAAATATTTGTAGCAAGTGTAATAATTTAATGTGTTTAAATTTAATATAAAAATACAAGAAAGCTAAGTTAAGATTCTGGATCGGTATCTTAACCACACTTTGTAATAAATTTGTAATGGTGTCAGGATACTTAAACTAAACTTAATTATGTGAGGAATAATGTTTTAAGGAATAATACTGGCCAGATTATACACAAGTAGAATTGTAAAATTTACTCAAACGGTGCACTACGACGTCAGGAATCGCTGCTTCACAAATATTTGATGATTTCCAAAATCAGGTAACTATATTCTTTACAATAAAAATTTTCTTCAATAATAAATTTGCACATTTATTTAAATTAAATAAATCGAAGTTTCAAAATTATTCGTCAACTGATGATGCCTTCGCAATTAAAAATTACTCAAAAATTATTTTATGAGGTTAGATTGGCACAAGTTCACTTGGCAAATGACAAAAAGCTACTGAAAATTCATAACATAATATAACATAAAATACTCTTTATTATTTTAATTATACTACATTTGATTATTTAACGCATAAACACAATTAGCTAATACAAATTAACATGTACTTGAAGTCTTTGAACCTGCTCCTAATCTTGCGATTTATCAGGTTGTATTCTGTATTCCCCCTTCTAGAGAGAAGAGTAAGAAGGAAAAAGGAAAGGAAAAGGTATAAAATAAAAAAATGATTAATGAACGGTTTACTCCAACAAGTGAGCAGGCTTTAATCTGTCTAGTGACACTATTTTCTCATTGTTGCGAATTTTAATTGTAAAATATTTTTTATTTCGGGAGACTACTAAAAAGGGTCCTAAGTAAGTAGGCTTAAGAGATTTTTTTAATGTGTCGTCTCGCATGAAAACGTGGGAGCATAATTCTAACTCTTTAAAAATAAAAATTGGGCGATTTGCATGGTTTTGTGGTGGTACAGGGCGAACGTCGTCAAAAAATGTTTCCAACGTTTGAAGAAACTCGTGTGTTGTGGCGGTGTTTTTACATTCCGTAAAAAAATCACCTGGTACGCGTAAGGTAGTTCCGTATACTAATTGCGATACCGTGCAATTCAGGTCATTCCTAAACGAGGTTCTAAAACCTAATAAAATTAAAGGCAGCACCGAAACCCAATTTCTACTCTGGTAGCAGTTTATAGCAGCTTTTAACGATCTGTGTAATCTTTCGATTATGCCGTTACATTCGGGGTGAAAAGAGGTTGTTCGAGTGTGTTTTATACCTAATAATAATGAAAATTGGTTAAAAGGAGAGGATTCGAATTGACGGCCTTGGTCAGTGGTAATCTTTAAAGGGACGCCAAACCTTGCAATCCAATTAGTTAAAAAATGTGTCGCAACTGTTTCGGCAGTAGCATCTGGAATTGGAATGCATTCCATCTATCGTGTATAACGGTCTATACAAGTTAATAAATAATTAAATTTTGACAGGTTGGCAGTGGGCCAACTAAGTCAATATGAACATGTTCAAATCTCTCCGAAGGAAGAGAAAAATTTTGAAGAGGAGAATGAACGTGTCTGGTAATTTTAGATTTTTGGCAAACAAGGCAACATTTAGTCCAAACGGCACAATCTTTATTCATTACTGGCCAGATGTAGCGTTTGTTTACTAACTTAATTGAAGCTTTGATACCGGGGTGTGACAAATTATGTAAATTGTCAAAAATCTTTTTACGCCATGACAGTGGCAAAAAAGGTTTAGCGACATTTGTGGAAGTATCACAGTATATTAATTTAGTTGAACCAACAATTGGTAATAATTCTAAATTAATACTTAGGAGTGATTGAAGAACTTCTAAGTCTGGATCGGAAAGTTGATCTGTTCCTAAAGATTCAAAATCAAAAGAAGCGGGAAAAGAAATCGTGCTGATACGTGAAAATGTATCTACAACGACATTTTCGTTACCTGGAATAAACTTAATATCAGTACTAAATTGACTGATGTAATCTAGATGTCTTATTTGTCTTGGTGACATGTCGTTTGACGTTTTGGTAAAAGCATAAATAAGTGGCTTATGGTCGGTCAGTATTGTAAAAGGTTTGCCTTCTAAGAGATGTCTCAAATGACGTATAGCTAGATATACAGCTAGTAGTTCACGGTCGTATGTACTATATTTGGTTTGAGCTGGAGATAATTTTTTTGAAAAAAAATGTAATGGTTTCCAATTTGGATCATTGAATTGTTGCACAACTGCGCCAACACCGTAACTGGATGCATCTACCATTAAAGAAAACGGTAGGTCTTTAGATGGGTGAGCAAGTGTCACTGCTGTTGCTAAACATTGTTTGCAGGCTTCGAAAGCGGTAATCAAAGATACATTCCAATGAATAGCAGTTTTGTCGTTCTTTTTACTTCTGTGGTGCACTGTATGCAAAGGTGCTTGGATTGAAGCTAAATTAGGCATAAATCTATGGTAAAAATTTAACATGCCTAAGAAGCGTCGAAGTTCTACATCAGTTGTAGGTTGTGGAATATCTAAAATTTCTTTAGTTTTAAATGGTAAAGGTTGAATACCGTGTTCCAAAATAAGGTGGCCTAAAAATTCTACGGATGGACGAGCAAAAATGGATTTGTCTACGTTTAATATTAAACCGAATTCCTGTAAGGCTTTGAAAATTTGATTTAAATGAGATAAATGTTCTTTTAAATTTTTTGAAAAAATTAACAAATCATCGATGTATGCAAAACAGAAGTCGAATTTGCTTACGATCAAGTTGATGAAGCGTTGAAATGTTTGTGCAGCGTTCTTTAAACCGAACGTCATGCAGGGAAATTCAAACAATCCGAAAGGAGTAGTGATTGCTGTTTTTTCGATGTCTTCTGGGTTCATTGGTATCTGGTGGTATGCTCTTACTAGATCTAAGGTACTAAAAATAGTTTTATCACGTAAATTATTAGTCATGTCTTGTATATTGGTTATTGTATAGCGATCTGGCACTGTTATAGAATTCAGACGTCTATAGTCACCGCATGGACGCCAATCACCATTCTTTTTTCTCACCATATGAAGAAGTGAAGCCCAAGAAGATGAAGATGGTCTACATATGTTTTCAGCTAGCATAAATTCAAAAGCTTTTTTTGGCAATTTCCAGTTTTGCTGGGTCCAAACGTCGAGGTTTAGAAAACACTGGAGGACCGTTTACTTTAAAAAAATGTTGAACGCTGTGTTTTGGCACCGCTTTGCAGATTGTTGCTTGAGTGATATCAGGATAACTTTGCAAAATTTTGAAAACGTTGTCTTGCATGTGGCAAGGAGAAATGGATTTTAAAGTTAAAATTGGATTTCCGTCAAATTTATTTGTCCAGGAATAGATTAATTTGTTACGCTATCTACTAAACGTTTATTTTGCAGGTCCACTAGTAAACCGAACTTGGCTAAAAAATCTGCACCAATGATTGGTTTGACGACATCAGCGATTATAAAAATCCAAGGAAATGATCGTCTGAGGCCAAATGACAAATGTACTAATTTTGTACCGAAAGTAGAAATTTTAGTTCCGTTAGCTGCAAATAATTTATAGGAAGTAGGAACAAGTTTAGATAAGCTGAATTCTTTTGGTAATACGGAAATCTGAGCTCCTGTGTCTATGAGGTACGTTTGTTTTGACACCGGATCAAAAACATGCAAACGACTATTTGTTGAATCCACAATACCGGTCGCTGCGGTATTGTGTTCATTTAGTTTTCCGATTCTACAAATTTACAAGGCGGAATGCATCGTTTCGCATTACTTTTAAAGCGGTTGTGGTACCAGCATAAGCCATCTTTTGACATGGGTCGGCTGCATGATCTTTTTCTATGCTGATAAGAACGTAAAGATGATCGTGAATGCGATCTTTCGCGGTTAAAATTTTGCTTCCCTGACGTTGCTTTTAACTCGGCAACTTCTAATTTCAAATTTTCTATAAGAGAAATTATTGAATTGTTGGTGCTATTTATTGAATTACATTGTACGGCAGCTATGTCACACGAAGTTACTTCTAAAAATCGGTCTGCGAGGATTGCTATTTGATCTAAAGGTTGGTCACTAATAGAAAACATAGCCTGAGCTTGTTGGGGTAATCGTTGCAAAAAAAGGGATTTTAGAGGTGTGTCGGGAATGGTTCCTCCTGCCAACTCACGCATTTGTCGTAATAAGTGGGTAGGTTTCTTGTCACCTAATGTTAATGAATTTAATAAGGTATTCAAACGCGATTGCTCAGATTCTTCAAATCGTTCAAGTAATTTTGACTTTAATGTGTCATATAGATTGACATTTGGCGGATTTAAAATTACGTCCGAAATTTGCGATAGGATTGAACCTTCTAATGAAGCTACCACTGTATTGTATTTAGTATGATCATTAGTTATTCTCGAGTTGGCAAATTGAGCTTCAATCTGACAAAACCAAATGCGTGGATTGGCTTTCCAGAATACTGGAACTCTGACACTGACTGGTAATAAATTCTGATTTTGTTGCGCGTTTAAAATAGGATTAGGTAAAGCGGGGATAGGAAAAAGATTATCAGGGACATTTTGATTAGCCATTGGAGATTAACTTAAATATGCAGGAACAAAAAGATACTCACGATTGATAACTTTGTAGCACAATTCGTAGAACTTTGTGGCACTAATAGAGAATTTGAAGTAATTCTTGCTGGAATTCTTGTGCAGCGCCAAATACTGGATCTCTTCTAAATTTGGAATTTTTCTTCTATAGGTTAAATTCTTGTGCAGGGCCAAATACTGGAATCCCTTCTCTTGGTTTATATTATTTAGATCACGTCGGTGGGCACCAATTGTTAGTGTATTTAACAATAATTTAGTTTTTTTTACAAAACTTTTTATTCGGATAAATAATATAAATTAACGTGAACAAGTGAACAATTATATACAGATTTAACTTTTTACATAATATAACCGTTAGGCGGAATATTTTTAATTGCGTTAGAACAGCTAATCATAATACAACTTTACAATGCTTCGCCATTTTTTTTGTTATCAACCGGAAACATTATCCTTAAGTTCCTGGATTTTCAAATTAATTTCCAATGGACAAGTAAGGCCATGGAATGTAGCTGCAGTGACAGTGACCTGCATGTGTGTGCTTGCATGACTGTGCCACCACAAGTGTATATGACTTGAGAACTTTTTGTGGATTGTTGTACATTTTGCTGGGCAAAAATGAGTTGAAAAACCCAGCGCCAGGGACCTCGATGCGGGAAAGTTTTATAGCAAGATTTCGTGCAATAATTTAAATTTATGCCTGAAGAGCATTGTATTGTGCGTCAGTCTGGCAATGTGATTTGTCGTCGGGTTCTGTCTTATCGTATTGGTGAAAAAGTTGAAAGCGTTGCGTTGAATTTCGTAAGGTAATGTGCGTATGTCAGCTTGTTCGTGTAGGAGGTAAGTCTCAGTGTGTTTTGGCTCTCCTGTGATGATCCGGAGGCATTTGTTTTGTATGGTCTGTATGAGTTTGACGTTAGTTTTTGAGGTATTGCTACAGATCGGACTGGCGTAGAGTATTATGGGTCATATCATTGTCTTGTATAGTAGCTGTCTTAGTTTGGGATCCAGTTTGTTTTTGTAAGTAAGTAAAGGGTATAGTGCGTTGAGTGCGTTGTTAGCCTTCTTGGCGGTCAGTTGTAGGTGCGTTTTGTATGTCAGTCGCTCGTCTAGCGTCAGTTTTAAGTATTTTACGTCTTTTGTTTTGATCACGGCAATGTTGTTGATTTTTAAGGGAGTGGTCAGTTTGTCTCTTTTTTGGGAAAATGTGGTAAGGGTGGTCTTGTTTTCGTTTAGTTTTAGTTTCCATTTAGCAAAGTAGGTTTGTAACAAGTCAGCGTGTCTTTGTAAGTAAGTGATTGTTTTTCTTGAAGAATTCGGCAATTATTGCTGTGTCGTCGGCGAATAATGATATGTCAGTGTTCTTATGTTAGGGAATGTCGTTGATGTAATAGGTAAATAGGGATGGTGCGAGAACGGAGCTTTGAGGAACTCCGGCCGGGATAGGATGGGGGTCGGATAAATTGTTTTGTACTTTTACTTGAAAGGTTCTGTCGATTAAGAAGTTGGATATGATTTTGGTTAAGTGGGGAGGAAATTTGTTAGTGATTAGTTTATAGATGAGTCCGTCGTGCCAAATAGTGTCAAAGGCTTTTTCTAAATCTAGTGTAATTACGGAGGTGGTTTTGTTAATATTAAAATTTATGGTGATTTTGTGTGTGAGCATAGCTAACTGCAGCACGGTACTGTGTTTGGCCCTGAACCCAAACTGTTCAAGGATGATGGTGTTGTGTTTTTCTTCGTGCTGTTGGAGACGGTTGAGGATTAGTTTTTCAAGAATTTTGGATAATGTTGGCAGGAGACTGATTGGGCGGTAACTGGCAGTGTGTTTTAGGTTTGCCCGGCTTTGGGATGGGAATGACAACGGCTTTCTTCCAGGCGTTGGGAAAATATTGATTTTTTAGGCAAGCATTGAGGATGTAATAAATTTGAACTATGAGTTTCTTCGGAAATTTTTTGATGAGTGAAGCTCCTATATGGTCGCAGCCGGCTGCATTGTTTTTGAGTTTGCTGATTATGTGTTTAATTTCTTTGGGGGAAGTGAGCTCTTCTGGAGGGGTAGAGAAAGAGGTTAGTTTAAAGTTTGTTGTGATATATTTAACTGTGTTTTCAGTTTCCGTGTCGGTTGGGTGTGCAGTGAGGTTGTGATGTTGTAAGTAGGTTTCGGCTAATGCATTTGCTTTGCTCTTGCATGCAGTTATTGGTCCTAGAGGGGTGTGCAATGTGGGTATGGCTGAGCTAATGCTTTTACTTTTATTTTTGAGTGTTTTTAAATTTTGTGAGGTGATATTTTCAAGTGTGCTTGTCCATTTTTCGTGTTTGATATTGTTAATTTCTTTGTTGATGCTGTTTGAAAGTTTGTTTATTTGTACTTTTAATGTTGGATATTTGTGTGTTTGATAAATTTTTCTGAGCTTGTTTTTATTTTTGATTTTCTGTAGTAGTGCAGGTGGCAGCTTGAGCGTGTGTGTGGGTAGTTGCGTTTCTTTGGTGGTGGCTTGATGTGCTTTAATTATTTGTGTTGTGAATTCTGCGATTGTATCATCGATGTTTTCATTTGTGGTGATGTTTGTGTTAATTTTAATATTTAGTAGCTTTATGCAAAATTTTTCCCAGTTTGTAGTCCGTAGTGGTCTCGGTGGGTTAAAGGGAATTTTAAAGGAACTGTTTTTAAATTGGACGGGAAGATGGTCGGAGCTGAGTTTGTTTAAGGTCCGTGTCGTTCGTACGTTAACATTTTTCGTAAGTATTAGGTCAATGGTAGAAGGATTGGACGCGGGGTTATAGTCGTGGTGGGTATAGTCGTTTGTCGGGTGGGAGAGTTGGACGTTTGTGAGTAATAGGTAGTTGTAGAGGTCAATTCCATTGTTGTTTGAATTCAAATTATTCCAGGAGATGTGCTTGGAATTGAAATCTCTGGCAATAATTACTTTGTCGGATAGTTGTAGAATTTCGTCCAGTTTGTCTTTGTCGTGCTTTTTGCTGGGGGGTAAGTAGTAATTAATAATTGTCAGTTGGTCAGTTTGAAATATTTGTGTGTCGGCTTCCGTTGTGGGTAAGTCTATCGAGGTTAAGTCAATCGTGTTTATGTGGTAAGTTAGTAGTCCGCCGTGATTCGTTCGGGGTTTGTTAATAGCAGTGTAGTTGGGTATCTTGGTCGGTTTGTGTTTGTTCAGTTTGGTCTCTTGTATTAGTAGTATGTCGGGGTTGTTTTGTTCGACAAGTAGCTGTAGTTTGTTAAATTTTGTCCTAAGTCCGTTAGCATTCCAAGTTATGATTTTTAATTGTTTTTTTGTATAATTAAACATTATATTTGGTTGCGATGTCGGCAAGTATCTGTATTTTTTTAAAAATGTCGGTGACCCCAGCTAGTCTAACTTTTATTTCCCTTATGATTTGGATCATTTGCGGGATATCAATTGTATTTTTGAGCTCTTTAAGCTCTTTAAATAATGTAGTTAGATCGCTGGGGCAATTTTGATTGTCATCTAGTTCATGTCGCGTCAGATTTTGTGCGTATGTTTGTCGTTGTACAGTTGGGGATAAAAATTGTCTGATTTGTTGAGATGGTTTAGGTAATTGAGGAAAATTTTGGAAGTTGACGTCGAATTGATTTGTGTTGTGGTTGAGGTTACTGTTGGTGCTAGTTTTAGTTTGAATCGTAGGTTGATTCTGTCGCTGAGTTTTACTACTTAACCTGTCACGATAGCTGATGTAAGAGGGGGCAGTTCTGGTAGTTTGCGGGATGGGGCTCACCGCAGTTGCAGCATCGAAAGTTGCCGTCGTTTGACTTTCTTGGACAATCGGCTGTGAGATGGTTTTTGAGGCACTTTACGCAACGGGGCTTCATGTGGCAGTTTTTTTTTTTTTTTTTTTATTTTTTTTTTATTAGTTTAAGAAAAACTTTTATACAAATATTTACAATCAATTTACAAATTATCAAAATAGTTTAATAGATATTTATGTACACCCCAAAAATAAGAAAGCCTATAAAAAACCCTATTCTCACACTAGCTTCAAAAAGTTTCGAAAACATATCTAGATAGCTTACATTTAAAAGAACTCAAGCTAGTTTCTTCCTTAATGTCTTTAGGCATTTCATTAAACATAATTAAACCCCTATTCATAATAGTGTTTTGTGATTTCACTAGCCTAACTTGATCAACCCTGAAATCATTCTTATTTCTCAGGTTAACTTTACACACGTCTTTAACATAATTTAATTTTTTTGACAAATATCCCGGCAACAAGTTGTATTTCATTTTAAATATCAGAATCAGAATTTGAAAATTTAGTCTTTGTCTAACACTTAACCACTTCAAACTACTTAGCATAGCCTTGATAGCTGTATATCTATTACATCTCAAAATTACTCTCATTGCTCTATTCTGCAACCTTTGCAATCTCTGTATGTCTCCCTCTCTGCACATAAACAATATGGTACTACAATAATTAAATAAATTAATTTTTTAACTTGTGAAATATAATTAAATAATCTTGAAATAAACAAGTTAATAAAACGTTTAATAATAATGTTTTTATTGAGCTTTCAACGTTTGGTACACGTCTTCGTCAGAATAATTCAATATAATTCAATTATATAATTCATTATATATAATAATAATTCAATTATATTGAATTATTCTGACGAAGACGTGTACCAAACGTTGAAAGCTCAATAAAAACATTATTATTAAACGTTTTATTAACTTGTTTATTTCAAGATTATTTAATTACAACAATTAAATGAACCAATGCCAAAACTTTGGCACCGGTAGCATTGAGTGCGTGTGTTTCTTCTTGCGTACTCCTCGAAATGAATCATGACTTGGCCAAGGCAGCGAATTTGTCTTATTTGTTGTACGGTGGTTTGTGGTGAGAAGGCGATCAGAAACGACCCCGTGATGTCACCAAATTTGTTTTTGAGTTTGGTAACGGCGATTGGTGTAATTTGATGCTCTTCAGTGAACTGCTTTTTCACTTCATTTTCTTCGGCGAAAGGAGAACCTTTCATTACTAATTTTCTTTGTTTTTCTTCGCGCAGTTGATAACTGTAGCCTTGAACATTTTTATCTTGAAATACATTGTTTTTGACCGCACGGTGGTCGTCTGCGGATTCGGTGTATATCCAGGTTTGTCCTCGGATATATTGCACTAATATTTTCCCTTTTACTAACGGGTTCAGTTTGGCGAGGAAGGTATGAACTTGGGCGATTGGAGTGGTTAATATTATCGGCGGTGTTTACTTACGTTTGATCTTGAGTCTTTGGGAGGTGTTTTGTGAATGGGGATTCTTTGGACAGTGGTCCACGGCTGGGAGTCACTGCTGGTGGCGATTCTATTCACTCGTTCGGGTGCGTTGATTTTATTACTTCTTGGTTGCATATTTTTTAATTTCTTTACATTTTTTTAATATCGTCCAAAATAAATGCTTTTTGAGTTTTACACTACCATTTAGCCGCTCGGTTCAATTAAACCATTATTCGAATCATAGATATTTGAAAAGTAGCTTTATTTAGAACAAGTATAAAATCTAATAATATAATATCAATCCATTCAATTTATAAGAAATGTTTATTAATTTAATTTAAAATAGAACAAGTTAAATAAACGTGAATTAATAATTATTTATTATTTAAGCTTTCGACGAAATATATCGCCTTCATCAGAATATAATAATAAGTTATAGTAGGGGAGCCCAAGAGGGGATTTTGAGATTTACTAAAGCGCGGCAGATTAACATACAGGGAGGAACCTAGTACCCCATTAAATACCTACAGCAAGTATTAGCCACGTATATGTGGCCGCGCGTCAAGGATAAAAGATCAGATTAGTAAAAAAAAATTGATCATCTGAAATTCTCGAGAGCGTCAGATTAAGGTAGGGTAAGTTAGTTATATGCTAAAAAGTGTATATTCTACTAATCTGACAATTTTCGATTGACGATAAGAAGTAGGTGGGTTACAAACTTGTAAAAAAAAACATCTTCTCGAGCGTGGCTAAATTTTTTTTTATTTTGAAGGTAATAATTCAACGTTCACAAATAATATATAATCTGACGATTTCCGTAAGCCGTAAAATAATCGATAAAGTTTAATGCATGCAGCTACGTGATGCCGGTATTCCCCTTCTCGCGTTTCTAATCCTCTCTCACTCTTTCTCTATCTATGATATGAATAATAGAATATGAAAATTCTTTCCATTGTCAGGTTAGGCGAATCCCTCCAGATAATCGTTAGATTATGAGACAGCACGTTTAGGGAACTTTTTAATAAAATTAAAATTGCATAATAGAATTCTTATTTTTCTCAGGGGATTCCCATTCCCCAAAGGTATGAAATTATCTACAAAAAATGTCTGAAAAGTATTTTTGTAAAACTGATTTTTATATGCCAAAAAGAGTTTTCAAAAAGTACAATTTACATTGCTAACATAGGTGAGCCCGAGTACTTTTATGAGTAACTGTAGTTGTAGTTTTAAAAATTATTAGTGATTTAGTGAATTAAATTATCATTTTTCTAATAATTAAAATAAAAACCGACTTGCAATATTTATTGATTACAATGACTTATTTTAGTGAAAATAATAGAATATATTTCAAATTCGATTTAGTTTAATGAATTCGTTTAGATCTAAATTTGCAATACCTAGTTCATATCTGGAATGTTTAAGAGAAATATTACCCCAATGCTTACCGTTGCAAAATAAGTTCTATAAATAAATTTTATATAAGAAATTATGATATTTAACCAACTTAGTCAGTCCCCTAGAAGTGGCAACGTCGCTGGGATACATAACTTCGTTTGCCTATGTAAAATTTTACACGCCGGGTCTGAATTAATGGTGTAATGTACCGGGCTTGTAAGAGACAGTCCAGTATAGCAAAATAATTTTTTTAAGAATTTCTTACCCCTCAACGGTTGCTCATGAAGTTATATGTGGTTTATTTTATATTTGCTAAAATATACTTCTCTCACCTCATTAATTCTAGTGGGTCTGTGGTTGCCTGTTAAACGTAGCGGGTCTGAAAACGACGAATTAACCAATATATTGTCGTGTTTCAAAATGGTTGCGACCTACCCTGTACATTTTTATGAAAATTTTGTTTGTAAGTGGTTTTGAGTTGCAAGACTGTAAGGATTGGACAGGTGGGGGCGAACCGACAGGGAGATTGGCCTTTGCCAACAGGTCGCCGCGCGAGCGACAGCGCCGACTTTTGGCTCGTTAAATTTTGACTCGAATGAGTTATTGTTGAGATTTTGAGTTTTGATATAAGTTTGAATTTATAAAGTTATATTTGTGAGTACTGAATTTTTGATTGAATAAATGATTTTGATGCGAATGCATTTACTGCGCGGTTTTTGAATGATAAGTTTTGATATTTGGGTAATATTTGGATGATTTTTGGTGCGTTGCTACTGAATTGGTAATTTGGATTGATTTGTTTGATTTGGTTTAATTGGAAGAGAAGCAGTTGAAATTATAATTTTCGATTTGGATTTGAAATTGGAGGATTTAAAATTACATTTGTTCGAGCGTGTGGCGGATGATAGATGAGCCGACGATTTGGATAGGCATAAGTTAGAAAGTGTGAGCCCATTTAAGGTTTCACATGGAATTGTTTTTGAAATTAAATTTACGATTTATAAATTTGGATAAATTAATTTTAGAAGAAGAATTATTTTAGAATCGTCACAGGAATTCACTTCTGATGTCGCATTGCTCCACCGCAAAGAAAGAGCTAGTCGAGGTATAATTTTTGGTGTGGTAAAGGGTTTGAGTGCAACTAAAACAATCAAATACCACTACAATATATATATATAAGTTCCGGCTATAACGAAGATCAAGTTGATGGCGTTCAGATCTTTTACCATCAACTCCAAAAGGTATCCCGGGAATTAAGTTTCGTGTTTAAAAGAATTTAAAAAAAAATCTAAATTTAAAATAAATGTTTTATTGTTAACAACGATTTTAGTATGTTAAACAAATTACAATTAAAAACTGAGTTACAACTAAACTTAACTTTATCTTACATTCCTTATTTATTATAATAAAAGTGCTTAGTATCTACAGAAATCAGATATTACATGTGTCGTCCGTGTAAAAGGTTAATGCACATGATTATCAAGTAAACCATATTAAAACGTGAGAATGCAATATGCATTTGTTATGATACCACATGACACCTCCCTTCTGACTCTCAAAATTACGGTTGCCGTTGATTTTGTAGCCCAATTCGATCGATGTTTAATTCGATTGGCGATACTGATTTCTTCCTCAGGGATAGCTTTACTAAAACATAACAAATTGTAATAATGATAATTAACACATATATTATGATGGTCCATGCGCTAGTACGATTAAAGTAGATCGTTTTTGGGGTATCTTCAATTTCTGTTTTTAATTGATGTAATCGAATGTCGGTTGCCTTTAGCTCGTCCAGGTTAAGGTCGGGGATTGACAAACTTTTATAAATATCCGCATGCAACGCTACTAGCGCAAAAATATATACAAATATTTAAAATTTAGTAAAGTTACACACTTCACGTGATTGTGCTAAAATCCAATAGATGTCACCTCATCTGCAAAATTTTTAATTTTAAAATTAGAATTATTACAAATTGTCGAAATCGATAGAACATTTCATCTGTAATAAAAACTAACATTTTTGGGGTACTACAATCCCTTATCCTCGATTTTATTCTCTCATCTAATATCTACCTGGCAAAAGCCGTTAATTCAAGGCTCCATCTTCTTCAAAAAGCTTGAACTATTTTCGAACTCGATAGTTCAAAATCTGCATAAAATGTACACGAGTGCATTCATTTTGTTGTTATTAATTAATTTTTTTCAATTTCATTTATTGATATGTAAACTTCGCATATATCCGCGTGTTATTGTAGAGAAAAATTCAGTATAAAAATTTTTTTTTCTTTTTTACAGTTTTTAATTTCATAATGTAATTAAAAGTTTAATTTAAATTATGAACCTACAAAAACATAGCTAACAGTTTCTTCTACAAGTTGTTAAAAGTATAAATGTTATATATGATTTAGTTTGGGAGAAAACCATGAACTCCGAAGGGTCAATATAGCGTATATTTTGTACATTCGTCCCCAGCGTTAATAGGTTCCAGTTCCATTGGTTTAAATTTGACTTGTGATTTCATTGGGTGAATTTCGAAGAATAATTTGGGAATTTTGATTGTATTAATTTTGATGCTGCCCTTTTGACTTCTGATTAATTTTGAATAAACTTCCATTTTCCAGTTTCCATCCATTGAAATAATATACGTTCCATTGAATGGGGTTGATAGATTTCTCGCATTACATTCTTGTTTAACAATTTCTTCGTCCTTGGTTACCAATAACTATTGATTTCTTGTTAGATATTGAATTTTTGTATTCTTGATGTCCAAATGCTGTTGTTGACAGTTATGGTAATTTTTTGTGAATAGTATCAGCTGGATTTCGCATGGAGAATTTTCATTAATTTGGTTAATCTCATAGTTAAAAAAATAAAATAAAATTAGTAGGTTTTAACTCGATACATTTTTGGTTACTCAAAACGTAGTTATGCTCATTTAACAGGAGATATCGTGTTTGCGGAATTATTACTGTATAAATGGAACCTTTACTAATAGGACACGAGTATAGGTGATAATAATTGTATTTGGTTGTTTTAATATTTGGGATTTCTAGGATAAGATGAATTTTGCTAAGTTGGGTGAAAGTTTTAATTTGAATTAATTTTTGGAACTCAGGATAATTTTCTCGTTTTAGAGGTATTGGGAATATTTCTTCGTTTAACATTGACTCGATTTCCAGTAGTTCCTCCATGAGATCATCGGGTGTTAGAATTGATGGATGCATTACGTTTAATTTTGCAAATGTCAAGGTTTCTTCTAATGTTTCTAACACATCTTTTATTGTATCTAGTGAGGTTATTACCTGTAAGTACACTGACACGAATATTAACCTATTCTCGGACTTGAATTTCCATACGTTCGTAGCGTTGATAACTACTTCCATGTATGCAATTTTTCTTGAAGCATTAAGGCTGTTCTCTGAGCCTATCCATCCCAACGTAAAAAAAGGAATTCCGTGTTGTGCAAAGACAGCAAACTTGACGTGCAGAAACTTTGTAATGCTTTTAAAGTGTAAACGTGTGTAGAAAAATTAATACGAATCAAGGATCGCCTACCCACGCACGTAAACAGATATTCTTACTATAAGCTGATGTTGCAGTTTTACCAAAGTGCAATACAATTTTATAATTGTGTGCTCTAATTATAAAATAATATTCGTAATGTTTTTAAAATTATATTTTTCAACAATTTCATTAAATCTTACGATGACTTGACCGTCGTTCCTACCTAATGCAAACACGTACACATCGCTACCTCGAAAGAATAACGACACAACTCAAAATTTGGCAAAACTGAGTTAAGTATTAAAATCGACAGAATTTGGCTATATCTTATCGTGTATAACGTCACAATGCAAAATTTTAATAACCTGCTGTTATTATAGCGGCAGTGCCATTATGCATGTAATGCAAAGTTACTACTTATCAGTAGTTTAAAAACGCTCTATTGAAAAAAGTGCTTTATTTTAGTTTTGCCGTTATTCTTGTCAGACAGCGACATGTACCTTATATTTGGTAAAATTTGTTGATAAAATTTAACATTTACTGGACGCTTACTCAAAAAGATAAATTATTATTTGTAATTGTTTTTGTATTTCATCATGATTAGTGTTCCAAGATTCTTGGAAATTATAGACAAAATAGGGCGCAACAATAAAGCAATAGAAATAACAACTTTTTATTTATTATAATAAAAATGCAAATATATTTATAAAATTTTGAGATAATATTAAAACAATAAATTAGTGTAAAGTTTAAATAAATCAATTTGTTTAAAATAATTATATTAATAAATTAAATACAAATTATACAAATTGAGATAAAAACATAGCGCCAATAGAACACTGAAAAAATAAATCCACATGATGAATTTCTTCCAAAAGTTATTTCTAGAAAGAAGAAAAATTTGTGTTCATAGATACAGTTATAAAGTGCGTACCTATTTGTGATTAGCTTCTGTAATATAAAAACCTAAAAAAAAAATTAACATAATTTTTTTATGTAGTATGTAACATTATACTATTGGTCTAAGAGCCCGTGGCTGCCAGACCTTCGTTATTTTATAAAAGCTGAAAGTTTCTCACGGCATGCTTCCAACACAGGTAGGAACGATGGTCAACTATGTACTTTGAGTCATCGTGGCTTTGGCAGGTAACAGGTAGCAAAGGTGAATAAAATACCGACTTACTTTCGTCAAATCATAAAGCGTAATTTTCTTATATTTTTCTTCGGAATAATATTAGAAATCATTTCATTCATTGCCAGACACTTACATCGTGGCAACCTTTTGCCAGACACCCTTAAACTTCAATAAATTGTAACTGTACTTACGTTATAGTATAAAAGCTGAATTTTATATATGTTACTTGGGTAACTATTAGAATATGTTTCCTCAGTAGCCAGACAAAAATAAGATAGCTATAGGTGCAAGCGCGAAGTAATATACATTCGAGTAGGTGCGAGTTAGATAGTGATAGGTCTTTTCCGACCCTTCACTGCGCATGTTTATATATTTAGTATAGCTATGTTAACCCCTGGGTTTGCAAATACGGAAAATTCCCTATAGGACACCCAGAGGTTATTGTTGGACACGTTGAGTGTTCTATGGTAAATCTATATGAGACCTGCGGATTGATCAAGTGTATTATATCACCGCCTTTAGATTTGTTTCACCCTGTTCTACCCGTAAAGGCGAATAATAAGCTTATGTTTAAGTCAAACTTCAGCGTGACAAAATTGAAAGCAATCCGGGGTTGAGATCTCTATCTAAACTAATGCTAAATTCATTCTGGGGCAAGCTAGGGCAGAGGGAGAATCAGACTAAGACGGCAATAGTAAATAAATCAAGTGAGTTGTATAACTTGCTATGCGACCCTGCCATAGAAGTTAATGGGATTCAGCTTATAAACGAGGAAGTTGTTGTGGTAAATTACGAGTACATAGAAGAAGCATATCAGTTCCTAAGTACAGTGAACGTAACCCTAGCTGCATATACTACTGCGCAGGCCCGACTGAAGCTTTATTCATACCTTGAACTCTTGGGTGATAGGGTTTTATATTACGACACAGACTCTGTCATTTACATTTCGAAGGAGGGGGAGTATGATGTATCTGTTGGTAATATGCTGGGTGAAATGACAAACGAGTTAAATAAGGAGCGATTCATCTCCAAATTCGCATCCGGCGGACCTAAAAATTATGGATATGAGTTAGACGATGGTACGACCGTAGCAAAAGTGAAGGGTATATCTCTCAATTATACTACATCGAAAATAGTAAATTTTGGTGAAATCGCCGAAATGATTTTGGAGCATAGCGATCCTCTGCCTATAACAACTACAAATATTCGAAGGACAACAGATCATCACGTAGTTGGACGCTGTGAAACTAAAATTTACAGAATAAATTCTACAAAAAGGCGATTTATAGATAATTCTTCTGTGCCTTATGGGTTTAAGCGTAGTAAAAATTAAATTAAATATACAAATAAATAACGTGTGTGTGAGTGTGGTTAAAGGGTATGGGGTAACTTATATTACTTATATCATAATTTATTATTATTATTATATGTGTTCACAATAAATTATATTATTAGCCAATAAAACACTATTTTAAACAGCTCCTTTGCCGTCGTTTTAAAACTTAGGTGTACATTCGTTTTTAGCGACAATGGTATTTGCAGTAGCAGGCGCCTATTCAAATTCTTGGTACTGCGTACAGGTAAGTATATTATGTGCATTAATATGGCTCTTGAATATTTAAGCACAGGTGTCTGGTTACATTATTATAATATATACATAGGTGTACACGTGCACACGATTATCGATAGTATATTCACTGTGTTCACAGTGGATGGTTGAATGCTTTCATCATAGCGAAAATTATTATTATTTTATTTTAAAACCTATTTATTCTGTGATCGGTTGGCAGTGTCTCGAGGGGTGAGGGGCGAAGCCCTGGTAATATCTAGGATTTATGCGAGGTTGTGTGTGTGTGTGTGTGTATGTGTGAAGGGGTTATGCATCCAATCAATTCAATTTTCATATCTGTTAGACCTTGACGGTTAGATACTTGGGTCTTTTACGAAGAATAATAAGACGTCTTAGACGCATCCGTAATCCGAGCTTGAAACCCTCGTAGTTGTGTCATCGATAGATGTTTTATCTCTGAGTATTGCTGTCGGTTTAATTAAAATAATCTCCGGGTTTAGGGGAAAGAGAGAGAGATGACTGTGGATAGGAGATGTACTGAAGGAAGGAGTCATCTTAGGGGAGAAAGTGGGTGAAGGCGCAGAACCCGCAGGTGTCTGTGAGCTGGCTCGTGAGTAAGGGGCAAAGCCCTGGGGCTCGTGGCGGTGAGGGAGCTAAGCCCCCGGGGCAGAACTCCACAGGTGTTTCTGAGTTGGCTCGTGGGGGCACCTTGGGAAGGCCTTGACCTCTCATGATTTCTAGGTCATGGACTCGGGGTCAAATGAGGTCAGCCCAAGTGCCCCTATGCCTACTGACATAGAAGCAACTTTTGGAAGCACACAAAATTAAGGTTCATTTCATCACACCCCGAAATCCACCCTCTAACGGTTTAATCGAAAGACTACATTCCACTCTTATCGAATATCTTAGGATAATGAGAACGAAAGATAAAAAGACGCCGATTAAAAATTTAATGCAGTACGTCATCATTGCCTACAACAATTCAATTCATTCTGCGACAACGTATACTCCACTAGAATTAGTACTGGGGCATACAAATTCCAGAGACCCCTATGATCTTTACTTGAACGACAGATTCTATAAGGATTATGTAACTAACCACACAAACAAACTAAAATTGACATACGAGAGTGTTCAAGAAAAAAATGCATTCGCATAAAGAAACCGTGGCAAAGCAATTAAATACGGAAAAACCACACCTGTTTGAAATTAAGCAAGAAGTTTACACGAAAAAGAAAAACTAAAGAAAACTTCGAAGGTCCTTTTGTTATGCGTAACATTTTTAACGACAATACCGTTGAAATTGAAAAACATAACAAAATTCAACGTGTATATTTACGACTACTAAGAAACACTAACGTTACAGATGGGGAAACGCCCAGTCAATCAACATCCGCAAATTAGAAGATAACCCAGGGATGCTACCCGTTCAACTGGGAACAGCCAGTAATATTGGAAGTTATTGGACATTAATTAGAATAATAGATGTAGTACCCCTCAGGTTAGAATATAATAAATTAGTAAATAATTTTAAGAGTATAACAAGTGCTTACTATAAACATTCAAATGACCCAGGATATTTAAGGGAAGTAGAAAACTTTCACAAACTTTTAGAGAACATCATTAAATTAATTGAACAAAAATTTAATGCAATAGACCCACTACCTCTGAAAAGACAACGTAGAGTCTTTTTCAATGAGTTAGGAAATGTCATCAAATTGGTAACTGGAAATCTCGTTGATCAAGATGCCGAAAGATACAACAAAGCGATCAATGATTTAACCAACGCCCAAATTAAAAAAATGCTTATGAAGGAACCAGGGTATGATTTCTTATATAGGAAAGATGGAATCATTATGAATGACCTTGAAACGCCACCCCACACGTAGAGATGGCGCTGGAAACTAGTTTTTATCCTTTATTTGTATATTTTGTCTCTGTTTTTTGCGCAATTTTCTCTACAAACAACGAACGATCGTTCATTTTGTTACACTTTTGTCTAAAGCGAATACGTTCTGCAAAAGTTATCAAATATTATCACAACTAAATAATTTTATAGATAAATATATATTTTATATTATTGTGTTATTTGCAAGGTATTGTATTTATTTGTTTCTCATTTGTAAACGTCAGTTTCCAAAAACACAATATTAATCAAGAAAGTTTATTTTATCAAGTCACTAACTTGTAAAACTGACAGTTAATTTACAAAATTTTTACAAGTTAGTAGTATTATTTACATTAGGAAATTTTGTTTTATCGTCATATATGTTGAAAATCATGGTACAATTGTTATTTCCAGTAACACAGATTTTTGATGATGAAAGAGTTGATACTGATGATGATGAACCATCTGTTGACTCAGAAACTGCTGAACTCGAGGACTGCAGAACATTTGTACTCTTCTTACTACCAAATAATTTGCTAAACATTTCGATTTTTTTGTTGACCGAATCATCGACATAACTCATCGCAATTTCGGTGCTCTTCCACCCTCCTGCACGCTTTAGTGCTAAAATATCTCCACCCGAATCCGCAACCATAGTGGCTCCAGTTCTGCGAAAAGAGTGGCCGGTGTATAACTCTGGGTCTTTTAAACCTAAAAATTTCGCTATTTGCTTTGAGACACCACCAATAGCTGGCCAGCATTAAGAGAAATGCACTTTCCATGTCGGTATGTCAAAAAAAAATCTTAGGCTTTCTGTTCCAGGAGGCCGAAGATTTACATATTTTCTGTATAACATGCAGGGCTTGAAGCTGCAGCCATCATCGGTTATGGTGAATCTTCTTGTTGTTAAATTTTTTGTTTGCCGCAATGTCACAATAACGTATTTTCCCATATCTTCTACATCTTTCATGTTTAAGGAGAGAATTTCGTCACATCGACAACATCCAAAAATCCCAAATATTGTTACAATTTTCGCCAGCAACCACTGGTCATCAGGAGCACGTAAAAGAAATTGTTCAACCTCTTCTTTACTTAATACCTTGGCCTTTTTTGGCGCATAACGCTCATTTTTTCGTTTCAGAAACGCTATTACCTTTTGAAATCTGCAAATGACAACTAAACGTCATATTTTTCAATAAATTTTTTAAGGAAAACAAACCTGCCAACAGGGGCATTTTCTTTCATTTCCAAGCAGCTTTTCAGCATAGACCATTTTGCCCATAAAGTATTAGGGCTGAATCTAGCTGATAGTTGATTCAAGTATATCAACAAAACATCTTCAGTTACCCCAATCACACTATTTTTGTTTTGTCACTTCTCGCTCTTACCTTGAAGCTGATTTTGCAGGTAATAAACTTGAAGCTACACTGCCTCAATAATTTCTTTTAGTACATTCATTTTCGCTTTCGCCAAAACAAATGGAAAGAAAAATAAACAGACATGATCATGGCAACGCTTCCATAGCTTACGACATTTGCGACAAATTATTGAGATTTTTTTGGAATTTATCTAACCTTTTTACAAATGAGAAACAAATAAAATATAAAACAATACACGCAAGGTAACGGGTTTTACTGGCTCAAGGAGGTAACTGACTCACCTGCGGCTCGTCAGTTATATCCTCCATTCGCCAGTAAAAACCCTCTTACCTTGCTAGTAATGTTATATACTATATTTTATGTTAGGTTTATTTAGGTAGTAATAAAATTTTATAATAAATTTAAATGTCTATTTTTAAAATTACATCAAATTTAAGGACATTTAACTTTATTATCATAAAATTTCATTAATTCTTATAGTAATGTATATGTACCTTATTACTGATATTTAATACATTACTTAAGGAATTAATAAAATTTTATGATTGTAAAGTTACAATACTAAATAAAATTTTAAATTTCTCGCTCCTGGCCACCGCAAATGACCTTGAAAGGATAAAAACTGGTTTTCAGCGCCATCTCTCCATGTGAGGTGGCGTCTCAAGGTCATTCATAATGATTCAATATTTAACACACAAGATCTCGTACCGTGGAAGGAACAAATTAAACTCATGACGTTTGCGATTGAAAAGTTTAATAACACCATAATGAAATTGGCAAGTAATCAGTTAAGGCTGTTCTTTTAGTGCCTTTTTATAAGTTCTAAACGGCTGGACCAATTGACATGAAATTTTGACAGAATGTGTAGTAGATTATTACAAACCTTCACAAATATCCTTTTTTTAATAAGTTTTTTGGTTTTTCCAAAAAAGCCAAAAAACCATTAAATTTGAGTTCTTCCGATATTTTGTATATCTCGATTTTTAGATACTTTTGGCTCAGACAGAATTTTGATATCTTAATTGGTTTAAAAGTTTTTAGGGCTTAAAGTTCAAATTGCTTCACGTAATTATAATTGACGTGTAGGAAAAGTATATAAATTGAGAAAGAATGTCTTGGCATCTTTTACAATTCTTATCGAAGATAGTAAGTCAGTCTTGCGATTATAAAGCATATAGAGCAAGAGCCCGTGGCTGCCAGACCTTCGTTATTTTATAAAAGCTGAAAGTTTCTCACGGCATGCTTCCAACACAGGTAGGAACGATGGCCAACTATGTACTTTAAGTCATCGTGGCTTTGACAGGTAACAGGTAGCAAAGGTGAATAAAATTCCGACTTACTTTCGTCAAATCATAAAGCGTAATTTTCTTATATTTTTCTTCGGAATAATATTAGAAATCATTTCATCCATTGCCAGACACTTAACATCGTGGCAACCCTTTGCCAGACACCCTTAAACTGCAATAAATAGTAACTGTACTTACGTTATAGTATAAAAGCTGAATTTTATATATGATAGTTGAGTAACTATTATAAGATGTTTCCTCAGTAGCCAGACAGTTTCGACAGTTCTAGCCCCTAGCCAGACAAAAATAAGATAGCTATAGGTGCAAGCGCGAAGTAATATACATTCGAGTAGGTTCGAGTTAGATAGTGATAGGTCTTTTCCGACTCCTCACCTCACTCCTATATCGTTAAATTTGAATTTAGATTTCAAGTTTTGTTTCAAATCATTTTTTGTTTTAACATCATTTGAAAAAATCAACAAATCGTCAACATATACGGCTATGAATAACATATCGTTACAACTTATTTTATAAAATACACATGGGTCTACCTTGGATTGATTTAATCCCATTTCTTTCAAGGCAATACTAAGTTTTATGTTCCATTGTCGACTTGCTTGCTTTAAACCATACATAGCTTTATTCAACCGACAAACTTCTGAAGTTTTGCTAAAGCCTTCAGGTTGATACATATATATTTCTTCTTCAATGTCCCCTTGCAAGAATGCAGTAACGGCATCCATTTGATCAATTCTCAAATTATGTTTCACTGCTAAGGCCATTAAGTATCTGATCGAGGTATATCTAATCACAGGAGAATATGTTTCTTCGTAGTCGAACCCTTTCTTTTGTGCGCATCCTTTTACTACAAGGCGAGCTTTATATTTATGAATTTCTCCTTCAGCGTTTTTCTTTATCTTAAAAACCCATTTAGAATTTAACGCTTTTTTGTTTGTCGGAAGTTTAGTTAAGGACCAGGTATTATTTTCCATTAAAGAGTTCATCTCTTTGTCCATGGCTTCTTTCCAAGAGGCACTATCTTTTCGACTCAGAGCTTCTTGTACGGTTAATGGATCATTTACTTCTTCGTAAATTTGGCCAAAATAAGACACGAAATCTTTCCTGACGATTGGTTTTGGTTTTCGTGCAGATTTCCTTGAGAATTCCCCATTTCTTCACTAATCTCTTCAGCAATAAGTTTAGCTTCATCAATTGAATTCTCGTTTCTAACAATATTGCGATCAACAGAAATTTGAAATTTATTGTCGAGTGGTGAACTATTACTATTTTCAAAAAATATGACATCCCGACTTTTTATTAAATCTTTTGACTCGATATTTAATAAACGATAACCTTTTGTGTCCTCACAATATCCTACAAAAACTAATTCTTTTGATTTTGAATCCCATTTGCGTCGTTTAACTTTAGGAATGTGTACCATTGCCTTGCAACCAAAAACTTTGCAGTGACTCAAGTCAGGTTTCTTACCAGTCCACATTTCTTCTGGGGTTTTATTGAATTCTTGTAATGATTTGGTAGGTGCACGGTTAACAATATAAGCCGCCGTGTTAATTGCCTCTGCCCAGAATTCTTTTCCTAATTTTGAAAACAAGATCATACATTTGCCTTTTTCAACCAATGTCTTATTCATTCGTTCGCCTACCCCATTTTGTTCTGGCGTATAAGGGTTTGAGGTTTGATGGCGAATGCCTGATTTCTGCAACAAATTTATTAATCTTTCATTACAATACTCAGTTCCATTATCGGAACGTAAAATTTTTATTCGGTTTCCTGTTTGATTTTCGACTAAGCATTTAAATTCCTGAAATGTAGAGAAAACCTGATCCTTTGTCTTTAGGAAATAAACAAACACTTTCCTTGTATAATCGTCAATAAATGTCAAGAAATACTTCGCTCCACCATTCGATATTTTCTCCATTGGTCCACATAAATCGGTGTGGATTAACTCCAAGGCTGCTTTTGTTCTGCTTTTCGATGTCTTAAATGGATTCCTTGACTGCTTACCTTCACAACATGCAATACAGTTGAATTTGTTTTTATTATTAAAATCAATGCCCGTTGCCATTCCATTTCTTAATTTTAAAAGGTCGGTGGAATTAAGATGGCCTAATCTGGAGTGCCATAGTTCAAAATTATCTGTCTGAACCATAAAACTGTTTGTAAGATTTTCACAATTAAGCCTGTAAACATTATCTACTAGTTTCGCTTTTGCTATAACCATATTGTCACTATCATATATTCGACATCCAGATTTATCAAATATAACACTGTTACCATTTGCAACTTGTTGACTAACGGACAGTAGGCTTGCTGTCAGACCTGGAACTTGTAGAACATTGTTAACATTGATGTAACTATTATCAATCTTCAACTGTGCATCTCCTATACCGGCAACTGAGATTTTCTGATTGTTGGTCACAGTTATTTCTGTTCTTGTCGACCGTCTCAAATTTTTCAATTCGGTTGAGTTCGTCATATGAGCTGATGCACCTGAATCCACATACCAGTTGTTTTCTTCATTAGTCTTAAGACAAAGCGTGCTAAATTTTGTGAACAATGATGTGTTTCTTCTAAAATCTGAAAAGGGGTTACTGAAATTTGATTTACTCTTCATGCTGCAGTTTCTCGAAGTATGTCCATAGTTATTGCATTTGTAACAACGTGGGCCTTTATTTGGGAACGAATTTCCTCGACTTTGCCATTTCCGTTCTCTACTTTTATTATATAATGCAACATTAGTTGGTGTTGTATTTTTGACTTCTTGCAATAACTTTGTTTTGACGAAATCTGCTGTCAACTTTATACCAGAACTTTCAATTGCCATTATCATAGGTTTGTATTCATCAGTCAATCCTGCAAGTAGAAATATTGCTAACCATTCATCATCTATAGCAAACTGAATGTTACTCAATTTCTGTGCGGTGCTCATTATCTTGTTGACATAATCTTCGATGGAATCGCTATTTTCTAAACTAGTAGTAACCAGAGTTTTCATTAGGTTAACTTTTCGCGATAAGCCGGAATCGTTAAATGCGGACTGTAACTTTTCCCATACATCTTTTGCGGAAGTTGCATTTTCAATATGCACAAAATTGATCGGATCAACCATTAAAATTATCATTGATTTAGCTTTCACTTCGCGTCGTAGATTAACAGCGGGATCTGTCGTCGGATCTTTACCTTCAACACAACTCCATAAATCTTCCAGTTCAAGATATGTTTTCATTGCAAATCGCCAAGTGTTGAAATTTTCTTGTCCTATCAATTTTCCAATCATTGATATACCGTTGTTTGCCATCGCGCTCGGAAATATGTATAACTCTTGTTAATTACAATCACAAAGGGTTCGGTACAATTATTTTTTTTTATTTTTTTGCGATGGCCTGAACAAATCTGTATTTTTAGAGACAACTATATGCTGGGCCCATAACCTTTTGCACAATTACGATGTCTTTATTAGATAGAACGACTAATTATTCACAACTATTCATTTACCAACATATTCTATAAGTACATGTCAAATATCAATAATAAACAACAAAACAGCCAACTTTATCTGAACTCTATCAACCAGCATGTTTCTCATTGGTTAATCCCAACAATAACTGGCATGATAAGATGGTAGTCATGAAAAATAAAGCCAAATTAAAAGGAACAAGAAAATACATTGATAATGATCTGTCAAACGAGGAGAGAAAGATACAGGCCAGTTTGAGGAATAATGCAGAAACAGAGCGAGAAAAGGGTAATTCTGTGAAGGTGGGATATAGGAAAGTATTTATTAACGACGTGAGATGGGAATGGGAACAGCACTTAGAGGGAATTGCTAAGTTCATAGAACCTCCCCAAACTCCAAAAAACTAGAAGTGAAGCATGGCAGGGAAGAACATATTATGAAGAATACTGCGATGAGAAGGTTAAACGAAAATGGGTTATGTATCTGGAAAATTGCGACATGGAATGTTAGAGGCATGAACGGTAAAGAGGAAGAGTTGGCGGAGGAATTTGTTAACAGTAATTTGGATGTGCTAACAGTAACTGAAACAAAAAAAAAGGAAATGGAGTCATAGAGATCGGAAAAGGCTTGTTGATGATATACAGTGGGGTAAGAGTAAAGGAAAGAGCAGCTGCAGGGGTAGCATGTATAATAGGAGGAAAATGTAAAAAATTAGTAAAAAGTTGGAGATTTGTTTCAGAGAGAATAGCAGCAGTCACATTACAGAATGAACAACAGACGACAGTAACAATAATAGTAGCATATGGACCAAACGAAGATGCACATAAGATTGAAAAAGAAAAATTTTGGGATGAGTTACAAATAACAATCAAAAATGCGACAGACGTGGTCTGTATAGCTGGTGATCTCAACGCACGTATAGGAAATAAAACAGAAGGAAGAAACAAAGTAATGGGACCATATGGTGAAAGCACATTAAACAGCAATGGAGTGAGATTAATCGATTTTTGCATAGTGAACGATCTGATAATTGGAAACTCGTTATATCAACATCAAGAAGTCTATAAATATACAAGAGAAGAACCCAGTAGAAATGAAAAGTCCATCATAGATTATATAATAACAAATAACGAATGCAGAAAACATTTAATGGATGTTAGAGTACACCGATGCCCCGAAATCGGCAGCGACCACTATTTGACGGTAGGAAAATTTAAATGTAGAGCCCCTAGCAAAATCAACACCGAGGTAGTACATAAACCAAAACTTAAAGTAGTAGTAAAGGACTATAAACTGAAAGAACCAGAAACGAGTATTAAATATCAAACAATTGTAGATCAAGAAATAGAAAGAAATTGCAATGAACAGGAGGCGATACTTGAAGATAGATAAGGTAATTTTAAAAAAATACTACTGGCAGCAACCAAGAAAGCGTGTGGTATTACTAAAGTCCAAAATAATAAGAAACAAACGTCGTGGTGGAATAAAGAAATTAGAGAAGAAACAAAAAAGAAGAAACAAGAATGGAGAAAATATCTGTCACAAAAAACTAAAGAAGCGTACGAAGAGTACAAGAAGCAAAGAACTAAGACTAAACAGATGATAATAACTGCAAAGAGAGTAGAGTGGGAAGAATTTGGAAAGCAAATGGAAAAGAACAAAAACGAAAATCAAAAGCTGTTTTACAAAATAATAAAGAACTTAGGACAAGAGAAACAAACTGCTCTAAAACAAATTAAAGACAGCAAAGGCGAAATAATATATGAAGAAAATCAAATTATGCGTAGATGGCAAGAGTACTTCGAAAAACTGCTGGAAAGCGATAGAGAAGTGAAGGAATCGACCTATGATGAATTTCAAGAGATAACAGGAGAAGATGAAATCACGATGGAAGAAACTGTTATGGCTATACAGAAGATGAAAATGGGAAAGGCAGCCGGCCACGATGGAATAAAACCAGAAATGCTGAAATATATGGGCCAAAAAGAAGTGAAGGAATTAAACAACATTTTCAATTTGTCATGGAAAACGGGAAGAATACCAAAAGACTGGGAGGTTGCGATAATACTCCCAATATATAAGAAGGGCGATAATCAGGTATGCGGTAACTATAGAGGTATCTCGTTGCTGAGCGTACCAGCTAAAGTATACGAAAGGATCCTTGAAACTAAAGTAAGAAAAATAATCGAACCGACACTGGAAAAAACACAGAGCGGCTTTAGGAAAGGTTTTAGCATCCAGGACCATATTTTCACAACAAGGCAGATTATAGAAAAACAAAAGAAACTTGGAAAATGTACATATGTATGCTTTGTGGATCTCGAGAAAGCATTTGATAGAGCTCCCAGAGAACAAATATGGAAGATTCTAAAAGAAAGAGGTGTAGATGCTAAATTGTTGCGTGCAATTATACAAAGCATGTATAATAAGAACAGCTCCTCAACACCTTCGGATATAAATGAAGTTTTTGTAATTTAATTAATTTCGTTTTGATTAATTTATTTATTATTGCTAATGTATGTTTTAGCGGAGTCCCCAAGGTAGGATAAGCTTCGCTTGCCTATCTTGTTGCCTAGTGTTTGGGCATCACTTGAGCACTAGATGAATCTATCGGTTTGCATCGCTGATTCTTAAACTTGGCGCAGTTTTCATTGAGATGAAAGCGTTACATTGTGTAGGGGGTGGGACCAATTTTGCACAATGTTTAAAAATCTAAAGTACCTACGCTGCGGCTAAGATGGTACATCCTTATTTCTTTATGGGTTGGAATATTAATATCTTATTTTGGGGGTTTGAAAATTTAAATTTAAATTTAAATGTAGCAAAATGTACAATGATCATAGCAGTTTTAATTTACTGATTACAAAACATCTTCCGTCATTTTGTCTAACACACCATACACTTGGCGTCGCAATAATATACTACATCGTAAATAATATATTATAAATTACAATTTTAAATTTGCTGACAAAGAATTATTTAATACTTATATTTAAGAACTTATGAAAAGAAAAAAAGCTTATACAGTCTTGGCCAAAACATTTTCAATTTTTAACACATTTTTAAAACTTACACCTTCGGAAATCTATGTGCGCGTCGCTAAATTACGACCAAGATTTTTTGAATATACTGTCGTGTTAAGAAGCGATTTAACCGCCCCCGATGCATTGTTAATATTTTCTGAATTCTAAATTTGAATTAAGTGATACAATTTTAAAATGTAGAAGGTTGGCAAAAAGTTGAGTTGGAGTGGGGCTTTTTTTACCAAAATAGCAAAAATGGTGAAAGCCTAGATTTTTGCTTCACCGATTGTGAATAAAATATTATTTTATTCACAATCAGTTAGTAATCGACACATCCCTGACTTTTAAAAAGTTGGGAAGCTGCTTATTATTTACTTTCACTTGACAACCAATCAAAAAGCTATTTTGTTTTACTTCCCAACCTTAGGGTGGGAAGTGATCACTTCCCGACCTGCAATGTCGCATTGTCGGTAGGCAAGAAATGGAACTAACAAAAAATATGCGTTAATAAAATGAAAATTGATGATCTTTAATTATTTACAAACTGATTGTGAATAAAATTGTATACATACCTCGGTGTCAAGCTTCATTCCAGCCTCGCGCTTAGAGTTGACTGAGGCGCAAAGCGCCTCAGTCAACTAACTTAGCGCTCGGCTGTAATGAAGCATTTTCCACCTCGGCACGTACTATACTATTTAGCCCTTACAATGTTGTATTAATCTGCATTCATGGCATTCCATTCACTTTTTGTAAATATCGTAATCTCCTTCGATTTAGCTTTTCCCGTACTCTTAATAAAGTTTGTTGATAATCCATATTTTCATCATTTATCAACCATGGTCTTCTGGGTAATATTTTCTTCATGATGTATACAGGTGACTCTTCCGTCACAGTGCTTGGTGTTTCATTTATGAAATCTTCTACTTTGTCTAGGTGTTCGTACCATGTTAAATAATCATCGCTACATAACATTCGTAAATACTTGGAAACTTCTTGGACGTATCGTTTACTCATGTTTCCTTGTGGATGTCTTACGCTGCAAAATATACCTTGATCCGGTCAATCAAATGTTGTTTAAATCTGTTGTTGTTGAAGTAGGTTGCGTTGTTGGCTAATACGATTTTGGGTTTAATTACGTTGGCAATGTAGTCTTCTAATAATTCTATTGTAATGTCGGTTGTGCATGCTCTTGTGGGATATAATTTGACATATTTGCTGAAGGCATCTACAATTTAAAACTTTTTTGTTCTGGTGACTTGAAATTAAATTTCCAATGTAATCTATGGCTACTATTTCTCCTGGTTCTCTCACTTCTACGCTGTTGATCGTGTTTTGGTTGTGGTAATTTTTATACTTCCCTAGTAAACACAACTTGCATCTACTAACGATATGTTTAATTATTTTTCGATCTTTTTTACAAAAATAGTTCTCTCGGAACATCAACCATAATTTTCTTAAACCAATATGTCCAATCGAATATGTAACTTCCACGCAATGTCTTTTGTTAATGTGTCGTTAATGACGTACAGTTCGGAGTCATTTATTTTCTTAATGATAAAGCCGTTTTTTAATTCATAGTTTTGGTAGTTGTTGTTAAGTTGTAAACATCCTCTTATTTCATTGATTGCTCCTTCTAATTGTACCTCTTGTACACTTTCTTGACTAAACAGTGAGTTTATTAGTTGTAGTTCATTCATTGCGATCAGAATTTCCGAGATCTTGTTGTGGCTTGTTCCTTCTTTTCTGCTAAATATACATCTGCTACAGTGTTGTCACAACCTTTTATGTGTTTGATACTAAAATCGAATTCTTGTATAAGCAAAGACAACCGATAAATTCTGCTGTTAGAAAATTTTGTCGTCATCATAAACGTGAGCGATTCGTGATCAGTTTCAATTTTAAAATGTTGTCCGATTAAATAACATCTCAATTTTTGTGTAGCAAACACAATGGCTAACATCTCTTTCTCGCTGACTGAATAATTGATTTCGCTTTTTCTTAAAGTTCTGGATGTAAAACAAATTGAAACTTCAATTCCGTCTTTAAGTTGAAGTAGGGCACCCGAAATTGCAAAATCTGACGCATCGGTTCTTAAAATATAAGGCTTCTTGAAATCTGGGTGTATAAGGCACATGTTTTTAAACATCGTCATTTTCATTTTTACGAACGCTCTTTCCATTTCTTCAGTCCAATGCCACTTTATATTTTTCTTTAATAATTGCAATAATGATAAAGTCATTTTGGAATAATTCGGCATAAATCTTTTGAAATAATTCATTACTCCTTAGTATCCTCGTAGCGTACGTAAATTTGTTGGCCGTGGGTATTCTCTAATTTCTAAAAGTTGTCGATCGTCAATTTTAACTGAGTTTAATGTGATGTTAATTCCCAAATATTTTATCTCGTTCTTGAAAAATTCCCACTTGTAAGATGTAAGTTGCTTATTTGTTTCAGTCATACATACAATATAAATTTACTTATGCAAATTACACATTTTAATTTTAAAAGTGAACATTTTTAATTTTAAGACGAACAAAGAAATCAACAGCAAGCACTTTTATTTTAATAATGGTTCAAAATTAATTATTGCCGATGTTCTTTGCAAAATGTTATCCACCAAAATAAATATCATACGTATACTATGTGAAATTTTATAATTTGTAATGTGTGTTATATAATTTTATAATTTATATTATTTTATGTATTAATATAATTTAATTTGTACCTAATTATAATTTGTAATTAAATAATTAATTATTCTTGTATTAATAAAATAAACCAAATTTGATTTAAACCTGCATTTTTCTATAAAATTCCTGACTGCAGTCCGAAATTATTCACTTTTGAATAAAAAGTTTTCCACTCTTGAGTGAACATTTTGCACTTTTAAAAGACAAAAATGTTCACTTTTGAGTTTACATGTTAACTTTAAATACTAAAATTATTCACTTTTAAGTCAACATTTTGCACTTTTAAAGTAAATAATCTTCACTTTTAAGTTAACATGTAAACTTTTAATACAAAAATTGTTCACTTTTGACTCAATAGTTGCACTTTTGAATTGATTAAGCTTTATATTTGAGTCAATGTATTTCCATTTTAAATTAAAGGTGTTTACTATTTATTTCAACATGTAACATATTTAAATAAACCATAGGTTACTTTTATTTTAAGATGATTCGCTTTTAAATCTACAATGTTTTTATACAATTTTCATAGTAAAATTAAAAATGAAATTTTCAATTATAAGATTTTCATTCTAAGCTCCCTTTCATGTTTAAAAATTTTTGATTCAAGTACGTTTTCATTTATATTTAAAGTGTTATTCTCTGAGTGTACATGTTCTTGGTGTTCTCGTTCGCTGTTGCTAAATATCAAGATATCGTCGACGTAATGCATTGCATTGCTCTTATTAATGCACTACTTGATGTTGAAAGACCAAATGGTACAACTTGAAAAATTAAAGTATGTCCATCTACGCTGAATCCTGTGTATTTTTGAGATTCTTTTTCCAAAGGAATTAACCAAAATGAATTTCTTAAATCTAGCTTGATGAAAATTTCTTTACCTCCTATACGTCCTAACAAACTTTCAATATTTTCCGGTGCTTCATACTGCGGTTTACAAATTGAATTCAGATTCCTTGCATCTAAGCAAAGCCTAATGTTTCCATCTTTCTTCTTCACAACTACGAGTGGATTTAATTATGACGTTGGCGATTCTTTAATAATTCCATCTTTTTCCATTTGGTGTAGTTCTTCCCACACTTGTTTTTTGTACGCCTGGGGTATCGGATAGGTTTTGCATTTGAATAATAAGTCGTCTGTTATAATTAACTTGTGAACGTACCCTTCAGCGATTCTTGGTTCTTCATTGACTAATTCAATATTGTTTTCCAATAATTTCTTCAAATACGGCAGATAACTGTTTTTACAATCTAAAATTACATCATTTCTAATTATCATGTTCGTACAAAGAAATTTTTTTAATTCATTATCGTTTCTTATTTTCGGTTTTACCTTTACGATTCCAATTTTGCTCTCCGCTTGCTTATTCGTCACATTATTGATGTTTACCTGCGATTCATTGTCTATTTCTATCCATTTTATTTGTTGATCGGCTACTTTAATTGTTTTGTTTGGTACGTCAATTTTAATCTTAAATTTTTCCAATAGGTCAATTCCTATTATACAATCAATTTTCATGTCTTGTATCATCATAATTCCACAATTTTTTGTAGTTCTCCCAATGGTTATGTTTGTATTTAAGTTTTTATTAATCGTTGTAAATGATTTGTTGTTTGGAGATATTAACTTTACTGGATGGGTTTTTATAATGTTTCTTAAAATGTTCAAAATTTAGGTTATTAATCTTTACATTCAATAGCGAAATTTCCGCACCCGTGTCCACTAATGCTTTCAGCTGAATATTGTTTATTTTTATAAAAATGTATGGCAGTCCATTGACACTTTCGTCTATTTTGGTGTCATTTGTGATACTTATGATCTATCTTGGATGTTCATAAATATTAATCCGATTTTTCTTTGAACTGCAATTTATTAAAAATTTTCAGCGTTTCTACTTTCTGCTGTTCCTCTATTTTCTTCTACCACCGTAATTGCGTTGACATGTGCTGGCGTAACATTCTCTCATATTTGTGTTGATTGCTTTCTGACTTGGAATTGGCATTATTGATATTGCCGCTGTTTCTTTGTGTATTATTGTTGTTATTATTTCTGTTCCAATATCCCCCATATGACTGTCGATAATCGTTTGAATTATGACGATAATTTGTGTTGGAATTGTCCCAACGGTTATTGTAGTTTGGTCTACGGTTGTCGTTCAAATTGTGCCCGTAGTCATTAAAATTTGCACTTCTCCAATTATTCTCTCTTCCATTCCGTTCGTAACCATTTCTATTGTTATTGTAGTTAGCCTGATAATTTTGATGATTATTGCCACCATAGTTGCGTTGTTGGTCAGTACTATAATTATCGTTTCTGTTATAATTATTGTAATTATTTTGTCCATAATTGTTTCTCCATTGTGTCGAATTACTTTGTCCATGACTTTCGTTTCTATTTTCATATGGTATGTTGTCGAAACTTTTCAACAAATTTAAAAATTGTTCTGTTGTTTCTACATTTTCTATCGAGACTCGGTTTATTACATCATCCAAAATGATTTGCTAAACTTCGTATCAGGTCAACTTCGATCATGGGCGGATCCAATTGTTTGATCGCGTTGATGTGTTTGATTACAAAATTTTCTCTTGTGTGGTCCATTCGTCCACGATACTTTCCATTCATAAGGTTGATTCGTACTTTCCTTTGTTCTGTTGCACCCCAAAATTGTCTTAAAAACAGCTGTTCGAATTCATAGAAATCGTGGTAATCATCTTCAATGATTCCAAGCCATTGTTCTGCTTCGCCTTTTAAAGAATGCCTAATAACTGATTTGAGTCGCGATAAATCATTTATTCGGTTGGTGATGTCTTTTAAATTTTTCAAAAATAAACGTGGATTAGTTTGTCCATCGCCATGAAATTTCATCACTTTATCAGAATTGAATCCGAATTGTATCTCCTGTACAATGCTTTAATCTGACCTGCTTTGTTTTCTCCAACATGGTGTTGGTTCGCCATACCTGTTTGTGATAATTTAGTTGTATTCGCGTTTATGGCAGATCTCATACCAACTATTTCATCCAGTGGCGCAGCCAAGGGGGGGGCTAGAGGGCTGTAGCCCCCCCCCCCAGACACTCTTCCTTGTTTTAATGACCATAGCCGCTTTTTTACCGGTGCAAAAAAAAATAACAAAAAAATGATTGAGTTCAACTGTTCGATATGATTGTAGTTAGGTACTGTTTTTAGTGTAGCACTTGTTGCTTGTTGGTAGCTAATCAGCCAAGCCAGTTAATTTAGGTCTGGCATCTTCGGGCTCCCAAGGGCGGATTTACCAAATTGTTGCCTATGGGCACTACTTTGAAATGCCGCTCCTGTTATACTTAAGGGCTAACAGGAGTAGTTCGGCGCAAAAGGGAGGGTGCAGGTAGGGGCGTGGTCAACGGATTTTTAGTGTTTACTGAAATTTCAAATACAAAATAACTTTAGTATGGATAATTAGCAATCAGTTTTAATTCTTAATCTTAATGACTGCTATTTATTGAAAATAAGGATAGGTATTGCAATGGTATTTTAGCAAAAAGCTATGTTTCCAAGCATTCCTAAGTCATCCAAGCTTGCTCTTAAAGGCGGGAGTAGAGACGGTCGTATCTCAGATTGGGTGCTTTCGTTGATTCGAATTGCTCATGTCCAAATTAAATGAATTTGTTTACCAAATATAATTAAATAAAAAAAAAACCGTATTTCAACAAAATATTTTCAATAAAAAAAAAATGCTTCTCCATAAATAATTATCAATCCAAAAGCCAATGCAAAGCAAATGTTAACTAAAATTTCAATAATCTTCGATGGGAACGAAGTTTCGTTGTTAGCGTTATTCAAATCGCCTGCTTATCAATAGCACCATTCGTTCCTACGAATGCAATAATTTTTAATTTTCCAATTTTTAATAATTCAAACTCAATTTTTATTTTCACTGTTCTCTTTCCAATTCCATCAAACCAATCAAATCAACTATTGTTCAGTAGCCACTCATAAAAAAATTTCCAAAATTCAAATATCAAAATATTTTATATCATACGCATAAAATCACTTTATTTAAATATTTAAATTATTGCTTACAAATTCAAAAATCACAAATCTCAAAAATAAATCACAGAGCCAAAATCATCGACCAGCTCGATCGGCCATCTTGGCATAAAAGCCCCTCTCGTCCTCTCTTGTTTCCCCACCTTGCACTCTTTCAAAACTACCAAATCAAAATCATAATTTACAAAATTTTACCAAAAGAGTACAGGGTGGGTCCAAATATTTGGTAACACGACAGTATATTACAATAAAAAGATTGGCAACAAAAATCAAGGAGAAATCTTTCGCACTGAGTTATTTCGGAAATGCCGTACTTTAATTCTAACTTTAATTTAAGGTAGGTAACAGTGGTAACACAATAATTATACTCGAAAATAAGATGACCACGCCCCTTTTTCCGAAAAATGTTTGCCTGCGGCGCTTGCCTTTGGCACAGCTCGCTTTGCTCGCATTTTTTAGCCCTCTCCATAACAAAATCCTGGCTGCGCCACTGATTTCATCTTCCACCTGTTCTATTCTTGCGTGATGATAATTCACATCATTTGTAACAGATTTGAATTGTTGTTCAATCATCGACGTAACTCGATCCAATTGTTTAACACCGTTCGTAACTTCATTTCTTACCTCAACAATGTTATCGTCATTGTTTTGTGCCACAAAATGTTTTAATTTCTCCTCCATCGTTTTTAGTTTTCCTTGGTTGGCTTCTCGATAATTTCGACTACTTTAATCTTGAAGTTTCCTGGCAGATTATTTGATTTTATACCATCTTCTCTCAAATTAATCGTTTTACCTTCGAACTCCTTTCTTATATCTTGTACCGTCTTTTTCAGGTCATCTTCCTTCACTGTTGTTTCCTTGATAATTTTTATCATTTCATCCATTCTGTTGATATCCTTTTCTGCAGTTTGTTGTGATGATTTCAATTTATTGATGTCTTGGTTTGATTTTTCTTCTGCGCGCCTAATTATGTCTCTCATTTCCTGTGAATTTTCGTCCATTTTCTGCAAATTTTCGTCCATTTTCTGCGAATTTTCGTCCCTTTTCTGTATGATTTGTTCCATCATTTGTTGCATTATTTTTTGTTCTATTCCTACTTTGTCTTCCATCGTACCCTGTTTTTCCGTAATCTTTTCTTCGATTGTTAATACCGTTACGTTTTCTTTTATATCTTGCAATACTTCGTTCGTGTTTTGGTCTTCTATTATTTCTGTGCTTTCTTGAATCTTGTCGTTTTTCAACTTCTGGTCTTGCTATGCTTCTTGTAACTCTTATGTCATTCATTTTGATGGTTTTAAATACAAATTAATTTCCAAGATTAAAAATAATGTAAAATATTAAATTATCCTGCAATTGTAAATTAATAACACACTTATAATGTAATTTAATTGTTTATAATGTTGACGTATTTAGCAATCTGTCAAACTTTTCAAATGTCAATATTGTCAATATCATATGTGAATATTTTATTAAATTAATATTCTATTTAATTTTTGGGTCGTTCTGGTGAATGAATTTTTGATTAATCTCAGTGATGTCGTGGTTTCGAGTTCCACATATTGGGCGCCAATTTAAATTTATTGGTTGTCGTGTTTTTTCTTTACACTTCAACCAGATAAATCCCCTGGTGGTACTTGGAGTTTTGGTCACCAATCTAAACGTTTGTAATTTTGAAAATAAAACTGAATGTGGTTAATCACCGTACCTTTATTTTCTATAAACATAAAATAACATGAACATAAACAGAAACAGAAACTTAAACTAATGAAATTAAACTTTAAATATACCGTTAACGAAATACCTTTTTTTTTGCACTATTTTCCCTCCTTTTGTACTATCTATCGTCGTCGTTCTTTGCTCCGCAACAGTTATTTCTTCTCTAGCAATCCTCTTTCCAAACTTTACTTCCACATCACTTCAACAATTCTATTTTTTATACTTTCGAAAGCTTCTTCTCGAAATTAATCGTCCTTTTCTTTCTCTTTGTTTTTTTATTTAATTAAATTTCAAGAGATCAATTTCTTTCCAAAATCCAGCTGGAACCTGGTTTATTATTATTCCTTTCTTTTTTTCACGCTCCCTCTTGATTATTGTTTTTTAACCTCGCGCACTCTTTAAACGTTTTAAAAGTAATGTACAATAAACTAAAATAAAAGTATAAGCTACAAATTACAAAATTAACAAATGGAACCTTTTTGAGTGTACAGACTTGTACGGTTCAAAGCTACGGTGGTTAATACACTCATCTAGTTTATTTAAATCGAAATATTTTTTATTTTGAGGTAAAATGTGTAAAAGAAAATTTTGTTTTGTAATTCGAAATAAATTTGTAACTTATAATTTGGATTCAGGAATTTATCTGGTTTGATTTTTAATACATCTCAATATATGTGTAATATTAGTCAGGCGCAGCTGAATAAGAATTATTAACCGATTCAGATCTGAGTTGGTTATACAACGATCATACAATCGAGGTTGTCCCTTGTTAGGATATTGCATTCGTCACTTACATAAAGCGCACGACGCAACCCCTTGCTCTGCGTGGTAGCTCAAGTTAGTTACTAGATATATGTCTATTGGTTAACATCGTTTAAGTCACGTTCTTTTATTTGTTCTTACTACCAATTAAATACTTACTTTATAAACTTTGTTTTTATTCAACCATTTCCTTAACAGGTTATGGGCCAGTGTACGCGAATAAAAGTAATAACGGAAAATTAAAGGGTTAAATCGGTTTCTTTGTTAGGCGGACTATTGTTTTATTTGTTAATTCAGTAAAGTGTCAACATCAAGATGATGACCGATAACTTAAATTGTGTAGTGAACAAGTTCGATGGGAGAAATTTTCATCAATGGAAATTTCAGGTTAAATGCGCGTTGAAGGCTAAAGGTGTCTATGACATAGCTACAGGCGTCGCGGAAAAACCAGCAGCCAATAGAACCGCTGACGAAATTTCAGCGTGGGTGAAGAGAGATGCAATAGGAATGTGTATCATTACAGCAGCCATGGAATATTCGCAAGTAAGTCTAATTGAAAATTGTGAAACCTCAAAAGAAATTTTAGATAAATTAGATTCAGTATATGCGATAAAATTGGAAACTAATAAGTTGTTGGCTCATGAACAATTTCATAAGTATTGCATGTCACCAAAGGATTCTGTTATATAGCACATCACTAAGGTGGAAAACTTGGCTCGGCAAATTAAAAATGCGGGAGAAGAAATTAGTGATACTGCTATAATAACGAAAATACTAGGAACATTACCGTCTAAATTTAGAAATTTCAGACAATGTTGGCTGTCCTCCGAAGAAAGTAAGCATACGATAAAAAATTTAACATCTCGTTTAATGGATGAAGAATTGAATTTATCGTGTACAGAAGAGGCAGACAATGCAATGTTAGCATCTAGTGTGAATAATTATAGAAAACCGAAAAGCGTGAACAAGAACAAAATTATTTGTTTTGGTTGTCGAAAAAGGGGACATTTTAAACGAGATTGTCCAGAACGTCGTAAATCAGCACAGAAGAACAATTTTTGTGAACCAAGAGAAATAACGGCCGACAGTAACTATTCAGCGTTTAATGTTGAAAATAATACGGAAATCGTAAAAGCAATAATTCACGATGAAATGGTTTGGATTCTTGACAGTGGTGCCTCTAATCACATGACTCCTCACAGAAACTTGTTTTCAAATTTGAAGCAATTGGACGAATTTACTGTAAAACTAGGAAATAACGATGAGTTAACAGTTAAAGGAATAGGATCTATTAAAATTGAGTGTTTGATTAATGAAAAATGGTTTCAAAGCGTAATAACGGATGTTTGGTACATACCTGGATTGAAGAAAAATTTATTTTCTGAAGGTGCTATAACGAGAAAGGGAATGAAAGTTATTAAAGAAAACGATAAAGCCGACATTTTCGAAAACGGACTATTAAAAGCAAGTGCTATTCGCGGTACCAATAATTTGTACAAACTTTTATTTCGGACAGTAATAAATTATGAATTAAATTTGACTACTAATAATAGTTTGAAAGCCTGGCATGAACGATTAGGACACGTAAACTTCAAAACAATAAACGAAATGGTAACAAAAGGAATTATCGACGGAATAAATCTAAGTGATCAAGACCAAAATTTCTTTTGTGACGGTTGTAAAATTACAACCAAGACATTTGAAACCGGGCCAATTAATACATTCGGATTTATGTGGTCCGTTCGAAACGTTATCGGTAAGAGGGTGTCGTTATTATGTTCTTTTTAAAGACGATAGTACGGGATTTCGGGATGTTTATTTTATGAAACAGAAATCGGATACTTTAGATTGTTTTAAAGTATTTCAACAATACTGCAAGAATAAATTTGGTTATTCTATAAAATCTTTACGCGTCGATAATGGTACAGAATACACAAATCAATATTTCCGAAAGTTTTTAGAGGATAAAAGAATTCAGTTAGAAACCTGTGCTCCTTATTGTCCAGAACAAAATGGAAAATCGGAACGCGAAAATCGTACCATAGTGGAAAGCGCGCGGTCAATGCTGTACACGAAGGATTTACCATTATATTTGTGGGCAGAAGCGGTTAATACTGCAGTTTACATTTTAAATAGAACACCAAATGTAAACACACCAAAACAACACCGTTCGAAAAATGGACAAATAAAAAGCCCATGTTAGGTAATTTAAAAATATTTGGTAGCGAAGCCTTTATGCATGTACCAGATAATTTGCGCAGGAAACTGGAACCCAAAAGCAAGAAATTAATCTTGGTCGGTTACGAAAACGAATCAAATAATTATAGATTATTTGATCCTGTAACACGAAAAATTAAAATATCACGCAATGTAACATTTAATGAAAACAATGAAATTGCAGGTACTAGAACAAATACAATTTTGATTCCGGTAAACGATAATGAAGTACGTGAAAATGCAGTTGAAAACATTGGTCAACAAGAACATGAAACTCAACAAACTCATTCCTATGGGTTAAGAAAGCGCGATAATTTAAAACCACCGGAACGCTTTAAGGTGGGGGTTCAAGGCCACAGAGTTGATTCGCACCTGGCAGATGGCGGATATTAGGGTATGCAATGAATAGATCATTTATGAAAGTTCTTCTATTAAGATATAGGTGTCGCTCTATAAGTAGTAAATAGGGGAATACCCGCAGTCGAGAAAACATTTTTAATAACGCGAAGCAATGAAATATATACGACATCCTGATGTCTTTATAGTCGTAACGTAAACAATGAGTAACAACTACGTATTAGTTTACACCATTACGAAAGGTCAAAGAGATCCGTCTGTAATTGAAACATATTTGTTTAAAATACTTTTCTAAGATGATTATAATCTTCTCAGTACCTATACAAAAATGATGAAGCTCATTTAATTTCAAATGAAATGAACAATTTTGAACTTTTATTACAAAGTTTATTTTAATTAATGATTATAAATTAATTATAATTACACATAATTATATTATAAATCAACTATTCACCAAAAATTAAAAATACCGTAACAGGGTGGATCTTAGGTTTCAATTTATATAAACCGAACAACTACACATGAATCAATTTGATAAAGCGGTGCGTATTTGAGCAGCGCCGTAACTACAAAATTTGGGCTCGTGTTCAAAGTTCCTCGTGGGACCCCTTTCCTAAGCGTTAAAAAAAAATTACGCAATACAACAGCGCTTATAATAATTATTATAAATACCTACTATTTATATTTTACTATACTGTACAAATTATTTAAACAAAATTTTCAATTATATTAAAATATTAAAAATTACAAATACAACTTATTTAAAGTATTCTAATGAGGTGCAATTTGTGCGCAATTATTGTCTTTCAAGCGGTGGTTCCAGGATGATATTATAAATTTTAAGATTTCTGTTATTGAGTTATTGGATTTTATTTTAAGCAACAATTTTTCATCATTTTTCAGTTCTACTGAAATAATCCCTACATGTTTCTTGTTTTTTACAATCTCAGTACGAATACAAAAATTTGGAATGATTAAGGGTAGGAATTTTGCAAGTACCTACCTCTTTTTTACCTCAAAAACGGCTTAATAGAGTACTTTAAAATTTGGAAGGTACATGCGGAATACCATGATTGCACAATAAGACATATTTTATATTTTGGTATTATAAAAAAAATCTGCTAGGATTTTGCAAGTTGTTTCACTAGGGACGGTTTAGTTCAAAAACGGCTTAACGGATTAATTTAAAATTTGGAGGGTACATGTGGAACACATGAGGACACAATAAGACATATTTTATATTTTGGTATTTTTAAAAAAAATCTGTTTTCAGTCAAAAAATTTACTTTCGTTTTTTTTTTTAAAGTATGAGTATGATATTTATGCCACAAAGGCCTACAATAAGACATAATTTTAAAATTAATTGTTTTTAAAATAATTTATAAATAAGTATAAAATATTTAAATTTTATATTCATTAAAAATTTGAAAGTTTCGAGACGGTTTAGACTCAAAACGGCTGAACCAATTAATTTGAAATTTGAGTATGATATTTATGCCATATAGGCCTACAATAAAACATGATTTTAAAGTAAATAGTTTTTAAAAAAATTTATAAGTATAAAATATTTAAATTTTATATTCATTGAAAAGTTAAAAGTTTCGGGACGGTTTAGACTCAAAACGGCTGAACCGATTAATTTGAAATTTGAGTATGATATTTATGCCACAAAAGCCTACAATAAGACATAATTTTAAAATTAAATGTGTTTAAAATAATTTATAAATAAGTATAAAATATTTAAATTTTATATTCATTAAAAAGTTGAAAATTTCGGGACGGTTTAGACTCAAAACGGCTGAACCGATTAATTTGAAATTTGAGTATGATATTTATGCCACAAAAGCCTACAATAAGACATAATTTTAAAACTAATAGTTTTTAAAAAAATTTATAAATAAGTATAAAATATTTAAATTTTATATTCATTAAAAATTTGAAAGTTTCGGGACGGTTTAGACTCAAACCGATTAATTTGAAATTTGAGTATGATATTTATGCCATAAAGGCCTACAATAAGACATGATTTTAAAATAAATAATTTTTTAAAAAATTTATAAGTATAAAATATTTAAATTTTATATTCATTGAAAAGTTAAAAATTTCGGGACGGTTTAGACTCAAAACGGCTGAACCGATTAATTTGAAATTTGAGTATGATATTTATGCCACAAAAGCCTACAATAGAACATAATTTTAAAATTAAATGTTTTTAAAATAATTTATAAATAAGTATAAAATATTTAAATTTTATATTTATTAAAAAGTTGAAAATTTCGGGCCGGTTTAGACTCAAAACGGCTAAACCGATTAATTTGAAATTTGAGTATGATATTTATGCCATAAAGGCCTACAATAAGACATAATTTTAAAATTAAAAGTTTTTAAATAAATTTATAAATAAGTGTAAATATTTAAATTTTATATTTATTTTTTTATTTTATTTTTATTGTGTTAAATTTCACACTACATATAGGCCGAGGGCCTAATTACATGTAGATAAATACATATACCTGCATTATATTACATTAAACGAACTGCGACTTCGAGACCACATGCGAGATGCGAGAGGCTTCACACCCAAAACTTACTAAAATTACCTAATAGGCATTCGGTTAAGACGTTTTTCGCAATTTCTTTAAAATGCGTGAGGCTGATGTCATATTGTACATTTGAATTCAGAAGCAAATAAAAAGAACGGAGTATCCTCTCTAGCAACAACACACCCCAAGCTTCCCAACACAAGATCAAGCGTCCTCCCCGACCTATTCAGAATATTATTGAATTGCTGCAAGTCATTGATATCTATAAATTCCGATAATGATGGCGTATTTGGCTGTCCTAAGTACATATTAGATGTGGTACCCCTAACATCATTCAAATTAAAATCTCCAACAATGATAACTTTATCACTAATATAGTTTAAATTTTTTTCATAAAATTGGAAGAACTCGGAATACGTCATCCCAGATTGCCCCGGGGGAACATACACAGAGACCACAGTAACTGACTCAGATCCGACCTCAAAAGTAATTCCCACAGCATCAAATATATTATCTGATGTAAATATCTGCTTTACAGTATACTTGGTCTTAATAATAATAAACGTACCACCACCTCTCTCTCTCCCAGTACGCTCAAGCCTCCTGTCATTTCTAAAAACACTCCACTCGCTACTGCCCACCAACTCACCATCCAAAAAACTCTCGTTCAACCATGACTCAGTTATGCAAATGACATCAAACTCACTACTCACGAGATTCAAATAAATACCTCCAACTTTGTACGCAAGCCCCTCACATTCTGGTAATAGATTCGCATAATCTACTATGTTCTCGTGCGTCACATGAAAATACAAAAATTAAATACTATAATCAGATAAAACGCAAAATATTTTCTCCTAACGAGATATAGCTTAACAGCCAACGCCACTCCTGGTTACTCGATACTTAATGATTTAATTATTATATTAAAAATTTAATTATTGCATAAATAATTACAAGTGTGAAACATATTAAGCAAACACAGGAGCGACGTCAGGCGCAATACAGAAAATGCAATAAAAACAATAACAAAACAAGCCATCATAAATATTAGTACTCCATACCTGTCCGAGTTATTAAATGATAATAATAAACGTGAAGATAAATAAATTTCGATAAAGTTTGGAGCTGTTTAGAACGATATCACACATCACATACATTGCTAACCCATTTTAAATAATCATATATCCTTTATAGTACTACGGTTAAATAAACTTCTGTTCAAAAAAAATATAAGCTAAGTAAATATTACAAAGTTAGGCATTCAACAACAGTTCTTTCATTCTGTACTCTCCGAATCATTATTCTCCCATCAATGGTCCAGACATTTTTATATCCGAAGTCCTTTTTAGTTTGCTTAAGTTTTTCGTATCGTATTGTAGTTAAGTCCTCCTGTATATTGACACTGGTTCCCCTGAGCAATTTCCTGTTTTTGATGATCAAATTTCGTGTCCTATATGAAAGAAACCTTACCAGCAGTGCACGGGATCGATCACCATTAATAATTTTGCCCACCCTATGGCTTCTTTCGATGTCGGTCAATTGCACATCGATCTGAAGGCGGTTTCTCAAAAGGTCCAACATTAATTCGTCAGTCGACTCTCCTTCTAGCTCTTGAATACCAAACACTCTTAAATTGTTTCGCCGACCATATTGTTTAGCAACATCCCTGGCCTTACAATTCTCTTCCCTCAGTGCACTAATTTTCTTTCTTGGACTTTCTGTTCTTGGATTCTCTGCTCCATGGTATCAATCCTCTCTAGCTTCTTCTCTATTACCGATATGCTGGCCGTATTCTGCGCCACCTCGGTCTTCATTTCAGCCATCATTCCAATTAATTTATCTAACTTCGAGTTTATTTGTCCTAACGATTTCATCTCGGCGCCTCCTTTAACTTGGTTTCTTGTTTCGGGCATGACGTAGTAAGTGAAAATGAAAATAAAAACACAGTCCTCACCAGATAACTATGTAAATTGTTTTGTTTGACCTATATTTTATTGATGCGGTAGAGCTTTTTAGGTTATGCTTTATTCCAACTCACAATCGTCGATACTCTCTCCAAATACAAAGAACTCAGACCACCAACATCTCCAGGATCTCCAGGATCAGCAACAGCAATAATCCACTTATCTCTCGCTAATTTAGACTCAACACCACGCGTATTCGTACAAAACTCTCAAGCAACACACAAAAGCGTCCGCTACTCGGCCATTTGCAATTCGTTAAAAAGTTGAAAATTTCGGGACGGTTTAGACTCAAAACGGCTGAACCGATTAATTTGAAATTTGAGTATAATATTTATGCCATAAAAGCCTACAATAATACATAATTTTAAAATTAAAATTTTTTTAAATAATCTATTATTTTAATTTTTATATTTCAAAAAATTGTGTTTTTTTAATATAGTCATACATTAGTGATATATGTACCATACGGAACATGTTTACCAAATTTCAAATTTTTCTGATCTGTATTTACATCATTTTTCATATTTGATATAATTAACTAGGAACAAACCCATACAATTTACGGTTAGGATTTTGTAAGTTGTTTCATTAGGGACGGTTTAGTTTAAAAACGGCTTAACAGATTAATTTAAAATTTGGAGTGTTCATGTGGAACACATGAAGGCACAATAAGACATATTTTATATTTTGGTATTTAAAAAAAAAAATCTGTTTTTAGTCAAAAAATCTACTTTAATTTTTTTTTTTTTTTTAATTAACCTAAAACAGTTCATAATGATTACTATGATATCATAGTATCATAGAAGAATAAGAAAAAATAGACGTAAAATGATTGCATTGGATGGACAGTGTGGGACCTTCTTAACATGTACTGGGTCGTGTTATGTCAAATATTTGACAGTATGGGCCGTGTACACCAGCAGTGTGGTATAAGGCTTAAATCGACATGCTGAGACGGGAAATCGCTGTTCTTTTCTTAGTATCGACAACTGCACTGTTGTGTTTAAAGTCCGATATCTATCTGTGGGCAATGAAGAAGGAAAAGAGAAACCATTCCATTAGTAATTGCCTGGTATGTCCCCTTGGCTTTTGCCAAGTTAATCGTCTACGCACTGTTTAGGGCCAGTTCTACAATGAAAGTATAGGAATAGAATAAGCTATACTACGAATATTTTACACAGTTTGTGTTCTACAATAGTCGTATAACCACATTCTAGGTATAAATTGAAGGATAAGCTATCCATCCAAAATTGGGCAGATATACCTGGAAGAAGTTTATTCTTGTTTTCTATTGGTCAAATCTAATGTAAACAATAATTTATTTTCAGGTAGATATTTGAGTTTGTAATTTTATTTATAACATTTTATGAAAAGCACTAACGAATTATTTACGATTTGATTTACGATTGTAAAATTAGAATACAAAGTGCTTAATATAATGTGTTCACTAAATTTGAATGTTTTCGATTCAGAGTAAGATGATGAAATTGTTGAAGATGTTTTGTTACGTCGACATAATCGATTATTATGATGAATATAATAATTTGAAGATCAAAATAATCAACTAAAAATTCAAATTTGAACTTTTTTAAATTTAAATTATACAGAACCGGCATAGCAAACTAATTTTGTGTTTTTAAAAACACTTTTTTAAAGTAACATTTCAATTTATGGTTAAATCAATGTCAAATGATGTAATGATGTAAACAATGATGTAAACAAAGATGTCGAACGACCTAAAAGGGGTGCGCAGGAACTACTTTTCAGGAATAGTAATACTATACGTATAAAAGCATTGTAGAACGCAATGACTTTTATACTTGGAATAAATCGTCGAATAACTTATACGAAGAATACGTATTCGGAACTTTATACTTCTATTGTAGAACTGGCCCTTAGTGTATGATACTCAAAAAAATATAGGCCGTGCGAGACTTCAAGATTTTTGGTTTATTGAACCGTTTTAAGATAATCTATTTTCATAAAAAATAAAAACGTACAATATCATTAATTTTATATTTTTGTAAGGTACTTAAAAGTATAATTTTAGTTATAAAATTCGTAGTATGTATATAAGTGTAATATAATACCTACATTATAGAAATATAGCGCCTTGTCTTGTCTATTTATTATGTCAAGCAGACATGCTTGTTGACCTTTTTTTTCTATAAATTATTAACTTGTAATAATTTTTTTTAACTTTTTCCTAAATTTAAAGTTTTATTAAAAAAAACATTGTATTATGTTGACCTAAATACAAAAGATTGTAATTCAGAAAATAATTATTATGTATAATAAGAACGTGTACTCATCTACATTAAAAACTGCTTTTCTATCAAATGATATTTTTTATTTAGAATTACCAAAAAGTATTTGACTTATTACTTTATAGATTAACAAAGTTACGTGTAGCACCTCATAATCATTATTTATTGAATAAATTGTACTCGTTTACAAGTAATACCTATTACAAGTCTGTTTTGTTTTTAAATTATATGATATCGAAACTTGATATAATTGCATTATTATTAAACATAAGAACATGAGTAATGCTATTTTTTTAAACGCCATCTAAATTCCGAACGCCAGACTAATAAATCTGCTACCGAAAGTTGTGGCTCGTTTCTAGCTTGATTATTTCAAAAATGAAAAATATTGGTAAAATGCATCAGAAAAAATTGAAATTTGGTAAACATGTTCCCTATACTAAATATATCACTAATATATAGAATATATTAAAAAAACACAATTTTTATAAATATAAAAATAAAAATAATAGATTATTTCAAAAAATTTTAATTTTAAAAATATGTCTTATTGTAGGCCTTTATGTCATAAATATCATATTCAAATTTCAAATTAATCGGTTCAGCCGTTTTGAGTCCAAACCTTCCCGAAATTTTCAACTTTTTAATGAATAAAAAATTAAAATTTATTTTACGATTTTCTTTTATCATAGCAATCACTATAAACTATGTTTTAGTTTAATTTAAAAAAAAATAATTTTAAAGTAGATTTTTTTACTAAAAGCAGATTTTTTTTTTAAATATCAAAATATAAAATATGTCTTATTGTGCCCTCATGAGTTCCGCATGTATGCTCCAAATTTTAAATTAATCCGTTAAGCCGTTTTTGAACTAAACCTTCCCTAGTGAAACAACTTGCAAAATCCTACCCTTAATGACTTTGAAGTCAACCTAACAGAGGGTGTGGTTCCCGATACGTATGAAGAAGCAACGACTTCAAAAGACGCTGACAAATGGAAAATTGCAATTTCGGCACGTCCTGATATCATGTTTGCGGTAAATGTAGTGAGCAGATATCAAAACAATCCAAGTACCGCTCACTGGAATGCAGTTAAACGAATAATGAGGTATTTGAAATCTACAAAGAATTTCGGAATAATGTACTCCAAGGATGAATATGCACCTGTTGGCTATTCGGATGCAGATTATGCGGGCGACGTGGATACAAGAAGATCAACCAGCGGTTACGTATTCAAAATGAATCAAGGAGCAATAACTTGGTGTAGTCGTCGTCAAACTGCTGTTTCGTTGTCTACAACAGAGTCCGAATTCATAGCGGCTTCCGAAGCGACAAAGGAAGCAGTTTGGCTCAAACAACTAATAAGTGAAATTAGTGAAAGGGCAATTAAAAATTTGTGTTTGTGCATTGACAACCAGAGTGCAATTAAATTAATTAAAAACCCAGTGTTTCACAAACGGACTAAACACATAGATGTACGCTACAATTTCGTGCGCGAAAAATTCGAAACGGAAGATATCTGCATTAAGTATGTGCCAACACAAGAACAAATTGCAGATATTTTCACGAAGGCATTGCCTTACAAGCAATTTGAATACTTGCGAGCTTGTCTTGGAATGATTGTTATTTGAATTAATTTTTATTTTGTTTGAAAATTAGACAATAAGTTTATTGTTGCTTGTATTCAATCATTAGTAGACAGTAAGTTTTTTTTTAAATTAAGTAATATAAAATTTATTTTTATTTTTATAAAGTTATAAATACGAGAGAGTGTTAGGATATTGTATTCGTCACTTACATAATGCGCACGACGCAACCCCTTGCTCTGCGTGGTAGCTCAAGTTAGTTACTAGATATATGTCTATTGGTTAACATCGTTTAAGTCACGTTCTTTTATTTGTTCTTACTACCAATTAAATACTTACACCCGTATTCATAAAAATTTCTTATAGTGTCGCTCAGGAACGTTTTAGTTATAATACTGTTTTAGGTTAAATAGTACTCTAAATATTGTTGTATTCATAAACGCATTTTCTTCTGATTGAAAAAATATAGAGCAATATCGCCTTAGTTACAATATGTCATAACACACTAATATTTCCCAAGGGAAATATGAAACGTCATCTCATATTGTCCCTAGGGAAATATGAAACATCATTTTAAAGTATACTTTGCGCACGGTGATTGGACAATCAAACATGCAAAACAAAATACTAAAGCCATCCCTGTTAAAAAGTGACATTTAAGTGACGTTTAAAATAGAAAATGTGCCTACTTATTTTTATATTTTAAAAACCAACCTAACTTTTTCTGAATTATTTTGCGCGCATTCTGCGTGCTATTGATCTAGAATTTTGCATAAGGCTTCCTTCGACAAATTGCTATGGATGATTGAGGACGAGCAAAGGGGGGTAAATTTTTTGCTCAGTTTTTCGATATCTAGCGCCGTTTTCGAGTTATTGCAAATTCAAAATCTCAAATTTAATTATTGATGTAATATTGATATATTTAATAATATATTTTTCAATCAGAAGAAAACTATTGATTACAACACGGGAAATATGAATACATTTCCCTTGGTTGTCTATACATCTCTCGGGCTTTGCCCTCGAGATGTAACTAGTCAACCTCGGGAAATATACTATTCATATTACCCTAGTTGTAATAATAGCTATATAAGCATATTTTAGCTATAACATCGTTATAAGACAGAATTAGATAATTTGAATCGTAATTTGAACTATTTTAAAGCGTTGTTATGTAATTTTTTGGTAACTACGGTAAGTGTAATTTGTAAATGTCATTTATATTTTTATTGAAGTCTTTAAATATCTTCTTTTAAATATCATCTTTTCAAGTTGTATAATATTTAATATAAATTGAATTGAAATGAGTGAAAATAGAATGGATAGAAAAAGAAAAAGAAGCGAAAACTGGCCAGACTACAACAAAGTGAGTAAACTTTTCTAAACTTTTTAATTGGTTATGTTTAAAAAAAAATTGTAATTTTAGGAGCTACTTCTAGAATTAGTCCGTGAAAGAGTAAATGTTATAGAAAATAAAAACACAGATACTAATACTAACAGCAACAAAAAAGATGCATGGGATGGAAAAAAAATATGACTTGCTTAACAGTTAATTTTATCTATTCATATTATATGATATAGAATGTACATAGGTATTATATTTTTCAAATTTAAAAAGTATTTTCTATGAAATTTCTTAGCATAATACTAGGTCGTTGAGGTTGTGAATTTTGAACACGGTCTCTTCTTCCCGAAGGTCCTTCTTGATCATCTTCCATAAACTCTTCCATATCTAAAATAAAATTTATTTATTTATTGGAGGTACATACTGACCAATCATTATTGATAAAGCAAACTATTTAATTCTTTTATTTAACTATTTTAAATGTAATCACCTGGAAGTTGATCGTTTGCATCCACACTTATATTGTGGAGAACGACTAATGCCACAATAACCGTTTTTGCATTCGGTAACGATACAGGAAGACCATGGAGGAGACATCTGAATCTTTGTTTCAGTACACCGAAACATCTCTCTATGGTGTTCCTTGTTGCGATATGCGCTTGGTTATATCGTTGTTCTTTCTCACTTTGAGGTCGTAACAATGGAGTAAACAAATATGGTAAAAGTTCATATCCCGAGTCGCCAAGCAAACGGCCTCGGAATTCTCCTGATTCAAATCGTTCCTTTAATATTGATTCATTAAATATCTTTGAGTCGTGAGTGCTCCCTCTCCATCTTGCCACTAAATCTCTAATATACGAAGTTTAGCATCACAAACAGCCTACAAGGTATAAAATTATACACACATTCAAATGACACTATTAGCAAAAACATTACTTGGACATTTAACGAATAGAACCCTTTCCTATTAATGTAATATTGTGCGAGATCACTTCCACATTTTTTAATTTTTATGTGGGTACCATCTGTCGCACCATTAACTCCAGGAAAATTTCGGATAGCTTGTAAGTCGTTCATCAGTGTTTCTTCCTCGCCTATCGTTCTTGGCATTTTTATAAACGTTTTCGAATGACGAGCAAGAGCACGAGCCACTCTTGCAGAAATGCGACTCACAGTTGCTTGACTCAGGCCGTGGAGATCACCAGCATCGTCCTGAACCTAGGAGTAAATATTATAAATCAACATACATACATAATTATACATACAACAAAATGGGTGATATATGATATTACTTACTTCCCGTCGACCCCAACATCGAATTGCAATTAGTACTTGGAGTTTGGGTGATGTTCCACAACCTCTGCTATCCAAAGTCAAGTCTTCTTCAACAAGTCTCACTATTTTCATTACAGTTTCTTTATTGAATCGATATTTTTTTTTAAACTCAATGTCACAAAGCGTGAATAAATCGAATCTCTTTTTATAAATTTTTGTACGGCGCGGACGCGCATCACCAATCGCATTAATAACATTAACGGCATTAATAGCCAGTATTGCATCCATATCGCTTATATAATTTGTACCGGAAAAATATAATTATGATTATGAACGAATACTTCAAAAACATAGGTTACTTTATAATACACTATAATATTGCTATAATACGCTTATAGTAGGTATGTCACTACTATAGAAACGAACCGCTATATCAGTCCTATAACAGTCTTATAGCAGTGTTTTAGCGCTATTGAACGTTTATGAATAATGTTTTTTGACACTTTGCTTATAATAGCCTTATAAGCCTGTTGTAACTTTTTATGAATACAGCTGTTACTTTATAAACTTTGTTTTTATTCAACCATTTTCTTAACATCCCTCGATTCTGGCAAACAAGCTATATAAATTAGGTTGGCGAATAGTAATCTTCTTTGTAGCCACGTAATTACACTACCCGAACTCTTGGAAAATAAGCGCAATATCGTCACACGCTTTTTGACGAATCAAACAAACAAAAAGTATATAAAATAAGGCAGTTCACCCTGTTTCCTGCGGTACACCACTGACTAGTACGGCCCTGTGCTGGTAGTCTTCCCAAACGTCAAACAACCAATGTTGATGATTTAACCTCACAAAAAAACTATCACGTCGTAACAGGTAATCGCAGACAGCAGCTTCTGTGTTAATTCGATTTAAGCATAAACGTATCGGTGTTGATGATAAAGTAGTAAGTGATAAGACGTATATAAAAAACTAAACTGAGGTCGGTGCAAATCAATTTCAATCTCGTTACCAGTGGCTAAATAATCCTACCGAAGCAGATAACGCTCACGAATCTTCGATTTTTGCGAAATAATAATCACTAGTGAAATGATCCTGAATTTACGGTAAGTGAAATCCTACTAACTTGCACTTTAATAAACACTAATGATTTCCAACTGATAATTCAATCTCGTTAATTTTTAGCGGATCTCAATAATTTCTACTGTTCTCACAATCAATGCTAATCAGTAAGTTGGAAAAATGTGTCTGCTTATCAAACAAGGAACGCCAATTGCCCTAGCTAAAATTTACTAAATAAATGTCAACAAAACCAAAGTAAACGTAGGTGAGGTTATCGACCTACGATTTAAATAATTGAAAATTAATTATCGTTTTGTAGGTGACGAAGGCGTTCTGTAACCGTTCATGAGCTAAGGGTGAAAAAAGAAGGTTACAAATTTATGATTTGAAATAAAAGATCCTTAGTCATTTTACAATCTAGGTCATAAAATATTGGCTGTTTCCATTTCAAAAATAATCCTCTCAGCATAACAACTTGTGCATAGCTTGATGGCTTCAATGATCCTTAACCTTAACCTTGTCATACAAGTAGATTTTGCCAACTTTTATATAGACTTTATATAGACTTTTTCTATATTGTTCATCTCTTGCAGTTTGATTACATTAAACACTGATTGCAAGATACCAGGTAAAATTTGAATTTTTTTTCAACCACAATCGAAGTGTTGATACAGCTGGAATATGATATCCTTTTTTTAGCAGCAACCTATAAGCTCGAAGTCCAGCGAAATGAACAACGATTGCTTTAGATACATCTTTAACTGACCATCGTGGACGTCTTTGGGATTTTTAAGCTTCTTGATTTGCTCAGAAGTAAATAAACTGCTCAAAGCTTCAACGTCGCTTTCCAATCGTTCAATCTTCTTCTTTAATTCTGCTATGATTTCATCACGGTTATCAACCTCCGTACTACTTCTAAAAATATTAAGAATATATGTAGGCATATTATCACTTAATATAAGAATTCAACTATAGTATATTAACATTAGATTTGCTATAATAAAAATAAGAATTATCCTATATCTTTAGTCAAAATATTAGTTTCTATAGGATTGTTATCCGGAATAACACCTTCACCCTCGGGAGAGTTTCTACTGCTACTACCAACACCGTTTCTAACAAATTTATAAAATAAGCTATAAGTAAGTATTTCTACTTGAATGAAAATAATAACTATAGGTACTTACTCTGGTTGAATTGCTCGTTCCTTTACAAGTACATTAACCAAATTGGAACGTTCATTTTTAGCAATCCGCTGTTGCCTTTGAGACGTGGAAGCAGTAGTAACAAAAGCTGATGGTTTCGGTAGATTTTCAGTAGGAATCACTCCTGGCTTAATCAGTCGGCAATTCCTTGGGATAGGACATCCCAGAAGTTCGTATTTTAGGTTACGAGCATAATCACAGTCTTTAAAATGCATAGAGCACACTCTTGCATTTTTCACGTTTAAATTGTCTTTACGACTGCAAGCTATTTTCCAAGCCTTACAAAGTTCCGGGTCAGTCGGAAAACGAAAAAACATCACATCGCCTTTGTTAAAATGTTTGGCTTCATCGCAGGGGCGGTTCTATCATAGGAACTGCAGAGCTGCAGAACCGCCAAAAATAAGAATGAAGTGTACAAAATTAATTATTACTTATTAGTATAACCACCACATTTCAAATTATTTCAATAATTGAAGAATAATCAATTTTGGTTTAAAAGCGCGCTTCTTATGTTGCCTTGAGTTATACAGTCATACAAAAAAGTCTACATACGGCTTGGTTTTAACGATAAATATTGATATTTATACCTGATTTTTTAAATTTTCTTTCAGAATTTTTATATTTTCTAAAAAAATGATATTTATAGATAACACTGAAAAACAATTTTAATTAAATTTGGTTTATTAAACAATTGAAAAATAATAATACATAATAAAACTACTAAAATTAGTACAAAAAAGTTTACATACGGTTAAGTAAAATTAAAGTTGTACATTGGGCAACTTTTTTTTTAATATTTTGTACAATTACCTTTAGCTTTCACAACGGCTTTCATAGTACGTCTCGGCATGGATTCAATTAAATTTTTAGTAATATTATCACCAATTTTGTCCCATTCTTCTTGAATTACGACTTTTAACATATTTTTGCTTGTTATCTCGTGCTTCCGAATTTTACGTTCTAATTGTTCCCATAGATTTTCAATAGGGTTCATGTCGGGACTTTGGGGTGGCGAATGTAATTGTTTGGGTACATTGTAAAGTATCCATTCACTCACAATTCTCGCCGTATGTTTAGGGTCTCGGCTTGTTGGAATATGTAATTATTCCCGAGACCTAATTGAGTGACACTTTTCTTTAAATTTTTTCTCAAATTGTCCAGGTACACCTACTTATCCATAATTGAGTCTATAAAGTGTATTTTTCCTACACCCGAAGCGGCCATACACCTCCATACTAAAACACTACCTCCATGTTTTACTGTAGGATTAACATTTTTTTTTCTTAGCTCTTCATTAGGTTTGCGCCAAACTTTTCCTCTTCTACCACATCCGATTATATCAAATTTACTTTCATCTGTAAAAATTATCCGATTCCAGAAGTCCATTCCCTTATTTTCATGTTCTTTAGCGAATTCTAACCTTAACCGTTTATTCTTTTTTGAAATTAAAGGCTTATTTCTAGCAACGCGGCAGTGAAAATTGTTTTTTCGAAGAACATTTCTAATAGTTTCGTCACTGACATTGATTTTTAGTTCATTTCGCACATCATCCCCTATTTTAGCAGCACTTATTTTAGGGTTTTCTTTCACTTTTCGTACAATTAATCTGTTTGTTGCATCACTTAATATATTAGGACGTCCACTACGAGGCTTAACTTTCAATGATCCCGTGTTTCCATAATTTCTTATGACGGTCTGGACACTGGACTTTGATTTTCCCACTATTTCTTCAATTTTACCCATTGACATTCCGTCACAATAATATTTAATTATTAATTGTCGCAATTCTATTGCTATTTCTTTACCCATCGTTGATTTTAGATCTTTACCGTATAGAAAATAAAGAGCAAATAATTGCAAACAAGAATAAATGCCCTTATGGCTCATTAATGCACACGAAGCACATAGAAAATTATTCTTAGAAGTGCTGACAAGATATTATTCATAAATATCTTTATATCGTATGTAAACTTTTTTGTAGTAATTATTGTAGGTAAAACTGCTCTTCCTTTTTTTTCTTGTGTAATAAACAAAATTTTACAAAAAATTTTTAATGTCGTCTATAAATACAATTTTTTGAATATAATATAATTTTTTCAAATTAAAATAAAACGTAAAAATAGGTGTAAATGTAATTTTTAATCAATAAAACTTGTCGTATGTAAACTTTTTTGTATGGGTGTATTTGCTCTTATGGGAAATAGCTATGCAACCATATACACCCTAGTAAACTTGTGTATATTTACTAGAGTGTATAAATACAACGAAATATACAAGGGAGTGTGAATACCCTAAATGTTTATTATTAAACTCGCAGATTACAAGATATAGGAACAACCCACCATGGTACAACGTACAACCGTTCTGCTCATATTTCAGCTCTGGTTTTACAAACATATACGATTTTATTTTTAACACATCTTGCGTTATGAACTTTAATTGAAATTATGAATATCGAAGATAGTATCTTATAACTACTAGTACATAAAATAAATGCTTATGAATATTAAATGAAGAAAAAATAAAATGAAATATTACTAATATTTTTAACACAACTCCTCTCATAAGCCGTACTTAATAAAATTTTTTCGAAAATTAGTTTAGGATTGCAGTTTATTGTAAAAATGTAAAATCATATAAAGTACTATATTCTAGATAAGTGTTGTACGTTTAATATTTAAAAATGTGCAATAAGTAAGTTTATTTTTTGAGATTGCCATTTTCTGATATCTTGCCATTTTTATAATGCAGAACACCCAAGAATATTTTTCACGAGCCGCCACTGCTTCATCGTCCATATTAAAACCAAATATTGCACACCGCATTATTAACGTAAGATAAATTACTGATTCACAACAAATCACAAGCAAAAACAATAACAAAACTGAAAAAATTCAGGTTGCTACAAGTTAAAACTTAAAACCGTTCTGTGGGCGCGCAGAAAAGCGAGTTACGTTTCCCACAGAATAGCTATAGTTAGTAATAAGAATATTATTATCATTTTGTACTAAGAAATATTATATTAAAAGATAAGCTTTTGTAAGTTGACTATTTTTCAAAACTGTAAGAAATGGTCAACAAACACAGCAGAGTGTAATTCGCTTTCATCAAGTAAAGTTTAGGTCTTAATAAAATCTTTTATTTTGTTTTTAAAAACCAAAATATCTAAGGCCCAAACGTAATTGGCGCAGTCGGTAGTGTTTTGTTTCAACAATTTACTGAGCAAACTTATAGCAAAATTAAAATCAAATTGAATTCAACGACAATACAAGTTACAATACGGACAGCATCGCCGAGATTTGTATTACGACCACATCGCCGCAGTTGAAATCAACGCCAACGGAAGTCGACGGACTACATCGCCAAGACTTTCTACTCAAAAATCAAAATTGAAGTTGTCAACAATCAACGGACAACATTGCCGAGATTGGAAGCAGCTACAATAGCAGTCAACGGACCACATCGCCGAGGCTGGTAATTTTAACAACAAAAGAAGTATGAAAATTCAACAAATCCTGTAAGTTCCATTTCATTTACCTAAAGATTTATAATAATTATACATGTTGAATCGGGATTATTAGTTAGTATAAATAATAATAAGGATATTATTGATCCTTGCGTATATTGATTTTTGTTATATAACTATTATATACACAGACACAGAAAACGTTAATCGTGATAGAAGTCCTCTTCGTAGAGAACAAATTATAATGGCAGTACCAAGATTAGAAAAATTTCATATCGACACGATACCAGAATTTGATGGTACTTGTGCTAAGTTAGCGGTTTTCATTTCTGCTAGCGAATATTTGTTAAATAATTATACGGATAGAATCAATTTTAATAATATTCAAAACGAATTTTTACTTAGAGCAATAATCGGAAAATTGAAAGGACGCGCGCTAGAATTAGTAGGTAGTCGTGGAAATTTAACTACGTGGATTGAAATAAAACAATTACTTTTAAGATTTTTTTCGGATCCGCGAGACGAAAAAATGTTTACTTGGAGATTTACTTCACGTAAAGCAACAAAGAAACGAAAGCGCTGTAACATTTGGTAATAGATGCCAAGATTTATTATGTTTAATGTTAACAAAATTGCAATTAGAAGAACCCGATATTAATGTACGACAAATGAAAACCCAGGTTTACGAATCGCAAGCGTTATACGCATATTTAAGAGGTATCAGTAATAGTCTAGCCATTAGATTAAGAAACCCTGATAATTTAGAAAAAGCGATTAATTTTGTAAGAGAAGAAGAAAATTTCGCGTATTCAAAAAATAACTTTTCCAGTAACAATTATCATAGTAATGCGAACTCGCATAGATCAAGTACAGGTCAACAGCGTACATTTAACTCAACTCCGCAGCATAGTAATAATAATTTTAATATGTCATATCAGCAAAGTAAACCTACTTATTTTAATAATAGACCAAATTTTAATAATAATTTTAACAATAATTTTAATAGCGGAAATTCAAGAAACTCTCGCTTTACGAATTTTAGACCTAATAATAACTCTCATTATAAACCTTTTCAACCCCAAATGCCGTTTAGACCAAATCAAAATTATCAAAGTAATGCAAACAGACAAGCACCAAATTTTAATGATAATAAATCAAAACAGTTTCGTCCAGAACCAATGGACACATCGAGCGGAAATACTCGACGAACTCAAAATAATTTTAACCAACAAAAATTTGTATCGGAAGAATTATATCAAACGGATATAGATCAAAATCCTGAATTTGTCAATGACGAACGCGAAGATCAAAATTTTCATTGGGAGGACCCACAAAACGACACGAAGTGATAGATGTATCGAATATTAATACTTCCGCGTTACCATATATAAAAATTCCTCACGTTAATTTAAAGTTCATGCTGGACACGGGATCAACTAAAACCCTAATTTCGCCACAAGTAGTCGAAAAATACTATCAAAATTTTATTAAAGAAAAACCTTTTAAAATTAGATCTGCACATAAAACTACATTTCATAAATATATTGCACGAATTCCATTACCCAAAATTTTTCAATCTAAAGAATATTATGATTTTTGCATATTTGAATTTAATCCCAAATATGATGGATTAATTGGTATGGATTTATTGAAACATTTAGGCGCGAATATCGATTTAAAGAAAAACGTTTTATATACTAAATATGGTGTAATACATATATATTTTGAATCATTAAAAGCGAAACAATTTAAATTATTACCGCGACAACAACAATTTGTAAAAGTTCCCATAAATTCGAATAATTTAGATATAGGAATAGTAGAATACATAAAGTTAACCGAGGGTGTAGAAATTCCCCGATGCCTAGTAAATATAAAAAATAGAGAAGCAATTATTAGTATTACAAATAGTAGCGAATCAGAAAAATTGGTAAACATAGAACCCTTGAACGTATTAGAAACGGAAGATGCGGAAATGATAGATGTTAAGTACGACAATAAAATAGATAGGTTATTGAAAGAAAATTTACAAAATCTTAGATTAAGTCATTTAAATGAAGAAGAGCGTAAAGCTATTAAACAAATATGTTACGAATATAGAGACATTTTTCATTGTGAAGGTTTACCGTTATCATTTACAAGTATAGTAAAACACGAGATAAAAACTAAAGACGACGTACCAGTATTTAAAAAGGCATATAGAATGCCATACTCGCAACAAAAAGAAGTAGATAATCAAGTAGCCGAATTATTAGAAAACGATATCATACAACACTCGGAAAGTGGTTGGAGTAGCCCGGTAATTGTAGTTCCAAAAAAATTAGACGCGTCAGGCGTACAAAAATATAGGATGGTGATCGATTATCGATTATTGAACGAAAAATGCCTTGACGACAAATATCCGTTGCCTCATATTTCCGATATATTAGATAAATTGGGTAAATGTTCTTATTTCACAACATTAGATTTCGCATCCGGTTACCACCAAATTGAAATGCATCCTAAAGATCGAGAAAAAACAGCTTTTTTCAGCTAGAGGTCATTATGAATATAAACGTATGCCTTTCGGTTTAAAAAATGCCCCCGCGACTTTTCAACGGGTAATAGATAACATTTTGCGCGGGATTCAAAATGAAGCATGCATTGTGTACTTAGATGATATAGTAATATTTTCTACATCACTTCAGGAGCACATAGAAAAGTTAAAATCGGTATTTGATAGGCTTAGAAAAGCAAATTTTAAAATACAAATGAATAAATCGGAATTTTTAAAAAAAGAAGCTCAATTCTTAGGTCATATAATTACGCCAGAAGGAGTAAAACCAAATCCGGCTAAAATTGAAGCAGTAATAAAGTATCCAATACCTAAAACGACAAAAGAGATTAAAGGATTTTTAGGCTTAACCGGATATTATAGAAAATTTATCAAAGATTATGCTAAGGTTACAAAACCATTAACTACTTGTTTAAAAAAAGGTCATAAGATTGAACACACTAAGGAGTTCATAGATTCATTTAATAGATGTAAAAATATTTTAGTTAACCATCCCATACTACAATATCCAGATTTTGAAAAACCTTTTATAGTATCTACGGACGCTTCTAATAACCGATTTGCTATGCATCGCGTACGTTAAACGATTCGGAAAGAAAATATAGTACAATTGAGAAAGAATTGTTAGCAGTTGTTTGGGGAGTCAAATATTTTAGGCCTTACCTATACGGTAGAAAATTTGTTATCTATTCAGACCACCGCTCTTTAGTCTGGTTATCAAAATTACGGGAACCAAATTCGAAATTACAAAGATGGAAAATCAAATTGGAAGAGTACGATTACGAAATCATATATAAAAATGGTAATTATAATAGCAATGCAGACGCGTTAAGTAGGATAGAAATTAAAAACGATCATTTTAGTTTCAAAGACTTTGAAACCAAATTCACTTATAAAGAAATAGAAAAGTCACCCAGAATTATAGAAAAAACAGACGATCTTTTTAAATCTCCTTCAAAATTTTCTTTATGTCATTGAGTTAGCAAAGATTTGTATATGAATGCTGGAATAGCTATCGAGTTTAAAGAAAGATATGGACAAGTCCAATATTTAAAAAGTCAAAATCCACAATTAAATTCATTCGTCTATTTACAAGAAAATCAAAGATACCTTTTCTATTTAATAACTAAAGAAAAGTATTATGAAAAACCAACGTACAAAAGTTTGTTTAATTGTTTAATTAATTTAAAAGAATTTTGTTTAAAAAACAATATTAATAATTTAGCAATGCCAAGGTTAGGTAGCGGACTGGATGAACTAAAATTTGAAAAAGTAAGTTACATGCTTAGTTACATATTCGGAAGTCAGTTTAATATACAAATATATAATTTAGAAAGTAATAATTATGAGAAGAAAATGGAAGTAGACTTAAACGCTATAGAAAACGAATCCATGTTGAATAATTTTGATGAAAATGAAATCGAAGATGTATTAGAAGATTTGTTAATAAATAATAATCTATTGGAAGAAAATATTATGTTAGAAGAAGGGTTAGATTCCATTATGGAACAGTTAGATAATTTAGATAGTACTATACATTCAGTTAGTCAAAATAAAGAATTAGCGCATATTAAAATATGTTCAGATGTAATAGATTCAAAACCAAATCAGTATTTCATTTATGAAGTACACGCACTCATGAAACCGGTAAAAATTGAAACCATCGGAAAAATTAAACGATATCATGTTGAGATAAATAGTAACGACGAAGAAAGCATAATTAAATTTTTTAAAGAATACACGAGCGAAGCAAAAAAATATTACATTTATTTTGAAACCGAAACATTACTTCAACAATTTAATCGCGTAGTACAAAAATTGTTTAATGCCAGTGGACCTGAATTAATTTATTGTACGGAGAGAAGAGAAATTTTACACGAACAAGAAATGATAGAAATGGCAATACGAAACCAACACGAAGGCAAAACAAACCACCGAGGCATTACCGAAACGTTAAAACAATTACAAAGAAAATATTATTTTCCGCTCATGCAAGAACATGTAGCAAAATTTATTGCCAATTGCGCCAGATGCAAAAAAAGTAAATACGAAAGAAACCCACCAAGAATTGCAATGATGTTGACGGAAACTCCGCACCGTCCCTTTGAAAAACTACATATTGATGTTTACACGGTAGAAAATACTAAATTTTAAACGATAGTTGATGCATTTACAAAGTTAGGTCAAGCACTTGAAGTTAAATTGAAAAACGCCATAGACATATTAAATGCATTAATTAATTATTTTTCATTTTACGGAACACCCGAAACTATTAGTGCAGACCAAGGTTTAGAGTTTCATAACCATATAATTGAGGAACTACTCGAATCGCACAAAATCAAAATTCACTTTACCACACCTCATCATCCCGAATCAGATGGTATAATAGAAAGGTTTCATTCTACTTTAGCCGAACATATTATATTGTTAAAAACAGATCACAATGAACCAATAACCATCTTGATAAAATACGCAATTATCGCGTATAATAATTCGATACACTCTAGTACAAATTTAACCCCATTGGAATTGACATTAGGTCACACGAAATTACGTGATCCGTATGATTTGTTTTACGACAAACAAATGTACAACGATTACCTCCAAAAACATAAAGAAAAATTAGCTTTAACATATGATCGAGTCAATGAAAATTTAATACAAAATAAAGAAAGAGTTGTAACCAAGATGAATAATAAAATTAATAACCCCTTCAAAGTAGGACAAGTAGTTTACGAAACGAGCTATAAATATAAACGAAATAAAACAGGCGAAAAATTTAACGGTCCCTTTATTTTAAAAACATTGCTTTCTAATAATAAAGCGATAATTCAAAAGGTCGGTAGTTCAGATAAGAATCGAGGTCGAACAGTACATTTAAAAAATCTAAGACAACCCATTGTTCCAGAAACATCGCCACCGCTCTCGTCACCGCGACCATCCACTTCACAAAATGTTCAAATGTAAAAGTAAATAAAATTTCGAATAATCAAGGATTACTACCATTAAAACTAGGTATAGCCCAAAATGTACTTGATTATTGGAAATTGATACAAATTTATGATTTGTCTAGTTTAAGATTAGAATTAAATAATTTGATTAACAATTACGATAGGTTAAATATTTCATTTCATGAAACCACGTATAGAAAAGCATATGCTAATGAGATGTTTACGTATAGATATTTATTAGAATATAAGTTTTCACAAGTAGAAATTAAATATAAGCAAATAACAATAACAAGTAAAGATAATAATAAACGCCCCACACGCGGATTGATTAACGGGTTAGGCTCAATTTGGAAGGCTATTACTGGTAATCTAGACCAAACCGATGCGGAACGATATGATGCGGCCATTTCACAAATTAAAGATAACGAAAACCAAGTTAAATCTATAGCCGCACAACAACTTAGTATTACTGAGACGGCATTGAAAGTATTCCATAAATCAATGAATCAATTACAAACTAATCAAGTATTGCTGGAAGCCAGAATAAACGAAATCGCTAACATAATGCAAAATGTTACCACCATGCACTTTAACGAAGTAGATAGTTTTGTCTTGTTAAATACTATATTTAATCAATTACTTTCGGCAGTAGAAATATTAATAGAAATTTTAGATAATGTTGAAAATTCCATTACGTTTGCAAAATTAAATTCATTACATCCGTCAATAATAATGCATGAAGAATTAAAAATAGAATTATCAAAAATAAATTTGCATCTAACTAATTTGAAATTGCCTTATAATTTGGAAGAGGAGAACCTCATCAATTATTATTCGATAATTAATATTAAAGGATATATACGCAAAGAACAAATAATATTCATTTTAGAAATTCCGTTAGTAGAACTAAATTCATATGATTATTATAAACTTTATTCCTCACCTGTGTTACAAAAAACCTATTTCAAAATTATTATTCCAAAATCTCCTTTCTTAATGTTGAACGACGAACAATATGGATTAAGTGATAACATGTGCAAAGAAATCAATCAATTAAACTATCTGTGCAACGAACAAGTTACGAATTTCATTACTAAAAATAATCCGTGCGAAGTAGATTTAATCAGTCTAAGTGATAATTATAAAAATTGTGAAGTTCGGGATAGTTACTTAACAAAAACTAAAATTCAGAAATTGATAAAGAATCAGTGGTTAATAATAACTGTAAAAGCTACCATGGTTACTACCAATTGTTCAAATAACTTAGAAAAACTAATATTAAACGGAACATATTTGATAACGATTCCAAAAACTTGTAATTTTAAAATTGGTAAATCAGTGTTAAAAACATATCAAAATTTAAGTCCATTGAATAAACAATTTAATATACCACCAATCCCGCTACCCGAAGACAACGATGATCAACACCTTATGAATATCGATCCCATTCATCTGGACGACATCAATCTCGACGAACTAAAGAATTTGGAAATACAGTTAAAACATGCCCAAAGAAAAATTTCGTCCATTAAATCAATACCGTTTCATTATGACAATATCAGTGCTTATACAATTTTAATTTATGTAATAATGTTTATTTTTGTTTTATATATAGGTAGAAAGTATTACCCATGTCTAAGAAAGAAAGTTAAAAAAGTTGAAATTCAAAAAGTTGAAAATTCAAAAAATGTTAATCCTCTAGAGGAAATCAAATTAAAAAATTAAGTCATTCAACTGTAATTTTTCATTAGTTACGAGAGGAGTTACGTTTCCCACAGAATAGCTATAGTTAGTAATAAGAATATTATTATCATTTTGTACTAAGAAATATTATATTAAAAGATAAGCTTTTGTAAGTTGACTATTTTTCAAAACTGTAAGAAATGGTCAACAAACACAGCAGAGTGTAATTCGCTTTCATCAAGTAAAGTTTAGGTCTTAATAAAATCTTTTATTTTGTTTTTAAAAACCAAAATATCTAAGGCCCAAACGTAATTAGCGTTATGCGTTTGAAATTTTACTTACCGCGTGACGTCACAATTAAGCAAGATGGCGCTAAACCTGCGCAATATCACACCTGGTAATTTATTGTATCATGCTCTTGCATATTATAATGATACAGGTAAACAGCTGATAAGTAGCACATGCGTATTATACTAAAAACGAGTGCGCATAAAATTTTACAATTGAAAATATATATTATATAAACTGACGCTAAAAAATCCATTTTTGGGTTTTAAATTCTGAAATTTCATACTACAGCTATGCTAGCTAGGATATTAGTTAAAAATATCTGAAAAACCCTTAAAATATGTTGTCATAAGTAGTGCATGCGTACTAAGTGCTTACACTCTCGCGTTATCAATACTGGCAAAATTCAACTTATATTATCTATATTTATATAGAAATGTTTACAGATTACTAAGTTTCAAAATAGACTCGTAATAGTTTCTTTAATAGTCGGATTTTAATAATATATTTAAAACATTGTAAAAAGTATGAATTGTGATATAATACTGTAATAACAATATTATAAATAATAAAACGACGGGGTATCGATAAAGCTACAAGATTTCTGTTCTTTTACTGTAAACCTGTGACACTATCAAAGATCAGTTTCACGTATCAAGAAAACACTAGATTAAGAGTCGTACCGGACGACTTTAAGGTTGAACAATTATTATGGCTTTCACGTATACTGTCGATATTCACCTGTGAGACCCAACATCCACGCATATCACTTATTAGCAGATCAGGGCGGCCGAAAAGCCGCGCTACGTGTTGGTAATATAATTATAATAATATATTATTTACAATTAATAGATACTATTTAAACGGATAGCAACGCGTTCAATTATTTCAAACAATATTACTACAGAGGTTGTAGCCTTGTCTTACCGAAATATCTAAATAAGATCACATTAAATCCTCCAATAAAGCACACCACTTCAAATAATATATTATATAATTATAAAGATAAAAATTATTATGATAAACACCAACATAAGGTCTTCTTTCAACTAGCAGTTGGAGAGAACTGCTTGTAATTGACACTTAACATAGCCTTAACTAATTCAATTTGACGCACAAGTTTTTTTGTTTCGTTTTCTCGCCAACTGACATGACAAGTTGGGAAATAAAAGTTAGAAGTAAAAAAAAAACCTAAAAAAAGTCATAATGTATATTTGAGATACGAGCTTTTAAAAAGTAGTGTACCAGATCGTTTTCGGCTGCTTAAGCCGGAAGCGATTCCTAGTGGAAACTTACCGAAAGTAACTTTTTCTTTTGTTTCAGGGTCTAGTAGGTATACTTCCGAAAGGCAGGAGCAGTTGGATAAAAGAAATAGGTTTAAATTGACTGATATGAATGAGATGGACAAAGTGTGCATATTGTAGTTTGATGAGATCAAGATTCGAAAGGTATATTTGCACGACAAGGCTAACGACAAAACTTTAAAGCCATACAGTTATGAACAAGTATTTATGTTAAGGGGACTATTTTCAAATTGGAAACAACCAATCTTCTACAAGTATGACTGCAAGACAACCAAAGATCTATTATTTAAAATAATAAATTATGTTGAAAATTTAGGTAAGCTTCAACAACAATCTGTTTACCTTATCACTTTTAATTGTTTTATTTTATAGGTTTCCAAATTGTAGCTATGATTAGCGATTTTGGTGGACGAAATAGAAGCGCACATACTGAATTGCAAGTAAACCCCGAACAACCTTGGTTTAATCCTTCAATCCTTCAAATCCTTCAAACGACCACAGAATTTACGTTTTCGCTGATGTCCCTCATCTTATTAAATTGATTAGAAAGCATATTGTTGATAGTGGCTATATAATCAACGGCAAGGAAATAAACAATAATGTTATAGAAAAGCTTCTTGATGTCACTAGCTAGTCTGATTTAACTATTACGCATAAAATCTCTAAAGGAACTCTAAACGTCAAGAACGCTAGTAGACAAAAAGTAAAATTCGCCACAAAATTATTTTCACACACTATTTCTTGTGCAATTACAAGATGTGGAATGAATGGTGACTTGGAAGGTCATAATTGGGTTGAATGTGAAGAATTTTTTAAATTAGTAAGTATTTACAAAACATTTTTTTTGATATTCCTCTTTCCACTTTTACTCAGTTTATTCAATGTTAAAGTAAACTTAATAAATATATTTACGTACTAGAGACATTTATTGAAAATATCTTTTAATGTTACTCTAATTTTAAACTAGGTAAACGACTGGTTCAATTGCTTAAATGTGCGAGTTCCACAATCAGATAGTCGGGAGAGGAAACATGCGTATGGTTTGTTGCTTGAAGTTCAGAACAGCATTATAAGTAGTATGACCAATGTAATGAATAATTTGAGGGCTAAAGACAAGTCTTCTCTTCTGCCATTTCAAAAAGGTACATTTTAATATTAAATTTAATAAAGTAAATATTCATAATTATAAGTTATTTATTACAGGAGTTATGATGACAAACAGCGTTGCAATTGCTATTTGAAGATCTCAAGAAAAAATTTGGAACTAAATATATTTTAATGTACAGACTTAGCCAAGATGTGCTGGAAAACTTTTTTGGGGCTATAAAGCTTGTTTTAGACTACACGAAATCTTGAAGGAAATCTTGAACAAATTTTAAAACAATCTAAATTGCGTAGTATCAAACAGCAAATTGCTTCAAAAATTGTTTTGCTTTGTGAAATGGCGTGCAAAATAGAACTTGTTCTATTTTGAAACAATTTACTAAGCAATCTGTCAATCTTCAGGCATGCGCTACACAGAAGTGTCCGTTGGTTATGTTGTGTCGTTTTATTAAATATTTATTGTAAATAACCACTAACGAGAGTACTACATTCGTCAACATTAGTTCTTGTATTTTCATAATTGTAGTGTATTATTGTATCACCATCAAACTAATAATAATAACATAACTTCCACGAAATCTATTAATTTCTAGCGAACTGCGCAGAATCGTAAAAAAAATATTGTTTCAAAGATTGTACAGTATCATAGAGGTTGATATCAAAGACAAAGCAACTTCTTGTTCAATATATTGGACAATTTATTGTTTCAAATCTTGTTCAATATTTAGTGTAGTCTACAAAACAAGCTTAAGAGCTAAGGGAGGCCTTCATGACCATCCAGATCCTCTGGATTTAGATATCGGTTGCGGTCTTATATAATGGGCAGAAACGTAGAGTCACTTTCAACATATGGTAACGTTGAAGAGGATGGTACGCTCGATTTACCCACTGCAGAGCCTACTTTAGGTGCAGCATTTTTCAACACCGTTCTTAATGAAGAGGTTGAAATACGGCAAGACGAATAGTCCGATTGGATTGAATTAAAAGACGTTGTCTATGACGGTCTCGAACATTTGGCTGGTTACATTTGCCACAAACTAAAAGAGCCAAGCAGCTCAATAACAAGTGCTAACGTGTCGTCTTACTCTTGGGTTGACCATTACAGTGAAGGTGGCTTAACTAAACCGTCATCAGATTTTATGACTAAAATAGAAGAATTGCAAGCAATTTTTGTTAATGTTAATGCCGACAGTGTTTTAATTTCAAAAAATTATCTAAAAACCTTGTTAGAAAAAAGTAGTCATGTAGAATGTTTTGAAGATGTCAAAAAATTATTTTTTAGATCGAGGATGTTTTTTAGATTGCGGCAATTAAATAAGGAGTTAACAGATTCTTTCATTAGCAAAAAAAAGGAAGTTGAATAAGGTTACAAAATAAAATTTTGTGTTAAATCTTTTTGTGATTATTGAAATCAAGGGTGTATATAGAATGTTGCAAACGAACATACAGCTTCTCACACTCAATAGTCAACCTCGCCTTCATGGTTTACTCGGTTTTAACTAACGAGGCTCTGACGACCTAGTATTAGTGGTATAACCATAACAGGAAATGGTAGATAAAATAGGATGATGATTTCAATAATGGACTCTTCCTTTTGAATTTATGTTTTATTTGAACTAAAAATAAATAATATGATTATGATTTATACTTGCATTATGTGTTTTATTTCAATAGTTATGATTTTAAGTAAAAATATATGTATATAATTATTATATTGAATAAAAGTCAACATTCAATATTATCTTCTTAAATTTATGATTTATTTGAATAGTTGTAATAATTTTTTTCTAATTTAGCGCATTATTTAAATATATTTTATGATTTTATATTCCTATTATGTGTTTTATTTCAATATTTGTGATTTAGTAAAACATAATTACACGTTTTCATTATATCGCGAACACCGCTAAATATTTGAATTTGAATCAAACCAAGGTACGTCATAATGACGTAGTGCGCCAAACGGACGAAAATAGGTTTCAAAGATATCATACCTTGTAATTCATTGTATCATGTATGAAACGGGTAACCGTTTATAAACAGCGCATGCGTGCTAAGAGGCGACGTTGCACTTAAAGTTAAAAGTATTTATATAAAACGACGCTAAAAATCCATTTCGGCGTTCCAAACTCTGAAATTAAGCACAGCGGTTATACTAGTGTGTCCGCACAGAATATCAGTTAAATTTTTCGAAAAATCAAAATTCAAATTATTACGCAATATTGAGCAAACACCGTGGAAAATCTTCTGATGAAACTTCTACAATATTAGCTCAATATTGCGTAATAATTCGAATGTTGGTTTTTGGAAAAATTCAACTGTTATCCTTTGCGCCTTACTAAACTAGTAACTTCACAAATTTTGGATATTTTGCTTTAAGTGGAAGCTTTAAGGTCGTAACTCACCTATCAGCACATCACCTGACAAGCATCATCACAGCACCGTCAAGTAGTCAACTTGATGGTTGTGTATAGTTTCATATAACGCCTCGGCACAGGAACAGCACAATCGCGGCACCGGACTCTAGACTTCACATGGTAAAGGTTGTTTGGTTGAAACCTGGTTGTTTCAAATTTTCTATTTCTTGCCAAGCTACTTTTTTTTAGAGTTTCTTTATTTACTATCACTTATGTCATATAAAAAATAAGTATGATTTAGAACTGTCTCTAAAGCCTGTTTACGAAATAAATTTTTGTACAAAATTATGCTTAAAATTTTCGTTAAAAGGACTTTTAAGAGAAATTTTAACGAATTAAGGAATAGGGCGTACCTATTTCCTTAAAATTTTACGTAAAATATAGGAAAATTAAATATTACGCAAATCTACAAATTTAAGGAATTTTAAAGAAATTTTATAATGTAAACAGGCTTTTTAAGCTTTTCAGAATTCATTTTGTTCATCGCCTGCACTCTTAAAATTGCTACAAGATTAATGTAATAGTGAAATATATCTACTAAAACAATTAGTAAAATTTGTACTAAAAGCGAAATGTGATGTTCAGGTGATGATATATGAGTGCATGGCATCGGCTAGGCATCAGCACCTTACAAGCACGGCGTCCGCAAAATATTCTCTCGGAGAAATGTCTAGTGGTCGAGGCGTTGACGTGCTTATCAGGTGATGTGCTGATGCTGTTAGATGAGTGTGCTTATATTTAAATACACATAAGAAATAAAATTTGCTTGTGATGATCAGTCGCTGTCCCTATGCTGTGCTGATAGGTGAGTTACGACCTTTAACATCACAAGGACGCATCTTAATCGTTCTATCCTTACGATGATTATAATCAGCAGTAACTGAAGCTAATATATCAACCCATTTATATTCAGCTCGATAACTAATGGTGTTAATGGAGTGCTGTAAGCGAATATATAGCCTCTCACACTCAAATGCCAACCTCACCTGCACGTGGTACACCCTGCTTATACTAACGAGGCTCTGACGACCGAGTATTGGCGGTATAACCATAATAACGCGGCTACAGTAAATGGTAGTCAGTATATATAAACTCCTACCAGTTGAGGAGAAGAGAACTGGGAGCTGGGACAGAAGCTCTGAGAGGGTACCCCTCTCACTGTCCTTACCTGCTATAGGATAGTCTCCTATTCAGGGACATAAATTGACTTTCAACCACTCAAATACTGCCTCGGATATGGGACGGGACCAAATGTTGACAAACTGCAAACGAAAAAGGAATAAGAGACTGGGTATAGCGGATCACATAAATGTAGGATGTTGGAATGTCCGTGGAATAACTAATAAAATGGAAGAGTTGGAAAAGGCGCTGGAAGAAAGAAAGATAGATATTGCTCTGATTAGTGAAACCAAGAAAAAATTGCGAGGAAGTTGCGACTTGGAGAAATATACAATGATATATTGCGGAGTATCGCAAGAGCTAAGAGTCGCTGCAGGAGTGGCAATTCTCGTAAATAACAGATGGAAAACCAAAATTACCTCCTATAGCTGGATAAATGAGAGAATAATTACATTAAGATGCAAGATCGATAGAGGAAATATGACTTTTGTGGGAGTGTATGCACCAGAAGAAGGGAAGAAAGAAGAAACCAAAGCTTTCTATGAACAACTACAAACTACTCTAGATTCTACTCCAAAAAATGACTACCTAATAATTGGCGGAGACTTCAATGCTCGAATAGGTAGAACATCAATTGCTAAGCTTATTGGAACTCATAATGAAGACATCCTGAATGAAAATGGAAAGAACCTGAGAGACTTCACATGTTATAACAATACAAAAATAATGAATACCTTTTTCAAACATAAGCGAATGCATAAATATACATGGGCTGCCAGAGGACAGATTTCCACAATTGACTATATTTTAGTAAACGAAAAAACTTTTCCAACAGTGACAGATACCAGAGTATATAGAGGAGTTGATATAGAGACTGATCACTTTTTATTGTGTGCGTCAATAAATATAAAAACCAGATGGTTAAAGAAGAAAAATCACGAGGAAAAAAAAGATATGTTTAAAGTTTACTTACTTCAGGAAGAATCAGTGAGATATCTATACCAAAAGCGATTGGATGAACATAATATTAATATAAAACAACATGACGATGTCGAAATAGAATGGACGAATTTAAAAAACATTATTAAAAAAGCTGCATTTGAAGCCCTTGGATGTCGATCAAAAACTACAAAGAAAGGTATGAATATATGGAGTGATGAACTTAAGGAAGCAGTCAAGTGCAAAAAGATAGCATACCTTAAAGTACTGCAAAATAACACACAAGATAATAGAGAAGATTACAACAGGAAAAATAAAAATGTAAAACGAATATACAGAGAATTAAAACAGAATAAATGGGAGGAGTTCATCAGTAGAGTCGAAAATGACGTACACGGGCGACAAAACATTGCTTATAAAATAATGAAACATTTGAATAGTAAAGAAAAGGATACAGCAAAAATCACAACCATAGAAAACGAAGAATGGCTCGATTATTATAAAAAACTATGGCAAAATGAAGAGGAAACGCTGATGGAGATAGAACAAGAACATGGAGAAGTAGATAGAATAGATATGCCAGAATTTCAAAAGGCACTAGACGAAATCAAGAACCGTAAAGCAACGGGAACGGATGGAATTAACGGAGAACTACTCAAGTACAGCTCCGGAGCGATGAAAACAAGACTCCTAAGATTCATAAACATGTGTTGGAAACAAATAAATACGCCTCAAGAGTGGAAACTGGCTAAAATAATACCTATATTCAAGAAGGGCAATAGAGCGATCTGCGAGAATTACAGAGGGATCAGCTTGCTGAATACTTCTTACAAGTTATACTCGAAAATTATCAACAATAGATTGAAAAATATCACAGAGAATACAATACTGGAAGATCAGACAGGATTTAGAAAGGGAAGATCATGTATAGACAATGTATTCAGCATAAAACAAGTCATAGAAAAACATCAGGAGTATAATCGCGAAACCCACATAGCATATGTAGACTACGTCAAAGCATTCGATAGGGTTATACGAAGTATATTGTGGAAGATATTAGCAAAAAGAGGAATACCATATCACCTAATAATGACAATACAGGAAATGTATAGAGAAACCCAGATATGTATAGCAGGAAATGAAAATAAAAAAGAAAAAATAAATACAGGATTAAGACAGGGCTGCAGTATGTCGCCGACATTATTTAATATATATTTAGACGATGCTATACGTAAATGGAAAGAACAAATTACACATTATACAACAAACCTAAACAACAAAGATTTTATAATTACCGTGCTCTTTGCAGACGACCAAGCTGTGATAGCGAATAATGAAGATTGCCTACAATTTGCAATATTTAAGCTGAGCCAAATACTAGAAAAATATAACATGATAATATCCACCAACAAAACGAAAGTAATGGCTTTCAGAGGACAGGAGCCAGTAAGATCTAAAATAGTACTTAACAACCAGACTATTGAGCAAATAGGAAGCTTCAACTTTTTAGTCTGCATGATATCGCTATATGAAGAAAAAGACATTCAAAACAAAATTGAAAAGTTCAATTATATAAACGGAACAATACGAAGAACTTTTAAAAATAAATCAAACCAGAACACAGCAATCAAGTTCTACAAAACGATATCGATACCAACGATCACTTATGGAAGTGAAACATGGACGATAACAAAAGAAAATCAAAGGCGTCTGCAGAGTGCGGAAATGAAGTTCCTCAGAGCTATAGGAGGATATACAAGGATGGACAGAAAGCGCAATACGGACATAAGAAATGAACTAGCAATATTCAATTTGTGTGAACGCATTGAAGAATATAGAGGTTATTGGCTGCAGCATTTGGAAAGAATGGATGAGACCCGCATACCAAACCAAATGTTTAGATACAAGCCCAGAGGGAAAAGAAACGTGGGACAACCAAAGAAAAGATGGGCGGACCAAAATAATTGAGTGGCGTAACGGACTACATGTCTATAACGTGCGGATGATGATGATGATGAACTAAACTCTTTGTATATCATATTATTTAATGTTCGTATAACGGGTTCAAAAATTACAGCTTTTTTAATACTAAATGTGGAGTAATGATTTATCTTATTACTTTTCATAACTTCGGCAAAATTTTTATTATAAAACTCTTTTCCTTCATCGGTTTGTAAATTTTTGGGTTTTCGTCCATATGTAAGAATTGAAGTCATTGCATTCGTAACTTCTATACCAGTTTTAGATTTTAGGGGGTATGTCCATAGAAATTTAGAATAACAATCGATAACTAATAGAATATATTTATAACCACTATTATATTTGGAATAAGGTATAAATTCAGCTAAATCTGCCCGCCAGAGATCATCAAAACCTCTAATTATTACACTTCTACGGGGAAAGTTTTTTCTAGCACTTCTATGAATTTTGTCTACAATTGCACGTTTCGACATTATTTAGAGAAATGTTATTTATTTCATGTGTTATTGCCGATATAACTATTAACTATACTCCTAAAACCAATTGTTTGATCAATTGTTTTCTTAAAACCATTCAGTCTAGTATCACAAGCATTTTTAAATTAATTTAAATCTCTCTCAATAGACTGTTGATATTTATCAAAAACGTCTTCTCCTGCAGCCTCAGTGGTATTATGCTCCAACACCCAGAAAACTTTATATTTATATTATAATTTTTGCCTCTACTAGCTCTTCCAAGATACTGATAATTTCATTGGCATGACCATTATTACAAGCCTGTTGAGATGCATGTAGAAGCATGAGCCGGTCCACGACTTCCGAAGGGTTATCCCAATAAGTATAGTCAATTTTATTATCATTTAACAACTTTTGCTTAAGCACTAAATCCTCACCACTCTTACTGAATAAACCTTTTATTATTTTCGTATACTTAACATCGCGAGTATCAAGTATTGGATTTTTATGATAATACTCTCTTTTATAAGCATTGGTCTGTATTAAAATTTGCTTATATTGTTGTAAATCATTATTAGTATAATTTTTAGATTTTTTAAATATTAATTCGTATAATCCCTCAGTACCGTCATATACTTTATTACTAATACTAAAATTATTCGAATTTTGATCAAAGTTAATTTCAGCGTTTCCAATCTTCCAAGCCGCAGTATCAGGATCAAAATAATCTCCGTACAGATGATCCATCAAATTTTTAGTATCATGTATAGCCATATCAGTATATCGCGTATGTAATCGTTCAATAATGCTTGTGCTAGCAGCTTCATTATATTCATCACTATCATCATCAACATCATCCTGATAACATCTTTTACTTATGACATCCTTCTGCTCGCTATTAATCTGCTTATGCTTCATTTCAAATCCACCCCCGATTTTGGTAAATATACCTTTTATCACTTTTCTATACTTGGGATCTCTATCAGTATTATTATAGGTTCTGTATTGAGTGTAATTAATGGGTGAAACTATTTCTTTAAACGTTTGTGAATTAGGTGTTGTATTATCAGCATGAGTCCGGTTGACAAATCTTCTCTTCGTTTCTCGCGAAGATTGTCTTAAAGGAGTTTCAGAAATATTTTGAGAAATCCCAGTTTTGATTTCCTGCAGGTTTTCCATTGTTTCTTCTGCTTTTCTTTTAATATTATCGGAATTACTACATGTATGTGGGAATCGTAACGAATAAAAGGATCCATCAGCCGTATTTGTCCATATACGCCCATTACAGTAAGTTCTATTTCCGATTGAATTTTTCCCATGATCTTTGGTTTGACAACGCCAAAAAAGTCTTAGACCATCCATACTTGGTTTATCTATAACATAGATATAACCCCGACGTAATTGGCAGAATATCCAAATTGAAGTGGAATTGGGTGGGACACGTGGCAAGACATGATCCTACAAGATGGACATATAAGACCATACACTGGCGCCCAAGAACATCTAAAAGAAGTGTGGGAAGACCCCAGAAAAGATGGTTGGACGATGTGAAGCGAATTGCGGGACGGGAGTGGTTTCAAATGGCAGCGGATAGGGAAGCATGGAAGGAAATGAGAGAGGCCTACATTCAGGAGTGGATGAACTCAGGCTAAGAAGAAGAAGAAGAAGATATAACCATCGTAATTGCATCGTTGGACTTCTCTTTGTGATAAAATTTCGTTAGGATCCATCATCGTTCAGTATTTAATAACTATAACATAACTAGCTGATTGAATGCTCTTATATAGTACATAGATAATTAATCTAATCTTCAGTCGCCAGCGGTACAAAATTAAGATATAAGAAGTAAAAATTCTTAATAAATCCGAATTGTGTGGTGTACTGCATCACAAAAACTCGGCATCATACAATTCGGCACTACACAAACTCGGCACTCGGCTCCAAACTCGGTTTCGAACTCGGTTTCGAACTCGGCTCCGAACTCGGCTTATACCTACTATGTTATATAAAATTTTGAATAAAATGTAATAATAATAATAAAACTTGTACTAAATTTTATTTATTTATTTTTTTAATTTATAATGACCCCATGCTAAGGTATTCGTAGTATGGGGAGTATACATATCTTATCATAGTTTGAACTAAGAGCAATTTTTGTTTGACTAATACTATATACAGTGTGGTTTACAGATCTAATACTATTTTGATTCCTTAAAATTAACTTATTATTAATTAAACTATCTATATAATCATCAAATGATATTCTAGTTGTTACAACATAATTTTTAACCCCCTTAGCCTTTTTAATTAAGTCTTTACCCTCCACACGTATGCTGTACATTTTAGATCTGAGACCTATAAACTCAGTCATAATTCTACCATTGTTCTCGTCTTGCATTAATCCCGGCACTTTTTTATTTACAAGTGGAATATCGAATTGGTTATTTACATCATAATCACTAGTATCAAATCGTGAAATGTCTTTTTTAATGCTGTCGTATACATCAGGGTAGCGAATTTCATATATTAGAGAGTCGGTGTCACAGTAGAGCACTTGGATTGAAAAATTTTTTTGCATGTATCCGTAATGAAATTCGTATAATTTTGTTTTAGATATATCTAATATACTCATACCTACATAAACTGGTTTATTCATCATAATCTCCGTCTTATTTAGCTCGATTATCATTAAATTCTCATCCAAAATTGTTCTACTGTGGAAATTAGGTTTAGCAATCATCACCTTAGCAGCATAACGTCCATCCCATTTTGACACCAACTTAACAATTTTTCTTTTCCGTACATCCTCCATAGTTTTACCAAATGCTGCGTTATTCATTAATTTGAAAAATGTTTTCTCGAATTCATTTTTAGCATTAGTCCTCATTCGGGTATTTAGTTCAATATAGGGTTTCAACCATGCCGATTGTTTAAATTCTAATATTCTATGGATTTTTAAGATTTTCATACCATATTCTAGAGCTTGTTTGAGAGCTCGATAATGGATAACGTAGCGTTCTTTATTATGAAGAGATGTAAGAAGCTTCCTTTGTCTAGATTTCGGTGGTGTTCGATGCTCGGGGCTTAGGGGCAGATCGTTGTGAACATCATGTAACTTGTCTGGATACTCTAAGTCAAGCTCCAAAATAAAGCCTACGCTGCTATCATCTGGGATTTGACTCACATCTATATTCGTATTATTACGCCATGAAAACTTTCCACATGGTAAATATTGGCTCATGGCCCATCCATATACTGAAAAAAAAGCATAAAAATTAATTTTAAAATATTTAAAAATAAAATACGCTTACAATTATTAACATCGTAATATTGCAGATAAATGTCGGACTGAGTATGATCGTAATTAGGCATGTATTTATTATTAGCTTTTGCATATCGATTGCTGCACTGAGAAATACCTCCTCGAATTCCTCGCTCAACAAACATTAATATATCGATGTCTGTGATCAGATCCAATTCGACCTTAGTTAACTTTAACATACTATCCCAAGTGAGGCCTGGAGCCGACACATAATGTGCAGGATCCAGGCCATAAACATTAAAACAAGTATCGCGGAAATTCTCAAAAAACATCCGTCAATAGCAGCACACCTGTCTTCAAATATAAGTCGGAGTACTCGCCTAAGTTTTGAGCGTGAGAGTAATCTTCATCTTTTATTGCACTTTCAATTAGCCGATTATAGAATGCAGATTTTTCTGGTAATTTAGGTTCCTCAAGATTATCAGCACACTTTATGTGATCGTAAGGAAATACCCCTTTAAGTCTCAATAAATTATATTGATCGTCGTTCGGGTACTCACTTTTAACATTTTTTAATTCAGTTAAATATGATGCTAATTTATCTAAACTATATGGTAGAAACCTGAACGAATCAACAAATCTGAACAATATTTTACTCTCTTTTATTTTTTTACTAAATGAAATGTATTTATCCTTGTTCACATGAAGTAAAAATATAGATCCTTCAATTTGTAGCGCAATATCCCTAATTAGGAAATGGCTACCATAATTTGATAAGTTGTGTGCAAAAACAGGTATAGCTCTTGAGTCGTAATAATTAATGTTACATTTGTTATGAGCCGCACTTTGAAATTCAGAAGTTATGTGGTTATGATCACGCACTTTCAAGTCATCAGATTTAAACTGTTTATCACATATATGGCAGGTAGTAGCTCGTTGAAAATCTTGTTTCTCTCTAGATGATAAGGCCATAGGTTGTGCAGCCCAATATACTGGTTCAACATCTTCAACAATTTGTTGAAGTTTGTTGGCAAACCATTTAGCACAATCACTTCCGCGGTAACTTCTGTAGTATGAGAAGGAATTATCGTAATTACACTTAAAATAATATCCTACACTAAATGCTATATGTTCTTGATAAAGTTGAGTTTTTTCACCACGCTTCTCATTTAACGATTTTAAAACACTTTCCATGTCCATATATATAACGAACGGTACCATCTCTTTATTTTTAAAATTTGTAAATCTGACTACCTCACCTTTTGCAGGCATGCGAATCTTACAATTATTCATGTTTCCACAATCAGCCTCATGGTTTTTTAATTTCTCATCATTATAAAAATAATGAAGACATCTGCTGCATATTTTTTTTTAAACCTCTTCTTAGTCAGCTGATCATTAACCAATCTGCTGAGATTCTTAATCCAGCAGAAGTGGTATCTTATTGCAGGCATATCATCATCAGCATCTTGTTCATTCTCACCTTCATCATTATCATTACCATCATTATAAGAATCTTCCAATAAAAGTAGATTGATATGTCTATCATCTGTTGTAAAATTCTTTGTCAGTAAAGCAGGTACAACGTCATGAAGTTTTCCTCGGACACCGTCATTTCGGCGATTCCAGTTCCGCACCAGCATTTCGGCGATTATGATTCGGCGACAGTCAATTCGGCGACCCGATATTCGGCTATGTCGGTTTCGGCGATTCCAATTCAGCACCGGCATTTCGGCGATTCCGATTCGGCGACAGTAAATTCGACTACGTTGATTCGGCGACGGGAGATATACTTTCAGTTTATTTAATTTTCTACTATTTAAAATCTAAAATCTAAAAAAAAAAATTAAAATCTAAATGTACAGAAAAATCTTAGTAGGAATGCTTATGGCTTTTTAAATTAGTATTTAAAAGCCCGTCGTTAAAAGTTGGTTATTTTCCTACCTCTCTTAAGTACCTTAAGTACTTTTTTGCTTTTTTACAATAATATTTATTGTGTTAATCTTTCCTTGGTTTTCCTTCTCATTTTAATGCAATTCATTCTTTTCAATTAAATAATACCGTTTTTCTTAAATACGTTCCTTTCCAAAATTTCAATTGGTTTCCACTTTTGGTAACATTTTTTGAGAAGGCATAGGTGGCATATTGAGTTGAGTTTTTTAGTCAATTGAGTTTGGTTTTGGTATCAAAGTAGTATTTAAAGTAGTAAGTAAGTAGTAAACAGTTCAGTTTAGACAAAGAAGTAGTGAGTGGAAGCGTTTGAGCGTAACACGCTATTAAGGTAAGTAACGTAAGAAAGTTTATAAGATTGCAATAAGTGACATTTTATCTCCAGTTATAGGTTTTGCTGTATAAATTTTAATAAAAGTGCTCAAGTGTAGTGTTAGGAATTAATATAATAATTTTTAATTCGCAATACAATGGAAGAAACTCAAATGATTTTAACCAAACGAAGCAACGAAAAATATGCAAATGATGGGTACCTCTATGTTAAAGATAAAATGAACACAGATAGTACTATTCAATTCTGGCAATGTGAAAGTAAGCACAAGGGTTGCAATGGTAGAATATAGACCAATATTCATAACGGTTCGTTCAATTCCCAGCAAAGAGAGCATTCTTGCAGGACGGTAGGAAATGCAGAAAACGTCGAACTTCAAAGACTGCATACTGTTGTAAAACTTTTAGCAGAAAGTACAATGGATAATCCATCTCAAATAAGATCACGGGCTATTGCAAATGTTCCTGATGCCATAAAAGGCAATATTCCAGGTAATTCCGTCATGAGTAGAACGATACAACGGAAACGTCACAAAAATTCTGAAGCACCAGCAAATCCGGAATCTAGGGAACTAATAATCATACTGGATGGTTATTCCACTTATGAGTTTAGCCCTGATCATTTTGAGAGATTTCTTCTTGCCGATTCAGGAAGTGAGAATTTGAACTCGGAACGTATTATGATATTTGGAAGAGAATATAATTCCAGTTTGAGTGCAAATATGTTAGAATTGTTTATGGACGGCACTTTTTCAATTTGTCCGTCGCTTTTTTTACAAGTATTCGCTATACTTGCTAGAAAAGATGGAAGAGCAGTGTTTCCTGTTTTGTTTTGCTTACTACCCAATAAGAGGACGGAAACTTATGTTAAATTGTTTAATATGATCCGTGAATTGTGGCCTCAACTAAATCCGTTGAGTATAAGTGTAGATTTTGAGCTTGCCATTCATCAAGCGATTCGTGAAGTATTTCCTGACGTTAATTATTCATGGCTGTCTATTTCACTTAGTAAAAAATTTAAAAAAAACATTTATCGTCAAGTAATCTCTTAAAAAGATACAGTGCCGATGTAGACTTTGCATTGCGTGCAAAAATGGTTACTTCGATTGCGTTTGTTCCTGAGAATGACATTTTTCACGCGATTATAAGTTTGGAAAATTATTTACCACGAGAATTAGATTCAATTTTAGAATGGTTTAAAAATACATATATTGGGAGTCTTAGAAGTAATGGTACCAGAAATATTCCAATGTTTTCTTCAAACATTTGGTCTGTGTATCAACGCACGTTGGATGGAATTGATAGAACTAATAATTACGCCAAAGCTTGTCATCGAAAAATTCAATTAGTTTTCGGTGGTGGTATATTTCATCCAACGTTGTGAACCTTTTTGGATAATTTAAGACGTATTCAAAAAACTTTCGACTCAGAATACGAACGTATCCTAGCCGGACATGCAGCTCCTAAAAAAGAACGCGATATGAAGCGGCTGATTCTCGAATTTTGGCGAAGGTAACCAATTATAATTCTAATAATGTTATAGAATATCTTCGCGGTATAGCTTATATAACATGGATTAAAATTTGTTTAATCGCTTAAAAATTATGTATATGATACCTGTGTTGTATGTAAATAAATATTTAATTTAAAAATAAAAAATAATTTTTTTTATATTTTTTATAAATTTTAATACTTAATACTACAAGATTCAAATGTGTACTCTGTGTTATTTGACTTCCATAGTATTTATATTTGGCAACGCCCCGCCGCGCGCGTAAAAGCAAACAAGATAGAAACTTCAAAGTCAAAATTTAAAAATTAATCAAATTTTTCAAAATTATTAAATCACACAAAAAAATTATTTTATTAGAAAGGCAAATGAGTAACCGAAAAAAAATTAACAAAAAATCTAAAACAAATTGCCATAGCAAATCAATTAAAAAGCAAATAACAATTTAAAACAAAATCTTGAAATACTTATAAAATCTTTAACAATAAAGTTTATTTATATAACAAAATATATTATGTTATAGTATAAATATTTAATAGATTAATTTTTTAACTTGTGAAATATAATTAAATAATCTTGAAATAAACAAGTTAATATTAAAACAAGTTAAGTAAAAATTATATTAAATTATTCTGACGAAGACGTGTACCAAACGTTGAAAGCTCAATAAAAACATTATTATTAAACGTTTTATTAACTTGTTTATTTCAAGATTATTTAATTATAAATATTTAATAGATTAATTTTTTTTACTTGTGATAGGTGTTAAATTAATGTAAAATTTAATATCTTTTTCCATGTTCTCTGCAGCTCTTTAAAAATTTAACTTGTTCATTATCTTATTATAATGTACTAATATGCCAAATTTCATTAAATTCTGAACTATAATTCTATAACCGATGTACTACTTTAAATAAATTTCCCGTCGCCGAATCGACGTAGTCGAATTTTCTGTCGCCGAATGGGAATTGCCGAAATGCCGGTGCCGAACTGAAATCGCCGAAACGACGTGTACCGGGTTTTCCTATAGATTTTAACATGAAAACATTTATAGAAATATTATTTTTCTTTTCGGATTTTTTAATCTGATCTAGCGTCATTGGTAACGAAATTCCTTCTAAATTTAGAACAGCAGAATAGTGCGGGTATGAAGATGTTCTGTTTAAATTAATTTTTGCTGGAAATAATGCGGATACCACGGACCATAAAAAACATGCCTGATCTTCATTCTTAATATTGATACCGGCTTGTTTATTTGCGATATCTTTTGGTAGGGGTACGTAAGATGATCCTCTGAATGGTTCATATCGATTAACATTTACTGCTAAGTTTATTACGGCTGTTAAACTCTAACCACTACCCTGTTCTTGAAAATCTTCCAATTTGCTTCCTAATATTATCTAGGATATTTGTACTTCACCATTCCTTTAAATCTGTAGTCGAATTTACTATTGCATTAGAGGTACTGAAGTGTTTCATTTCCTTAATAATTTCTTCACCTGTTTGTTGGGAAAACTCACAGCATAAATCAGTATTAATTTTAAGTAATGGTTGTGACTTTAACACATTTTTTACTCTGGTGGCGTAAAGAAATTGAGCATCTTCGAGAAATGTGATAGGGTCCATATGTTTTAAATTAATAATTACATCTGTCCTGATACGGTTCTTAAAGGCTGACTGGACATCTTCCCATTTAATTCGATCACTTTGACCCTTTCCGTTATTTACTATAGAGCCTCCACCTTTACGTAAAGTTTTCATATGTGTAATATAGCCTTCAACAAAATAAAAATTATTTTTAAAAATGTATAAATAATAAATAAAATTCTTACCTTTGATCAATCTTAGATGATTTTCAATTTTTCTTCTACTGCCAATACTTAATTCAATAGCGTTGAGAGCTGAATTTAATAATCGTATATTTTTAAATCCTAGTTTAATCCATTTTTCTACCTCTTCAGGATTTTTTAATAATTCCAAATACGCGTCTTTTACAATTTTAACGATTGCACTCTAAATTTTGGTAGGTGAAGACATTTTTTTAAATATTCAGATCACTTGTTATACTAATAACACATGTATACCGAACTACATTGTTTATTAAGATGTGACTCAGCTTATATATTGTAAAACTAGTGTCATTACAGCAAAGAATGTGAGTTAATTGCATTTGTTATTTACTAGTTATTAAAATATCATTAATTATAATGACTCTAAACACTTTCGAATATTATTTTAAGCTATACAAAATTATTCATAGGTAAATACATATTTCTCTAATGGTTTTTTCCAAATTTTGTATCATAATAAAAATTAAATTATTCGTTCGCATGTTAGAAAAAAAGAAATCTATTATTACTTATCACAAAATTTTATATAAGTGATTTATTATTACAATTATTATTAAATTCTTTACGCTAAGCGATATTATTTAATTTTAACGAGTCTACATATTATTTAATTAATTAGACCGTCATTAAAATAGAAACACATTCCATCACTAATTACCATACTTAGAAAAATTTATCACATTCCAGGACTTAGAAAATTTTTTGAAAATTTTTGATCGCCGGAGTAACGTAACACATCTACTCTTTATAATCGCAAAACTGGCTTACTATTTTCGATAAGAATAATTGTAAGAGATGCAAAACATTCCTTCTCAATTTATATACTTTTTCTACACGTCAATTGTAATTACGTGAAGCAATTTGAATTTTAGGTCCTAAAAACGTTTAAACTAATTAAGGTATCAAAATTCTGTCTGAGCCAAAAGTTTCTAAAAATCGAGATTTACAAAATAACGGAAGATCTCAAATTCAATGGTTTTTTAGCATTTTTGGAAAAACAAAAAAATTTATTCAGAAAAGAATATTCGCAAAGGTTTGCAATAATCTAATACACATTCTGTCAAAATTTCAAGTCAATTGGTCCAGCCGTTTAGAACTTATAAAAAGGCACTAAAAGAACAGCCTTAACGTGACTTAACGTGACGTGAATTTGTATAGTATACAAATTTGTATACAAATTTATAAATTTAATTTAATTGTAATTCAATTGTTTACTCATTTTAAAAATAAATTCAACATTCATTTAATAATTTTACAAGTTTTTTTGAAAATATAAAAAGATTGCAAATAACTTTAATTCGATATTTAATTACCTGGAAGCTTAGGTTCGATAAGCTGTGCATTTATCATTATATTTAGAGCAAAATATAAAAAAAGCAAGTATGGACTATTAAGGATTTCACTCTTTAACAGTGTAATATATCAGTTAATCTGCAGAAATACTTTTAATTTCTTTTAAACCGTTTCCGGTTTAATAGAAATAAAATGCCAAAGAAACTTTTAAAGCGCATCAAACCAAAGACTACTACAAGAATACATCTTTGAAAGCAGAAAATTTTGTTGTTCTCCACATTCTACCAACGTGTTAATCATCATTTTCATTTTTCCAGAACTAAACGTAGGAGTTAGTTTCACCCGAAGATGTTTCCATTCCACGGAGTCGAGAGTAAATAAAGTTGCGCTAAGAGGATCTGATTTTTTATTGCAATATAATCCACGATCGACAAAACTGTGAAAATCAACACTCAAAATATTTTTAATAAGTTGTGGGTCTATTGAAAAAAATATTGGTCTTCACATTAAAAACACTCCAAATTCTTTATAACCAGCAGTCTTTGCTGCTTCATACTGCCGCCTACTTTGACAACCAAATGAGTCATTTACGATTAGTGGATACGAACCAAATGGTATGGCAGGTTTGTCGAAAGGTATATTCTTTCTCTCCCAATATTTGTAATTCAACGTGAAGAAAGCGTATAAGCTTGCCAAAAAAGTTGCAATCAACACTAAACTGCTTACAATAATCTCGATCATGCTAAGTAAATAACTAAAAATAAAAGTTTAAGTAACAAAATTGTTATAATAATTAAACCTAACAAAATGTTAAAAAAATAAAATTTTTAACTGTTAAGTACAGAATACATACTACAAAGAAAACATAATATTTAAAAACCGCTGAGATGACAATAATTCACATTTAACAAGGTTGAACTTAGAATATTATAATAAACAAGAAAAAAGAATTCTAAAAAAATTACGCTATAAAATAAAATAAAAAACGCTGTAACATAATATAAAGGCCTCTATTTCACGATTATTATCGATCCTCAGTCATGTATAACAGTAAAAATAACAAGTGAGAGCAAATATACCAAACGAATTTTAAAAATTTAAAATTTAAAAAATCAAGAAATTATGTATTCAAGTAAATGTGTTCTGTACTTAACAGTTAAAAATTTTACTTTTAATTATTTTTATTTTTTAATTATATACTTTTATTTTTAATTATATACTTTTAATACTTTTAATTATTTACTTTTAATTATTTTAATTATTATATTTTGTTAGGTTTAATTATTATAACATCACATACTACTAAATACCACAAAAATACTTTAAAAAATTCTAAAAACTTTTTTAAGTTATTTTCTGTTAATAAAATTGTTGTAGATGTTTTTCTTTATTATAAAATATTTGTATGAAAAAATTATTTAAGGTGCTAATTTTATCCTGGTTTGTTATTGTTATCACTATTACGTCATAATTAATCACACTTGAAATTGACTTGAATTTAAAGTTACAATATTATTTAAGAAACATTTTCATAACTTTTGTCGACCACTTTCTGGTAGAATTACAAAAGCGCTTCTCGGAACATCATAAAGCTATTTTGAATTTGCAGTTTCTTTTTCCAGAAAAATGTCAAGAAAGAAGCTTTCAAGGATTCATGCATATTATACGAAAAGAATTTTAATTCCTTTTTCGCAGAGCTAGATCTATGGAAAACCAAATGGCAGGATTGCAAATATTTGCCAAAAACTGCTATTGATACCTTTATAGCAACCGATGAAAGTTTTTTCTAATTATTAAAAGATGACTAAAATCATGGGTAAGAAATTCAATGTCAAACGAGCGCAGCGTTTAAATGGACTTGCTCTAATATCTGTGCATAGGAATATTCAAGTTCACCCTAAAGAAGTAATCGAAAAGTTTTGCCTCAAAAATAGAAAAATGGTTTTGTAATTTTAAATTGTTTCTTTTTTTAATGTATTATTATTTTACATTTATATTTTTTTTATGTTTTTATTATGTAGATACTCATTATTAATATTATTTTATTTGTAATTTTTGCTTGATATTTCCTGATTACAAAAATTAATTTAAAATACAGGCATATGCCAACCTTTTCTTTTAATTTTTACCCCCCCCCCCCCTCATGGCAAATGTCTAACTACGGCCCTGTTCACTGTTACTTCTTATCGTGAACACACTGTATTATGTATGATGTAATTTATTGCGCCGCTAAGTGTATCGTGTGGTAGACAAAACCACGGTCTAAAAGAAGATGTTTTGTAATCAGCAAATAAAAACTGCTATAGTGATTCCCACGAAAGATGACCATGACGACACAATGCAAATTTGTATGAACTAAGCAAAGAATCAGGGTATCCTTCATAGAGAATCAAATGAAGTGTATTGAAAATAATAATATATTGGTTATCTTCATTTTTTAATTTTATTTTTCACTTTGTTTTAGTTTAACAAATTCCATGTTGTCAACTGTCAAACCAAATATAGGTTATGAGATGTCTTAAATTCACCAAAACCACTAACCTCAGAAAGCTTGAATGACACATATAATTTAAACTTATATTCGCTACTGAAGTCAAAGTTATAGTTACAACCAGTTACGACATGCTATGAGTATATGTCTTTACCACGAAGTAATATACATAAGTTAGGAGAGTGCACTCGTTCAGTTATAGTGGTCATATAACGCACGCTTGAAGAGAGAGACGACACGAGACAGAGAACTCGTCGTTAGGCTGTTCATTTCACCGAGTATAGTTTAAAGCATTTTTCACAATTAAACTAGGCACCTTCAACGTTTCATTCTATTTATTATTTTTTATTGATATTATTCATAAACTATAAAGTATTACTTACTACCAAAAACTAAAAATATTAATATTTAATTACATAAGAAGTAGAAATAACATCAATTTGAATATCAATCGCTAAAATAATTTTCAGTTTGCAATTTGAACATTTTATTTTTCTCCTTAAAGTTCGATTTAGTTTTTAATTCCATGCCTTTGAAGTATTACCTTTTCAACAATTAGTGTTTTTTTTTTTTTTTTTTGTTTGAAATCCCTATATTTATTTACTATCTGTACATGGTACGTTTGGTAAGTTTTGTGACTTTATATGAGTTGAGAGGCCTACCGTCCAACAACAGTTGCCAAAACTATAATTACAATATTTGTATCTGTTACATTTAGTTAATGTTACATTAATATGTTCTTCTTGGCAGATCCAAAAAATCGGTTCTTTTGAGTCTTCTAATTTGATTTGATTTGCTTGATAGGTTACTGGCGAGAATGTTTGGGTGATTGGACAGTCTCCGATAATACCTGGTACTGCTAGCTCGAATCTCTTCCTTAACGGTGTTCACTCTTAGATCTCGATGAATAGCTTCATTGGTAATGTACCATGGAGCGTTGCTTATTCTTCGCAGTGTTTTAGATTGGAATCTTTGTAGAATTTCGATATTTGAGTTACTAGCCGAACCCCAGAGTTGAATCCCATACGACCAGATTGGTTTGATGATGGCCTTATATAAAAGTATTTTATTATCCATCGTTAGTTGCGATTGTTGACCGATTAACCAATTTAGCTTGTGGAGTTTAAGACCGAGCTGTTTGCGTTTGGACCATATGTGTTTCCTCCATGTCAACCTTCGGTCCAAATGCATTCCGAGATACTTAGTGTCTTCTGCCTGGGGAAGAACTTTGCCATTTAAGGTGACTGACGGGCACGTTTCTCTGCGCATTGTAAATGTGATGTGTACAGACTTTTTCTCGTTGGCCTTAATTCGCCAAGTTTTCATCCATTTTTGAATCTTGTCTAGGATTGATTGGAGCATATCTGAGGCTATGGATGGATTTGGATGAGCTGCCATGACTGCTGTATCGTCGGCGAAAGTTGCCACCATTACGTTGGAAGAAGCAGGAAAGTCTGCGGTAAATAGGAGGTACAGGATTGGACCCAGAACGCTTCCTTGTGGAACTCCCGAATTTATTGAAGTTAGTGCTGAATATTCGTTATGAATCTTGACCTGAAACACTCTTTCGGTTAAATAAGATTTAAATAAGTGATAGTAATTAGGTAGCTGTTTCTTTATTTTATGCAGTAGTCCATCGTGCCAGACTTTGTCGAACGCCTGAGTCACGTCGATGAAAGCGGCTGAGCAGTACTCTTTTTCCTCCAGACTTTGTCTTATTTGTTTAGCTACTCTGTGAATTTGTTCGATTGTGGCGTGTTGATTTCGAAAGCCAAACTGGTGATCCGGGATAAGTGTTTTTTCCATTAAGACAGGTTGAAGACGTTTGAGTAATAGTCTTTCAAATAACTTTGAGAGGATGGGCAGCAGGCTTATCGGTCTATAAGATTCTGCTTGTTCAGGTGGTTTACCTGGCTTGAGAATCAAAATGACTTGAGCCACCTTCCATAGCAATGGAAAATAATTAATTCTTAGCATTGCATTATAGATGTATGTGATCAACTTTACTGTATTTAGTGGTAAGTGTGCGAGTATCGTACCAGTTATGAGATCGTAACCTGGCGTTTTTTTAGCTTTTGCAGTTTGCTGAATCCCCAGTGATACTTCGTTAACTGTGACTGGTTTTATTTGAGCAGTCTCCATAATTGGTGTGTCCAGGAATTTATGCATTTGTTGCTCTTCTTCGATGCTTATTTCGCTTGGATAAGGCTGAAAGACATTTGAAAAGTGTACAGCAAATGCATCTGCCTTTTCTTTACTATTTCTCGCCCATGTTGAGTTAGGTTTTCTAATTGGGGGAATATGTTGTTGTGGACGTTTAATCCGTTTTGTGGCCTTCCAGAGCGAATAATCAGTAGCCTTTGTTGGAGAGAGAGTTTCGAGGTAATTTTGAACAGTCTGATTTTTAAAGTCATTCAGCATCTTTTTAAGATCTTTTGTTGCTTTATTTAGTCCTTTCTTAATATTTACGTCTCGGGTAATTTGCCAGTTTTTCCTGATTTTCCGCTTTTCGGCTATAGCATTCATTATTTCGATGGGATAGTTGACGTTATTTGTTGCTATGGTTGAATAATTTGGAGTAGCTGACCATGCCGCATATTGAATTGATCTTGTTAGATAGTCAACCGCATCGTCCAGTTCTTCTGACGTTTTTAGTCTAATATTTAGTGATATTTTTTCGTCGAGCAGTTTTCTGAAAAATATCCAATCGGTTTGTTTATTGTGTAACAAAGGTATTTTATCTTTTTGAATAGCGTGGGTTCCTAGAGTTACCAACAATGGCGAGTGATCGGATGAGAGATCGAAACTAGGTTTAATTTCGGTGTATAACTCTGATATACCTTTGATCACGCAGAAGTCGAGGACGTCCGGGATCTTTTGTGGATCTGTTGGCCAGTAAGTTGGTTGACCTGTGGATAAGTGCTGCAGTTTATTAAGTTCCATTGCTTTGAGCAGCTCTCGTCCTCTTGTGGTATTCAATCTGGAACCCCATAGGACATGTTTCGCATTGTAATCGCCGGCTGCTAGGAAACGATTACCAAGTGAGTTAAAGAATCTAGTAAAATGTTCCTCTTTGGAGATTTCCTGCCCTCTCTTGTTTGGTGGGCAGTATATTGCCGAAACAACAATTGAGCCTCTCTGATCTTTAACTTTGATTGAGGTTGCTTGTAGATAATCCTTTTGATGGCTCTCCAGTTCATTGTGGTATATCGAGTTCTTAATTATTATGGCCGTACCTCCATGTGCTGTACCATCGGAATGGTTAGTTTGATGAACTGTGTAGTTCGGTATTTTGATGTAACTCTTATTGGTAAAATGGGTTTCCGAGATTAATACAATGTCCAGATTGTGTGTTTGTATGAATGTTTTTATTTCTTGGCTATGTTGAGTCAAGCCGTTGGCATTCCAGATTGCGATTTTTAGATTTTTATGCATTATTGGTTTTGCTGACAATGAGGGCTAGAAGATTCAACATAGTATCCATTCTTTCCATGAGTTTCGTTAACATAAGTTCTAATTTACTGACCTGGTTTTGATTTGTTGACAGAACATTGTGTAGGGGGGTGTTGATAGACTGGATTTGTTGATTTTCACCTTGAACCACTCGGCTGTAGGAAGGTTGGATAGTAGGGGTGTGCTGATGTACAGGATCCGCCACTACTCTGGTCGTCCTTTCTATGGAGTCAGCATGTTGATGAGGTTGGTCTAGATCTACTTGAACTTGTTGTTTTGGACGTAGCGGTGGATATTTTTTGTTTCTCAATTCTTTGTAGATTGTACACCCTTTATAGTTAGCCGTATGTTCTCCTGCGCAAAGAGCGCAAGTAGCTGGTGTTTCTCTGGCTTTGGCACATTGCTGGGTGAGATGTAATTTTCCACATTTAACACAGCGAGGCTGGCGATTGCAGTACTTCTTTGTGTGACCATAATTTTGACAACGGGAACATTGAGGTATCTCACGTCTCTGATAGGGGGGCTCAAACGATACTTCTTGCCGCTGAAGGACTTGAATTTTGTAGATATCCTTGTTATTTTCTCTTGGTTCCAATTCAATGTGAAATAACGGGGTTGCTCTTTTGTCTTTTATAATGTTAGCAATCCTGGAAACTTTGTGTTCATGTTTTTCAATTTCTTCCTTGATTTTATTGATGTCGCAAGAGGGATGCATATTTCTCAACACCACTTTAAAACTTCTTTCCTGTTTAAGCTGAAAAGAATGGTAGGGAGTATCATTTTTTTGTAACAATTCAAGTATTTTGTGATAGTTTTCAACGTTACTTGGTTGTATTTTTACTTGTTTATTACCAATGAGTTTGATCGTATATTGATTGCTTGCTGCACCCTCGAGATCTTCGATCATTAGTCCCATATTATCGACATCCGGAACAATTATGGGGGACGGTTTTGACTCTTTGGGTTTGACTGGTATTGCTTCACTTTGATTTTCGCTGGCTTGTGCTAGAATTGAATAGCGATTCCTAATTATAGTTGTGGGTATATAGTCGTTTAAGGTTCTTTGACGTAAATATCTGGTGTTCTGTCTAGGGCTGTCTTCTCTAGCTCGTTTTGTATAGCTCACTGTGTTCCAATTTGACTGTGAGTTCTCTGGATCGGGGATACCTTGACTAACCTGTTGTGGGTCATCGTTTGATGTCTGCGGTATTACAGCAGGATTAATTTGACTCGAATTAGAATTTGAGGCAGTTTCGGGGTTGTTTTCAGTTGATTCTAGTAATATTTTTGATTGATTCTCTTTGATGAACGGATCACTTATTTTATCTTGCTGCAGATTTGAGGTTATGTTTTCGTTGCACATACCACAGTTCCACTGATGAATCACTTCGCTACCGTTTAACTTACGCCACTCTTCTAACGTCATCCCGATGCACTGTATGTGATAGGTGGTCTTGCATTTTTGTTTACACTGAATGCAATCTTCATAACGCGTCGCATTTCGCTTACAAATTCCACACGTCAACATCGTGCGCGTGCCGTTACTCAGTATGAGTTTTTTTTTTTTTTTTAGCGTAAAATATTTACTTTCTATATTTTATTGTGAATAAGGAATCCTGGTTAAATTTACTTCCAGTGCCCTTGCATTCCGAGATAACGTTTGTTTTGCATGGCGGGATCCACAAATCACTTTGCAATTTTTGTTTAGTCTGTGTAAAGCATTCATTGTTAAATCATTGTTGACTACCATTGTTAAAAATATGGGCTACAAATGTTTTGTGCCTTATTGTCGTTCAGGATATGCATCCCGTAGCGAAATTGTATCTTTATTTTCACCCCCTAAAGATCCTGAGTTGTTGAAAATTTTGATTAAAAATATACCCCGTGCTGATAAAGTTTTGAGTCGAAAAGACCGAGTTTGTGCGAAACATTTCGATCCTAAATATATTGTCAGAGAATGGAAAAATAACATAATTTATGTAATGTGTCTTAATTTTTTAAAATTCGGTTCACAAATGGACGGCTTTCTGCAGAAAGGAACCAACCCCAATATTTTGGTTTTGAGTAATTGATATTTAAAGTCTAAGCTTAATTTAAAATTAACCATTGATTTCAGTGATACTAAACTTATGAAATTTGAAGAAGCATGTAATTGTGTGCCAACTTGGCTAACAGAATTTCGTGCTACTTTGTAAAAAAATATTTTGTGGGTTGGTTCCCTATATTCTGCAATATAGTTCATCCTTATTAACAAATGTTAGTTGGTTCATTCACATACAAAAGGCAGTATTTATTTGATATGTGGGTTGGTTCTTTTCTGCAAAAGACTTTATTACATTTAGAATCAAATGGTTGAAAAAAAATCATTTTTTTGATTTTGAGGGTTGATTCCTTTCTGCAGAAAGCCGTCCAAATAAGGTCAGAATAAAATATTTAAATTTAGACTAATTTAACTTCAAAAAACACAAAAGGACAAAAGTAAACATAAACCACAAAATGTTATTACCGATTTCATTAATTATTTTGTTGGTTTATAATCTTACAATACAAAGTTTTTAATAATCATCCAAATATTCTGATTATAGAAATATTGAACTATCAATAAAATAGATTTTGAGGTGAATTTTAATTTTATGCAAATTGTCCATTCTTATATAATTAAATATTAATACTCTTATTTTTTATAATTGGTAATACTTTATAGTTCATGAATAATATCAATAAAAAACAATAAATGTAATGAAACGTTGAAGGTACCTAGTTTAATTGTAGAAAATGCTTTAAACCCCTTAAACTACAGGGTTTGCAGGCTATATTCGGTGAAATGAACAGCCTAACGCAGAGTTCTCTGTCTTGTGCCGTCTCTCTCTCCAAGGCGTGCGTTATGTGGCCAAGCGTTAGCCGGTCGCGAAATACCAAGCAACCTCTCCTAACTTATGTATATTACTCCGTGGTCTTTACTATCGTCGAACAAACGCAACAACGTAAGTTGTTATTCGCATCATATACACAACACGTGCAATTTGTATTCGTTTTTGATCATATCAATACAAAATGACTGGTACTGATTATAAAACACGTCGTTACTATATTCAGTCAATTGTGTCGTCATCGTCATCTTTCGTGGGAATCAGTATTATTTATAACCATTGTATTATTTGCTACATTTAATTTTTGAAAATGTTATGTATTTTGCTTGGCAGATTGCGCTCTTTTTTCGTGCGCTCCTAGGCACGAGCTTAGCTAGCCTAAACGGTAATCCGTCTCTGTGTTCGAGGGATCCTAAGGACCGGTTTTTCAATTGTTGTTTAAACCAAGATCAGAGTTTAAACTCAGTTTATATTAATTGGTGTGTTTTTCAATTGTTGGTAACTTTTGTGAACTAAGTTTAAACTACGATATCGTGAACGGTGAGTATTGACCATTTAAACGAAGTTCAGTTATATTAGGCTTTGTTTACAATGGCTTATACAAGAGATTTTACCCTTTATACAAGGGATTTGATACCCGCGTATCAAATCTAACCTGTACAAGTGAATAGTAAATTTCAAGTAAAATGGAAAAGGCAGATTACTGTCGTAGTAAGTGATGATGAAGATATTTTGGAAGATCCGATTAGGAAATTTTTAATAACGCCCCTAGCTAATCCAATAACAGCAGCCGAGCAACTTTATAAAATTTATTATTTTATAAAATTTTATTTTAAAAATTTGTTTAAAAATTAGTAATTATTTATTATTTATAATTATTATAAAGTATAATTATTTAAAACGAGTAATTTATTATTTTATAAAATTTTATTTTAAAAATTTGTTTAAAAAAAACGCTGATAGGGCGGTAACTTTGGGGCTTCCGGGGGTTTTGTCTTGCCTTAGGGATGACTACCACGTCGGCGGTTTTCCATTTCTGTGGGAAGTGACGGAGTCGGAGCTAGGCGTTGATGATGCCAATGAGCGCTGCGACTGCCTTGCGTGGCACTGCCTTGAGGGATCGATTTGTGATAGCGTCGGATTCGGGTGTCTTCCTATTCTTTAGGGATCGGATGATCTGGGTGACTTCTGTTAGGGTGGCTAGGTCGATCGATGTGGGGTTTTCGATTGGGAGGATCCTCTCGATGAACCATTGCATTGTGGTCATGGTAGTGGCTCTGGTTTAGTGGGCTACACTGGATTTCCAGGTTGTCGGCGAAAGTGTCGACCTTTTTTTGGTCGCTTTTGGCTTGCGTACCACCGAAGCGGGTGATGGCGGGCGTTTGGCAATTTTTTTTTAGCTTTTTTGTATTGGTTAGTACCAATAATATCAAGTATTTTGTTCAAGTTGACCAATAAGAAAATTTTAGAATCATCTGACAAAGTGACTAATTTCTATGAACAATAAGTGCTTAGAACCAAAAATATTATTTTCTTTGACTATGGGCGCCGGAAAGCTATTAACTTTATTGTTATTTTTTAAATTTTTAAAGAATTCTTATAAAAATTGTATCATACTGATGTAACACTTTTGAATAAAACAACTTCTTGCTAATTAGGGTAATTCTAGAAGAGTTGAGCCACAAAGAGAGATGGACCAGTGCGAGAATTATTGCTTATTTTTAATAGAGGGTATTGTGTATATCATATTTATCTTCATTGTGTTATTATGGAAGAACTGGTGTGAAACTGTTTCGAAATATTTGTTAATTTTTGTGTTATCAAGATATTGTTAAATTACTAGTACCAGAAGTTTTTGAACGTTGTACATTTAATGAGATTTTTGAAGTCGTGGCAAGTATTTTTAAATAATTCTTATAGTGTGAAATAAATAATTTGTTTCTAACGTTACCTAACCTTACAAAACAATCTATCATTCTTTATACGGCTATAGTAGTGTGGTCCATCTCTCCTATGTAATTAGGTGAGATGGATCACATTTAAAAGGATAGTTGGAACGTTGCTACGTAAAATTCTTTTACTCAAATTCTATTCTTATTCTTGAATTCAAAATTCTTGTTGAATTTTGATGGTTGCAAATTATTTTTCGAAATTAAGTAACTATTATTGAAGCAAATTGCAAGCAAGCACATCCAAGCAACATTCTGAACTAAATAAAATTACTCCTGGTAAAGTGATTTCAGCCATAAAAATAGTTAGAAAACGTGGAAGAAGCATAGCAAATGTTCTAAATTCGATGGAAAATATTAGAAACATTATTACATTAACAATTAGAAACATCAAACAATATTAGAAACATAATTATACTGTGTGGTTCATCTCTACTATATTGTTTAGGAGAGATGGGCCGACACATACATTTACTTTTTTGGAAATTTAGGTTAAGCTTTGCGTTCTTTTGTAAGTTTACAATAATTAAATAAGAAACAAATGATTAGTTATTTTATTACCTTTTATTACCTTTAAAATATCAAAAAATAAAAGTTATGAGCTTTTTTAGAAATGTGGTCCATCTTTCCTAGAATTACACTATTAAGACCAAGTTTAGTAATTAAAATTTCATTTTAATAGTTAGTTATCGGGCATCTTCAAAAATTAAAATGACATAACAAATGGCCCTAAAAGATATTAAAAAAAGCAATAGGTATTTAAATCATAACTTAAGCGTTGAAATGGGTCATCTAGCCTTATTTCTTTTAAAGTTATTAACACACCTCGATATGAAATGTTAGTGTGTTTCGTTATCAAGTTAATAATTGCATATGATTCTTTGGGCAATCCCAAATAAAATTTGCTATCTGTTTCAATTATCTCAATTGATGTTTTATATCGTGTTTCTAAAATTTTTTCGTTAGACATATCTGAGGTGGTGAATTCTGTTTCAGTTAACATTTAGGGTATTCACACTTTCTGGTATATTTAACACGTGGTAAATTTACCACACATTAATACCATATCTGTGAACACACCTCGTGGTATTGAGTCTTGGTATTTTAACTTTAACCCTACTTTCGGCACAATCAGCTGTTATTATTTTTGTAAGTAGTAGTTACTTTAAATCAGCTGTGTGCACTTCGCCATATTAGAAGTAAAAATACAACAACGCAGAAAATCGGCGCACTGGTTTAACTTTACCATACTAGAAATACACGGTCAAGGGCTACTTATGAATACCACGAGGTATGGTATTTGCTCTTATGGGAGATTACTACACAGTCAAATAACACCCTGGTAAACGTGGTATATTTACCAGGTGGTAAATTTACCACGGGATATACCAGAGAGTGTGAATACCCTTATTGAAACAGATTCTGCACTTTGTTCTTCGCAAGATATACTCGACTGCAATTCATCTTGATTATCGAAAACCATCCATTTTGCCTTTTTATAAGGTTGTTGAATTTCTTCTGCAGATGTCGATGCTCCAACATTAATATCGCATAGAACCAATAGAGCAGTTCCTTGACATACCGCAGTTAAATTTTTATGTGGTATTACATGCCTCTTTATGGTCAACTTAGCAGTGGCGGATTTATACTTCTGCCGCCTAGGGGCTACTGGCAACTTGCCGCCCCTTACCCCTCCTATTTATTTTCCTGTATTTTTTACAGGTGAAAGACATTATTTTATTTATTTTAAAATTTAAAATTTTACAAATTAAAGTATTAAAAAATACTTTAATTATTAATTGAATGCGATGCTAAAATTTCTTTTTAAACCGCATTTTCGTTCCTTGCTTCTGATAGTAACAGATGAGCAAGATCACGTCAAGTGGACCCCCCATTTTCCACTTGATCATCGAATTTTGATATTAGTATTTTTTCAGGAAGTATTCACTATCAACAATTAATCCCCAAAACAGTTTTTAAAAATTTTTAATTTAACAACAAGTTTTTTGACAATGAAAATTTTTATGACTTTTAGTTAAAAAATCATCAATTAAAAAACTATTAGAGATATTTCAATGAAATTTTCAGAATGTATAGTTCAATACTTGTATTTTAATAAAATATGTAAAAGTTCAAAATTTTTATATATTTTCAGATTGTTAATTAACTTTTAAGTTAACAAATGAAAATTTAAATGACTTCTCCCTCAAAAATCAAAAATTTTTTTTCTCGGTATTTTGCATTGAACATTTAAGTAACAAAATCCGAAAGAAAATTTGACTGCTCGTGATTAGATTAAGCAAAAAAATTTTATTTATGACGGGCGGTGAGCGCTGTAGGTACAGCACGCTGCCGCGCGTCATTGACTTACTTTTAGATCTACTCAGTAATTACAAATAAAAAACAATACTTTATCTTTTAAATGAAAATAGGTATATTTTTATTTAAACACTTTATTTATAGTAATTGTAACATCTTTGGAAAAAAGCTCGCACTCGAGTAATATATTGTTTAAAGCTATGTAATAATGATACTGACGTGTATTTTTAATCGTTACAGCTTGTTCATACCGTGATTTATAAATTTTTTCATGAAAGTCATGATCTTCTTGACAGCAAAAACCAAAATTAATTTTTTTAAAAGAATTTTCAGCCCGTTCAAATAATGAAAGAAAATTAGTAATGTGCTTATTATTATATCGTTGAAGACTCGCGCGATAAGCTTGTCTTTTTACACTTCCTGCCAAACCATCACATGCTCCTTTCCCGTGCGAAGTAGCAAAGAAATTCTATTCCGCGTCAACATTAAAATCATTTTTGTGATTAATTAAATTTGCAAAATTATACTTATTTTTGTACTGAGAAGCAGCGTCCGAAAAATAAGAAATTTTTTTAATCATATTTTGTTCCAAACTTATTTTTTAAAAATTCAATCAATTTAGAATTAAAGAGGTGAACTGAACTCGCATCGTGACTAACTTTTTTTGAAATTATTACATAGTTTTCATGTTTCATTTCTTTATTCTCTCTATAATACACGACGTAAGGGTGAATTGTAGCCTGGTTGTTATTCCAATGATAAGATTGGATTGCGTTTTGTACAGAAAAACTATAATTTTCAGAAAAATCAAGACATACGATAAATTCTCCATCCTCAACAGAATTCTTTTTATCAGTAAAATATGATGCTTGAGATTTTGCAAGAAAATCATGTCTCAATAATTCAGGCCATTTTTGTCTTAAATCATTAAAAAAGTCTTCTTTCTTCTTCTTTTCTTCAACTACTTCAGTCCTGTAAATTTCAAGCCAATTAATTTAATTAAAATATTTATAGAAAAACGGATAACAAAAAAAATGTACAGTTTAAATGGGACAAAATCTAATAATTTTATTATTAATATATCAATACCATAAATCTGTAACTTTACGAAACAAAATATAATTAGTATTTATTACACAGTTAAATGAATAGTTATTTTATGAGAGTAGTTATTTAAATTTTAAAATATAATAGTGATTAATTATTATTATTATTATTATTATTATAAATATAATAGTGATTTGGGTGAACTTTTCCTTACCTGTCGGTACTTTTCCGTTGGCTGTATGTAATTTCATTTATTTCATGATTATCAAGCAACATTTCTAATTTATTTATAACATTATCAGTTCCTGGGCACTTAGTACACTTTGAAAAATAACACAATGATGTAGATTCTTGACAAACAGAGCTTTTAATTAAATTATTTAAACTTTCCGAAAAAATTGTTTCTTTTTTTTTAATTCATTTTTAAATCCATTTAACTGTAATTTCATATTTTGGTGAATTTTACACACACACACATTATGAGTCCCACTTTTACCAGCAGATATACATTCACGAGGACGGAGGTTTTGAAATTTTGTGAGTCCAATCTTTTCGTTAGGAAAAGCTTCAGTAAATTTTGTATGTAACTCATGAATATTATATAATAATAATTGTTTTTGTTTTTGGACTCTTTTTACATTTTCCATCACCGAGACATAATCTTTCATTCCAGGCATTACGCGGCTGACATCATCGGATAAACAGAAAACTTGGATGCGCTCGAGTGTTTCATTTTTTAGAGTTTTACCTTTCTTAATTTTGGACTGTGATGCAAATCTTTTTTCTTCCCTGATTTTTTTTTGCAGTTTTTATCATTCGTTTGGAAACTTTGAATTCTCTTTTATCATTTTTATAGACCAATCTGGAGGAAGCGTGGTCAAAACTAGAATTTTATCAGCCCGATTAGTTTTATCATTAAAAGCAGATTTAAAATTATTAAGGAAGAGATCATTTGGATTAATTTCATTACTATTATTATTATTATTATTATTTATTTTAAAGCTCACATTCATACACTGTGGAATGACTATATAGTGGGGGATTTAGTTCCAACCATTCTATACTTTACATTATGTGTTGCATATTTTTTAACTATTATTAGATACATTTATATAATTTAGAGAAAAAAAATTAAATATTTTAAAATTTGTTTAGTTATGTTACAGCATTTAAAAATTTTCTAACAATGTAACATGTTTCTAAAATTACTGCCTTTTGCATTTCCGGGAATACTTTTGAAGAGAGATTATTTAACACATTTTTTGACAAAGGCACAGCAACGTCAATGATGATCGCATTTCGGTCTCGTTGATTGATCAAAACAATGTCAGGTCTATTATGACTAACTTCCCTGTCTGTTAGTATTAACCTGTCCCAGTATAAAAGAGAAGATTCATCTTCAAGAACAGGTTCAGGAATATAGTCATAATAGGGTTTAAAATTGTCTAACAAACCAACTTTTTTTGCAAGTTGTTGGTGCAATATTTTGCATACTTGGTTATGTCTTCGGAGGTAGTCAGTAGGAGCCAAGTACGAGCAACCAGCTATCACGTGTTCTATTCTTTCGTTGGGGACGTTACATTTCCGACAATGATCTTCAACCTCCAGGTTCATGATGTGCTTTTTATAATTATTGGTTGCAATAACTCCGTCTTGAATAGCACATATTATTATTTGTTATTTTATTCACAACACTTTTTAAAGCTTTTTGACATTTCGTGTCACTTAAAACTCGCTTGACTTTGATTGGAGGTTCACCAATCTCTAATAACAATTTATTAACCTTATCAATTTTTAATTTGTTGTCTACCTGGTCGCATCGAAAAGAAGGGTCTTTTTTTTCATCAATATAATTTGACGATTCAGGCTCGCTAATATCAGAACATTTACTAACAGATAACTCACCTGCAATTCCAGGTTTTCTACCCAAATAAACAGCCCGTTAACACGAATTACAAATATAATTCCCAATAAAATCTTTTAAATCATGAGCGCGGTTTTTTGTAATTAAAACTAGATTCTTAATAATTTTTTTATGATTTTTTTTATTCAACGGATTACAGCATTTCTTCACGCGGCCCATGATAGATTATAAACAAAATTATGAACACCAATAAAATTCAAAACACCTTCACAATTTCAAACAAATTTAAAACAAACTAATTAAATTTAGATCAATGAAAACTGTTAAACACAAATTTATTAAATAAAAATTCTTGTCTTTAAAATTTATTCACTTATAAGCGGATATAAACGGATTTAACAAGTAAACTAAAATGGCTTGTGACATTCTTTTGTTATTCACGTATATACTAGAGTGCCAACGCTTAAGCAAACAAGTCACAAAATCTTATTTTTCAGGAGAACGTTTTGAAAGTTGTAAAAGTGTAATTAATCTATTCGGTTCGCACTCAGCAACTATCTTGCATTGGTATTTATGTTTATGATCTTTAGAACAACTTACTTTTCAAAATTTAGAAATTTCATTATTATTTTCCGAAATAATTGACTTATACTGTAAGAATTCAAATAATATAGTTCGACTTATACTCTTCGGTTCGACTAGTATACTTTTACACCTGAATCTTTAAATCATGAATTATTTACATTTTTATGTTTTTTTTATCTCTTGATTCTAAGTTTCAAGCTATAAAAAATTATAAAATTTGGAAATATTTTATTTAAAGTATAAAAAATTGTTACATAATATTATCGTACATTACAATAAAAAAATGTTTTACTTTAAAGTGATTTTTGATCTGCATTTATGATAGCAATATACGGGATCTGTAGCGTATTCCATCCCACGATTTTAACTTTTTCCTATGGAAAATAGGTAAAAGGACACTTTTCTAAGGATACTAGAACAAAAATTTTGTAGAATAATGCAAGAGTTTTAGAAAAAAATCAATTTTAAAAATGTAAAATTTTCGTGTATTTTAGATACACCTTTTAACACGGCTGTATGATTAATTCTTGGGATGGCATACGTAACAGCAACCCAATATATTACTTTATAACTGCCAAAAGATCCATAAGATCTTTCTTTTTTCAACAGAAATTGGTAGGGTTGATTTATAACACGCCGTTGGACCCAAATTTTTCACTGAATCGTCGGCACTAACATTTCTTTTATAAATTCGTAAATAAAGATCAGTTTTGAACAGCGACTCAAAATTAAGAAAATCTGTATGATTCAATTCAACAATTTCAAATTGTGATGTAAAATAGAGAATTGCAATCGTTTCTTCTGCTTTTCGATCAATCTATGATCTACGTCACATTCTAAGTGGTTATGTCTACTTACCATAAACTTATGTCAATTAATTTCAAGTGTGTGGTTTTCTGTATAAGTGTGAGAAACATAGCAGCAACATGAGAATTTCTGTTCTGACCTCCGCAGCTATCAGAATATAATGTAACTGTGTGAACTTCTTTGGGAAACTCAGAAAGTTCCTTATACAGACAAATAGCGATTTGATTTGCACCTCTGCCACCTTCGGCTTCATGCCACTAGCACCGGACAGTGCTATTACCAACTTTATGCATCGTTAAGTTGCATGTCCATAGTTGCCTTTTATAAAAAACACTGAGGTATTTACAAATGGCGGGAACTGTCAGACAACGATCATCACGAATTTCACAATTTCAACTGCACTATAGAAAATAGGACACTTTTCTAAGCATATAAGAACAAAAATTTCGGAGGTCTGTGCATTAGTTCTCGAAAAAATCGAATTTAAAAAATTTAAATTTACATGTATTTTAGATACACCTTTTACCGCGGCTGCATTATTAGCCGATTTTGTGTAGAGCAAAAAAATTTAAAAATATCCCTGAAAAATGACAGAACTCGCCAAGGGTGAAACTCAAAGCCATAGAACTCGTCCGGGTGTCAACAGCGACTGACAACAACATTAAGAGTATATCAAAGCACTCGTACCGTCAACAAAATGAAGAGCAGAGGCTCGACGTGCTAGTTTACCGCGACGCGACTCGTTGCAACTGGGTGTATCGGGTTACGACTACCTACTTTTAATAACTTTAAAATGCCGTTTCTTCGAAAACGAATGCACGGACCTCCGAAATTTTTGTTGCATTATACTCAGAAAATTGTCCCCTTTCTTATAGTGCAGTTGAAATTTTGATATTCGAGATGATCGTTGTCTGACAGTAACCCAAATGGCGTTGGAAGGCATTGTTGTAAGTCAAAGGTGTAACACCGGGTACTCATGTCGCTTTTACTATTTTTTTCGTCTTTACTTTTCATCAAAATATGCCTGCTCAGCTTGATCATGGTGTTGCCTCATGTTCTCTTCAATTGCTATTTTTTCTTTTTCATTATTGGTCACTGCACATTTCGTTTCGCCGTGTAAAAAATTAAGCCTATCTGAACACTTCTACTGAACCAATGCTTTTTAACTTTTAGTAATTCTACCATCACTATGGCCTATGTAAATGCTGCTTTAGTTATAATCACTAATTCTTTTGCGTAAAAAGTTTCAGATAGCACATTTTTATAAGTTCTTTGTTTGAAATTTTTTTGTCAATTTATAGAAAAGTCTTGGTTACTTCAATTAATTTACATTATTAAATAAAAAATTATTAAAGAATGCTTTAAATAAAGCATTTATAATTTACTACTTTTCTTATTTACTATTTATTTTAAACTTACCTACATCTGTTCGAGACCAATACATTTTGATGCAACTTAAAATATAAAATTATGAAACTGTTTTCAAACAATAACAATACAAATAAGTCTTTTAGAACAAGTACAAGTGTAATAGTTTTATGTTGATTATTATGTTATAATAGGTACTAATTGTATAAGTCTGACTTATAATCTTGTGTCTTAACATGAATTTTTCAATTTGACTTGTATTGTTACGTTCATTTCCAGTTTTTTAAAAAAGTTTAAACTCTATCGTTTTATACTTTTAGGATTTCGTAGATAAACAATACTACTATTTAAATTTATCATTACCCGAAAAATGACATTTTCTGACTTATTCGCTTAAGCGTTGGCGCTCTAGATTATATTAAAAATTACAAATGAAGAAAATGACCGAATGCTATTATTTTTTTTTATTTTAAAATGGATTAACGTTGGGTAACTACATTTATTTTTTTTTAATTAACAATATTGTTTAAAAGCTGAAATAATTATAATTAGTGAAGTTCTTAAAAAACAATAAGAAAAATAAAATAACAGAATACTGCTAAATTTTTTATATCTTTGTATTTTTATTAATAAAAAAATATTTTATTTGTTAATTTTCTGTAATTTGTTTAAATAAAACCATAACAATAACATAATTTTTATTTTAAAGATAAAGTATTGCTTCTTATTTGTAATTACCGAGTAGATTAAAGGTAAAGCAATACTGTACCGACAGCGCCCACCGCCCGTCAGAAATAATTTTTTTTTGCTTAATCTAATCGCGAGCAGTTAAATTTTTTTTGCGGATTTCGTTACTTAAATGTTCAATGCAAAATACCGAGAAAAAAAATTTTGATTTTTGAGGGAAATTTTCCTAAATTTTTATTTGTTAACTTAAAAGTTAATTAACAATATAAAAATATATAAAAAATTTGAATTCGTAGATATTTTATTAAAATACTAGTATTGAAGTATAAATTCTGAAAGTTTTATTGAAATATCTCTAATAGTTTTTTAATTAATGATTTTTTAACTAAAGGTCATAAAAATTTTCAGTATCAAAAAACTTGTTAAAATGAAAATTTTTAAAACTGTTTTGGAGATTAATTGTTGATAGTGAATACTTCCTGAAAAAATACTAATATCAAAATTCGATGATCAAGTGGAAAATGGGGGGTCCACTTGACGTGATCTTGCTCAGATACTCATGTAAATGATTATGAGAACTTTCTTCGCGAACTAGATTTTGAAAATGAATTTATAACATCATCAAAGTCCAATCTTTTGGTTAGCTCTGATTTGATAGTCGGAATTGCTAAATCTCGAAGGCATAATTTCATAATTTGCCAGCATAAAGTGCGTAATTTTTTATTCTTTTCAAAGCGGAAAACGACCTTTCCGCGGAATAGTTGGATGCAGGGATTGTCAAAAAAATCTCAGTAACAAAAGGGTATATATCTTGTCGTTCGGTGTCATGCAGCACTTGGCAACATTTAAGTATTGCTTTTGGATATTCTTCCAATTCTCTCAAGAATCCGAAAAAATTTATATACTCGTTCACAAAAACCTCCGTTGTTGGTAGATCTTTATCATACAAATTACACAATTTCCTACGGTGTTCAGTAAGTGTCTTGATATCAAGGTTTTCTTTGCCAGTACTAATTAACAATCCAAACGAGTTGAGCTCATCATATACAGTATTTCTTTTTTCTATTACGATATTAATTTCATCTGCCAATAATTATCATATTGTAAGTATTGATTCTGAAATTTTCTCTGCCAATCAACTGTACTTCTCCTTCTTGGATTTCATCTGAGTGGATTTTTCGTATCTTTCTCCTGTTCTTTTCATCTTCATATACTGAGTTACATTTTCTTTTGCTAGCGCTCGATTTTCATAATTGTCAAATGCTCTTCTTATACTTTGAATGTACTCTGATAATGATCCATACAATACTGATATAGTTGATAGGTCGATCTCAGATGATTGCAGTTTTTTACTTGATATGTTAAATCGAGATAAAAGATCTCCCCATAAAAATAACAAAAAAACCGTTTCTAACCTTTGAAGTCGAAGAATGTAACTAGATGCTTCACATTACTAAGGCACATGACTTATGGTCTGATGAATTCTCGTGGGTTTTTAAATACTCGTAATTATCAAAGCCTTCTTTGCTAATTTTGATATTTCTTCCAAAAGTTGACGTGGTATACGAAAAAGTTTTCCAGAACTTTCTGAGAACATTAGGTAAGATCGTTTTATTTTCTGTCCATTGATTAAGCTAGTTTCAAACATAATTTGAGTTAGATAGCGATGTTGTTTCCCAATAGATCTTTTGGAGCGGCTAAAATCTAATTTGAAAATGTCTTGATTTCTTCCATTTTTTAGGACAAAGGACACAAACCATAGGGTTGCTATCAAGTTTAGAATGGTTATCGGCACACATTTCAGAGTGTTCAATAGTAGTTGAGCTTGGCTGAGGCATTGTATTAGAAAAAACTTCTTTGCCGACAAGTTCAGCAAGGTTAAGCCTACGCTCACTATTGGAATTATTGAAATCATCCTCTTGCTGTTCATTGACTGGCATTTCAATTTCAATGATTTTTTACAATTTCTACCTCATTAGAAGGTGTTTTATTTGGGTGTAATTCATTTGAAGGCAAGTTTTTATTTGTTCACATTTTGGGATTTCCACGTTGGTTTTTCTATCAAATGATTCATTTCCAGTGTTGGGTTTCAAAAAATAATTTCGTCATTCATAGTTTATGATGTAAGTATTGATGTAGTAATGTAGTAATTGATAGAAACAAAATTTGTGTCAGTCGTCTTTTTTCGATTCAATTGTAAATTATATTTTGTTATAGTTGTTATTGTTTATTCTAATCAGAATAAATCAATATTAACTGATTATAACTTAAAATAAGTTATAAACAATAAAAAATACTATGTATAAAATAATAATAAACGGACTTACAATTCTTGCCTTTAGTTTAGAATGAAGATACTAACAATATTAGAACGCCAAAAATGGAAAAGTCGTATAATAAAAAAACGTTTATAAATAGTTTATTTTATTTTAATCAATTAATTAAAATAGTACTTACTTATCCGTCTAATAAGCCTAATTATCCATTAGTTTTTTTTTCCATGTGCTTTTGGTATTTTTGCAAAAATTTGCCGCCCTTGAATTTTGCCGCCCTGGACTACAGCCTCTGTAGCGCTCCTCTAAATCCGCCACTGCAACTTGATACTTCCAGTTCCAGGCATTAACCTCCATTGCCAAAAATGTTCCAAATCAAAATGATCGCTGCAAAAATAGTAAGCATTGCCCTTGCGGGTACATTTTCTTTTCTAACAACAGAAAACCATTTTTGTCTTATTGTTGACAATTTTGAAACAGTTACAAACATCTTGTCGGAATTAATTGAACAATTACACCATGATGGCACAAAACAACGTTTAATGGCTTCCTTAGTTTTTTATTAACATACTAAAAACACGTAATAAATATAAAATAAACAGAATTCAAATAACATTAGTTAACTATCACATTTACCTGTTGAATACCTACTAATACATCCGGCAACATTGTAAAGATTTGTAAATCATTGGCCAGTAAAGCCGTGCAGTTTAAATATTATTTTAAAATTCAAAATTTTTTTAAAAGTTCAGCGGTAGGTCTTGAGACCAACCAATTATACGTATTGCTATGCCCCCAACTTTGCAAATTTATGCATTTTCCCCCTTCAGTGAAATTTGCTGAGGTAACACAGATTATTATTGTTAGCTACGAGCTCTTCAAATTTTTTTAAAATCGTAAATTAAAATTAAAATATGCTTAATTTTTTGTTACCTTGAATGTGGTATTGAACTTTTGCTTCACGTGCGCGTTCCACATGTGATACTGCAGCTGGTCTAACAAATTTGTTGCGATGTACTTCTGCACATCGACCAAAATTATCACTTTCTTCAATTTTTCCAATTTGCACTGAACTTTACCACAATTAAAATAAAACGCCAAATCAATTTCACTTATTTATTAATTTTAAACAATTAACAATTTTAATTTTCATTGCGGGAATGATGTTCATCTGCTAATCTACTCGACGCCAAGGCCTCAGCCCAAGTATTCTGCCTTTTAGCCCCACTCTTTCTAGTCTTACTTCTCCCATCTTTATTTACATCTAACATTTAACTAACATTTCTATGTACAATTATAAATAAATAAATACTAAAACTAATTCAAACCGTAAAATTATTTACAAAATAATGAAATTAATGTTGTTATGGTTTTTCGAAACACGACAATATATACATATATAGCATTTTTATCTAAGTTTTATGTTTATATATTATTTCAAAGAATTTCTGACCAATGAAACACTCCCATTCAACTGTGGGTGGCCCCATGTGGCTGAAATTGTAAACCATAATCATAATCACATTTTTACAGTGGACCAAACAAGTACTGCAAACTTTTAATGCATTTGTATATTTCACAAATTTTAATGTGTATCTAAATTAGAAATACTAAATCGACTCTTAAAAATACTATTTTAAATAAAAATTAATAGTAATTTGACAATAGTAACGTTTAATAAGTCGGCAAATCATAAGTAATTCTCAAAGCTGAAAATTTAATAAATTTGTAACTTTTTTATTAGAGTTTGTTACAGGCTGAAATTAGTCTCACTCGATGCACAAAGTAATTCTACGTAAGTCTATACTAAAATTTGACATCAGCTCTCCGTAGGGGGGGGGAGTCGCATTTCAGCTTTTAAAATTAAATAAATTTTTAACTTTTTTATTAGAGTTTGCTACAGGCTGAAATTGGTCTTAATCGATGCACCAAATAATTCTACGTAAGCCCACAGTTTAAGTTTACTGAAATTCACTGTAAACTCGGTATTTTTTCAGTAGTTGGAATTTTGAGGTAGAGCATTATTCAATTAACTACAAATTATCTGGTTCTATGGCATCTTCCAGTTGCATAATTATAATTGCAGTTGTACAGTTTGTGGAAATTGAAAAGTTCTATGAATTAATTTTCTAACTAGTTTACTTGGGTGAAGTAAACATTTTATTTAATAAGAGTGTTTCACTAGTCAAAAATTGACGTGAAGCACTTGGTTGATTTTTGTTTTGTTGTATTTGTAATTGTCAGGACAAAGAAAATCATATCCATTCAAAAGAGATTTTTATTCACAGTTGGTGACGAGCATGAATGGATTAATGAGATTCGTATAAACTAAAATTGCGTCGGCGGCAGATGGCGCCACAATAAAAAATTTACAAAAAGAAAATTTTAACATTGATAAGTGGAAAAGTTTGTTCGTTCGCTAAAGGTATACTTCTAACTCTAAGTCCTTCTACCAATTTGAACCAAATTTGAGAGACTTACTCACTTGAACTCGGGTTATTTTTTTTGTGCAAAATCCTGTGTTTGCAGCACACAAACTTCAAGACAGGCTGCTCAAATGGAATGTTAAACGGAAGTTGCACCCGATAGAAGACTTTGGGCTGAAAAGCAAGAGAAGTTCAATATTTTTGAATATGAACAGATAAAAAATATCCATATTTTTACACATAAGATTTTAATTACCCCATTCAGCCGCTTTAGTTCTGATGTTGATTTCTGATGTTCACGTGTACCAAACGCCAAAAGCTCAATAAAAACATTATTATTAAACGTTTTATTAACTTGTTTATTCCAAGATTATTTAATTATATTTCACAAGTTAAAAAATTAATTTATTAAATAAATTATGTACACTTTTACTATTAAAAATGTAGGTATGAACTAAAAATTCTTTTGAATAAAAGGTTTATTGGTTTGGTGTTATAAAAGTATGTTTAAATTAATTTGTCTAAAATGGTGAGTAGGTACTATGTACATACGGTAACAAACAAATATATTTTTTTAAAAATTTTAAAGGTGTATCATATAATATGGCAAGTTGACATATTACGTATGTATGCAATTTCAAAAATCAAAACTTCAAATTTAAAAAACTTCTATTTATATTGATGTTTTAAAATAAAATTATTTTATCTGTTCAACATAAAATTAAAAATTGCTTTGTCAACTTTTAGTAGTAAGATAAATGCTATAAGTATTATATTATGATGTAACCACGGTGTAACATTATATGAATGCTATGACTACCTAAGCTGTTTATTTAACCAATTTCAAATTTTTTTAAGGCAAACAGAATTATTTAAATGCAAGTATTACATGGGTAACATCTAAGATTTTATCAAATTTTTTGTTTAGAACAAATTTTTTGAAAGATAGGTAAAATCACACAAATAAAATGCTTCCCCTAATCTAAATCCTGTATTTGCACTTGAGATCAAATAATTCAATATCATCAAAGCAAAAGAACACCGATACCAAAAATAGAAAATCACTTTTATGATTTATGCTTAGCATATTTTTGGAAAGAAATTCAATAATTTCAACATAATTTTGAATTTTGCTGCACAGGAAATGTAATTGATTTTGAAAGTAACAGGAAACACGGACTTCAGGCGACACTCAAGTTTCGGTGCCGTATGTGTAAATTCAAAAAACAAAGGATTATTTTTAAATTACAAATTGATTTATTTATACTTTACACGATTATAACCGACAGTCACTGTTATATAGTTAAATCATCGTAAGCTTTCATAAAATTGTCGAAAAAAATAATTTTAAAAACAACGAAAATTATTTCATTTATAATTATAAAATAAGTATATTTAAATACCTTCGGTAAAAATCATAGTAAGATAGTATAGGGTTATCAGAATACAATCTCTCATTGATTCGTAGTAATTTTTCTACACACGTTTACACTTTAAAAGCATTACAAAGTTTCTACACGTCAAGTTTGCTGTCTTTGCACAACACGGAATTTCTTTTCTTACATTAGGATGGATAGTCTCGGAGAACAGTCTTAACCGTAGTTGTTATTACACGATTGACCAGCTATTGGGATTTAACCCACAGTTCTTCAAGCAATGGGTAGATGTGTCCACCAATCGCAGGTTCTTCGGTAGATTGTTCCTGGTACTGGGTTATCACAAATGGTGAAGATGGCAATACTATCGAAACTTCGAAATGAATTGCTCTTAGAGCACCAAATATTGAAATAAAACTCAACAAACAGAGTGAAGGAGATTTATTCAATATTATAGATAAGATGAAATATTTAGCTACGCAAAACACAGATGTACAATAGTCATACAATAAATCCTAGACTCTAGGTCTCAAACAGTAAACGCTGAAGGCGTATAAAAGAAAAAAAGCAATCTACTGCTGATTGACTGATGGCCGCCTGCAACCATATACATGGAGTGCCATCAACATCCACTCATCCAAAGCTAATCAACTAGTTCGGTGCAAGGCTTGATGTGTCGTTAGACAACAAATGATTGCAAAATACTAAATGAACAGCACTTACCTAGTCCTACTCCTTTCTAACCTGCTATTGAGTAATCGCAGAGACACAAATATGTTAACTGGTCCGACTTCCTTCCAAGAGCTCTTTTCTGGATCCGGATCTGTGTCAATAAAATAGAAACTACTAAAACAGATAAATGCTATTCACACAAGTAATCTACAAACCACAAATTGTCCAACTCAAGCTAACTAAGTTGACCAACTGAAAACAAGTAGACGATCGAACAAACCAAAAATCAGATTGCATAAAACTAAGGTTTAATCAGCAGCAGTAATGATCTATTTACAAAAATAATTGGTCAATCCAGATGGTAAAAATTCGGTAGTTCCATCCAGGTACTACTGTCCGGATACGACGATTGTGGTATATCCACCAATTTAGATTTCAAACCCAACGTAGTAATTTGTTAAATAGTTTATCTGCTGATTATTCCTGACCGCTGACTGCTGATTTTCTTCCGTTAATTACGACAATAATTATTCTTGTCACCAACCAGACTTTCAATACTATTTTCATCCAAAAAAAATGATGTAACTAGGTGTTTCCAATCTAAATTTTTCCAAATTTTAGTCGTTAACTCCCAATTATTAATAATAATTTGTCTTTTATTAAAAACGTCGCACCAGGTTTGTTCTCAAAATCAAAAAGCCTCTTATCATAGTCGAGCGCTTGGTTGCTTACAACCTCTACCGAGTGAGTCGTAATTATTAGAGTAGCCTAATAATTTACAACTTTAACGTAACGACTTTTGTAACGTTACAACCCAACCTGAGATAAGACCGTCTTATCTCCCGCATTTAAGAGCAGCTTATAGCACTTATAGTGTATGTGAGAAACTACCTTTCTTTGAAAGGATCGCTGCAATATATGTACTTTGAGAGACATTCTGCAACCCAAAGTTTAAAATTTTTTTAACATGTTTTTAACTTTTTCTTCATGTGCCATATCCGGTTCCCCGGACGTTAGCGACCTCTCTCCTATGTTTGTGTTGTGAGTTGGAAGTATTATCACGCACATAGGAGACCTGAAAGCAGGTTTCGAACTGCGGGAGTGTATACACTTCATCTCCAGAGAGGGTGTACCAGGCAGATTAAACCTCGGTGGTTTGCCATTTCCTTCCGAAGGGAGATGGTCAAAATAAAGTTTTTATTGAGCCTAGAGTCGAACCAGGCATTCAGCATTAGCAGCAACACACTTACATGCCTATTCACTAACTCCGATCAAAAAGTTTTCGATGATTGAGAAGTCTGTGATGGAAAAGAGCGTGTCTTCGATCACGGTAAAAATGGTATTCAGTAACTACCACTTTTCGATATCGAAAGAACCAGAACAGTTATTGATAACTTATTTTACTATTAGCATCTGTTGGCAATCCTGATGTACAGTTTAACCTAAACCACGATACACTTTACCTAAACTATTGTGTAAACTAACCTTAAAATTAAACGTCAGTTGATAAAATTTTTATTACTGTAACTGTTATTACTGAAAATGTAACCTGTATAAGAAGATTGTTGTGACCAATCACTAATCGTCACATCTAAAGTTAACTGAGAAAATAAAAACTCACTGAAAATCACAAAACTAACAATACTTGAAGAAACTAATGTCAATTTAAATGTTTTATGTGACAGTGTTTTGCTTTGAGCGCCCTAAAATTAATAAGTTGAATAATAACAAAAGCAATAATAGCCTTCTAATTTAAAAAAAATTAAATTTCGATTATAATCAGCTGTAGTTTATTTAAATGCTTTTATTTTGTTTCAATGCATTTTACTCGAAAAGTCTACGTCTAATAAAAAAATTTTTTAAACAAAAGTTGTTTATTTATTCATGATAAATATAAATATGAAAAAAAAAATGTAAGGTACCATTTAAAATACCAAAGTTGACCTTCAAATGACCTTGAAAAGGTCAATAAATTAAAAAAGCAATTATGCCATATTCTTTCCCCCTCACTATCATACAACTTTTGTCCGAATTATTTTTTTATCTGACTTTTGGTCTTCGAGATATGAATTGCTGGAAGTTTTAAAATGAACACCCGGTATATATTATAATTAAATATAAACTTATAACGATAAAACTAATAACGATTTGCACTTAAATGAAATCATGAAATACAATACAATATTACGAGTTTGTTTTGAAGGTTATGATGGTTATGATTCTAATGCGCACGAGTAATGGACTTTTCCATCGATCGCAGCGCTTATCGGGCCCTTCGAGGCTAACGAAAAGTTTTCCATCGAACCATAGCATTCAATTCGATCGAGGCCCTTACTGAATACGAATTTGGGAACTTATCGATCGATCGAAAACTTTTCTCTTTGATCGATCGTTAGCTTAGTGAATAGCCTGTTAACCGCTTTAGCTGATGACCGTAAACCGTTTTCAACTAACTCTTGGTCACAAGCAACATGTGGAGCCCAGGACTTGTCTAGATTCCGAACAGGGCAGTTAAAATAGGCTTCAAAAGCTTCACAAACCTTTTCACATGCGTTTAAATAAAATTTTGTGTCTCGCACTTTAATAAATACACCACATTTATAACAAAATGCATCGGCATCATATTTACACCTTTTTGACAACATTTTAACCTCTACGAATCTTCTAGAAAACATTCAATTGTTGTTTATCACTTAAATGACATCTGTAGACATTGCGTTGTTACGACCCCCTTATTTTTTCGGGGTATTTCACAATATACCAGAACTATTTAATGTCTATAATTACTCAAAAAATGGATTATTATCATAACTACTATAAAAGCAAACTTTATATGGAATATGGGTACTTTTCCTTTATTTTGGGGCATAATGATTAGAAAAATCATAAAATAAATTTTAGGACAAAGAAAAAAATTGTTTTTGTCCAGTTGTGTAATTTACCGATGATCGATTACGATATGGTACATAATTTCTAAAATATTTGGAAACCAAGGTATTAATGCCATGTTTGGAAGCAGTAAAATTAAATTTATAAATCATTGGTCAATGAAGGCGCGCAGTATAATATTATTTAAAATTTGCCGCTGGCAAATTATACATATACAAGGCACTTCTCTTTAAGTTTATACGTTTATATATTACTAGCTGACGTACCCGGCGTTGCTCGGGTTTAGTTTGTTTAACGCGCAATCCGATTGATGTGCTATTCAATTAGTACTAAACATCAGAACTAAAGCGGCTGAATGGGGTAATTAAAATCTTATGTGTAAAAATATGGATATTTTTTATCTGTTCATATTCAAAAATATTGAACTTCTCTTGCTTTTCAGCCCGAAGTCTTCTATCGGGTGCAACTTCAGTTTAACATTCCATTTGAGCAGCCTGTCTTGAAGTTTGTGTGCTGCAAACACAGGATTTTGCACAGAAAAAATAACCCGAGTTCAAGTGAGTAAGTCTCTCAAATTTGGTTCAAATTGGTAGAAGGACTTAGAGTTAGAAGTATACCTTTAGCGAACGAACAAACTTTTCCACTTATCAATGTTAAAATTTTCTTTTTGTAAATTTTTTATTGTGGCGCCCGCCATCTGCCGCCGACGCAATTTTAGTTTATACGAATCTCATTAATCCATTCATGCTCGTCACCAACTGTGAATAAAAATCTCTTTTGAATGGATATGATTTTTCTTGTTCTGACAATTACAAATACAACAAAACAAAAATCAACCAAGTGCTTCACGTCAATTTCTGACTAGTGAAACACTCTTATTAAATAAAATGTTTACTTCACCCAAGTAATTTAGTTAGAAAATTAATTCATAGAACTTTTCAATTTCCACAAACTGTACAACTGCAATTATAATTATGCAACTGGAAGATGCCATAGAACCAGATAATTTGTAGTTAATTGAATAATGCTCTACCTCAAAATTCCAACTACTGAAAAAACACCGAGTTTACAGTGAATTTCAGTAAACTTGAACTGTGGGCTTACGTAGAATTACTTGGTGCATCGAGTGAGACTAATTTCAGCCTGTAGCAAACTCTAATAAAAAAGTTACAAATTTATTTAATTTTCAGCTTTGAGAATTACTTATGATTTGCCGACTTATTAAACGTTACTAATTCGAAAACAATAAATTAAGTTATACTATTAAAGCTAACTTTTCATACGTTCCATCATCCATCGAAAATTTGGAAAAAAAAGTATTTGCCTTTAGTGGAATCGGTAAAAATAATAAATAATCTCAGAAAGAAAACTTTGAAGGTGCAAGTGAGTGTGGGACATCAAATCTATGTCGAGTTTTACACGACCCCTGAATTGCAAATTTCAAAATGCCGATTTTTCGAAAACTAATGTCTAATCTTACAAAATTTTTGTTGCAGTATGCTTAGAAAAGTGTCCTCTTTCCAATAGTGCATAGGAAAAAGTTCAAATCGTGAGGTGAATTGGATTCCTATTACGTCGGTTAATGTTGAACAAAGTTTTTCGATTTATATGCAGGTGTTAAACAACAAACGACAATTTTTCATTATAAAAAATTTGGAAAAATATATGATAATTTTTTTTTTTATAATTATTAAGCGAATTTCTAACTAATATTTAATAAAAATTAAATTTTAATGTTTAATTTTTAGTGCTTTTTTTCTATTTTATAGAACTCTTTTTGTTTTTTGAAACTTTTTAAAGCGCTTATTTTGAAATTATAAGCGCTTTTAAATCCGGACTCTAATGATTATGATTATGGTTTACAACTTCAGCCACATGGTGGCCCCGCGAAAGTTCGATTTTTAATTCGATTATTTCGATGTTTTAAGAAAAAATTTATATTGATTGTCAGTTTAATCGCTTCATTATAACGTCGTTTTTTAAATCCAACAAGAATTTTTAGTGTAATTTTAAAATCGAGTGGGGCACTTTAACGTGCTACACCCAATAAAATGTTTTTCTTTTAGTAATATATATGTTGCATTTTTTATATCTGTTCTAGATGTTACTAAATTGCGACTAAACTGCTTCGAAATTATTTTTATTAACAAATATGATTTAAAATATGTGCGGATGTCCGATTATTTCTGTTACTCGCTATATATTTAATTCTAGTTTATTTTAAAAGTTTTTTAAAATAGTTGTAAGTTATTAAAATAGACATAATTAAAATAGTATTTGTGAAAGCAATAAAAAAACAGCAATTGATAAAATACTGTATCGCAGATATTCTGCATACAATTATTATTTTGCCTCTGCTCTTTCTCTTCTTTCTCGAACTACTCAGGAACATGTGCAGACGAGGTGGGATAATAGTGAAAGTTTGGCGCCGTTCATTGGCCTGGCTGGTTAGTTATAGCAACCAAGGGTTCTTGAAATGTTACGTTATTCAATTCTGTAAAGCGGCACGTGCTTTATTATTGTTTTTGTCTTAAAATCTCTATGTTGTGCGATAATCGTTTTGTTTATTTGCTAATTAGCAATTTATTATAATTAATAATATATTATGATTTTATTTGTGTTATTCTTAAGCGTTCATTGACTTGTTGCCATTAGGCTAGTTGTTCATCTGTTTTCCAACATAACCAAAGCTACTATTTTCTTATTTACTACGCCTAGGTAGGTACTCTCACGGACATTATAATTCCAATATAACTAATATAATGTGGTTTCATATTATTTTTTAGTGAAATTTTATTTTTATAATAAAATTTAACAATTAATAGTTTACTACCTAATACGGAATGATCGAAGGGAGTGTGATACGAGAAATGTGGTAATGGTAGCACAACTTATACTACTCAATAGAAATGGGAGGTGTTATCGATATACTATTTGTAATTTACATCATGGCATATCTGTCGGGGATTACTCATGGTAAGTATTATCGATTTAGCAAGGTTAAATGCGCGAGTCCGATTGCACGAGTTTAACTGCCCGCCAGGGTCGGATTAAGGGTTTCTATCGATCGATCGAACAGATTTTCGTTAGCGTTTTTAAGCCAAACGTGACGTTTCGACAATGTTTACTAAATTTATTATATATAAAAGAATTTATTTAAAAATGTTTTGTATTATCTATCAAAGATAAATACTATTATTTACAAGCGTGCTCTTATTTTTTTTTATATATTATTTCTCGAAATTTAGTACAAATATAGCATAGCAATAATAAAATTAAATGCACTCGTATTAATAATAATAATCAGCGCAATTTAATTGATTATAATAAGCAAAATACATTGTTCAAACCATAGAATATATTGTTTTATCCTTAGACCATAATATATAAACTTATATAGTCGATCCAAGATATGAATAATATAGATGGCGCGTCGGTTTGCAAAGTCTAATTTACACCGGGAAACTTCTGATAATTTAAATAGCACTTAATCTTGTAGTAATATTATATGAATTTGCATATTTTGGTAATTTTTTCAGGATATTGCATATTTCGACTAAAATCTAATGCTCGTGCATATTTGAGCATATTTTCAAAAATGAAAAAAATGCATAAGACTTAAGACAATAAGAATTGTCTTGCTCTGACAATGTAACATTTAAATTTGGCGGTGTCAACAAATTAAATTTTGGGTTGGCAATGCGAGACCATTACCTACCTAAAAATATCGATAAAAATATTATATACTATATTATAAGTAGATCTATATAAACATAATATTTTTAAATAAATTAATAAAATTTATTTATTAATAATTTTTTTTTAATTTTTAAAATAATTTTTTTAAAAATAAAATTAATAAATAAATTAGTATTTAATCAATAGATAAGTGGTTTAAGTAGTGTAACTCAATATTAATCATATCAAATTTTTAGCATAAACCAAAAAATGCACAAAACACTTTTTCGAAAATTAAAATGTTTAAGTTATCACAATATATAAATACACTGTATGTATATTATCGCAAACGTTTTCACCATACTATGGCATCATCAGGCGATGAACTAGAAGGAGAAATGAGAAAATTCCGTATTTATCGACAAAATGCAAGAGAAAAAGTGGAGGGGGCAAGAGGAGGGGATAATTTTAAAATAGAGTAACTATGTGTAATTTACTACAGGGCAGAGGTAAATTTAATACGAAAGAGAAAAAAATGTAAGTAGATGTGAGGTAAGTTAGAAGGGGGGGGGGAATTTATTTATTAAAAATGTTCAGTAGGGGTGAGTTATTTAAATCAGATTGACCATTAAGCAATGAAGAAGAATATTTTAGTTTGCGATAATATACATACAGTGTATTTATATATTGTGATAACTTAAACATTTTAGTTTTCGAAAAAGTGTTTTGTGCCTTTTTTGGTTTATGCTAAAAATTTGATATGAAATTAGTATTTATTTAAATTTTATGTTGCATATTTTGACACATTTTGGCGAATTTCGTGCATATTTCGAGCATTTATGATGCATACTTGCATACATATTTTGACTATTTTAAGTTGCATATAATCCGATCTCTAGTTATAATTATAACCAAGTAACTACGTCTATTCGATATTACATTTAACTCTGTTCAGATCTAGCTTATTTATGATTTTGCACGGTTCAGTTTAGGCAACGCACACAGCACTTAAATTGCGAAAATTTCGCTATTGTAAAACCGTCTAACTTCAAAGCAATTTCATTGGTTAACATTTAGAGGTCGTCGCAGGCCCGTAGCCAGAGGTACGCCAGGACAGGCTGAGCCTGCCCTAGAAAACTTTAAGCCTGCCCTGGCCAGAGGAGAAAACGAACTTTTTGTTCTGTTCCGATTTAAAATTAAAATTAAAAAGTCTTTATTTAAATTTACTAATAAATTTTAATTTGATAATTTCATAACATTACCAACTTAATAAGTTAATATAGTAATACAAACTTATGACATCTAAGGGTTTTAGCGTATTTGGACAAAAATTGTGACGGCAAGAGCAGAAAAATAGCAGTATTTTAAGAACACTGCTATTTTTACTAAAATTAAAATAGGGTAGTGGCGTGTAGGAGTGCGCACTTTCACGATTTGATGTTATAGAAATAAAGTAAAATACATCGAGTTAAAGTTATTATCATATATAACTTCTTAGGTATCTGGCTACAAAAAAAACTATTAAAAAATTAACGAACAATGGACGGTAAAGAAATAAATTAAAAAAATTGCAAGGCATTCGATTGCGCACTCTTGCACTATGTAGTGGACAAGAATGCGCATGCAGGCGTGCAAGAATGCGCATTAAGCATTACTTACAATGATCACATTTAGGACCAGTTCTACAATGGAAGTATAAAGTCCCGAATAAGTATACTCCGTATAACTTATTCCATGATTTATTCCAAGTATAAAAGTCATCGCGTTCTGCGAAGCTCGTATACGTTTAGTATTACTATTCCTGAAAAGTAGTTTCTGCGTACTCTTTTTAGCTCGTTTGACATATTTATTACCATGATTTGACATTAATTTAACCATAAATTGAAATGTTACTTTAAAAAAGTGTTTTCGAAAAACACAAAATTAGTTTGCTATGCGCTTCTGTATAATATAAATTAAAAAAAATTCAGATTTGAATTTGTAGTTGATTATTCTGATCTCCAAATTATTGTATTCAACATAATTGATGATGTCGATGTAACAAAACATCTTCAACAATTTCTTCGTCTTGCTCTGAGTCGAAAACATTCTAATTTAGTAAATACATTATATTAAGCACTTTGTATTATAATTTTAAAATCATAAATAATTCGTTGGTGCTTTTCATGAAATTTTATAAATAAAATTATAAACTCAGATATCTAAGCTGAAAATAAATTATTGTTTACATTTGATTTAACCAATAGAAAACAAGAATAAACTTCTTCCATGTACACTGTGCAAGAGTGCGCGCGTATTCTTGTCCGCATCGGTACTGAGCACTCTTTCACGCAGCGGACTAATTATTTTTCTGTGATTATCACGCTATTTATGTGAAAAGTCGGACAAATATTTCGAAGACTAACTAAATGACTTGAGAAATCACAAATAAGCATTATCTTAACAAATTTTTTTGCAATCGACGGTTGAAAATCTTTAAAAAATACATCAAAGTAAGGAAAAATAGATTTTGTTGAATAAATCTTTTAAAAATCAATAAAAACGTAAATGTTTTGGTAGCCACATATGAAACTTGTCTTAGAAAAGTAGACAATTAAAGACGGACGCGGATGTCTGTCCTCTGATAGGTTAATGCCATTGCGCACTCTTGTACGCTGCGCATTCGTACACACTCCTACTCTACAATATTTCGATCAATGCACTATGTTATAAATGATGTTTCTTAAAAATAGAAGTATTTCAAAGTTCTACGATGGAAATGAGCTATGTTGTCTTTTGGAGCAGCGTTGGAGTGGTCATTTGGATGTTACTCGCATAGTTTACAATAATTTTATGCAAATAATCAGAGCACTGAAAAAAGTATCGAAAACCAGAGAAGTAGATGGTGATTACGTTGTAGAAAGTATTGGGTTGCTCAAAATTGTTAGTAGATCCAAGGAGTTTCAATTTTGCATGGTTTCAATGAAAAAAGTTTTAGAAACCATTTAGCCTGCTGATAAATTACTTCAGGCTCACAAAGCAAGTTTGAAAGATTTGGTAGTTGTCATAACCTCAGTAGTGAATTCCCTTAACTCTTACAGAAATGGCTATGTTTACCAAGAAATTGAAGTCAAATTTGACACTGATTTTCATGTTGATGAAGAAGAAATTTCCAGAAGCAGGCGAACAAAACGAAACACAATTATGGAGGAATATTTGGTATGTGATGTAATTGGTGAAAGATCAGAAGATGTTGACCAAAATTTTAAAGCAATATTCTATTAAACACTAGATGTTATCTTAAGTGAAATGACAAGAAGATTTATAGAAAACGATTCACTTCTAATTGCAGTTTTCAGTGTCGAAGAAGAAATAATTGATTTGGATAAAGTCAAATATTTGCAAACTTTAGGCATCAAACTTCCATCGCCGGAAGAGATTATAGTGGTAAACAGATTTATTGAAGCTCAAAAGAAGGAAAACTTAAACTTAAGTGTTTTCGATATAATTTTTCAGCAACGAGTAGCATTCGCCGATACGTTTAAATTATTGGCCACTGTCCGAACTTTTGGATGTAGCACTGCTACTTGCAAGTCCACTTTCTCTGTGTTGACAAGAATTAACCGAGCACAGCGATTTTCTATGTGTCACCAAAGAATGTTCAATTTAACGCTTCTTGTATATGAAAAAATTCGTACAAAAACATTGGATTTAGACCCGGCCTACCCAAAATTTAATGTACATAAATAACATTTTCTTTATGTACAATATAATTAATATTTTAATATTATGGACAATTAATAATTATTTGTTATTTTTTATTATTTACACTTAAAATTGCAATAACAGCTTCAAAAATTAGCGTGTTTTATATTTTTATTTGTATTTGCTTCAAAGTATTATAGTGTAGGCACTGGCCTAGCTTGGTCCATATAGCGCATTGTAACAGTAGGACCATGCCGCCAGATACAGCAATACTATAGCTTCAATAGCTAGCGTTTAGGCCCGTGCCCAACCAGATACTTGCCGTTATATGATACCTCGCCATAAACAGTTTTTCTTATCGGACACATGCAAGTGGCATTTTAAAGCTTTTTAGATGACAAAAAAGAATATTTATCCAAATTAAATAAATTAATTAAATAAAAAAAAAAGAAATTAAACGGTATTTTGCACTTTGTAGTATATGTTTATTACTATCTTTATTTGCACTGTTATCAATACAAAAAGACATTTTTGATGAATTATTGAAAACGGACACATTTCACGACAATGTCATAGACCAATTTGCGAAGAGCAAAAATAAGAGAATCAATCATTGTTTATAAATACTCTAACATAATGTACAGTTATTCGAAAAAGTATTCGAGCGTTCCTGTGTTAGAAATGTAAATTGCTCCTTTTACAAGGGAATTCTATGACCTCCGCATTTTTGTAATTTTTGCCACTTATTCTACTGAAAGTTTAGCCCTTCAATAAGAACTCCTCAAAACAGTAGGGCCAGATGGCCAGAAATTTTCGAGAAAATCGACTTTGAAATATTGTCGAAGGAGTTTGAAGACAAGATGTGAAACAATTAGCAAATAGTTTCGTAGCACAGGAACGAGCGAGTTGGACTAGGAACCAGTTGGTCCACGGTTCTATTCCCACCTTCGCTGTTTTTTTTTCTCTCTAGTGCTTATTCACGCCATTTAATTATTGTAAAATTGATTAAATTTATGCTTGTAGACTAAAATGTGTCAACATTTAATTTATTAAATACATTCAATTTTTTTTCAATAAATATAAAATCGAATGTTTTAATTATTATTATTCAGCAAGACTAGTTTCATATGTCATCGCATATATCATCTGGTGGAAATAATTTACCTAATATTTATTTATAATTTATCATCTGATTTAATTTATTTATTTTACGATTGGTAGATATAGCAAACATGATGTGGCTAATAAAGCCATGCAACTGACTAGATTTTAATAAGAAATAAAAAATCAATAAACCAACATATCCTAAAACTACATATTTCCATCCTAAAATACATTTTCAACAGTTTAGTTTTTATCTAGCGTAGTTACTGAAAAGTTATCATGTCTGATATTTATCCGTTAATTTACCTAGCTCCTCGACGAGGGCTGAAGACACCGTCGAAGATAGTCTGTGCAGTGAAATCGCTAAATTACACATGGAAGATGCTCTTGTGTATTACGAGCATTTACTTAAGGAAAATTATACGCACTAGAGAAAAAAAAATTAAAAAAAAAGTAGCGAAGGTGGGAATAAAACCATGGACCCACTGGTTCCTAGTCCAACTCGCTCGCCCCTGTGCTACGAAACTATTCGATAAGTCGATTTTCTCGAAAATTTCTGACCATCTGACCCTACTGCTTTGAGGAGTTCTTATTGGAGGGCTAAACTTTCAGTAGAATAAGTGGCAAAAATTACAAAAATGCGGAGGTCATATAATTCCCTTGTTAGACACTGTTTTTATTATATAAAAATTGTTTTTACAGCAATACTTATTAGACATTTTTTGTCGCAAATTTCATTGTCTTCATTTTTGTTTTTATTTTGTCGCCTCGTTTTCGACCGAGAGTGACTTAAATCAGACTCGGTAAAAGTTTTAATAAAGTTAAAAATGCACAAAGGTTTTCTCGAGGGATTCCCACGAGATTTTTACCGAGACTGCTTTAAGTCACTCTTGGTCGGAAACGAGGCGACCAATAAAAGAAAATGTTTAAAAACAAAAATGAAGGGAATGAAGTTATCTACAAAAAACGTCTGAAAAATATTTTTGTAAAAGCGATTTTTATATGCTAAAAAGAGTTTTCAAAAAGTACAATTTACATTGCTAACATAGGAGCGTCCGAATACTTTTTCGACTAACTGTAAGTAATTCTATTATTTAAATAAAATTACTTAATAGAGCATATTATTTATTATAACTCAAGAAAATATTCACATCTTCCTCAGATTTTATCTATTTATAAAATATTGCTGGCCTACCCAAAGTTTTTTCCCATGAGCCGCCGCTTTTAACAAGATGAATGCACGAACAAACAATCTAATTGATTAAGAAGCAAACTAATTAAAACTATTTTATTTCTGGACAATAATTTATTAAAAAATAATTATTTAAAAAATAATAAATATTTCTTTGTTTCAATAATAAATGAGGACCACAAATGGACGAGTTGCACTATTTTTTTATGTTTTTATTTGCAAGTAGAGGTCAAACTGAGCATTCACAATTTTTTCCAAAATTTTTTGTGTACGTCTAAGGTAAGAAAATAATTGTTAAAGAACCGGCCGTCTATTTCAAAAAATAGCGCGGCTTTACAAGCCAATAAAAATAGCTCAGTTGCCAAGTCGAAACTGCTGAAAGTTGGTAAGGTAGATACCAATCCCACTTGTTACACGTGATATCTAGTAGTTGTTCGTCTTGTTTTGATATTCAAACAGCTGATCTTTAGTTTCCTAGAAAAATTTTTTTCTGTTAAAAAAATTTTTCGTCGGGAAAGTTGTATTTTCAAATTTTCCTCGGCTCGGGGCTGTTACTAGTGAAACTCGTTCATTGTTTTGAGTATTATTTTTGGATCAGTAAATAGTAACTGGAATTGATTGCTATTTATTCAAAACATGTAATAGTGAATTTGAGGTAAAATAAACAAAAGTTTTGGTATATAGATTTTTATATTAAAATTTTGTTGAAAACAAATATTCTTAATATTAATATCAAGTTTGAAGTTTTTAGAGAACTTAAATAAACGATTTTGTTCACTTTTACAGTACAAAGTCTATGTAGTATGTGTATTGAACTTTTTAGAACTAAAATGTTTTAAGTTAACGCAATATAAATACACCGTATGTATATTATCGCAAATGTTTTCACCATACTATGGCATCATCAGGCGATGAACTAGAACTTCTAGTTATGCCATAGTATGGTGAAAATAATTATTTAAAAATCCATTAAATTTGAATTTAAGTATTGAATTTAAGTTTGTGTATAAATAAATAAAATAATTAAGTTTTATTTATTTTGTATTAATTATATTATTTATTTATACACAAATTGTGCCTCCTGTATAATTATAAATTCAAATTTAAATTATTTTTTATTGCGAGCTGATTTATAAAATGAATTCATAAAAAATTATTTAACTTTGTTGTTTTAATTTAGGTCAATTTCGTTCACCTCGAATTACTGAACATCCATCTGATATTATCGTTGCCAAAAATGAACCTGTGACTTTAAACTGTAAAGCGGAAGGGCGTCCTGAACCAACAATTGAATGGTTTAAAGACGGAGAATTAGTGCGTACCTCGCCGATCGACAACAAATCCCGGCGAGTACTTCTACCATCTGGTTCATTATTTTTTCTTCGAACTATGAACAGTAAAAAGGAACAAGATGGTGGCGTTTACTGGTGTGTAGCTAAAAATGTGGCTGGTTCGGCAACAAGTCATAATGCTTCTTTACAAATTGCAGGTATGTATTATAATATAATTTTAGAATCTAACGTTAAATAAACATCGCTCATTGAGACAGGGGCAGTCGTATTGGTTCTTAAGCGTCATTCACATCCAAGTAATGTACGTAGCGAACATACAAGACATAACGCAAGAAAAGTTGAAATGCATGGTTTCAAACGCCACCAGTGACATTCGTACAAAATGGTTCCACGTCAAAACGCCGTCCCCAAAGTCGCCGTTTTAAGAACGCCGTGGGAAGGACGCCGTCCCTTAAGACGCCGTTGCAATAACGCCGTCCCTTAAGACGCCGTTGCAATAACGCCGTGGAAAATACGCCGTCACAAAATGGCCGTGCCCAATTACGCTGTCTTAATAACCCTATTATAAATAATTTATTCATTTAATTCATTTTTATAGGTTAAAAATATATCAAAGATTAATCTATAAAGTTTATAAATTAATCCAAGATTTGCCGTGGTGTGGTAAGCGCAGCAGAACTCGAAAATAACAAATTTGTGAAGGTGTTTGAAGGGGTGAATTAATGAACGGCTCCTTATATATTATAATTATTATACCATAATTATATACCAATAATTATATTAATTTTTAATACGCAATTATAAATATTTAATAATTAATAATAAATCATTGCAAATTTCGGATCTATTGCCATCCTGGACGGACCCTTTCACAAATCTGTTATTTTCGAGTTCTGTTGCGCTTACCACAACCACGGAAAATCTTGGATTAATTTATAAACTTTATAGATTAATCTTTGATAGATTTTTAACCCATAAAAATGAATTAAATGAATAATTTATTTATAATAGGTTTATACCTCACGGCGTTATTAAGACGGCGTAATTGAGCAACGGCCATTTTGTGACGGCGTATTTTCCACGGCGTTATTGCAACGGCGTCTTTGAGGACGACATCTTTCCCACGGCGTTCTTGAAACGGCGTCTTTGGGGACGGCGTTTTGACATGATACCGTACAAAATATAGCCAACATGAAGTTTTTTTTTTTTTTTTATTTCAATTAAATATTTACAATCTGTTTATAAACAATAAGTAAATTCTGTGATAATAAGGGTACATGTCATGTAGAAAATATTCCAATGAATATTTTCTTTAAAATAAATTTAACATAATGGTTATAAGTATTTGTCTATTTGGCAAATCGGTTTAACAAATCTGTAGTCTTGAACCTCTTAAATCTTCGCAACTCGTTTGTGGTATCCATCAGGTTGTTGGCAAGTTCGTTTGGATGGTTTTCCAGTCTGGTTTGGTACTTACTGTAATACTCATGGATTTCTTCTTTAACTGAGGTCATATGTAGATCATGTCGAATATTGAGGTTTGGAACATACCATGGGGCATTTACAATTGTTCTGAGGACCTTATTTTGAAATCTTTCTAGAATCTCAATGTTAGAAACGCTAGCAGTCCCCCAAAGTTGGATGCCATATGTCCATACGGGCTTCAAGATGACCTTGTACACAAGAAGTTTGTTTTCCAGAGACAATTGAGACTTTTTGCCAACCAGCCAGAGCAACTGGTTAAATTTTATTCCTAGTTGTTTACGTTTGCTGAAGATATGTTTTTGCCATGTTAATTTTCTGTCGAGATGCATGCCAAGATATTTTGCATAATCATCTTGTGGTAACGGACAGTTGTTTAATTTTACCGGTGGGCATGAGTCGTTTCGCATTGTAAATGTCACATGGGTGGACTTCGATTCATTAGCCTTGATTCTCCATTTTCGCAGCCAATCTTGGATTTTATTTAGGTGAGTTTGAAGATGTTTGGAAGCGATAACCGGATTGACATGAGATGCTAGTATGGCTGTGTCGTCAGCAAACGTAGCCACTGTTGTGAGTCTCGTTGTTGGAAGGTCGGCCGTGTACAGTAAATAGAGAACTGGCCCCAATACCCTTGTGGTACACCGGAGTTAATGGGATATAGTTTGGTATATTCTTCTTGGTATTTTACTAGGAAATATCTATCTTTTAGGTAGGATTTTAATAATTGATAGTAAGGATGGGGGAGATATTTCTTTAGCTTATAGCATAGCCCAACATGCCATACCTTATCAAACGCTTGGCTGATATCTAAAAACGCGGCGGAACAGTAACGTTTGTGTTCTAGGTCGTTGCTTATTTTTTTCACTATCCTATGCACCTGTTCAGTCGTGGCATGTTTATGTTGAAATCCAAACTGGTGACCAGGAATAAGTTTTCTCTCTCCTAGTACTGGTAATAAGCGGCTAAGAAGAAGTTTTTCGAATACTTTGGAAAGTACTGGCAGTAAACTTATCGGTCTATATGATGCTACTTCATCTAGCTTTTTTCCTGGCTTTGGCAGAAGAATAATTTGAGCAACTTTCCACTGGTTAGGAAAATAGTTTAGTCTCATAACCGCATTATAAATAAATGTTATAAGCTTTATACATTTATATGTTAGTTGTTGTAGTATCTTCCCTGTTATTAAATCAAAGCCAGGTGCCTTCTTTGGGTTAACTTCATATTTAATGACTCGTTGAATTTCTTTGATTTTAAATTTTTTGATTGGCAGCTCCATCTGGAATGGCGCATCCAAGTATTGGGCGATGTCTTCGTCTGTATTTAGTGTTGGCGGGAACGGTTTGAAAACACTTTCGAGATGTTTGGCGAAGGCAGCAGCTTTATCTTTATCGCTTCTTGCTCATTGTCCTGTATCATTTCTGATTGGTGGTATAGCTTGTTGTGGGCGTTTCATGTTTTTTGTGGCTTTCCACAGGGAATATTCGTTTGCTCCCGTCGCAGATAGCTTACTCACATAGTCGTTGAAGGATTCGTTTTTTAGGTTGAGAAGAAGTGTTTTAAGGTCTTGGGACAATTTGTTAAATTTTCTCTTGTTATCGTGTGTTCTTGTTATCTGCCATTGTTTACGAGCTTGACGTTTTTCTGCAATTTTTTGTTTAACAATTATCGGAGTTTGCTCCTTGATGTAAGTTTCGTTGCAATCTGGAGTGGCAAACCAAGCTGCACACTGTATACTTTTTGTCAGATGTTCGACTGCATTTTCTAAGTTTTCTTCTGTTTTAAGAGCTATGTCCAGCTGAATGTGCTCATCCAATTCTGATTTAAATAAGTCCCAGTTGGTTTTATTGCTAAATAGTGTAGGCTGTCTCCGTTTACCAAGAATCTTCGAATACAATGTCAGTAAGATGGGCGAGTGATCCGATGTCAGATCCAGTGATGATTCAATTTTACACTGCCTGATGTCGATGCCTTTTGTTACACAGAAGTCGATCAGATCTGGTGTTTTGCTTCTGTCGGTAGGCCAATATGTTGGCTGTCCTGTCGATAAGTGTGACATATTATTACTTCTAATTGCTTTCATTAATTCTTTACCCTTTGTAGTTGTAAGTCTCGAACCCCATTGAAAGTGCTTCGCATTAAAATCACCGCCGGCTATAAATTTGTTTCCCAATGTATTAAAAAAGTGTTCGTATTTATGCTTCTTGTTATTGTGTTTCGGTGGGCAATATATTGCTGAAATTGTTAACTCTCCCAATCTATCCTCGACAACTATGCTAGTGCCTTGAAGGTAATCATGCTGGTATTTGTCAAGTTCAAAGTGTTTAAGGTTTTTTCTAATTATTATTGCTGTACCACCGTGGGCCTTTCCATCGGGATGTTCTGTACTGTATATGACAAAATTGGGTATTTTTAAGTGACTCTTTGTAGTAAAGTGCGTTTCGGAAATTAGCATAACATCTATTTTATGTAATTCAAGATATATTTTGAGTTCTTGTGCATGTTGACACAAGCCGTTGGCATTCCATATTGAAATTTTAAGTAATTCAGCCATTAATTCATTTTGCTGACTACGGTGGTCAGCAGGTTTAACATGGTTCCCATTTGCTCCATTAGCTTCTTCATCATTATTTTCAGTTCCTCCATGTCACTGGTTTGATGTACTGGGTTTTGGCTTTGGTATATCACTCCAGGTTGTACCATATGTGGTTGTTGAATATTATTTTGAGACATATGGAATTGAGTTTGCGGTATAGATGGTGGTTTTACTGCTGGTTGAATATTATTGTTAATGTTATTGTTATTGTTAAAAATAAAACTGCAGAGCCCGCCGAACAAAAACCTCCACCAATATTTGTCGAGGGCGTGGATAATATCAAACCACTAATGGACCTACTGAATAAAGTAGCAAACAATAATTATACCGTCAAAACACTAAATCACAACCAAGTTAAGATACAGCTAAATACCTCTGAAAATTACATCGATGTTACCAAAGAACTACAAACAAAAGGCACCGCCTTCCATACATATAAACCTAAAAAAGATAGACACTTTAGAGTAGTACTAAAAAGCCTACACTCATCGTCTAATATTGACCAACTTAAAGAGGATCTGCATAAATTGGGACACACAGTGGTTAATGCATGGAATATCAAACACAGAATTACAAAGAATCCGTTAGACATGTTCTACATTGACCTGCAACAGAAAGACAATAACAAGGAAATATATAAAATTACACGTCTTATGAACACTGTGATCAAGTTTGAAGCGCCGCACATAAGTAGAGAGATACCACAGTGCTCAAAATGCCAAAGATTTGGGCATACTAAAAATTACTGTTATAAACCACCACGATGTGTCAAGTGTGCTGGTGACCATACGACAAACATCTGTACACGAAAAGAGAAGGACAATAACGTCAAATGCGTAAACTGTTCAGGTGCTCATCCTGCAAATTATAGGGGATGCCAAGTCCACAAAGAACTCCAGAATCGACTATACCCGACTTTGCGAGAGAAAAATACTACTAACCAAACTAGTGTCCCCATTAACATGAAGTAACATAACAAAGAGTTCTGTCAACTTCAACTTCCACATTATGTTTTCTATGTTTGACCAATGAGATGCGTTTATTTTACCAGGCAACACGCCCCGTTTTAAAATTTTAAATTTTAAGGTGAAGTTTACACTTCCGACATTTAAACGTTTAGATTAAATTACATCGTGTTTCGTGTTTCTTGTGCGTGTGTTTTTTATTGATATTTGGTTAATTATAGCCGACGGAAAATTTATAGATCTGATACATTCGTATCCGTTTCTCTACGATCGTAGAGAAACCGATACCGTAGTCAACCGATCGGGTGAAAATACGCGTGAGCGTTCTTCATGTTTTTATGTTTTCTATGTTGATGTGAATGACAAGTCATTTGCTATGTTTTGTACGTTATGTCTTGTATGTCCGCTACGTACGTTACTTGGATGTGAATGACGCTTTAGAGTTGGTAAACTCGATCTTATCTCATTACGTTAACAAATTATCATTTTATTATGACTTTTTTTTAGTAAAATATTTAAATTATTATTGCTAATTATATAATTTTATCACATTACATTATTATATTTTAAATAAATCTTAATTTGATCGAACAAATGATACATTATCTAACTTTTTGGTCGCCAATACGATGATACATTTAAATTAGTGTAACTAAAATGTTGTTCACTTGGTACGCTAGTTGTTGGTGTTACCAGTATCCAATAATAATAATAATAATTAAGTCTTCTAAAATATGGGGTATCGAACACTCATTCCTGCTCATATATACATCGAGCACGCAAGCAAACCGTCTGATGCACGAATTTTACAAGAAAAATCAATATTTTAAATTCCATTATTTCTTAATTGTAAGGAAAAAGGAAGTGAGTCGTGGCCAAAAGTATTAGATCACCCTAGTTTTTGGCAAAAAGTATTACATCGGGTGGGAATTTTTTTAATTTTCTTGCTTTATATTATACCTACGATCTTTTAAAAGGTTTTTAATCCAATTCAACTATAATTTGTAGTTCTATGAAAAAAATTTTCATAAAATTGTTATATTACGCACCTGACCGTAACGGTACTTTTGAAATCCTTTAAAATAATTTCAAAATGATAAATTGTTATGTATTTTTTTCAAGTTAACCAGTGGTCCGTGAGTAAGTAATTTGGGGAGACTGGAAGTCTGAAGTATTAAATAGTACTAATAATAGTAGTTACTTATTAACTATGTATCTAAATAATGTACATAATAATTCTTGAGTTTAAAACTCAAGTTACACTCTATTAAATCATTTTGTATCATCTTAGATGTTCCTTTAAATATTATTGATAACAAAAAATGTTCTTAAGTAACTTCTCTTCTTGTGCAAGTAGTTCTAGTAATTCAATATAATTCTCTTTATTTAAAAATTTGTTATTTTCCGGATGTCCACGAAAATCAATTTCTTGCTTACCCAAAAAACAAACAACATGGATTAAACGTGTTAGTAAACGTCTATTTATACCGACTTTTTCACTATGTTTTAGGGCAGCAAGTCGTCGACTTTTTGATAAAACATATTCAATTCTAACTTGACCCAAAACATGAAATTTTTCTTGATTTTTCAAGTGATATTTTAAAATAGAGTGTTTCTCTGCCTTTCTTATAAAATTCTTTATTGTCAACAATCCATCAACACTCCATTCTTTTTCTCCGTTAAAAATTACGCAAGTAAAACAAAACATTTTATTTCGCATATCGCAACCAGTAAGCCACAAAAATTTGCATTGAAATTTTCGTCTAAATTTACCTTGTTTAGATTCTAATGAAAAGCTGGGTGTTAGTCTATTTGTTTTTAATTTACACTTTTGTTTATAAGATAACGTATTAAAATTATTTTTTAACAAAAAGTCCAATATATTGTTTATTTCCATTGCTGAAAATTATTTAAAAAGTATAAGGAAATAAATGCACAAACACGTAGAACTTGTAATAATAAATACTACGTAAATTATATTGCATATATACTTCGAAAATACTTGTCTCAACGTTGGTAGATTTGCTGTATGCAATTTCCCCACTCCTACGCACTCCTACGTTATGTTGTATTAATTGCATTTAGCATATAGATGCATTTTTAGTATGAGTCAATCGTATAAGCGTTTCTTGCAACTGGCAAGAAAATATAATTAAGAAATTAAACACCACAAAATTTTTCAATACGAATAGTGGTCTTGTAAATTATAATTTTTAATAAAACATTTTTTTCTTGTTACTGGCTGACTTTCTGGGGAGACGCAGTCTTAAAGACTCTCCTGACGGGATGCCACTGCAGTTAACACTTTGTTAGTTTAAGGGCCGATATATTCACCTTCTCGTAAAGTGGCCAATAGCGTTACAAGGAACTTAGTTATTAGTAAACGTATATTCACCTCCCAATAGCGGCAATCGTCTCGTAAATACGAGTTACGGGTAAGATAAGTTACAAGTCACTTGGAGTACTAAATAAAACGTTACAAGTGAGATTTTAACTTAAAATTTATAAATGGTGTGTATTTTGTGTATTTTATAATTTTTTAAAATGTGTTTTATCGACGATATTTATCTGATTTATTTTATTTATCTTTATAAAATATTTAGATTAGATATTAGATTAGATATTAGATATTTATCTAAGTTAATTAAAATATTAACTTACATCGTGCCGAGTTTTTTGAATTATGCATTATAATTGCATCTGGGTTACAACTACCTGTTAAAAATATTTTTGTCAAGTTTATTACTTAACCCTTTCAAACCCAGGGTGTGTACCTTTTATTAAATTATTTTGAAGTTGGTGACCATCTTAAATGCTAAATAGCAATCATTTTTCAATGAAAGAACCACGAGGAATTCAATAATTCTTTCTTTCAAAAAATAATTGCTATCTAACATATAAGTTTGTCATCATAAACTTCAAAATAATTTAATAAAATGCTAAGTCTGAAAAGGTTAAAAATCCGTGATTTTATAGGGTGTCTTTATGATCTCGGCTGTAAATTACTTGTAAAAATGTTCCAACTTCAGCTGTCACAATTACGCCAAAATACTATCTCTTCCTATCTTGAGAATATAATAGCGCTATCTATTACTTCATATTGTACTATCTCCAAGAAAACATCAACTATGCGTAATAAGTTGCAAGTAGTTACATATACATATATTTATTTGAATATAGATATATTTATTTGAACATACCCAAATTTTTTACAAGTCACTTTTAAAGTTATCGAACAGATACTACAAGACGCTTTACGAGGAGATGAATATAACGGCTCTAAGAAGCACATTATGCCAAAAACACGCGAGTTAAGTATTGCTGAACGCAGTCAAATAGTATTGTCATACTCTCAAGGAATGTCGCAACGAAAAATTCCGAAGCAGTTAAAATGTTCGTTTTGTGGGGTGCAAACTACTTTAAGACGGAAACAAGAAACTAATTCATTAAAAATCGACCAAAAACTGGTCGAAAACGTGTTTAATCAAAGCATTTGAAGCTAAATTACAGATTTTCAATCGTGATCTTATTTCCAACGTCTACAAATATTTTCCAAATATAAAAAAAAATCTTTGCAGAACTAGAATCTCATGAAAATCCAGATAAAGTTAAATTGACAGAAGAACTTTCTGTATAGTTATTCAGTCGATAATAAACGAATTTTCTTCAAGATTTAAACAATTCAAAGAATTTGCAGAAACCTTCAAATTTATTTTATATCCAGACACAACATAAGCAAATAAACTTAACTTGGAGATTTTTGATTGGCTGACTTTGGAAGATATAAAAATACAATTAACCTCCACTGTCGCGGAGGTTTCAGGAAACTGTCCACGTTTTCGTTCTAAGCGAAATTTTACTTGTGAATTCCAAGTAAATTAAAAAAGATAAGGGCGCTGGTTTTCTATCTAAAAAAAAATTTAGTACAGGTGGTTTCTTGCAAGTGTTATCTAGCCTCCTTTGGCCAGTTAGTTCTTGAGTTACAGTGATATAAATTTGTCAACCGGACAAAAACGTCCCAATGCGACAGGCGTGTCAGTTTAAAAGTTTTGTATTTTTTTATTCAGGAAGCTTCTAATAGCGCATTAAGGTTTGTAAATAAATATTTTAATTATCTGAATATATCTTGAGCCTTTTAGAAAATAAATAAACGTTTTAGGTTACTGTCAGTTAATCCACCCCACGATTTCAAATTTTTCGTTTGCACTATAGAAAAGAGGACAATTTTCTGAATATATTTTATAATTGTTATAATTTTTTTCATTTATAATTTTTTGTTTGAATAGAAATAATATTATTTGTGCATTCAAAATTATTTTCGATTTATTTTTCATAAAAATTCTTGATTTTCCTCTCCTTGAAATTATGCATTTTTAATTGATCTAATAATTATACTTTTTTGGGTAGAAACGATCAAAACCCGGTTTTTCTTGAACGTTAGTGTATCCATGATAATTTGATTTTTACTATTGTACATTTTTAATTGTTAAAATTTAGGCTAAAACACTTTTTTTTAACGTTTATGGTTAGATACCAATTTATAGTATAAAAAATAATAACTTTTGTACTTAAATAATCATGGATTCACACTTTAGAAGGATTGAAGAGTATTCATGAATTATTTTAGATTTTTTAAAGCAGTTGAACATGTTGAAAACTGTACGTGGACATTTTCGTCTCATTACGACCGCGGAAGCAGTGAACAGGTTACAGTGCGACTGCTCAGGGTTAATCTTTATTACAATTTATTTTTAAAATTGTCTAAATACAATTCTGAAATAATTTTTTTTTTAATTTTCCCTCTATTAAAAAGTGTTCGGCACGGCAACTAATCAAAAAAGTTTTTTTTTTATTTATGGCACACACCTAAAAAGGTTCGCCACCGCTGACCTAGTAGAACAGTGTGAAGTAGTTTTATCGGCTAGGACAGTTAGACGTAGGTTACAGACAGGGCTTGCACGGTCGTAAATCGAGAAAGAAACCCTTATTATCAAAGGCGCAAATTAAAAACGTTTAATTTTTGCGAAAAATTACAAAAATTGGACAATTGAAGATTGTTCAAAAGTGATTTGGTCCGACGAAAGTAATGTAGAGGTATGTATTTTATATTGTCTTTTACATAATATTTTACATATTTAAACCAAAAAATTGTTTATTTCTTTTTACAAAAAGTTTTTTATTTTTTTTATTTTTAATTTTTAAGCTGTTCGAACAACCTGGGGCTCGATATGAAAGAAGGGTTATGAAGGATTTCAATTTTTACTATTTTTAAAAAATTCGCAAAGGTAAAAGAAATTGTAAAAAAACTTTTTTTTACCTTTGCGAATTTTTTAAAAATAGTAAAAATTGAAATTTTGTTATAATCTTAGTTCATACGATAGAGAAATGTATAGAGAAGACTCACACCAAAATTCAAGAACGAATTTCTTTGCTAACCAGTGCAGGGTGATGAGTTTCACCCGCACGACACGCTAAAACGTACCGATGACCCGAAATCGTGCAATCCATTGCATTAAAAACAGAATAAAAATCCAAACTACAAAATACATTATCAAGTATGGACGTATTACGAGTAGGCACATCAATAATGTCAGTCATATTATAAGACAAAAAAAGACTTCTCAATCGAATAACATTCATGTCGCAATCACCACTTTGAAAGTGAACATTAAAATCACCCAACACCACGTATCTATACCTACAGTCATAGATTGATTCAAACGCGTCCGACAATGCGCACAAGAACTTATCAAAATCACTAGATGGAGATCTGTAGCAGAGAACAACACATACAGTCACATCCCCGCCATACCAAACCGCACCACAAAGTTCAACGTCCAGCTCACAACAAAACTCACGCAAGTCCAGGTCAACAACCGCCAAACTCGACCATGGACCATATAGCGACGCCACCATGAATTCTAATGGATCTACAATACGAAGAAAAGAACTCATCGAGTCAATTGTAGCCCACGTCTCGGTCATGCAGATAATACCGGGATGCGCATCATGGAAATCAATAGCAATCTGATCGATCTTAGCAGCCGTTAAACCCTGCACATTAAGCAATAAGACATCCAAATCCAACATCTCACGGGTATCCGTGGTCTCTATTTCTGCTTAGCATCTTTCGGGTTCAGGGAAAAATCCCGCTGGATCATCGGTTTTGCATGGAAATAACGCTTAACCAACGCTCTACTAGGCCAGACGACTGGATCCATGGCCTTCTCCAAGTTTTGCAGACTGACAGTTACCTTAAAGGATGAATAATGCTGAGGAAACCTGGACACGATGGTATTGCATTCTACCTCAGAGAATCGGTTCTTAAGTATTGCAACCAACACATTTTCTTCAGCATCAGGCGGCAATCTGATCCAAACAAAAACGCCTTTTTACATGCAGCCTGGACCTCAGACTGTGGGCCACTGCCAATCACCACACCAGATCCACCACGACTTCTTCTTTTCTTATTTTTATTCTCAACTTTTTTCCATTCCGCAGCAGAATCTCCAGTCTCAACTATAGACCCATCACGCAGAGAAGAGTCGTTCCCTCTCCGCATATGCTGAGACTGTCCCGAGGCATTCGCAACCCCATCACCCGAAGCCCCAACAACCGATGATCCTCCAGCACCATGAGGAGCACCTCCACCCAAAGCATCTCCGGCCGCCAGTCTCGTCTTTACTTTTTTCGAAGTCCGAGTTACTTGATTCTTCGGTCCCCCATGATTTCGGTCACTCAACTCGGCCACACCGCCACCATCCCCAGCACGGTTCAGCAACAATCACCGAACCCATTTAGGTCATCTTTAATTTTAGCAACGTCGACCACCACAGATCTGACTGCCTCCTCCAATTGCATTATCAAACTTTCCTGGTTCTTGATTACCTTTAAACAATCTTTCAGCATGTCGCACATATCGGAGTTCTTATCGGGTACACCACCTGATTCAAAACGACTCGCAACAACACACTCAACACAGAACCACTTTAAGTTGCTATTATTAAGTAAACAGTTCAATTCGCTTTTCTTTACGGAAGCACAACTCATGTGGAAACACCTCCCGCAACTTCCAGAGCATACACATGCGGGTTCTCCGCCAAAACAAACAAAACATCACAGACACCACAAAGCAACATATTGACCGCCGCCATTTTAGTTTAGTAGTTGAGCTTGGCTGAGGCATTGTATTAGAAAAAACTTCATTGCCGACAAGTTCAGCAAGGTTAAGCCTACGCTTAGTATTGGAATGATTAAAATTATTCTCTTGCTGTTCATTGACTGACATTTCAATTTCAATGTTTTTTTACAATTTCTACTTCATTAAGAGGTGTTATAGTTGGGTGTAATTCATTTGAAGGCAAGTCTTTTGCTAATTCACATTTTTGGATTTCCACGTTGGTTTTGCTATCAAATGATCCATTTCCAGTGTTGGGTTTCAAAAAATAATTTCGTCACTCATAGTTTATGATGTAAGTATTGATGTAGTAATCTAGTAATTGATAGAAATAAAATTTGTGTCAGTCGTCTTTTTAGTTGTTATTAGTTTATTCTAATTAGAATAAATCAGTATTAATCGATTATAACTTAAAATAAGTTAACTTACAATTAACTTACGTACTTACAATTTTTGCCTTTAGTTTGAAGAACTAAATGAAGCTCCCGGATACTTACAAGATTAGAACGACAAAAATGGAAAACTCGTATAATATAAAAACGTTTATAAATAGTTTATTTTATTTTAATCAATTAATTGAAATAGTACCTACTTATCCGTCTAATAAGCCTAATTATTCATTAGGTTTTTTCCACATGTGCTTTTGGTATTTTTCCAAAAATTTGCCGCCCCTGAATTTTGCCGGCGTGGGCTATAGCTCCTATAGCCCTCCCCTAAATCCGGCAATGTTTGTGCTTGTGTTAGCAATTGTATTTAAAATGGATCTGATGGATGACATAAATCGTGTACACGACTAAATTGGCGATAATATTGTAATATCGCCCCGACCCGAGGGAAAAATTGGAAATTACAACCCTCGCGGTAGCCATTTTGAACAAATTTGTACTAGGTAAATCCCTCGGCAATCTTCGGAAAGAAAGTATATGAATTACTAATTACAAAAATCAAGAAATTTCGATAAAAATTTACAAAATTAGCGTAAATTAAGTAAGAATATCAATTTCTATGAAAATATTCAGTCTAAAAAATCGAAATTAGTGCATGTTGCTCGGAGATAAATGTCAAATTTTTAATTAATTCATGATTGAAGAAGTTCTCGCGTTGTAATTGCTAAAACAGCCCCATTCCGTGAAAGTTCGTATTTTCCAATTTTTCCCTCGGCTCGGGGCCGTTACTGTCAATAACAACCCTCGCGTTAGCCATATTGGATTTTTCTGTTGTTGGACGCCCTTCGGCAATCTTCGGAAACGCGTAATTGGAGATTCTCGCGTTGTTATTCTAAAAACAGCTCCATTCTGTTACTGTTACTGTCAATAACAACGCGAGAATCTTCAATTACGCGTTTCCGAAGATTGCCGAAGAGCGTTCAACAACGGTAAAATCCAATATGGCTAACACGAGGGTTGTAATTTTACTGGACACATAGTTAGATGAATAAATCGGCCTTAAATCACAAATACTGAAATAAAACATGGGCCGGTTGTACCATCTTTGCTTGAACGCCGGTTTAACTGAACTGCAGTTCAATCCTGAACTAAGTTCAGAGTTTTTTGAGTTGTACAAAAGAGGTTCAGATGGCGTTCAGTTAAACGCAGTTTACATGACATTTAGGTGTAGTGGTACTCTTGTTTTGTTCTCAATACTTCTAAATTGCTTTCCAATATTTCTAAAATTCATTATCAATTGTCATCAAGTGACAGATTACCTTTTTAAGTTCTAAATCAAGTTTTAAATATTTTGGAATCGTGATGAATAATAAAAATGAATGAAGCGAGGAGATAAATAAAAAAGTTCAATCACCCAATAAGGCATATTATGCCAACCAACATCTCTCGAGTGAAAGAAACACTAATTTAGTTTATTAATATAATATACTAAAATAATTTTTAAAACGAAGATAAGGATATAAAAGAAATTAAAATAAGAACCAATGTAGAGCTGAATGAAATAATGCAGACGAAAATATGGTAAGAAATATTAAGGCTCAGAGAATGAAATGGATGGGGCATATCATGAGAAAGGACGAGAAGGAAACTAAGAAGAGTAATTAAATGGAAACCAACAAATGAAAGAAAGAGAGGAAGACCCAGAGTGAGATGGTGGAATGAAGTGAGTAAAGAACTGATGGAAATGGGTATCCAGAACTGAAGATTTAAGTGTCAGAACATAAGCGCATGGAAAAAGATAACTGAAGAAGCAAAGACACATAGAATCTTGTAGCGAGCAGATACAATGAGGGGTGATTCACTTCAAATTTTGAATGTGAAGTATTTCATAAGAAGTACGGTGATATTCCGTCAGGAACGATAACAATTTTCATTCATTCATTTCTGTTTTTATATATATTTGAATTTTATTTGAATTAAAACGAATTAATTCTATAAAATCTTCATCGTCCGTTAATTCGTTTAAATTATCTAATGATATTAATATTGATAATGAATTATTATTACAGAATAGAAAATAGCAATAATTCAAAACAAAACTTTCTCAAAGTTTGTGCACATATTCTAAGTTTAAACTGTCACTATTTTATAGCAATGACATTTGGGCAATGCTTGTCATTGTTTGAACTTAGTTCAATTCTCTTGAACGGCCGTTGTACCCGGTGTTCGTGAACGTCGATTTGAACTGCAGTTCAAGCTTAACTGAGGTTGGTACAACGGAATTTTTGCGTTGAACCGAAGTTCACTTTGAACGACCTTTGAACAAGGTTGGTACAACCAGCCCATAATAGGAGTATAAAATCATAATATATATTTAATAATGCGCTAAAATAGAAAAAATTTATTACAACTATTCAAATAAATCATAAATTCGAGAGAGAAATATTGGAAGTGTTGACTTTTATTCAATTTTACAATATATTCATAAGGAAGAGCCGATTATTGAAATCATCCCAAATCCTGATGCCTATCCCAGCTCCCAACTATTCTGTTCCTATTTTTATGACTATTTATTTTGTAACCTTATTAAACTTTCTTTTTTTGCTAACGAAAGAATCTGTTAACTCCTTATTTAACTGTCGCAATCTAAAAAACGTCCTCGACCTAAAAAATAATTTTTTTGGCATCCTCGAAACATTCTACATTACTACTTTTTTTTAACAAGTTCTTTAGATAATTTTTTGAAATTAAAATGCTGTCGGCATTAGACATTAACTTTAAGAAAAATTGCTTCCAATTGTTTCATTTTACTCATGAAATCTCCTGATGGTTTAGTTAAGGATATTGTTTATTGTTATTTAATTTCTTAAATTTCAATAAAACAATAAAGTTGAACAAAGGAGTTAATTTTTTAGTACACAATTACAATTTAAACTGCACTTCAGCGACTTCAAAATATATCTGCCCGAAGCAAGTTTGGTTTAGATAAGTATTTATTAACAATTTTGTTTACATTAATATAATCTCAACGTTCTTGGGCAATATTAAGTTGAAGTGCCACTATTAAAAGAATTCGAACGTTGTGTTTAAAAATATATTAAAAGAGTTCTTATTCTAAGTGGAGTGACTTAAGTTTAAATATTTAAATACACGTAAATATTTTGTTAGTAAATAATTTTGTAAAACTACGTTGGTCGATTAAAATAAAATTAAATTTGTCATAACTTAAGCCACCTTCACTGCAATGATCAACCCAAGAGTAAGACGACACATTAGCACTTGTTATCGAACTGTTTGGATCTTTCAGTTTGTGGAAATGAAACAAGCCAAATTTTCCAAACCGTCATAGGCAATGTCTTTTAATTCAATCGAATCAGGTTCTTCGTCTTGGTGTATTTTAACCTCCTCATCAAAAACTTTGTTGAAAAATGCTGCACTATCAACAAAATGATTTCTAATCAATTTAATAAGATGAGAGACATCAACGAAAACATAAATTCTATGTTCGTTTTTGCAAGATTTTTAAACCACGGTTGTTCAGGGTTTACTTGCAATTCAGTATGCGAGATTCTATTTCCTCCACCAAGATCACTAACCACACTTACAATTTGGAAGCCTAAAAATAAAACAATTAAAAGTGGTAAGGTAAACAGATTGTTGTTGAAGCTTACCTGAAATTTCAACATAATTTATTATTTTAAATCCTTGGTTATGTTGCAAATATAATCATTGGTCATGTCAAATTAATCAAGATTGGTTGTTTACAATTTGAAACGAGCACTTTAATTTTTGAATATAAAGAATAGAATGTATCGTAATTTTGTAATTGTTCTCTTGTTTTGATAAGTGTATTTCACGTTAATGTGTATAAATTATTGTTTACACAGAGTTACTTAACTCAGAGAACTTAGCATACGACGTTACCAAGGACCATAAACCTAACATTAAGGGTATTCACACTCTCTGGTATATCCCGTGGTAAATTTACCACGTGGTAAATATACCACGCTTACCAGGGTGTTATTTGACTGTGTAGTAATCTCCTATAAGAGCAAATACCATACCTCGTGGTATTCGTAAGTAACCCTCGACCGTGTATTTTTAGTATAGTAAAGTTAAACCAGTGCGCCGCTTTTCTGCGTTGTTGTATTTTTACTTCTAATATGGCGAAGTGCACACAGCCATAGAGGTATATATTAAAACTACTGGAGGAACCACTAGGTGCAACAAAACGGTCCGACGTAAGTTTACGCTTCCCCTACTCCTTAAAGGATTCGGTTCAAATTTTGTAATGCAAAATCATAGGATAAGTGATGTTTAAACGTTTAAATAAATGAATTATAAGAAATTATGATGTGATAAATAATTAAAATAATTGTAGCCATATTATAATGTGATTTTTAATTAAAAATTCACATTCTAATTTAAAAAATATATATAATTATTTTCAAAAAATTAATATTCTGTATATTTCACTAAGTTCATACACATGAAATCTTAAAATTGGGGCAATCTACAACTTTTGTAATTTTTAATTACAACTAACGTTTCATTTTAGGTTTTTTATTTGGGTTTGTTTAGTTTTCCGGTTTAGAATTTTTCAAAATAAGTTTATTTATTCATTTTGGCTTCAAGTAGGTATAATTTTTGTTTTTACTAAAGTCAAATAAATTTGACTTTTAATCAAGTTTGAATTTAGAATTTAATAGCATAACTTTTCAATCATTTCAATAATTTTTCCAGGTTTGCCTGATGAGATTCCGAAAACCGAAACATACGGTTATATAACAGCGTGTCGCAAGCTAAATTATTCATTTAAATAGTTTTTGAACAATTTTACGTAAGTTATGAATTAAATTATTCTTCAATTTCATGTAACATGTAAAAATTTATTTTATAAAAAATATAATTATTTTCTAAAAAATAAACTATAAACGCAAAAATAGAATTGTGAATTAAATTAAAAATACATAGCAAATAAAATTATAAAACACCGAAAGAGAAACGATTATACATTTTTTAATAAAATTAGTTTTATAAGTTTACTTCTTAAGCCTGTATGACACGACGTTAAATTTGACATAAAATTTATATGTAAATTTTTATAAAAATATTTAACATCGTTGCATACAGAAAATTTATCAGTAATTTTTGTGTTAAATTTTTATGTGAAAAATTTAGAACTTGTTCTAAATTTGGTGTTAAAAGTGCGTGTAAATGTGCGCAGCAGACATTTTCAAGCTTAGAGTCCTCCCAGTTTGGTTTTTGAAGTTTACGAATGTTTACGAACATTTCACGGAAATTTCACCACGCACCGCAAACTCGAAAACAATTTTTAGGTTACGTTTGTGACAAAATCTAAAAACAGCTGATTACTACAACTGTTATCCTGTTATACAGAGGAACTCGAGATATATAGACTTTATAGTTATTAATTATATAAGGGGATTAAAAAGCCTCTAATGTACGAGAAAAAATGGGCACTCGAGGCGCAGCCGAGAGTCATATTTTTCGTGAAGATTATAGGCTTGTTAATTCCCAAATGTAATTCAACATTTTATCCACGACCATGGCCAAAACCACAAGAAAAAATTTTGGTTTTGAGAAACGTCAGATTTGACAAATTCATTTTGACCAATACCTACTGATTTTGAGCTGAAAACTAATCAACTAGTGTATTATGAATTCTAATCCACTAGTGTATTAAAAGGCCTCTAATCCACGGAAAACCGACGTATTAAACCTTTCTAATATAGTGGTCGTGGATAAAATAATTAAATTTCTAAAAAATCTCCCTAAACTGTTTGTTAATACGCAAGCGCGCGTGTTAAATTTCTTGTCAAATTTGACATCGTTGCAAATAGAAAATTATTTCTACTGTGTCAAAAATATGAGTCAAATTTTTATAAAAATTTACATGTAAATTTTTATAAAAATTTAACGTCGTGTCAAACAGGCTTTACAGAACTGCCTTGCAAGACTTTAGAAATTGTTAGCCTTTTTCCTGGAATATAATATAATATATCGATACGAAGAGAATACTCTAACAACTCAAAATTCATAGTTTTGAGAAAAACATTAATTGGAATAAACAATTATTAAAGGTTTATTCTAAAGGTTCTATTGTTTATTACTAAATTTTTACATTATTATTATGTAATAATAGTGGAGGTTACTATTGAAAGGAAAACTTGCCTTTTATCAAAAGAAAACAACAAAAAAACTAGGGTTTTTTTGTCAAATATGAAATAATTATTCATAATTTTTACTTACGAAACTTAAGATAGGTACTTAATTTTTATTAAACAAACATTTTTTTTATTCCATACTATAAAATCATTTATTTTCTATAACCTGGCACATACATATAACTCCAAATCAATAACTCCGGTATTTTTTGAGTTATAACATTATTTTTTTAAGGGTAGGATTTTGCAAGTTGTTTCACTAGGGAAGGTTTAGTTCAAAAACGGCTTAACAGATTAATTTAAAATTTGGAGGGTACATGCGGAACACATGAGGGCACAATAAGACATATTTTATATTTTGATATTTAAAAAAAAAATCTGCTTTTAGTAAAAAAATCTATTTTAAAATTATTTTTTTTAAATTAAACTAAAACATAGTTTATAGTGATTGCTATGATAAAAGAAAATCGTAAAAAAAATTTTAATTTTTTATTCATTAAAAAGTTGAAAATTTCGGGAAGGTTTGGACTTAAAACAGCTGAACCGATTAATTTGAAATTTGAATATGATATTTATGACATAAAGGCCTACAATAAGACATATAAAATTGTGTTTTTTTAATATATTCTATATATTAGTGATATATTTAGCATAGGGAACATGTATACCAAATTTCAATTTTTTCTGATGCATATTTCCAATATTTATCATTTTTGAAATAATGTGTCCATAGTTTCCATAGCAGATTTATAGTCTGGCGTTCGGAATTTAGATGGCGTTCAGAAAAATAGCATTACTCATGTTCTTATGTTTAATAATAATGCAATTGCAATTATATCAAGTTTCGATATCAATCGAGTTACGTCACTTTGACATATTAAGTGCTAATAATATTTCGTGCTCATATAAAGTAAAAAATCGTGAGTTTTTAAGCCATATTATACGTTAGTTCGAGCGTTTGAAGAGTGTGGTCGCATTTTTGTTCTTATTAGAACATTTAACCGATTTGCGTTTTCAGATTCATAGCGTTCAACCTGACTTCTACAAAACCAACGTTGCAAGATACTCACTCTGCCTGTGCTAATTTACCCCAAAATGTGGCAACGGCCTATACAAATGTCAAGTTCCAAAACCGAATTTCAGCAAGGGTTAACAGTACAAACCCATACTTCCGTGAAACGAAAATAACTACACTCACCCCGTTATTTACAAATATGACAAACTTTCCAAGCTCCAGTGAAATAGACACTTATAACCTTCCCCCCCCCCCAGTTATTAATAAATCAAAAAGTATAAATGACATCGATGTTAACGACACAGTCAATATGGACTTTGAAGCCCACAGCCAGCCAAATGTGCCTACTTTCAACAGTTTTGGCATCTTACTAAATGCCCCCGAGCGCACAAACCACAGCCAAAATGCAACTCATGACTGGCGTACTGTGAAACGCACCCCAATTCACAAATCCACCCCTCAAGAGTTCCGCCAGAAGGTCACCAAACCACCGCCGATAATACTTACCACACCCATAGGACAAATACATGCTTTCATGGAAAAGCTTAACCCACTAATAAAAGGCAAACTTCTGTTGCAATATGTGAAAGGCAGCACCTGGATTCACACTGAAACTACCGAGGATCATAAAGCCGTGAAGGCTTGCGTTTTTGCTGATAAGGAGGTGCAGGGGTACTCTTATCAGCTCAAAGAAGATCGGCAAATCAAACTAATCATGAAAGGGTCTCCCTACATGTCCGAGACAGAAGTCAAATCTTTATTACTCGCCGAGCATCAAATCACGCCCGCAGCCGTAACACAGCTTAAGAACAAATTTGGAGATACCACGGGGTCTTTCCTGGTCGCATTTCAGCCAACCACACCAATTTCAACCATCAAGAAAATTCGCTCCTTAGGTCAAGTTATCGTAAATTTCGAAGAATATGTACGAAGAAACACAAGGACCCAGTGTTTTAAATGCCAGCAGTTTGGACATGGATCTTCAAACTGCTACATGCGCCCGAGATGTGTCAAATGTTTGGAACACCACCAGACTACCGACTGCCCACGGAAAACCACCGACGGAGGAGTCCGTTGATGCAATTGCGGAGAGGCGCTTCCAGCAAATTACAGCCTTTGCAAAACCTACCTGACGTACGCTGAAAAGGTAAGTGCAAAAACCCAGCGCCACACCCAAACGACCCAATCGAAATCAATTCTCAACAACCCAAACTACAACTCAATTCGAAATGAAACCCCAGCAACAGCCACTTTTACCACTACTTCCAACAACTTCCCACCTCTACCAATGCCTACGCAAAATTTCAGACAATTTTCCCCCATGACTAACAACAGACAACAACCCATGCAATTCGCGACCCAACAATCACAAATGATAAACGACACCAACAGCCCCGGTGACCTGACCACTCTCTTTAAAGAGCTACGCGACCTCCAAGACACAATCAACATATCACAAATGATTCAAATCGTACGTGAAATAAAAGTTAGGTTGTCTGGGGTGACAGACATAATGGAAAAAATACACATCTTCGCAGACATTTCGACTAAATATAATGTTTAGTACAACCAAAAAAAACCTTAAAATCATTTCTTGGAACGCGGACGGACTCAGACACAAAACTAACGAACTTCAACTTTTATTACAAGACAACTGCCCCGACATAATCTTAATACAAGAAACCAAACTAAATAAATACAAACCTAAAAAAATCCCCAACTACATCTTAATAAACTCGCCACGAACCAAATACGGAGGACTATTGACCTACCACAAAAAGAACCTTGACCTTACCCTACTCGACCTACCCTCCACTAACGCCGAAACACAAATTCTACAAATCGACAATCTTACCATAGTTAATTATTATCTTTCCCCCACAAAAAAGCATGACTTCGGCAAACTCGACGAAATCGTAAAGTTATCCGATAAGGTGGTTATTGCAGGCGACATGAACTCAAAACATGTCTCCTGGAATAACATGGTTTCAAACCAATCCGGTGTCGAGCTTTACGATTTCGTCACGAGGAACAACGCTTGCATTTCCTTCCCGGATTCCCCGACACACTACAGTTACAACACAGCTTAAAACCCCTCTACAATTGATATCGTACTAACAAGCAATACTTACGTACGAAACATAGAAACCCTGGACAAACTTAGTTCAGACCACCTCCCGGTGCAATTCGAACTAACGTCACTAAAAATTCTTTTCCATCCTCCACGACAAATCAAAATTACAAACTGGAACAAACTTACTGACCAATTAAAAGACCTACCAATAAACACCAAAATCAGCACAAATGACGACATCGACCAAGCAATTACTGACTTAACAAAAAACATTATCAAAATTGTCCAGGACAACACCATAATAAAAGCACCCAAAAGTTTCAAGCTTGAACTACCGACAAACATCTTACAAAAAATTACGAATAAAAACAAACTTAGAAAAATCTATCAAAAACATAAATTTCCTACGCTCAAACCCCAAATAAATAAACTGACAAAAGACATAAACAAAGAAATCGAACTTATAAAACACAAAAGCTGGACGGACAAGTTAGGAGATATCACCACAAAAAATATAAAAGAACTATGGCATTTAACCAAAGCGCTCAAAACTACTGACTCATTTACAATACCAACGTTACACACCCTTAGCGGTTTAAAAACCAGCAGCACCGCTAAAACTAACACCATCGCCGACACTTATCTAAACCACCACAATCTCACAACACTCATTACTCATTCTACCACAGAAACAACAGTCAATCACAACATACATAAATTCAACAATGAAACATATTCCACCCCCTCTGAAGATCAAACCTCTCCTTTAGAAATCCAACTAACAATCCGAAAACTTAGAAACAAAGCAGCCGGTAACGACGGCATAGGAGCCTCACTTATTAAAAAATTCCCAAAGAAAGTCATACTTCAAATTTATTACTTTCTTAATACATGCCTCAAAAATCAATACTTCCCAGTTTCCTGGAAACAAGCCACAGTTATTCCAATTCCTAAACCAGGAAAACCCAAAACTACTCCATCCAGTTACCGACCAATCAGCCTCCTTCCCACCCTCTCCAAAATATTAGAAAAACTCATCCTACGCCGCCTCCAAGAACACACAAACAAATACAACACAATCATCCCTGAACAATTTGGTTTCAGAGCTAAACACAGCACCGTGCTGCAGCTGGCAACACTCACACACAAAATCACGACTAATTATAACTTAAATAAAACGACAACACTAATGACTTTAGACCTTGAAAAAGCTTTTGACACAATTTGGCATGACGGACTCATTTAGAAAATTAATTAACAGTAACAGTTACCCCACCTGACTAAAATCATCTCCAACTTCCTATCAAACCGCTCTTTTAGAGTTAAAATTAAAGACACATTATCTGACCCCTATCCTATACCTGCCTGAGTCCCACAAGGCTCCATCCTTGCACCAACCTTATTTATCCATTACATCAACGATATACCAAAACACAAAGACACAGAAATCAAACCCTAAAATACCTGCAAAGACATCTCGACATTTTATGTACCTACTTCTCCGACTGGAAACTTAAACTTAACGAAGACAAAACCACTCTGACATCATTTTCTAAAAAACGTGACCGACTTACATGCGGCATCAAAGTCAACAATACAAACATCATCAGAACTCCGACAGTTAAATACCTCGGACTGACACTTGACGAAGGACTTACTTACGCTACACACCTACAACTGACCGCCACCAAGGCTCACAAAGCGATTCACGCATTATATCCACTCATCACGTTCAAAAGCAAACTTGACTTAAAATTACGATTACTCCTCTACAAATCGATGATCCGACCCATCATGACATATGCCGCACCCATCTGGAGCAATGCATCAAATGTCAACGTAAACAAACTACAGACGATACAAAACAAAGCACTCCGGATCATCACCGGACTGCCCCGACATACGGACACCTACCTACTCCACGAACAAGTAAATACCCCTACAATTAAATACTTAACCTACAATTACGCTTACGACTTTTTTCTTCGCAAGATCAGACTAAACCCCACAACAAAACATATAGCCAAATTCACCAAGTCCACTGCTCCTTTTCGGATAAAACACAAACTCCTACATCAAACTATTCTGTAAATACATTTTTCTTAACCACTCTATTTCTCTTTGTACATATACCCCCCCCCCATTTCTTTTATTTTTTATTTTATTTTTCTTTAACTTTAATTAAAAGCACAATAAGCCACATTCCGCTGGGTTTTTGCACTCTTTTTGCCCAGGTAAAACCATTATTATATAAAGAAGACAAGCCTACCACTGCAGCCGATTCCGATGCATCGCAAGATAGGAGCGGAATTAATTTTTTCACAAATATTTTTCTATGTTTGATAAAAAATGTAGAATGTAAATAGTTACACCAAATATAGAGTCTTTTTACTTTTACTTTACTTTACTTTACTTACAAGTTTCGATATCATATAATTTAAAAACAAAACAGACTTGTAATAGGTATTACTTGTAAACGAGTACAATTTATTCAATAAATAATGATTATGAGGTGCTACACGTAGCTTTGTTAATCTATAAAGTAATAAGTCAAATATTTTTTGGTAATTCCAAATAAAAAATATCATTTGATAGAAAAGCAGTTTTTAATGTAGATGAGTACACGTTGTTATTATACATAGTAATTATTTCTTGAATTACAATCTTTTGTATTTAGGTCAACATAATACAATGTTTTTTATAATAAAACTTTAAATTTAGAAAAAAGTTAAAAAAAATTATTACAAGTTAATACTTTATAGAAAAAAGAAAAATTCAACAAGCATGTCTGCTTGATATAATAAATAGGCGAGACAAGGCGCTATATTTCTATAATGTAGGTATTATATTACACTTACATACATACTACGAATTTTATAACTAAAATTATATTTTTAAGTACCTTACAAAAATATAAAATTAATGATATTGTACGTTTTTATTTTTTATGAAACTAGATATCTTAAAACGGTTCAACGAACCAAAAATCTTGAAGTCTTGCACGGCCTATATTTTTTTGAGTATCGTACACTAAACAATGCGTAGACGATTAACTTGGCAAAAGCCAAGGGGACATACCAGGCAATTATTAATGGAATGGTTTCTCTTTTCCTTCTCCATTGCCCACAGATAGATATCGGACTTTAAACACAACAGTGCAGTTGTCGAGACTAAGAAAAGAACAGCGATTTCCCGCGTCTCAGCATGCCGATTTAAGCCTTACACCACACTGCTGGTGTACACGGCCCATACTGTCAAATATTTGACATAATACGACCCAGTACATGTTAAGAAGGTCCCACACTGTCCATCCAATGCAATCATTTTACGTCTATTTTTTCTTATTCTTCTATGATACCAGTGGCGGTTTTAAAGAACAGGCAAGGTAGGCCCGGCCTACCCAAAATTTAATGTACGTAAATAACATTTTCTTTATGCACAATATAATTAATATTTTAATATTATGGACAATTAATATTTGTTATTTTTCATTATTTGCACTTAAAATTGCAATAACAGCTGCAAAAATTAGCGTGTTTTATATTTTTATTTGTATCTGCTTTAAAGTATTACAGTGTAGGCACTGGCCTACCTTGGTCCATATAGCGCAATGTAACCGTAGGACCTTGGCGTCAGATACAGTAATACTATAGCTTCAATAGCCAGCGCTTAGGCCCGTGCCTACCATATATTGTGCAGTTATATGATACCTCGCCATAAACAGTTTTTCTTATCGGACATATACGAGCGGCATTTTAAAGTTGTTTAGATGACAAAAAAGAATATTTATCTCAAATTAAATAAATTAATTAAATAACAAAAAAGAAATTAAGCGGTATTTTGCACTTTGTAGTGTATTTTTATTATTGCAAAATAGTTTAAGCGATAGGTATTATATTGCGAGTTTGTCTAACTTCACTTGCACTTTTATCAATACAAAGACATTCTTGATAAATTATTAAAAACGGACACATTTCACGACAATGTCATAGACAGATTTGCGAAGAGCAAAAATAAGAGAATCAATCATTGTTTATAAATACTATAACATAATGTACAGTTATTCGAAAAAGTATTTGGACATTCCTGTGTTAACAATGTAAATTGCTTCGTTTAGACGTTGTTTTTATTATATAAAAATTGTTTTTACAGCAATACTTATTGGATATTTTTTGTCGCAAATTTCATTGTCTTTATTTTTATTCCTATACATTTTTTTATTTTGTTGCCTCGTTTTCGACTGAGAGTGACTTAAAGCAGACTCGGTAAAACTTTTTAATAAAATTTAAAATACACAATGGTTTTCTCGAGAAATTCTCATGGGATTTTTACCGAGACTGCTTTAAGTCACTCTCGATCGAAAACGAGGCAACAATTAAAAGAATGTTTGAAAACAAAAGTGAAGGGAATGAAATTATCTACAAAAAATGTCTCAACAGTATTTTTGTAAAAGCGATTTTTATATGCTAAAAAGAGTTTTCAAAAAGTACAATTTATATTGCTAAAATAGGAGCGTCCATAGGAAGTAATTCTATTATTTAAATAAAATGACTTAATAGAGCCTATCATTATAACTCAAGAAAATATTCACATCTTCCGCAGATTTTATCTATATCTATATCCTAACAATATTGCTGGCCTACCCAAAATTTTTCCCCACGAGCCGCCACTGCATGATACTATGATATCATAGTAATCATTATGAACTGTTTTAGGTTAATTAAAAAAAAATTAAAGTAGATTTTTTGACTAAAAACAGATTTTTTTTAAAAACACCAAAATATAAAATATGTCTTATTGTGCCTTCATGTGTTCCACATGAACACTCCAAATTTTAAATTAATCAGTTAAGCCGTTTTTGAACTAAACCGTCCCTAATGAAACAACTTGCAAAATCCTAACCGTAAATTGTATGGGTTTGTTCCTAGTTAATTATATCAAAAATGAAAAATGATGTAAATACGGATCAGAAAAATTTGAAATTTGGTAAACATGTTCCGTATGGTACATATATCACTAATATATGATTATATTAAAAAAAAGACAATTTTTTGAAATATAAAAATTAAAATAATAGATTATTTAAAAAAATTTTAATTTTAAAATTATGTGTTATTGTAGGCCTTTATGGCATAAATATTATACTCAAATTTCAAATTAATCGGTTCAGCCGTTTTGAGTCTAAACCGTCCCGAAAATTTTAACTTTTTAATGTATATAAAATTTAATAATTTTATACTTATAAATTTTTTTAAAAACTATTAATTTTAAAATTATGTCTTATTGTAGGCCTTTATGGCATAAATATCATACTCAAATTTCAAATTAATCGGTTCAGCCGTTTTGAGTCTAAACCGTCCCGAAATTTTTAACTTTTTAATGAATATAAAATTTAAATATTTTATACTTATAAATTTTTTTAAAAACTATTTATTTTAAAATTATGTCTTATTGTAGGCCTTTATGGCATAAATATCATACTCAAATTTCAAATTAATCGGTTCAGCCGTTTTGAGTCTAAACCGTCCCGAAAATTTTAACTTTTTAATGTATATAAAATTTAAATATTTTATAGTTATAAATTTTTTTTAAAACTTTTAATTTTAAAATTATGTCTTATTGTAGGCCTTTATGGCATAAATATCATACTCAAATTTCAAATTAATCGGTTCGGCCGTTTTCAGTTTAAACCGTCCCTAAATTTTTAACTTTTCAATGAATATAATATTTAAATATTTTATACTTATAAATTTTTTTAAAAACTATTTATTTTAAAATTATGTCTTATTGTAGGCCTTTATGGCATAAATATCATACTCAAATTTCAAATTAATCGGTTCAGCCGTTTTCAGTCTAAACCGTCCCGAAATTTTTAACTTTTTAATGAATATAAAATTTAAATATTTTATACTTATAAATTTTTTTAAAAACTATTTATTTTAAAATTATGTCTTATTGTAGGCCTTTATGGCATAAATATCATACTCAAATTTCAAATTAATTGGTTCAGCCGTTTTGAGTCTAAACTGTCCCGAAATTTTCAACTTTTTAATGAATATAAAATTTATTATTTTATTATTTTATTAATTTATTATTTTCTTTTATCATAGTAATCATTATAAACTATGATTTAGTTTAATTACAAAAAAAAAACTAAAGTAAATTTTTTGACTGAAAACAGATTTTTTTTAAAAATACCAAAATATAAAATATGTCTTATTGTGCCCTCATGTGTTCCACATGTACCCTCCAAATTTTAAATTAATCCGTTGAGCCGTTTTTGAACTAAACCGTCCCTAGTGAAACAACTTGCAAAATCCTAGCAGATTTTTTTTATAATACCAAAATATAAAATATGTCTTATTGTGCCATCATGGTATTGCGCATGTACCTTCCAAATTTTAAAGTACTCCATTAAGCCGTTATTGAGGTAAAGAAGAGGTAGGTACTTGCAAAATTCCTACCCTTAATCATTCCAAATTTTTGTATTCGTACTGAGATTGTAAAAAACAAGAAACATGTAGGGATTATTTCAGTAGAACTGAAAAATGATGAAAAATTGTTGCTTAAAATAAAATCCAATAACTCTATAACAGAAGTCTTAAAATTTATAATATCATCCTGGAACCACCGCTTGAAAGACAATAATTGCGCACAAATTGCACCTCATTAGAATACTTTAAATAAGTTGTATTTGTAATTTTTAATATTTTAATATAATTGAAAATTTTGTTTAAATAATTTGGACCGCATAGTAAAATATAAATAGTAGGTATTTATAATAATTATTATAAGCGCTGTTGTATTGCGCAATTTTTTTTAACGCTTAGGAAAGGGGTGCCACGAGGAACTTTGAACACGAGCCCAAATTTTGTAGTTACGGCGCTGCTCAAATACGCACCGCTTTATCAAATTGATTCATGTGTAGTTGTTCGGTTTATATAAATTGAAACCTAAGATCCACCCTGTTACGGTATTTTTAATTTTTGGTGAATAGTTGATTGAAATAACACTAAGCACTTTGTTGCAGTCGTTTAAAAAAGTTTGAATCAAACTATTATTAATTTTAAAGCTTTTTAGTTTCAATCAAACGATAAAAATGTTGAAAATAAAACAACATTCCAAAATAATTAAAATAACACTTTTTTTCTTACATGGAATAGTTAAATTTGAGGTTGTGACAACAGTTTTGAGAGTTTTAAACTGGTGTGGTTATTATATCGGCACAAAATGAGATATAGTTAAACTTGAAGATTATTTTCATTGCCACGAAGGTCCTAAATATTCAGTCAACAGTGTATAAATGTTAACTTAATAAAATATACTTTATTATTTGAAGACTGTATAATTAAAATAATACTTAAAATATTTGGATAAACATTTATAAATTAAATACTACATCGTAGCACATTTAAAAAACCGAAAATTTAGCAAACTCCCCCGCAAACATGCAAAATGCAACTTTATAAGACGGTATTATTGCGTAAGCGTGTGGCGTCTTTGCATTATTTTTTGCATTGCTTGTTCAGATTTTCTAGTGAAGTGCGTTTGTGAAGATTTCAATTGAGGTAAGTTATTATAAATTTTATTAGTAGTTTAAAATTTTAACAAAACTTTAAATCTTTAACAGATTATTTATTGTAATTAATATTATTAAGAAATTTTAAAGGATTGGGGCTTCCAAGATTATATAGTAGTATTTTCAGGTAATTTTTAATAAAGTAAATTAGATGTAAAATAGTTTTGAACTGGCACAAAATATACAGTTACTCACAAAACTATTCGGACGCTCCTATGTTAGCAATGTAAATTGAACTTTTTGAAAACCCTTTTTAGCATATAAAAATCGCTTTTACAAAACTACTTTTAAGATATTTTTTATAGGTAATTTTATTCTCTTCATTTTTGTTTACAGATATTTTTTTATTTCGTCGCCTCGTTTTCGACTGACAAGGGAATTATATGACCTCCGCATTTTTGTAAGTTTTGCCACTTATTGTGCTGAAAGTTTGACCCTCCAATAACAACTCAAAGCGGTAGGACCAGATAGCCAGAAATTTTCGAAAAATTTACTTTGAAATATTGTCAAGGGAGTTTGAAGACAAGATGTGAAACAATTAGCAAATAGTTTCGTAGCACAGGTAAGAAAGAGTTAGACTAGGAACCAGTGGGTCCACGGTTTAATCCCACCTTCGCTAGTTTTTTTCTTTTTTAATTTTCTTTCTGCAGTGCGTATTCACACGTCATTTAATTATTGTAAAATTGATTAAATTTCCATTGTCTTTGTCTTATATTAATAAAAGATGAAAAATTGTATTTTAGATTAAAAATGAAAAAATTGTATGTTTACAGGCCCATTTATATGCTTATGAAATTCAAATTTTGCAAGAAAGCATAAAATGTGTTTTATTAGTTATTACGATCTAAAAAGATCATAGAATTTATCCTAAACATACTATTTGTAATGGCGAAGCATACATTACTTAGGTACTATTGATGTTATACTTACATAAGTAATGTAGTATGTATGTTTCTATGTTAATTTTTTACATTTTACCTTATAAAATAATTATAATTTATATAAATTTATATGTGCATAAATTTGAATTTTTTTTTATTAAAATTATTTTATTTTGAATTATTATTTTTTAATAATGTATTAATTGTAATTTAATATAATAAAATATTTAATCAATTACTATTTTATGTTGTGTCAATAATTTTTCCTATTTAGTTTTAATTCTTCACCCATTGCAGTGAAATAGACGATATTTCAGTTAACCAACTATAACGATTGAAATTTAATTTTTGACGTTGTTTTAACACAAAACACATTTTCTCTGAATATTGGGCATGTTTTTTTCAATGGTGCCCTAAGTTGCTATAAACATTTTTAATTGTTGAATTAAAAATGTATAACTTTAAATCAAACTTCAGAGTGTTTTTAAATAACATTTTTTTAATGTTGAAATAAAATTTACTATGTTACATTAATCCTAGCTTTTTTTACGCTCAACAGTGTTTTACAATTATTCCAACTATGATACAGTTTAAAGGAAAACGTTAAATTTCCTGGTATATTTATTAATTCAACATTTTAAAAATGAAATTTTTTAATTATTATTAGAATGTAGCAACCGCATTCGCCGTATTTAACCACGAATAACTGTTGAAGAAACGTGTTTTCAGTTAAATTAACAGTTTATTTCTCTCGGTGTACTTACAAAAATAATAACAGCTGATTGTGCCGAAAGTAGGGTTAAAGTTAAAATACCAACACTCAATACCACGAGGTGTGTTCACAGATATGGTATAAATGTGTGGTAAATTTACCACGTGTTAAATATACCAGAGAGTGTGAATACCCTAATTTGCTTGTTTGCGGGCCTTACTACGTCATAGCAAAGTTCAACATGGCGCCCAGTATGCGCAATATCATATCTTGAATAAAAACTTTATTCTGATCGTCTTCCCCCGGAAAGCAATGGCAAACTACCGAGGTATCTGCTAAGAGAACCCTTCTGAAGAAGTGGTCACTATGCTCTTACATGGGGCTAAGGACTCGGAGAAGAATAATTTATTTGAAATTCTTAGTTTTTAAGTTTATTTCTTATGATCGAATTTTCAAGCATTTATAATGTTTTTTTTTTGTTTACAGACACGTGAAAAATTAAACAAAGTCAACATGCGCTACGCTTTTCTTAAGCGATTTTAAAACTGTTTTATGTCGATTTTATTTTGCATATAAATGCATATTTTTAGTGTAAATGCATAGTTGGTAGTTTGTTGTCTAAAATTGTTAATTTACTTAATTTCACATATTTAGCATAAATAATGCTAACATATTTAATGGTAAAATAGAATTTTTGTTTTTGCAACAATTTGTAACGGTTTAAAAATTATAGATTACTATTATTATTATTATTAGATTATATTGTTACCAACTACTACAGAAACAAAGCTATTGTATTAATCAAAGGGGGTATTGGTGGTAACAGTAAAAGAGTAATAATTTTGAAGTATTTAATATTTCTGCCTCATTTTTAATTCTTACTTTTTAGTAAGTATGACCAAGATGCCCTAATTTTATGCGTATCATCAAAAAATCAAAAGAAGAAACTCTTACGCGGCTTAAAATGGTTTTAACTGTACGTGGTATTGGTATTTCTGAATTTGTGATTTGTGAATTTGTTGAAGATTATTTTTGGTGTACATGTAAATTTCAACAAACTACAGGCATTGGCACCAGAAAAGTTAAAAAATGTTTTGGCATGTTAAAGAATAGAACAAGAAATTAATCTTTTTGGTGTATACTATATTATTTTTCTATTTTTAAAGTTAATTATTTTTAATTTTAAATTAAAAATTACAAATTAATACGGCTGCAGTCCCACTATAACCCCGAAATGACAAATTACGTTCCATGGTCAAGAGTGCGGATGAATTGCGTCTCATCCGCAACTTATAAGTAGGGATCGGATTTGTAGGCATTTGCATTTTTTTTTGCGTACAGGCACGTGAAAAATTTTATAAGGAAAACATGTTTTACGCTTTTATGGGTCGTTTTATGTAGTTTATATTTTGCCTATAAATGCATATTTTGAGATTTAGTGCATATTTGGCGGTTCATTGCCTATAAATGCTTATTTGTCTATCTTGGCATATTTGCAATTAAATAATATTATTAGTTTTTGCAAGAATTTGAAACGATTTAAAGTAGTAGCACAGATACCGTAAGAGTCACATGTGTGTTCTGTGTTATTTGACTTCCGTAGTATTTATGTTTGGCAACGCCGCGTAAAAGCAAACGAGATAGAAGCGTCAAAGTCAAAGTCAAAATTTAAAAATTATTCAAATTTTTCAAAATTATTAAATCTTATATGCAGGTTTAAATTTCACGCGGATCATAAGTCATAACCTATAAAATAATATTTGACGGCGTTGCCACATGTACTTAACATAGTAGATTTTTTTGTAATTATTTGCTAATTACTCTTCTCACAGTCTCTGAACGTCGATTTGTGAGTAACCAAAATGTTCATCAATTTTTTTCTGTTCGTTGATACCATTTTCATTGAAATCTGAACGGTACTTTTCGTGAAATAAAATAAAATCTGTAATTTCTCATAAGGATCAATGCTAAAGGAAAATTTTTTTTTATATTATTATCTTTTTCCAGCTTCTGTGAGGCTCTTTAAAAATTTAACTGGTTCATTATCTTATTATAATGTACTAATATTCCAAATTTCATTAAATTCTGAACGGTAATTCTATAACCGACACCTTAAGTGATTTTTAAATTTTTAAATTTTTTTTTTAAATTTTTGAAATAAAATTGAAATTTTGAAAAGTAGAAGAGTAGAAGTATCTAGAAGAATAAAAGAAGAAAATAACTAGTCGCTGAAGAAGTTTCACTTCAAAAATATTCCTTCAAACATTATACTTCTAAATATCTCTTGAATTGTATTTTATATTTATGTATTAAAAATACCTAGAGCTAAGGAAAGTTTAGGGGCAATTAAAAATTAAAAACAAAATTAACAGAGAACAGACGGCGATTGACACTCTAAAAATTGGAAAAAATTCTTGTTTGTAACTTTGATTGGAAGTTTAAAGATTAAAAAATAAAACAATATTTTATAATTATATATATATATTATTTTATTTCGAATCATGTACTCTTGCAAAAAATTTTTAGCGCATATTTAAATGCTTATTTTGAAATTTTTAGAGAATATTTGCCTGCATATTTTCAAGTTTTTTAATGCCTATAAATCCGGACCCTACGTTATAAGATTAGAAAACCAAACGAGATGCTATTTAACCGTCCGGTCAATAAACAAACTTTCACCTGTCGTTCAATAACCGGTTACCCGGGTATCCACCCACTGCGCGCCACATGGCTAAGCGTTTAGACGGCCGGTTTCATAGAATGTGAAATAACAATAGCAACCCCAAAACACAATCATCTGGTGCTAAGGTACCTCCCTACTGCACAGTCACGTGAGTGGTAGATGCCCTTGCAAAGAACAACAAAGAAGAACGATCGTCAGATGTAACATCGTGTTGGAACCGTGCAGATTCTATAGAAATTTTTTTAAGTGCAGTGAAAAGAAAAATATTATATCGTACAAATTTATTGTGAAAGTGAGAATAAAAATACAAAATTATTAATATTATAAATAAACAATCGCATTGAGTATAAATACGATGGATAGTTCATTAAGTTTTCGACGGTAAAGCGTGATTTCCTTTTATTTTCCAGTAAATTATTTTATATTTTAAATATTTAAAAAAATAGTAGGTATCTAAATAATAAATTGAAAACTTTTTCCAATAGAAATACGCGTTCCCAGAGAAGAGAACATTTATATGATAAAATATTCGAAGCAGAAGAATCTGATAATAATCACGTATCGAACTGAATTTATGCAGTATATTCTATCAAAGCCAGCCAAGTATGGAATCAAAGTATGGTGAATATGTGATGCTGAAAATTCGTATCCACTCACTGGACAGATTTACATTGGAAAATCCAGTGCCGGTCGTGAGAAAAATGTTGCCGAAAGAGTCGTTAAAGACTTGGTGGCTCCGTACAAAAAATCCGGTAGAAACATTACTATGGATAATTACTTCACTACGCTGCCATTGTAAAAATTTTTACTAACCTGGAATTTAACAATTGTTGACACTTTGAAGAAAAATAAGGCGTACATTCCACCAGCGATGATTGCATTGAAAACACGAGAAGAATTATCTACTGTGTTAGGCTTTCATGAAAAAGTAACCATGTGTAGTTATGTGTCAAAAAGAAAGAAGGCAGTGATTATGCTATCATCAATGCATCAGGAAGCAAAGATTGGTGATGGTGCATCAAAAACCCGAAATTATTGAATTTTATAACTGGTGAAAATGGACACGATGGATAAAATGCTTGGGAGATATACTACTAAAAGATCAACTTGAAGGTGGCCTCTAGCATTTTTCTACAATATTCTCGATGTCGCCTTCCTTGAAACATATATTCTTTATTATGAGAATAATAATATGCTTTTGAAAAAATCTTATAAACGACGATTATTTTATCGGTAACTGGGCAGAGAGCTTCATTCGTCGAAAATCGTTCGCATAATACACAAATCATGAGGCATTTCACAACGAAGGTGGCGATTGAAAGTTTTTTTGGGCAAGCTATAAATCAATTTGCACAACTAATAGCATCTACATCTTCAAAACCACAGGCACAGTTCGATTCAACCGGAACGAAAAAGATTATTGGTGTATGCCATGTTTGTTTCCAGAGCGAATTTAAAAAACGTCGCAAAACACAAAAATCATGTTCGGTATGTGAGTTTCCTATTTGTGATGAACATTGTATTTAAACCACTATATGCCAGGAGTGTACGAAATAATTAAATTTATTTGTTTTCTTTATACGGTACTGTGTTATTTTATAAATAAAAGAAAAAAATAACTAAAATGAAAAATAAAGCGGATTATCGAAAAAATGTGACTCTCGGCTGCGCCTCGAGTGCCCATTTTTTCTCGTTGATTAGAGGCTTCTTAATCCCCTTATATAATTAATAACTATTTTACTATTATTTATAATAAAAATTGTTTAAATAAAGGAAATAATCATCAAACAATATTGATGATTATTATTTATTCACAAGTCAAGATACATAAATACTTTGATAAACAGTTTTTCAGTGTGTATAAACCCGGCTTTTATACATAATAACATATTGGGTACCCGGGTAACCGGTTGTTGAACGGAGGGGGTATCGAGTTTGATGGTTAATAACTGTTATTGATTGATTGATTACAAAAATTTTTTACGAAAACTTGGTGTCAAACTACTTCAACTTTGGGGATCCGGGCGGTCATAAGATTTTTTTAAGGGACGTCAATAAATTCTACCTTCAAAACTAAAATGGATACCCGGGTACCCGGTTATTGACCGAACGGTTAAAATCGACGTACGTTTAATTCATTTTCGTTACAAAGTTACCCTGACTTATTCTTTTTTTTTCTGTCTCTTTTCTAATAATAATCAAACTTAACAAAATGTTAAAATAATAAAATTTTAACTATTAAGAAATAATACATACTACGAAGAAATCATAATATTTAACGAAACCAAAATGGCAAAAATTCACATTTAACAGGGTTGAACATAGAATATTTAAATAAACAAGAAAATAGAATTCTGAAAAAATTACGCTATAGAAGTGGTAAAAATTACTTAAAAATAAAAAACAAAAAACAAAAAAACCTGTAACATAATATAAAGGCCCTTATTTCACGATTATTATCGCGCCTCAGTCATGTTTAACAGTAAAAATAACAAGTGAGCGCAAATATACCAAACAAAATTGAAAAAATTTAAATTTTAAAAAATTAAGAAATTAACCAAACTTTAAAATAAATATTGAGCTTACCAAATGACCAAACTAGAAGAGTTCACGTGTCTAAAAGAAATTTTAGGTTAAGAAAAGATTATGAAATCTAAATTCCATACTGCGGTGGTATTTGATTTGTTTTTGAAACAATCAAATCCTTTACCATACTAAAAAAAATACCTCGACTAGCTCTTTTTTGCGGTGGAGCAATTCGACCTCAGGAGTGAATTCCTGTGACGATATTCCAAAATAATTCTTCTTCTAAAATTAATTATCCAAATTTATTAATCGTAAATTTAATTTCAAATTCAGTTTCATGTGAAATTGTAAATGGGCTCGCACTTTTAATTTTTAACGCGTGTTCAAAACGCCTTGTTATCGCCAGCTGTACACTCGTACAAATGCAAATTTTACTTCGAATTCTAAACCAATCTTAAACTTTTAACTTCAAACGCTCTTTTCAAATTCATCAAATCAATCGAATTTATCAAATCAATTAAATACACTACCGCTCGGTAGCAATGCATAAAAAAATCCAATTCCAATTCTCAAAATTATATCCAAAAAAGGCGCAATAATGCAAACGCATAAATTCACTTTATTCAATCAATCAAATCAAAATGTTACTCACAATTTCAAATAACAAAATCTCATGTCAAAACTCAAACTCAGCGGGCATACAAAAATTTCACCCGCTGTCCGCCATGGCTGGCACAAAAAGCCTCTTTTCTCTGTCTTTCTCCCCACTCTGTACTTTTCCAAGTCAAACGTTTAAACTTAAAATTAACAAATTTTTATTATTTAGCACAGGGTGGGTCGAAATATTTTGTTTCACGACAATACAATTGGGGTTGAAGTAGAGACATAATAGTTAATTAGTTAATTAGTCTAATAGTTAATTTTTTCTAAATATGGCAAAGATAACCAAATGTTATGCGTTAGAGATTAATACGATAGTTAAAAGTTCCAACACCGTTCGTTGTACTCTCACTTTATTTTGTGTGTTGCTTAGTGTCATTTTTACCAAGTATATCAATTTTACTGAGATTTCGAGATCGGCCATGGCTTCATAAAGTTCTTTTCTTATGCTATCATAAGGCTGTTTAAAATCAAGAAAGAGAGTAGGTATGCGTATTAAGTCCATATTCGTGACTCTCTTAACACAAAAATTTTGTCATTAACCGATATATTGTCATGTTTCAAAAGTGATTTGGACCCACCCTGTACAATGTAGTAAAATTATTGTATTAATTATTAAATAGGTAAGATTGAAAAATTTGTTAGGTGGGGTCCGAACACAGGTAATTCAAGGCCTTTTGCCGATAGCAACCACCCGAGCCTGTTGTGTGATTTTGGCTCGAGGCGATTATTTGATTTTTGATATAAGTTTGAATTTGTGAGTAATATTTTGATTTGATTTGAATAAAGTGATTTGATGCGAATGCATTATTGCGTAATTTTGGATGATTGTTTTTAATATTTGGAATTGGTTTGAATATTTTTGATATTGAGCGGCTACTGAGCGGTAGCAAATTGGTTGATTTCGCTGATTTGGAAAAAGAATAGTCACAAGTTGGAATTTTGACTTAGATTATTTTAGAATTGGAAAATTAAAACTACATTCGTAGGAAAGAGTGTGCAATTGATAAGCCGGACTGCGATATGGATATCGTATAATAATTTGCGTTGTCATTTTTATAATTTTATTGAAATTAAAAGTTAACTAATATTTTGATTGAAAAAAATTTAAATTAAATTTAAAAACAAATTTGATTTAATTAAAAAGTAAAAAATACAAACAGGGTGAATTACACTTCAATATATTTCCTAAAAGCCGCTTTAGTATTCCCTTAGCATTTTTTAGTATATACTCCTAACTTATTCTTTATGCACGTTGCTAAGATCTTATATACAATACATTTAGTAGCGCAATTTCTCGATAATTTGTACATTCTGTCTTATTTCTTTTCTTATAAATTGGGCATATCAGTGCCATATTCCAAGCTTGCGGCACTACCTCGCTTCTCCACACTTCTTGTGTCAAGTCTACAACCATTTCATTCAACTTTTTTCCACCATATCTTAACAACTCAACCTGAATTTCATTCTCTCCAGCGCTTCTATTGTCTTTAGATTCATGATTACTTCTAGGATCTTTTTTTTCTTTTGGTATTTCTACATAATCATTTGCTTCATCTTGGCGAGTTTGTTGAATGTTTTACTTTTAATTTTTATTTGGTTGCAAGTTTAACAGTTTCCGGAAGCACTCAGCTTATCTCTTTGTTACGTCTTCTTTTTCACCAAACAAGTTTCTTTCTTTGTCTTTACAAAAGATAGTTTTTGCCTGAAAACCTCTTTTAATCCTCTTTGTTCTCTAGTAGAAATTTCTTATTTCTGTACTATAATATTTTTTCTCCATTTCTTTCAGTCTTGGAAGATTGTATAATTTTCTTTTCTTTTCCCTAATTATTCCTTTACACGTTCTTTTTTGTTCCTCACACTTATGTTTATCTCCGTCGGTTTTTCTTATCATTTTTTCTCGTTTCTTAATTTCTTCTTCACATTAAATATGTATTTTATTGTTATATTTAAAAATGTTAACTTTAAATAAAATAAAATGTTTTCATGAGTTTTGAACAGGAATAGATTCGTGGGGGCAATTAACCCTCGTGCTAAGGTGCTCTTGTCTTTGGCTGCTGTTGTACTAACATTCAAAGAAAAATATTACATTTGAATACTTGGCAGGTTTTTGGTTACTTGTTTATAGAGATAACTACATACTCTGCAATAGATACTAAAATAGTACATAATAATTGTTTTTTTTTGTTTTGTGAAGAAGTAACAACTTGTGCAATATTGATGTGGCGTCACGCTCAAAAGGGTTTAGTGAAAAATGTAAAACATTTTTGGTAATAGATAATTTCAAATTTAGATACTAAAAACAATTAACTTTTTATTCTGAACTTGTAATTTGATTACGTAGTTAATATACTACATCGTAATATGAGGACGTTACCAGTATGGTAGGTTAAGTCGGAGATGTCATTTGAAGAAACTGTTGCTTCACGATGCCACCTCCCTGTTCTGATCCCCATGACCAAGGACGCCCACGAGTTACGAGTTTACTTTTTTTTCACTTATCCACAGGCCCCGGAGCGCAACTCGACCAGTAAATTGCATAATATGAAAATTGTTAAAGTATCTGTTAGGTATTACCGCCGATGCGATTAAGGTTTGGGACGCAATTTTTCCGTTTTTTTTACTACTTTAAATACCTTTAAGATATTCACTGCAGGACACAATTTGAATGCGCCCTTATAGCCACCATCAAACACCAACTAAAATTCAACCAACAAAACAATATAAAACATAAATAAAGTAACAATATCGATTTTCCCTAGGTAGCAATTATAATGTTTTACACTTGATCTGTTTTTATTTTAATGTTCGTACAAATTCGTACTATAGTCGATCTAAGATATGAATAATATAGATGGCGCGTCGTTTGCAAAGTCTAATTTACATCGGGAAACTTCAGATCATTTAAAAAGTACTTAATCTTGTAATAATATTAAACATTCACCACAAAAAGCGAAATGTTATAACTAAATAACTACGTCTATTTGATATTACATTTAACTCGGTTCAAATCTATCTTATTTATGACTTTACCCTGTTCACTTTAGGCAACACTCATAGCACTTCAATTGCAAAAATTTCGTTATTGTAATAGCGTCTAACTTTAAAGCAATTTCATTGGTTTACAATTCAAGGTTGTCACTTTAGTACAAATTCTAATATTTTTCTTAAAAAAAACAGACTATAGTCAGAAATCAGTTTTTAAGAAACGTCAATTCTAGAGGATATAACAATCACGTTAATTAAATTCACCCGTATCGTAGTAATACTCAATAATCCGGGAAGTTATTAGTTCTTTTTGGTGTAATTTTTTTTTTTTATAGTTCTCAAAGATGATTTTCGCATTGTACCAATTGATACAAAAATTGCATCAGGAGAAACTGCATTGCTACAATGTGGTCCTCCCAGAGGTTATCCAGAACCTAGCATTCTTTGGAAAAAAGAAAACCGAGAAGTGGATGTTGATGGTATACGAATACATATTGTAGATGGTGGAAATCTTAAGATATCTGACGTTCGAAAACATGACGAAGGAAGATATTATTGTATAGCTCATAATATAGTGGGTTTTAAAGAAACACCGTCGGCTTTATTGTCCGTTCATGGTAAATACTTATTATACCTAAAATAATCAATAGATAAATGGTTTAAGTATTGTAACTCGATATTAATCATTTATTCTAAAAATTTGATATATTATACTTAAAACTGGGTTTTATGAAAGGGTAGATTTCTATCGCAATGTTTTTGGCACTTATAATCTGACATTGCAATTTTCTCAACAACGAAAAAAATTGTTCAATTTTTCCACTTTTGTTTGAACGAGAATCATAATATAATTTTTATTTTTTTAATTAATTTTTAGATTTGTTTCATTTAACTCGTAGTATATAATTAAATAATTAAATTAAATAAATACAGATAACGCGTTTCAGCTTTACGGTGCGATTCTCTAATTTTTAACATAGTATAATTTATGTATAGGTATACATAAGTATTTAAGTTATGTTATAGTATAATATTAGATAAATGCTATGAATTGTTATTCTGTAAGTAAATTACATCACTGTTACTAACATTTGAGTGCTTACAGTTTCTGTATATTACTTTGAAGTTATAGGTGCTGTATTGCACTAGTACGGCTATATAAACCGTTAAGGTACGGTTTATCTACCGCGTTTAGCGACTAAACGTAGGTAACGACAAGATGTGTCGTTTAGTCGCTTTGTCATGATCTATAGTCGGCGATTAGTGGAAGCGATCTTATGATTAAATCGTTGATTGAGTAGTTAGATGCAGCATTAATGATTATTATGAAGAAAACCGTGTGTGCTGCAATTACTTTGTTGATGACAGAGGAAGATGAGGTAGAAGATGCTTTGTTAACAATGTTATTCAAGCCAAGAGGAGAAATAAATAGCAATTTTATAAATAGAAACAGTGAAGGGTGTTGAAACTAAATTTTGAGAATACTTTAGGCTTACCAACAATCAGTTTTTAGATGTGCTTTTTTATATATCCGACGATATACAAAAAGTGTCTTCTACATTTGTAAAACATCCTATTTTTGCATTTGAAATGCTTGCTGTGACATTGAGATGACTTTTCAATATTATAAAAATCAGGACTTGTTAAGTTATTACCTTTTCATTGTAGATTTTTGCCACAAGGCGAATCATTCCGATCGATGGCTTTTAATTATAGAATATCTCATAACCATATCAGTAAAATAGTGAAATAAGTTTTGGTAACGCTACGAAATAAATTACTTCCAATTTATGGGAACAGTCACTTAACCCTCATCACGATTTTCAAAATTTCAACTGCACTATAGGAAAGAGGACACTTTTATAGGTAGAATAAAAAAAAAGAAATGGGAGGATGTGGCATTAATTTTCGAAAAAATCGATTTTAAAGATGTAAAATTTACATGTATTTTAGATACACCTTTTAACACGGCTGCATGATTAGACATTTTTGTGTAAGGCAAAATAATTAAAAAAAATCCCTGAAGAATGACAGAACTCGCCAAGGGTGGAACTCGAAGCCGTAGAACTCGTCCGGGTGTCGACCGGAATTAACATAACATTAAGAGTATGTTAAAGCACTCGTACCATCAACAAAATGAAGAATAGGAACGGAACGTGCAAGTTGACCGTGGCTCGACACGTTGCAACGGGGTGTATCGGGTTACAACTACCTACTTTTAATAACTTTAAAATGCCGTTTTTTCGAAAACTAATGCATGGACCGCAGATATTTTTGTTGCATTATACACAGAAAATTGTCCTCTTTCCTATAGTGTAGTTGAAATTTTGAAATTCGTGATGAGGGTTGTCTGACAGTAGCCTGGATTTGAAGCAAATGGCTAGTGAATTTTACGAGAAATGAAATTTCCCAAATTGCTGTGGGGCAATTGATGGAAAACATATTCGTGTAGTTTGCCAAAAAAAAAAACAGGAACTCTGTATTTCAACTACAAATCTTATTTTTCTATCGTTTTGTAGCTATGTCCATGCGCGATGCAAATTCACATACTAGGTCGATATTGGTGCTTATGGAAAAGAAGGTAATAGTGGCATATTTCAAAAGTCCTTAATCTATCAAGAAGTAAGAATTTAGTAAAGAAGTAAAGAAAGTAAGAAGAAGTAAAGAATTTATGCTAGAAAAAGACGTTTTACCTGGCACCAATATGGTAAATATTACATGATGTAATTCTAGGAGACGAGGCATTTAAACTAACAGAAAATGTTTTTAGACCTTATCCCAGAGATTAAGCCAAGACAGATGTCGAGAAATAGGCCAGTCACTAGAGACTTCAAAAATGCAAAGTTATACAAAAAGTGCCATAGTTTTCAAATTTTGGGGAAACATTGGAAGAAGTATAAAAATACTAAATTTGAATTTGCACCCTTTTCACCCCCCCGGAACATTGTTGAATTAACAAATAAACGAAAATATCAAATAAATTCTACAAAAAAATTCACATAGTTATGCAAACTTCAAAGATCATTTTAATCATTATCATACATCTTCTATTAAATTTGCACCCTGCTAGGATAAACGGAACACTGCAAATAATTGTTTATTAACTTTATTTTGATATATCTTATAGAAAAAAAAATGCAAAAGTTATGCAAATAATTGTTTATGTAGCAGAGAAGGGTCGCAAACCCGCGTGCAATTTTGCATAACTTTTTTTAACCCGGAAGATTTCTTTTACAATTTTTTTATCTGAGACGGCAGAAATTTTGACGATATAAACAATGAGTGGGTCTCCATATAAATGCAAAAGTTTTAAAATCTGGTTGCAAATGATTGTTACACAAATAGATGACAAAATCTGAATTTGCACCCTCGTAAATGTACCGCAACTTAATTAAATTACCAATTATTTAAATAAAAGTTAGTCTCGACATACTGTCGAGCATGTATGGCTTGTTCTTGCTGTATATTAAGAAGACATTGATAAGAAGTTTGTTGCATTATCGTTGCATACAACTGCAAATCACCGTTAGAACTTTTATAAGCCGATTCGAAGATCGGTACCATAGAAGTAAGTACCTAACCGCTGAAATAATACAATAGGTATAATAATAAAACTATTTTATTATGAAAAAATGTAAGTTTTCAATGGCGGACAAACAATTAGAAATAAATGACATTTTGAGAGTCAAACAATATTACCGAAAAGAACAAGAGTTGGTAAGATTTTGGTATTTTTGCTCTTTTTTTCTCCATAGAAAGCAGTCCGGTAATTCAACGCGAACCCTGTTTATCACGAGCAACGCGCGGCATTTTAAAATAATTCAGAAATAAAATTTTAGAACAAATTGGTGTTTACAAAGGCATAGAAAACAGAAACCTGGCTATTTTAACGAACCCACAATTATACATACATATAATAAAGATTCAAAAAAAAATTGTTTTCAAGATATTAAATAGTAATGAAATTTAAGTAAGCCCTTTGCTTTATTGTGTTTACGGGATATTGTTTACAGACACTGCAACATAAATAATAAAATTTAAGTAAACACATTGGGTATACTACAGATTTCAATAATACCTACAATTGAATGATTTATAGCTTACTAAAAAAGTACTACGAGTATTGGTATGAAAATTTTACACAATATTCTCAAGATGTTGAACAATTTTTTAAAGCAAAATAATGGTAATAATAATTTTAGCTTTTTAATAATTTGTTTCTCGTTTTTATTTCTCAAAATTACATTAAATCTTGAAACTAATAATCGTTATATGATTATAATATGCTACTAATTTAGTTATTCTGAATTGAATAAAATTATTATATTTCATATATTTTTATTGTACAATTTTATTAACTTGCTAGTTCAAAATATATACCTAATATTGTTTATAATTGTACCCAACACTATAATTAAATAAATAATTTGTTATGAAGTTGTTTATTTATTTCTTGTGGGTCTATAAAATAATATTTCCGATATTACTCCACCAGACCACTAATATTAACTGCAGCGCTTTGTCTGTCTCTGTCTAGCATTGATGGAGACGCTCCTAGATCATGAAATTTGCGTTGGTATAGATATCGCATTCGTTCTGAGTAACTTGTAGATCGTACCTACAGTCAAATTTTTTTAGTATAGTTACAGCATAACGGCATTAAGTTATGGAGGGCATTATTAATCGATGTTTTATTTGTAAACAAAAGTTCTTACCGGGCAGTGAAACAGATATAGTTAGAAAGAGAGGTATCGCAACTTTTATCAATGCAAGTGAAAGGAGAGATGATGGACAAGTGGACTTATTACGGGAATTAAACGAAGTTAAAGTTCACCAAAAGTGTCGCAAACTACATAAGTGAAAAAGCTATTAAAGCAGCTATTAACAAACAAAAAGCAGTTGCTATTGCTGACGCTGATTTACCTGTCTCTGAAAGTGTTTTTGATTTTGAAAGCAAGTGTTTTTTTTGCGACGAAAAGATAACTGCCGAATTTTTGGAAAGAGAAGCAAAAAAGCCTCGCGACAAACGAAATATGGTTATCCATATTTAAAATAAAATCCGAAATGCAAATAGGGGGAAAGGAATCATCGAAGCTTGTAAAAATAATTCAGAAGAAGCTTGGGCTCAAACGGTAAGTTGGATAAGCAATGTGGTTGTAGTAAAGCCGGATTGAAGTGCTCATCAATTTGTTATTTTTGCCAAGGACAATCTTGCAATAATGTTCCGGAGATGGAGGATGAAGATAATGCTGAAGAGGAAGATAGTGAATTGACGAAGTTCCTAACACAATCCGATATTGTTGGTAATCCCATTGATCCAAATCTGACTTCTGACCTCGAAGCCGTCAATGAAAATGAAATGGAGGAATCCGAAGTTGAGAAACTTCTCGAAATGAACATCGCCGGAGCGGGTAAAGAGATGGGTCCGCAGGGGTCTACAATGCAATTTGATGAAATCAGTAGCATTCCGGGAACTTCTTATACAACCGACAATTCGGAATCAGATGAGTCACCGAAATATCAAACACGAAAAAAAGCTAAATTATCGTAGATAATATTTTATTTATTTTTCTAGTTTTCGGGTGGTGGACTATCAATTACTTAATTATAAAACTCAACGTTTCGGTAATTTATTTACAGCTTCGTCAGCAAATAGAAAGTATTTTATTTAATTTTATTTCATCTAGTATACTAATTTTATCATTCAAATAAATTTTATCAAGTAATTAAGAGTTCACCATCCGAAAAATAGAAAAATAAATTAATAAAAAATGAACGAAAACTTATCCTTAATATAATATTTTAAGTAAAACTATTGTTTTTTGATGTAATTAAAAATACTAGTTAATAATTGCAATTCCATTATATTACAGTAAAGCATAAAAAATTGGATCCGCCGTTGGTCCTGACTTTTCCTAATTTTTCATGTACCATTGAAAACTTACATTTTTTCATAATAAAATAGTTTTATTATTATACCTATTGTATTATTTCAGCGGTTACTTCTATGGTACCGACCTTCGAGTCGGCTTATAAAAGTTCTAACGGTGATTTGCAGTTGTATGCAACGATAATGCAACAAACTTCTTATCAATGTAGCTTCTTATTATACAGCAAGAACAAGCCATACATGCTCGACAGTATGTCGAGACTAACTTTTATTTAAATAATTGGTAATTTAATTAAGTTGCGGTACATTTACGAGGGTGCAAATTCAGATTTTGTCATCTATTCGTGTAACAATCATTTGCAACCAGATTTTAAAACTTTTGCATTTATATGGAGACCCACTCATTGTTTATATCGTCAAAATTTCTGCCGTCTCAGATAAAAAAATTGTAAAAGAAATCTTCCGGGTTAAAAAAAGTTATGCAAAATTGCACGCGGGTTTGCGACCCTTCTCTGCTACATAAACAATTATTTGCATAACTTTTGCATTTTTTTTTCGATAAGATATAGCAAAATAAAGTTAATAAACAACAAATAATTATTATTTGCCGTGTTCCGTTCATCCTAGCAGGGTGCAAATTTAATAGAAGGTGTATAATAATTATTAAAGTGTTCTCTAAAGTTTGCATAACTATGTGAATTTTTTTGTAAAAGTTATTTGAAATAAACGTTTTTTGTTAATTTAACAATGTTCCGGGGGGGTGAAAAAGGTGCAAATTCGGATTTATTATTGTTTTACCTTCTCCAATATTTCCCCAAAATTTAAAAACTATGGCACTTTTTCATACCTTGTTTTACTATAATGACTGGCCTAAAAGGAGTCTATAATTTTCGCCTAACCTGAGCACGAAGAACTTCGGAAAATGCTTTTAGAATCTTATGTCAAACTTTTCGTATATTTTATACGCCCATTTCAACATTCCTCTTAGATGAAATTGTTATGGTTTCGTACTGCTTGCATAATTTATTAAGAGGTCCACGTACATTCACCCAAGACGATTACTTCAATACTCAGATGCCAAAGGAAAATATGATAACTTTACGTTATACTGGTGGCAACTCTTCAGCAATAGCATTCCAAAATAGAAATCATTTTAAAAACTATTTTAACAGTATATTTGGAAGTGTCAGTTGACTAATGAAGCAAGTTACTAGAACGGATATCGAGTAATAACTTTATTAATACCTATAACAAAATGTAAGAAATACATAAGAAATTATTTTTTTAAATAATTCTTTAATTTCGTAATCGATAGAAAACACCTTTTAATTTTTCAATGTATACCTTTTAATGTATTCTTGTAAGGATATTGAGAATACGATCATGTCTTCCAGGTAGACCAAGCACATTTTATTTTGGATTTCTCTCATTATGTTCCTTCATAACAAGTTGAAATGTTGAGTGTACATGTTTTAACCCAAAACTCATTCTTTTGAATTCATAATGCCTTAGTTGTGTAGTGAAAATTGTTTTACCTGTATCTTGTGATTCGATTTGAACCTGATGGTGACCTGATGCCAAATTGAGTGTTGTAAAATATTGTTAAAAAACTAACAATATTTTGTTTTTTTTTTGTCTAAGGTATTTATCATTGGTTTTATGATTGATTTTCCTGTAATCAATTACTATTTTTCATTTTTAATTTTAGTTTTTTGTTTACGACCTTTTTTTGGTACTATATGAACTAGTGAACTCTATGGGAATTGGAGTCTTGAATTATATCTTGTTTTAACATTTCGTCGACTTGTCTATCTACTTTCTGCGTTTGAATAGGTGATAGTTGATAAGATTTTGTATAAATCGGGACTTCATTTGGTATTTAATTTGGTTGGTGACACTTAAAGTAATATCTTCCTGATGAAAAATGTCTATATGCAAAACAAAGTTGCTTGATTGTTTTCTTCTGAGTTTATGTGTTCATACAAATTTTTTTAAAAGTTTTTTTAATAGCTTTTCATAATTTTGGGTGTAGTCGACTTCCATTAGTTTCATATATTTATTTCGATTAATTCTTTAGTTAATGGTTTTGACATTCATTCATTGGTGTTGTAAAAGTAATTTTCTGAATTTTATCTGACGAATTTGTAACTGTTGTGATTACAAAATTATTAATATACGAGTATTTTACCAAAGCTTCGGGAAATTCTATTCCATTTAAGTTTTTGATACCTAATTATTCTTTCTTGGTTTTCGAAATTAACTGGAATTTTGTCTACCTTCTACATTGTGATTTCACTGTAATTTGTTAATCTAGATGTCGTTTATTTTCGAGATAAAGAGGAATACTACGAAATTTTGTTTTTGATGTTTTTGAGGTCATTATAATATTTCGCCGCCATTGTAATTATTTTATTATTCAAATAATCATTATGTTTATTTCCTGTTTCTTTTGCAATGTTTTCATAAAGCTTTGAATAATAACCTTGTTACTGTTACGGTTCTGTTTTCACACAGTTAAAAATTGAAGATTTGTTCAATTAGTTTGTTGAGAATCTCATATGCGGCATTGAAATGTAGTTTGCAATTTAATTTGAACAAATTTTATTATCACAGGCGATTGTGATAAATAGGCAGATGGTTAATTTTTCCGATTTCGAAAAGTGTTGTGTGTTCGAATTTTTGAACAAAAATATATTTTTTTGGACGTTCCAGTGACTAAATTATTTATTGAACTTCGAGTTTTTTTTCAATCCAATTATTTGGGATACATTTTGGTCATTTGGTTTTGGACAATTTTCCGTACCGGCTTAATTCTGTAAGCATTTGGGAGAATTTTCCGTACTTCATTCGAAGGATTTATTTCGTCCGAATTTTAACATCTCGAAGGATACGGTTACCATTTGGAATCGTTAAAGCTTTTCAACATCGAAGACTCCATCAACTACACAGGTAAGATCTTTGTTTTATTCTGTCAGATTTGATTTGCTATATTTTTTTTGCTATCTAACATTATTGCGCAGGTTACATTTGTTAGGCCGTTCTTTATGAACGCATTTACGTTTTTTTTTATAAACAACTAGTCCCAATATTGCGCTTAACTGTGTATATTTTGGCTTGTCAGCGATTAAATCTGAAGTTAGAACTGATCAGCACTATTTTTGATCTCGAAGCATCAGACCCGAATAGCTCTTTATTTTTTGCAGAGATACTTATTCCGCAGTTTTACTAGTGTTTGCTGCATTTGTCTACAGGGTGGTTTTAAACTGCGTGGCACCCAAACTACATCTTTCTCGCTTGTTCTTTGGAGCTCATCTTTTAGCACATCCTGTATAACCCCTCTACATCTATAAGAAGTATTGGCTCTGTATGTTATTTTTGTAAGCGTCTCCTGCCCTGCTGTTTATGAGCTAGCATTTGGGGCAAGCCTTTCTTTTTGCCCAGCAGCCCCTGAGATAAGAGGCTGCACGAATTTAAATCATCCACCATTTAAATTTTGTAACCTGTAAAATGTTTACATATAAATTTGCCACTTTAAACAAAACAAATTGGGTTACTGTCACGTATGTGATCACAAGAATTTAACTTTTTCCTATTGAGCATTGGAAAGAGAACAATTTTCTGAGTATATTAACACAAAAATTTTCTTGGATTATGCAATAGTTGTCGAAATTACGGCATTTTAAAAATGCGAATTAGCAGGGGCGTGTAACTTGATATACCCAGTTCTGCCGTGCTTTACTCGTGGTCTAGAGTCAGTACTGTAGGCCACTCGCTCAGCATGCAAATTGAAATGTTAAGATTTAAGCTTTAAAATTCGTAATTTTAATAGCGTTTTCGATGGGTTTCGAGTTATTAGGTTAATTAAAATATCGGAATACATTAATATATTGTTGTAGGGTTTTGCATGAATTACCTACCCGGCACAAACTTTAATTTACCCAGCTAGCTTTTCTTAGTGGAGAACAAAATAAGACGGTCAGTAGTCGGTTCCTGTTGATTTCTGTGTTTGCCCTTCTTTTAAAATGATAAATAATAATTTTTCCAATAATAAATTCTTCAAAAACCAATAAATCGTAAATTTAATTTCAAATACAATTTTAATGTAAAACTCCAAATGGGCTCGTTTGTTTTAAACTTATGCGCTTTCAAAACGTCTTGTTATCGCCAGCTGTACACTCGTACAAATGCAAATTTTACTTTTAATTTTACACCAATTTAAAATCGTTATTTTCGATCGCTCTCTTCAAATTCATCAAATCAATTAATCTTTCCAAGTTTATCAAATCAATTGAATCAACTACCACTCGGTAGCAACGCATCAAAAAATCCAATTCCAATTCTCAAAATTATATCCAAAAAAGGCGCAATAATGCAAACTCATTAATTCACTTTATTCAATCAATCAACTCAAAATGTTACTCACAATTTCAAAATAGCAAAATCTCGTATCAAAATTTAAACTCAGCGGGCATACAAAAATTTCACCCGCTGTCCGCCATGGCTGGCACAAAAAGCCTTTCTTTACCTTTTTGTCTTTCTCCCCACTCTGTACTTTTCCAAGTCAAACGTTTAAACTTAAAATTAACAAATTATTTCAATTTAGCACAGTGTGTGTCGAAATATTTTGTTTCACGACAATATAGTAAATTTTATGTGTTAGTCGAAAAAACAAGGCCGCCGGGCGCCTTCGGCCTTATTATAAAATAACTTATTTATGGCAAATCTCGGATTCCAGGTAAACGTAGATCTGTGTTTTCGAGTTCCACCTTTGGCGAGTTCTGCCATTCTTCGGGGATATTTTTAAATTTTTTTGCATTACACAAAAATGGCTGATCATGCAGCCGTGTTAAAAGGAGTATCTAAAATACATGTAAATTTAAAATTTTTCAAATTCGATTTTTTCGAGAACTAATTTATAATCTAACAAAATTTTTGTTCTAGTATGCTTAGAAAAGTGTTTTTTTTACCAATAATCAATAGAAAAAAGTTAAAATCGTGTGATCACATACGTGACAGTTCCCGACTTTTAATATATTTTCTTCTATTTTAAAATATCAATTGTTAACTTGTGAAATATTTTAAATTCTTGTCACTATGAAAACTGTTTAATTTAAAATTTTTCTATTTTAATATATATATTGCAAATTATTATTGCAAATTTCAATAAATGTTTTGACGTATTTTAGTAACAAAACCGCCAATGTTCATACTTCAGAATCAAAATCAGATTTTTTTTTAAATCTTCACTTTTATTTTATCGATTTTCGATATATTTCAAAAAATTTAAGTAAAATTCTAATTAATTATTGTTTAGATCCAAATAGAGCATAGTTTAAAATATTATACTCCTTAATACTGGGTGACCGGTCAAGGAACGAACATAGGGAATTAACATGGTATATTGATTTTTTCTAAATTCTTGCTTTGCATTACAATACCGATAACAATGAAAGAGGTATCAAATTAAAGAGATTTTTATTCTGGGTTTAAAGATACCAAACACTTGATATTTTATTCTTTAATTATTGTTAAAAACTCAATAGTAAAATTAAGAAATATAGCTTTTAAAAAATTATTAGCAGGCTTGGTCGCCCCGCGTTACGTTTTAGTTGTCGCTGAACATTACACTTATTACATTCTCTATAGTTGTCGTCACAGAACTTCAGCTCTCGTCATAATTTTGAAGCGTATGAATTAAGATGAGAATCACTAGAAATAAAATAGAAGCAGTAAATTCTGCTGTCATAATCTAACCTAATCTGTCAAACTACAAATTAATTGAGAGGTTAAAATCGTAGGGTTTTCAATGCAAGCAAAGTTAAAAAGTTTTTTGACAGCAATAGTGCCTTATTTAACTTTGTTTTCAAGTTTTGTCGTTGATTCTTTTTAGGACTATGTTATGTATGTAAAATACTGAATAATTAAACGATAATTTATTCTTAATAATAAATGTATAATATATCGAATGTATTCGTGTATGTATTCGTTCGTAAATATGCGTTTTTAATATCTAGTGTACAAAAATAAACTCCGTTCATTTCGTTGAATATCTCTTCAATTACCGGAATGGCATAACAATCATCTAAAATAAATTTATTAATTGTTGCATTATAAGCTGCACATAAACGAATTTGGCCATGTTTTCGTAAAACTGGAACTACAGGCGTCCCCCATTGTGAGTGAACCATTTTCTCCAGTATTCCCAAACCTTCTAAGCGATCAAGCTCTTTCTCCACCTTGGCTTTAAGAGCGTATGGTATCCTCCTTGCTATGAGATAACATGGGACGGTATTTGGATCCCTTAATTTATAAGAATAAGTATAATTAGGAATTTTCCCAAGCTCACCTGATAACACGTCTTTGTATTTTTCTTGTAATTGAATTATCATGTTTTCAATTGGAATTGAAGGCGCGTCAAGTTTCAGTGCATTGATTTTGTTTCAGTTAATTTTTATCAATTTTAGCCACTCTCGTCCAAAAACAGGTTTCACAAAATTTGGTCAAATGTATAAACATCCTCTTGCCTCTTGATCTTTGTAATTAATTTGCACTTCTACTGTACCGCAAGGATGGTTACGTCCTGTGTACGTTTGCAGTTTTACTTCCGTTGCAGTTAATCTCTTTCTGGGATACATTTTCTTGAATTGGTGAATTGACATGGTAGAAACGGCAGCTCCAGTATCCAATTCTATTTTGCAGTTATGGTTATTGATTTGAATTAATAACATAATCTTATCGTGATTATTGACAGAATTAATGGTTACTATTTAATGTAATACAAGGTTTTCGTCGTCTTCTAAATATGTTTCGTTAATTATGTTTATTTGCTTTACTTTAGAATTATGAAATTTCCGATTTGATTTCCCAGACATGCATACTGCTTGTAAGTGGCCAATTTTATTGCATTTTCTGCAGGTTAAATTTTTAGCAAAACATGTGTTGGCCCGGTGATCTAGATCTCCACATCGAAAACATTTGCCGCATAGATTTTGTACCGGGTGAGTGTTGTACTTAGTTTTGTTATTTTTCGCATCGAGTACGCCTTTAATAGAATTTATACCCATGTTGTTCGCTCGCATTTGATTCTAATTTTGAAATCTCAATAGAACGAGCCATTTGAACAATTTCCTTAAATGGCATACTAGCTTTTTGTTGTAGAAGTTTTTGCCTAATTTCGTCGTCTCGGATACCTTCGATGAATTGAGATCGTAAGTGTGTGTCGATTGTGGATGCTCTTTGCATTCCCCGCATTGAAAACCGCAGTTGATTGTAATTTGTTTTAATTCGGCTGTATACTCGGAAATTGTTTCACCTTCAAATTGTAACCTTGACGCGAATTTGTGTTGCTCAGCGATAATACTAGCTTTAGGTGATAAGAAATCCGTTAAAAGTTTGATTAATTCCCTGTATTTTTTTGAACCAGGCAAATTAGGTGCAGTTAATTTTCGCAATGTATGTTAAATTTTCGGACTAAGGCAGTCAATAAGTATTTGTACGCACATTTTATCATTTTGAACTGTTAAATCATCAAATTTTTTTAATTTAAGATGATTATCTAAACGTTGCAAGTAAGAATCAAAAGTCTCGTTATTTTCATCGTGGGGTTGTAAATGTTCACTATATATCAAAGGAGTACTCACATTTTGAAAAATCATTGTAGCTTGTGTTTGTTGTCATCTTGACAATACTTCCGCGATCTTCTTTTTCTTCTTCCTTACATGGTTTAGGCACTGTTGCCTGTTTCGACTTCACAAGTCTCGCCAACGCTTTCTAGGGCGGCCAATATCCCTCTTTCCCTTTGGGTTGTAAGAAAGCATTTTCTTCGGAATTCTTTTGTTTTCCATTCTATTTAGGTGTCCTCTCCATTTTTCTTTATATTCTGTGATTTTTTCATTGATCGAGAATATTTGCAATTCGGCCCGTATGTCTTTATTTCTTATTAGATCCAGTCTTGTACATCCTTTGGTTCTTCTCAGGAACTGCATCTCCGCCGCCTGTATTTTTGATTCTTCTCTCTTGGAGGGGACCCATGTTTCGCAGCCATATGTTAGGACAGGTATCGCTAATGTTTTGTAAAATTTTATTCTTGTTTCCTTTCGGGTTAGATTTTTAAGGTTTCTATGAATCGTTCCGCATATATGCTGAAACCTATTTATTTTGTTTGGTATGTCGTTGTCTCGGTCGAAGCTTACGTCGCATCCTAAAAAGTTAAAGTGGGATATTTGTTCTACGGGTTGATCTTGTATAATGATTTTAATCCTGACTATTTCCTTCCCTTTAAATGCCATAACCTTCGTCTTTTCTTTCGATATTTTTTGATCATATTTGATACACAGTTTTTGCAGAGCAAAAATCGCTTTCTGAAGGTCGTTTTTTGTCTCTTGTATTATTACAAGGTCGTCTGCGAATAGCAGGCAATTTATGAATGAACCACGTTGGATTTGTATTCCTAGATTAGTTTGCTCTTTCCACTCTCTTATCATGTCATCGAGATATATATTAAATAGCGTAGGTGACAAGCCACATCCTTGTCGTAGGCCTTTATTGGTTGTAATTTTATTTGTAATGGAGAGTCCTGTGTTAATTTTTATCGTGGTATCTCTGTAGATGTTTTTGATGACCGAGATTAGGTGTTTGGGATATCCCCTTTTTTGCATTATTTCAATGAGCTTTCGTCGGTTGATGTTATCGAAGGCTTTCGTTAGGTCTACAAATCCTAGATGTGTCTCGAGATTAAATTCTCTTTGTCTTTCTATTATCTGTTTCAACACAAAAACATTGTCGCTGCATAATCGATCTTTTCTAAAGGCACTTTGTTCCTCAGATATTAGGGCTTCTGTTATATTCTGCATTCGTCTGTTTAGAATTTTGGTGTATATCTTGTATACGCTGTCGAGAAGGCTTATTCCTCGGTAGTTTTGGCAGTTCTTCCGATCTCCTTTCTTAAATATTGATATCACTTGGGCTCTTTTCCAGTTTGCTGGTATTTCCGACTTATGCCAGCATTCATTTATCAGATGCAATATTCTGAGTTTGAAGAATAGACTTTCATATTTGAATAGTTCGTTATTCAGACCGTCGGGGCCAGGCGCGCTAATTAAGCTCTTTGCATAGTTTTTTTTCTTTATATTTCTCTTTTGTTAGATTTGTGTTTCTTTGTATAAATGTGTCTTGTAAGCTTTATATTTTTCTTCTATCGCCTCTGCTATTTCCTGGTTCCATATTTTCAGCCCTTTCTTGTTTTTTGTTTTCCTTTTCTTTCCTAGCGCTTCTTGGGCAGCTTTATCTATGCACTTTCTTATATTAGCCCACTCGTCGTTAATATCTTCTACTGTTGGAGTTTTTTCTAGATGTTCTTGTAGTCTTTTTTGGTACAGGTATTTGATACTATCGTCCTGTAGTAAATGTACTTTATACAAAATCTCGTTCGTTTCTTTTCTATTCTTCTGTAGGACCTGTTTTTTCCATCTAGTTAGCAGATTTATCTTTGATATCAATAGGTAGTGGTCTGAATATATGTCGCATCCTCTGTATACTCTCACATCTTGGACAAGAGAACTTAGTTTTTCATTTACTAGTATATAGTCTATTATTGAGCGTAATCCTCTGGCACTCTAAGTGTACTTATGGATTTCCTTTTTTCTGAAGAACGAGTTCGTTATTCGAAGCCCATTGAACGTGGCAAAATGTCGTAGTTCGTGCCCATTTTCATTTAGATGTTCTTCTCCGAAAGTTCCTACTACTTGGGGGATTGATTGATTTTTGATTCGTGCATTTAGATCCCCGACGATGATTAGATGATGATTTTTAAATTCTGTGGTAGTCTTCTGCAATTTTTCGTGGAAAGCTTGTGTTTCTTCTCTTTTCCCTTCTTCTGGTGCGTAAGTTCCAATTATTGTAAGGTGTCCTCTATCTATCTGTAATTTAGCAGTTATTATTCGTTCGGGATATATACGAATAGCTTTCTATTTTGTTCTTCCATTTCTTATTTATTAGTATTGCGACTCCACTTCTTGCTCGCACTTGCTGCTCTACGCCGCTGTATATCATTATGAAGTCGTCAAGTTCTTTTGTCCCTTTAAGTTTCTTTTTGGTTTCGGTTATGACTGCTATATCTATCTCTTGCTTTTTCATTGTGTCATTCAATTCCGCTTCGTTGTTTCCGAGACCTCTTACATTTCACGTTGCTACGTTAATTCTTTCTTTGACTCCCAAAATCTTGTCCTTTTCACGCTTAGGTCGTTTTCCATTTAATCCGTCCGGCTGTATCCGAGGCTGTATCTTGTGAAGTTTGCGAGTATTTTTAGAGTTTATCTAGTACAGATTACCAGTCCATAGCTAGGTAAGTTAAGTGATGGGGCTGCCATCTTAAAGCCTCTTAACGTGCTTGATTTTTCTGTAGGAGTGTTCTTCTCTTAGCCAAGGGGTTCCAGTTTTCTGGCGCTGGAAACTCGCCATCACCCTCTCTCGTCTGCTACAACTATTGTTGTATTGCCCAGGGGTCATGCGGCTAGGCCTTCATGGACGTGGGAGTAGGATTTATTGGCAGAGCTGATCGGTGTTGGATCAGTTAGCGTTTCTCAAGATTTGCGAGGTGCTTATATTGGCTTCTGTGCATCTCCTTGAGGCTTTTACCAATCTTTGACCCCCAATACTTCCGCGATACCCTGCAAAACACCTTGCAACTCGGCTCTTGTAAATCCCTCTCGTCACCACTTGTTATGTATGTAAAATACTGAATAATTAAACGTTAATTTATTCTTAATAATAAATGTATCGAATGTAACATTTATTCTATACGGTTATTGCATGCAGTGGCGTAACAAACAGTTGAAGAGCCCGTGTGCGAAGTTGGAGGCCGGGGCCCTGTTTTTCTAACAAGATAAAAACAAACAAAAGTAAAAAACGTATATTACACATAATTTGAAAATAAACAAAAAAACTTATATTAATAGAATAAAGAATACAGAAATTATCAACATTTTAAAGAAATTATTAATCAAAATCTTTTTTTCTTGCTTTTGCTTCGGCAAATGTATCAATGATCTTGCCAATATCTATATTTCAAGCAACTTGATTTTCAATAGGAAGCATTGCTAAGTTGCTTAACCTACTTTGAGACATTGTACTTCTCAAATAGTTTTTTATTAACTTTAATTTGGAAAATGCTCTCTCTTCCGAAGCTGAAGTCACCGGTTTGGTCAAAAATAATATTAACGCGTTACATACTTCTGAAAATGAAGTATGTAACAAAAAAAAATTATTTTACCACTATAAGTTTTAAGAGTTCCTTTGGGTAATTTATGAGTTCAAATTCATTTTTAAATGCATTCGTAAATTGAATTAGTTTATCAACAAAATTTTCGGTTATATCTTCATGATACCTTTCAATTAACGGAAGACAAAATTGTCGTATCGTTCGATGCAGTCTTTAGGGTATCTAATAAAATGCACTGAAACAATTTGTTAATTTTGTCAACACCTTCAAATCTACTTCTCATTTGATGTATTAAAATGTCTAGGGTGGCAAAAAATACGTTTACTTTGAAGTGAATTATGGGATCTAATAATTTTTCCATTTTTGTATTAACCATTTTTGTATCTTTACTGAGAGATTGATTTGTTTCGACACAACTATTAGTGGGGTTTCTATTACTTGTGTTGCTATCGTCTCTTCTTAATTTTTTAACAATTCTTTCATGATGGTCCTGGTCAAATTGAAGATATGGTTTTAACGAACTGATATTCGAGTGCGCCGTGAGTTTTATAAGTTTTTGGTGTTGAACTCCAGCTTTTGCCATAAGAGATACAGCGCTGGTTCGATTAGAATGGTTTGTTACTTTATTTTTTTCCGTATCAATTCCTATTCTTTTTGCTGATGTTTTAGTCCATTTTGACATTGTGTTTTTACTAATAGGACAATTTTTGTACCATCCAATAGATTCGGGCTTTCTCCAATTAGGATTCGGTGTTAGAAAAACTCGATCAGTTCTTATAACGGGTGTTCTTTTAGATAACATTTTCTGGAATAAGCTAAGGAAAATTATTATTAGTATATTTTTAACTATAATAAAATTTATTTGTAATTTATACCTAACTGGACACCTGCCTGGATTTTCAACATTTTTTACCAACCATTTGTTATCAGCTAATTTCTGATCTCCACCCTGCCTTGTTTTGGTAAATACCAGATTGTACTGAATTCGTCCAGTAGGAACATTCTTGTTATCTTTTTCCATCACAAAATATTGATCTAAACAGTTTGATCCTTCCATTTCCGCGCCATGCTAATTCAACAGCCGCAATGTGCTAAAATCGACGTTGTAAGCCATCGGGTGTATTTTCATCCAAGAGACAAGGTATTTCTTCATATTCTTCTTGTTTAAAGTTTGAAGAATTGACCTTTCTTTTTTCCGGATTAATTTGTAGAAGTTTCCGCTTAGAATTACGTGCATCTCTAGCTAATTTAAATTCAATGCCACTAAAAGGGTTGATATTTCTCTTAAATTCATTAAAATATTTTTCACGAATTAATTTTGCAGTTACATTCCACATCGTTTTTACTACAGACTCTTTATAGTCACTTCCATCAGCTTTTTTCATATTATAACCCCAATCAACTAAAATTTGGTTTAGCTTTTCTGACGGGGTATCTGCTTTAAACAAATAATTTCTTTCTGCACAAAACAGTTTAAATTGATTCCAGACCGATGCATGGGACTTTCTTGTATTTTATGGTACACTATCAATAATTACTTCTTTAATTGAAGTAATGGATTTTTCACCAAAACGTGAGACATTCGTCATAATAATAAAGTAACTAATTATAATTTATTTATTTTGTTTTGTTGTTTTTGTTGCTTAGCTTCTAAGTAAAAACAGCCTTCTAGAATTTTGTTTTTTTTTGTTTTTGCATGGAATTCTCTTAATGAATATAACGCTTGCTAAAATTTCCATTTAAAAATTTAAGCACTTGTTATATTATATATGAATATACACATTGAGACCGAGAAAACCATCTTGTGGAACAAACTCTTTTTAATATTATGTTGTTTATTTTCAAAATTTTTTTGTAATCGTGCCCACCTCTGAATACTATTCCCAAAAAAAGCATAAACACGCTCCAAAATATCATAAAAATTTGAAATTTCTGTTATAGATTTTACGGAAGCCTGTCCTCGAAGCTTATGTAAATCTAAACCATAATTTTCAATAAAAGATAAAATTTGATTTGCTAAAATCTCACCAGTCTGCCCTTCAGCTTCTCGAAATCCTAAAAATGCTTCATTTATACTAAGTTCTTTAGGCTTTCCAGTATCAGCATTTTCTATAGATACAAATCTAAAAATTAGACTTACTTGATCCACCTTGTAAATGTCTTGAGTTTATCTATAATTAATGAAATAAATGGAGATTTTTTAATTTTTAAAATTATAGAATTTATAATTTCATTTCCAACTATATCTATAATTTCATTCTGAATTTTAGGACTTAAATAGGACCGATTCGGTAGATTTGTTAAGCAGTTCATTTAATAATGGATCATATTTTGATAATAATTGAATTATATTAAGAAAATTTTCTGGATTTGTGCTTATGGTGATGTTTTCTTTAAGGCCCCTAAAGGGTAGGTTTGCTGTGGCTAAAGTAATAGTAACATCAACAATTCTGCTAAGTACTCTTCTCCAGTAGTTAGCTTCTTTTCTCATTTGAGCCTCCAATTTAGAATCAATCAAACCAGTGTTCATTTTCCATTGATTGTAAATAATGCAAGCTGAATGGTGACTTGAAGACTTTTCATGTCGTAAAATTTTTTGAGTCATATGACGCCAGTCGTCGGTACCATATCTCCAATCACTCTGATCTGCAGTAGAAAATAGCCAGCAAGGTTCGCAATATGCTTTATTTAATTTGAGCGAATAGCATAACTATAATCTAGAAATTTGTCCCGAAAGTACAAGGTTTTTGTGGATTTAATGGTATAGCACTACGAGGCACTTCTACAGATGTGGTGGGGAACGGTTCTGGTGTGTTATTATATTCATTGGGTTCTTCTACAACTGCATCGATGTGTCAATAGGATTACAGTTACTCACAAAAATATTCGGACGCTCCTATGTTAACAATGTAAATTGTACTTTTTGAAAACTCTTTTTGGCATATAAAAGTCGCTTTTACAAAAATACTTTTCAGAAATTTTTTGTAGATACTAATTTCATTGTCTTCATTTTTGTATATATCCATTTTTTTTATTTTATTGCTTTGTTTTCGACTGAGAGTGACTTATGATAGGTAGATTCGGTAAAACTTTTTAATAAAATTAAAAATACACTTATGGAATTCTTATGGTATTCCCAGGAGATTTAGATGGGATTTATACTGAGTCTGCTTTAAGTCACCCTTGGTCGAAAACGAGGCGACAAAATAAAAAAAAACAAAATTAAAGCCTTTAAGTATTTGAAATTAAAATTTTATACATAAGTAGTTACAAACTTTTTTTGTTGGTGCTTTCCTCTGGGGATAATTTACTGTTTGTTTTAAGATATCCAGTAATTTTTGGACATTGACTTCTTCTTTCGTCATTATCTCGCTTTGCTTTTCGTTTAGCTGCTCTACTTAGACCCAATGGCATTTTGAATTTAAAGTTTATTCAAAAAGAACGATGGAACAAATAGGTGCAACTTACAATACAACACTTAATGAACTTTCACTTCAAATGAACAAAAAACAATATTAGTTTGAGATGAATGTATTATGAAGTGAATCGTACACCGGATTCGTTTGCTATCAACGCTATTTGCGTTAATTTCATTTGTAATAGGGCCTATACACGATGAAACATGTTTTACAACTTAGTTCGGTTGTAGGTGATGTTGTATCGTGTGTGGGTCAGTCTTCGTACTAAATTTCAAGTTGGACAAACGGATTTGAATGTTGTATTTCCATGTTGTACAACATGGTACTACAACATGTCTCATAGTGTATAGGCCCCTTAAGAGCAATTAAGAACTAGGTAATCTAATATTATCCGAGTTGCTGCGACGTCAAAAGAAAAAATTCTATTTAGGTGTTACTGAAATGAGAAATCATTGCCTAATCATTCTTGTATGATGACTATGTCGGCAATGTAATATAAGGATACATGATATCCACTTTGTTTATCTTAATAAAGAAAAACCGCCAAAATATAACATTTCATTGTATGAATATCACTGAAATAAATTTATATACTGGCTACTAGTACTACATAGTTAATACAAACAACAATATAATATATTAAAATTATAATATTATAAAATTATAATATTATTATAATTTTCAATAATATTAAACTTTTTTTTAAAAATTGAGTAAAGTCACAGCCGAACCGGGGCCGGGGGCTCTTTTAGCCGGGGGCCCGCGTGCGTAGCACCCACCGCACCCCGGTAGTTCCGCCACTGATTGCATGTTGAATCGCGATGGATGGCTGGCGTGGTATGCGCAGTGGTTGGAGCAGTGGCGTAGCATCAAACATAACAGACTACTAAAAGTTTCTTCAAATTTATTAATTAAACTATGTATAACCGATATTGATGGAATATTGCTATTACTGAATTTAACAAAAAATAAGTCACGGACTTGGCGTAAACTATTACCAGCATATATAACCATATTTTAGCTATAACATTGTTATAAGACAGAATTAGATAATTTAAATCGTAATTTGTTGTAGTAAGTGAACTATTTTTAAAGGGTTGTTATGTAATTTTGTTGGTAGTAAGTGTAAATTAACCTATAAATTCATTCATATTTTACTGCATTGAAATGTATGCTAACGTATCTGGAAAGGACTCGCTATAAAGCGTCATTCACATCCAAGTAACGTACGTAGCGGACATTATTATTATAGGCGTTTATTTAGTCTTAGTCGACTATTCGACATACATACAGAACTCACAGTACAACGTACATACAATACAGCATACAACATACAAATACAGCATACAACATACAAATACAGCACACAACATACATATACAGCATACAATATACAAATACATCACATATACAACGCAACATACAAACACATACAAAAAATATAAACACATGCAGACAAGTACAAAGTCCATACAAATACATCATACAACATAAAAGCCTATATAAACACAACATACAAACACACTATGCACCTTATACAATTCCGTCGCTGCGTTCCATAAGATATCTCTTTACCTCCCGCTTAAAACGCTCTATGTTTCTATATTCACGGAAAACACTTGGTAACTCATTGTAACACATCACTCCTTTGAAAAATATTGAGGTTTGGGCTGCTCTGGTGTGCGCTAGATGCAGCACAAGCCTTGTACTGTGTCTTGTTTCGTAACCGTGGATTTCTCCAAATGATGTTATTCGTCCTTCGAAATATTCAGGCATCATTTTTAGATTTACCTTATGGATAAATACCAGTACCTGGTATTCTGCTAAGTTGTTTATGTCCATCCAATTCAACTCTCTAAGCAAAGTCGTAATGCGTGTGTATTTGTCCTTCTTTAGGATCATTCTCATCGCTCTGTTTTGCAATACTTGCAATCCCTTTCGATTTGTAGTATTACTGAGAAACACTACGGTGCCCATGTACATTAAGTGAGGTAACACTATTGTGTTGTATATCGTAAGTCTAGTCCCGTTAAGTACACCATGGTATCATCCGCAAATAAATGAAAAAATATTTCTTCAAACACCAACACCAAATCATCTATAAACATTATAAACAACAACGGACCTAGTACACTTCCTTGTGGTATTCCATGTTTAACTTCTCTTTCCTCGGAAACTGCGTTACCAAACTTTACCCTCTGTTTTCGATTTGCCAAATAACTTTTTATCCATTGCAGTACCACTCCTTGAATTCCAAACCTTGTTTCTAATTTCTTAATTAATGCCTGCACGTTAATTGTTTCAAACGCTCTTTTAAGATCCAGAAATGTCACTAACACCTTCTTGCCACAGTCCATATTTTCCTTCCAATCTTCAATGAGTAGCTGTATTGCTGTTTCGCAACTGTGCTTTTTTCTGAATCCTGATTGATACTTCGTTAGTAATTTATTCTCTTCTATATAATTCTTCAGCTGGGTACATACTACTTTTTCCAATATTTTACTTATTGTATTCAGCATATTTATTGGTCTATGATCTTCCGCTTTCACTGAGCCGCTAATCTTCTTTATTGGTGTAATTACAGACATTTTTAAAATATCAGGGACCACTCCAGTTTCCAACGAACTGTTAATAATATTTAACAGAGGGTTACTAATTTCATTCCAGACGAGAAGTATTAATCCAACATCAATACCATCAGGACTTGATTTTTGTTTCATGCTTCTGATAATCTCTTACAATTGGCTTATATTCAGTATTTGGAATTCTTGCAGTTCTAATGACTCGTGTCGTTCAGGTTTAAGTTCCCAATCTACCCTCGGTATGGACTCGACAATATTTTCAATGCTCTCAAGAAAATACTTGTTAAACTCTTCTGCAATATCCAATTGATTGACCAGGGCTTTATCGTTAAAGACAATTTCTTTACTAACCCCCTCATTTCCATTCTTTATTAGGTTTCTTATGCCCGTTTTCACCAACAAATTCCTAACGTTAAGAGTTTCTTAACTTGAGATAAGAAACTCTTATGTCAAATTTGGTTTTCACCAAGCGCTAAGAATTCCTTAGTGGTATTAAGAAATCCCTAACCTTAGGGATCCGATTTACCGACCCCTAAACTGTTAGGTATTCCTTAGCGGTTGTATTATACTATTTATAGGTTATAAATTAGTGTTTGTGCTTGTTGATTTTGAATAGTCGTGCATTATTCTACACTCTTCTCTAGCCATGGATGCTATTCGACTTTTTGATAGAATAGAAAGATATGATGATTCATCAGATGATGAAGTTGTACACTTCAGAACCATTAAAAAGCGGGCAAATTATTTTGATAGTTTCAATGAAGTGGAATTTGCCGCAAGATTTATTATTATAAATTTTATTATAACAATTTATGGTTTATTTATTTAACATGGTCGTTACTTGTTATATTTTTGAAGAGTGCAGTTGCCATCACTTGAGGATTCACATTGTTATCTTATGTATGTACACCACATATTAACGGTTTATATAATCCTTTACAGTACCTGCTTCATAATTAACAAAATTAACTACATAATAATCATACACAACCGTAATGCCGCCATTAAATATAACCTACAAATTCAAATATGACATTTATGACCCTCATTAGTTCATTTGTCCTCCTTAAAGAATACCTAGCAAGGGAACTGCTGGTTAAGAAACTCTTATGTTGGTGAAATGCAAATTTCACTTTATGGAATACCTAGCGTTAAGAATTCTTTACTAAGGAATTCTTAAATAAATGTTGGTGAAAACGGGCATTAGAGATTTCCACATTTTCTTTGGATTGAATGAACAGTGCTCGATTGTTTTTGAATAGTATTCTTTTTTTGTATTGCTCACAATTCTAACTACTTTATTTCGATTATTTTTATATTCTTCCCAATTAGCATTATTATTGTTCAATCTGAATTTTTTACAACTGTGGTCTCGTATCTTTATCGCCTGCAGCACATTTGCATTAAACCAAGGTTTGTTCTTATTATTTACTTTTACTTCCTTTATCGGCATGTGTACATTAGTTACCGTTTGTAGGCTCCTATAGAAGCTTTCGACCTTATAGTTGATATTTTTCATATATTCAAACCTGATATTTTGTATATCGCTTCTAAGTTGAGCCATATCTGTAATCTTGGATCTTTTACTAAAAGTGATTACAAGACATACAAGACATAACACATTTTCTTTGGATTGAATGAACAGTGCTCGATTGTTTTTGAATAGTATTCTTTTTTTGTATTGCTCACAATTCTAACTACTTTATTTCGATTATTTTTATATTCTTCCCAATTAGCATTATTATTGTTCAATCTGAATTTTTTACAACTGTGGTCTCGTATCTTTATCGCCTGCAGCACATTTGCATTAAACCAAGGTTTGTTCTTATTATTTACTTTTACTTCCTTTATCGGCATGTGTACATTAGTTACCGTTTGTAGGCTCCTATAGAAGCTTTCGACCTTATAGTTGATATTTTTCATATATTCAAACCTGATATTTTGTATATCGCTTCTAAGTTGAGCCATATCTGTAATCTTGGATCTTTTACTAAAAGTGATTACAAGACATACAAGACATAACGCGAGGAAAGTTGAAAGCATGGTTTCAAACGCTACCAGTGACATTCGTACAAAACATAGCCGACATGAAGTAACGTACGAAGAGTTCGGTCAACTTCAACTTCTCCGTTATGTCAAGTTATGTTTTCTATGTTTGACCAATGAGATGCGTTCATTTTACAAGGCAACTCCTCCGTTTTGAAATTTTAAATTGTAAAGTGAGGTTTACACTTTCCACATTTAAACTTTTAGATTAAATTACAGCGTCTCGTGTGTTTCTTGTGAGTGTGTTTTTTATTGATATTTGGTTAATTATAGTTGACGGAAAATTTATAGATCTGATACATTCGTATCCGTTCCTCTACGATCGTAGAGAAACCGATACCGTAATCAACCGATCGGGTGAAAATACGCGTGCGCGTTCTTCACGTTTCTATGTTTTCTATGTTGATATGAATGATAAGTCATTTGTTATTTTTTGTACGTTATGTCTTGTATGTCCGCTACGTACGTTACTTGGATGTGAATGACGCTTAAGAACTACTAAGGCCAACTTTATTGGTTAGGCAACCCCACATTGTGTAGTATTAGTATCTCTTTCTGTCGTATACATTATAATAGGTTTGTTCCAACGAGCCGATAAACCGTTCAATGTACGGTCACGCTCAGATAAAAAGCTTTCCAACCGACAGGTGACGGTTTCTTGGACGATCCATTAAGTGTTTCAACCGAATTCGTGATCGTTTATGGAACGGTCTTTGAACGATCATTTCGATACACAATCCAAAGTAGTAACTGAATAGCAATTTGGTGACTGACCTGCGCATTGAGTATTTTTTAGCTGCTTATTGTATCTGTCATTTTAAATTACTGTACTTCTGTGTTTTGTTGATATTCTTATTACTAATTTCATTAAAGTAAAATAATTTTTAATAAAATAAATATAAATTTTTTAAATTAAATAAATATTTATATAATACAATTTTATTATTATATTTTACAAGTTACGAATTAATTAATTATGTGAAAAGATTATATTTTTCCATAGACATGTTTTTCACGGGATGGTACGTTTTGGCGCGACCGTTTTGGCGCAACTGTTTTGGCGCAGCCGGTTTGGCGCGGACCAGTTTGGCGCGAGGTCGGTTTGGCGCGAGACCGTTTTGGCGCGAGGCGGTTTTTTTATTTGGCGCAAATAATAATTACAAACATTTAATTTTAACAAATCTAACTTGAATTTTGGTAAGGTACACATTAGGAATCGCTACGTTGATACTATACTGGCTTATTATGTATTTATTTATTAGCAATTATATTATAATTATATTAATAATTTATTGTAGAAACGTAAATGATTATAACAGATGATTTTCAATGAAATAATACAATATGACGTAATTGTTAAATAGATTATTAAATTTGTCGATAGAATGCAACAATGTAAGTACCCTGTATTCGATATTACCTAACTTAGGCAACGCTTATCCCTTTGAGATTAGCTACCTGAAGTTTTCCAAATTTTAAAATTCCTTTGTGCATATACTTTAAGAATTTTTCATAGTTTACTTAGATGTAATAAAAATGTTAACTAATTTATTATTAACATCGTTGGATAAAAATGAAATCAGTAAAGCAAAATTATTAAAAAATTATTTAGAAACCTTTGTAACCTTTTAATTGTGCTGTAATCAAAAATTCTTTTCAACTAAAGCAATAATTTGGGTAACCGGTGGCAAATAAAAGCAGATTTTTCAGAAAAAAGAATGAGAAGACAAAAACTATTTTTTGATGAGATAAAGAATCATTTTCAAATTAAAAGTAATGAACAAAAATTTAAAGTGAACGTTTTTAATAATAACCAGGGCTCGGAAGTTATAGCACTAAAAAAGTAAACTTTTAGCGCTTTAATATGCACTTAAAAATACAAAAATTAGCGCTATAAATAGCACTAAAAAATTGAAAATATGCAAAATAAAATAATTGTCAACCAATTTTTTTATTTTTATTTTATAAATGAACTAGATAGCGCAAATCGGCTAATTACATTACGATGCGTCTGACATAATTTAAAAAATAATCAAATTTCTATTATTTAAAACCTGATTTTAATATTAAAATACATGTTTGTTTTTGTTCGATTATTTTGTATGCCGCCATTTGCTACACAATTTATTTTTTTTCCATATCATTTTTTTTTTTTGAATATATTTAATATTTTATTATATTTTAATAAAATTTTGTATTTTAAATTTAAATATCTAATTTTTTATAACGTAATTTATTATTTCAAAAATTGTTAGTAAATATTTAAAGATTTTTTATCAATTTTCATTTTTATTTTTCTTGCTTATTCAAATATTCTAAGTCCAAACCTGTTAAATGTTAATTTAGGTATTTTTTATTGTTTTTAAATACTATTTTTCTATGTAAGTACGTATTTTTCATTTAACAGTAAAAATTTATTAAAATGGTAAAAGTTATTAACATGTGATAATATTTATATTAAAATTGATTTTTACATGTTAGATAAAATTGAAAATAATTAAAATCCATAACTTACATAAAATTGTGCAAAAACTATTTAAATGAATTAGTCTGCGACACCCTGTTATAACTTGGTGTTTCGATTTTCGGAATCTCATCAGGCAAACCTGGAAAAATCTAGAAATTATCGAAAAGTTATGCTTTTAAATTAAAATTCAAATCTGATTAAGTGTCAAATTATTTGACACTTATAAAAATAAAAATTATACCTACTTGAAGCCAAAATGAATAAAAAAAAAAAAACTTATTTTGAAAAATTCTAAACCGGAAAACTAAACTAACCCCCAAAAAAAAACCTAAATTGAAACGTTAGTTGTAATTTAAAATTACAAAAGTTGTAGATTGCCCCAATTTCAAAATTTCATGTGTATGAACTTAGAGAAATATACAGGACAGATCTACGTATTAATTCTGTTATATGTTAATATAACGAATATGATAATTGATAAAATGGTAAAAGTTATTAACATGTGATAATATTTATATTAAAATTGATTTTTACATGTTAGATAAAATTGAAAATAATTAAAATCCATAACTTACATAAAATTGTGCAAAAACTATTTAAATGAATTAGTCTGCGACACCCTGTTATAACTTGGTGTTTCGATTTTCGGAATCTCATCAGGCAAACCTGGAAAAATCTAGAAATTATCGAAAAGTTATGCTTTTAAATTAAAATTCAAATCTGATTAAGTGTCAAATTATTTGACACTTATAAAAATAAAAATTATACCTACTTGAAGCCAAAATGAATAAAAAAAAAAAAACTTATTTTGAAAAATTCTAAACCGGAAAACTAAACTAACCCCCAAAAAAAAACCTAAATTGAAACGTTAGTTGTAATTTAAAATTACAAAAGTTGTAGATTGCCCCAATTTCAAAATTTCATGTGTATGAACTTAGAGAAATATACAGGACAGATCTACGTATTAATTCTGTTATATGTTAATATAACGAATATGATAATTGATAAAATGGTAAAAGTTATTAACATGTGATAATATTTATATTAAAATTGATTTTTACATGTTAGATAAAATTGAAAATAATTAAAATCCATAACTTACATAAAATTGTGCAAAAACTATTTAAATGAATTAGTCTGCGACACCCTGTTATAACTTGGTGTTTCGATTTTCGGAATCTCATCAGGCAAACCTGGAAAAATCTAGAAATTATCGAAAAGTTATGCTTTTAAATTAAAATTCAAATCTGATTAAGTGTCAAATTATTTGACACTTATAAAAATAAAAATTATACCTACTTGAAGCCAAAATGAATAAAAAAAAAAAAAAAACTTATTTTGAAAAATTCTAAACCGGAAAACTAAACTAACCCCCAAAAAAAACCTAAATTGAAACGTTAGTTGTAATTTAAAATTACAAAAGTTGTAGATTGCCCCAATTTCAAAATTTCATGTGTATGAACTTAGAGAAATATACAGGACAGATCTACGTATTAATTCTGTTATATGTTAATATAACGAATATGATAATTGATAAAATGGTAAAAGTTATTAACATGTGATAATATTTATATTAAAATTGATTTTTACATGTTAGATAAAATTGAAAATAATTAAAATCCATAACTTACATAAAATTGTGCAAAAACTATTTAAATGAATTAGTCTGCGACACCCTGTTATAACTTGGTGTTTCGATTTTCGGAATCTCATCAGGCAAACCTGGAAAAATCTAGAAATTATCGAAAAGTTATGCTTTTAAATTAAAATTCAAATCTGATTAAGTGTCAAATTATTTGACACTTATAAAAATAAAAATTATACCTACTTGAAGCCAAAATGAATAAAAAAAAAAAAAAAAAACTTATTTTGAAAAATTCTAAACCGGAAAACTAAACTAACCCCCAAAAAAAACCTAAATTGAAACGTTAGTTGTAATTTAAAATTACAAAAGTTGTAGATTGCCCCAATTTCAAAATTTCATGTGTATGAACTTAGAGAAATATACAGGACAGATCTACGTATTAATTCTGTTATATGTTAATATAACGAATATGATAATTGATAAAATGGTAAAAGTTATTAACATGTGATAATATTTATATTAAAATTGATTTTTACATGTTAGATAAAATTGAAAATAATTAAAATCCATAACTTACATAAAATTGTGCAAAAACTATTTAAATGAATTAGTCTGCGACACCCTGTTATAACTTGGTGTTTCGATTTTCGGAATCTCATCAGGCAAACCTGGAAAAATCTAGAAATTATCGAAAAGTTATGCTTTTAAATTAAAATTCAAATCTGATTAAGTGTCAAATTATTTGACACTTATAAAAATAAAAATTATACCTACTTGAAGCCAAAATGAATAAAAAAAAAAAAAAACTTATTTTGAAAAATTCTAAACCGGAAAACTAAACTAACCCCCAAAAAAAACCTAAATTGAAACGTTAGTTGTAATTTAAAATTACAAAAGTTGTAGATTGCCCCAATTTCAAAATTTCATGTGTATGAACTTAGAGAAATATACAGGACAGATCTACGTATTAATTCTGTTATATGTTAATATAACGAATATGATAATTGATAAAATGGTAAAAGTTATTAACATGTGATAATATTTATATTAAAATTGATTTTTACATGTTAGATAAAATTGAAAATAATTAAAATCCATAACTTACATAAAATTGTGCAAAAACTATTTAAATGAATTAGTCTGCGACACCCTGTTATAACTTGGTGTTTCGATTTTCGGAATCTCATCAGGCAAACCTGGAAAAATCTAGAAATTATCGAAAAGTTATGCTTTTAAATTAAAATTCAAATCTGATTAAGTGTCAAATTATTTGACACTTATAAAAATAAAAATTATACCTACTTGAAGCCAAAATGAATAAAAAAAAAAAAAAAAAAAAAAAAACTTATTTTGAAAAATTCTAAACCGGAAAACTAAACTAACCCCCAAAAAAAAACCTAAATTGAAACGTTAGTTGTAATTTAAAATTACAAAAGTTGTAGATTGCCCCAATTTCAAAATTTCATGTGTATGAACTTAGAGAAATATACAGGACAGATCTACGTATTAATTCTGTTATATGTTAATATAACGAATATGATAATTGATAAAATGGTAAAAGTTATTAACATGTGATAATATTTATATTAAAATTGATTTTTACATGTTAGATAAAATTGAAAATAATTAAAATCCATAACTTACATAAAATTGTGCAAAAACTATTTAAATGAATTAGTCTGCGACACCCTGTTATAACTTGGTGTTTCGATTTTCGGAATCTCATCAGGCAAACCTGGAAAAATCTAGAAATTATCGAAAAGTTATGCTTTTAAATTAAAATTCAAATCTGATTAAGTGTCAAATTATTTGACACTTATAAAAATAAAAATTATACCTACTTGAAGCCAAAATGAATAAAAAAAAAAAAAAACTTATTTTGAAAAATTCTAAACCGGAAAACTAAACTAACCCCCAAAAAAAACCTAAATTGAAACGTTAGTTGTAATTTAAAATTACAAAAGTTGTAGATTGCCCCAATTTCAAAATTTCATGTGTATGAACTTAGAGAAATATACAGGACAGATCTACGTATTAATTCTGTTATATGTTAATATAACGAATATGATAATTGATAAAATGGTAAAAGTTATTAACATGTGATAATATTTATATTAAAATTGATTTTTACATGTTAGATAAAATTGAAAATAATTAAAATCCATAACTTACATAAAATTGTGCAAAAACTATTTAAATGAATTAGTCTGCGACACCCTGTTATAACTTGGTGTTTCGATTTTCGGAATCTCATCAGGCAAACCTGGAAAAATCTAGAAATTATCGAAAAGTTATGCTTTTAAATTAAAATTCAAATCTGATTAAGTGTCAAATTATTTGACACTTATAAAAATAAAAATTATACCTACTTGAAGCCAAAATGAATAAAAAAAAAAAAAAACTTATTTTGAAAAATTCTAAACCGGAAAACTAAACTAACCCCCAAAAAAAACCTAAATTGAAACGTTAGTTGTAATTTAAAATTACAAAAGTTGTAGATTGCCCCAATTTCAAAATTTCATGTGTATGAACTTAGAGAAATATACAGGACAGATCTACGTATTAATTCTGTTATATGTTAATATAACGAATATGATAATTGATAAAATGGTAAAAGTTATTAACATGTGATAATATTTATATTAAAATTGATTTTTACATGTTAGATAAAATTGAAAATAATTAAAATCCATAACTTACATAAAATTGTGCAAAAACTATTTAAATGAATTAGTCTGCGACAACCTGTTATAACTTGGTGTTTCGATTTTCGGAATCTCATCAGGCAAACCTGGAAAAATCTAGAAATTATCGAAAAGTTATGCTTTTAAATTAAAATTCAAATCTGATTAAGTGTCAAATTATTTGACACTTATAAAAATAAAAATTACACCTACTTGAAGCCAAAATGAATAAAAAAAAAAAAAAAAAAAAAAAAACTTATTTTGAAAAATTCTAAACCGGAAAACTAAACTAACCCCCAAAAAAAAACCTAAATTGAAACGTTAGTTGTAATTTAAAATTACAAAAGTTGTAGATTGCCCCAATTTCAAAATTTCATGTGTATGAACTTAGAGAAATATACAGGACAGATCTACGTATTAATTCTGTTATATGTTAATATAACGAATATGATAATTGATAAAATGGTAAAAGTTATTAACATGTGATAATATTTATATTAAAATTGATTTTTACATGTTAGATAAAATTGAAAATAATTAAAATCCATAACTTACATAAAATTGTGCAAAAACTATTTAAATGAATTAGTCTGCGACACCCTGTTATAACTTGGTGTTTCGATTTTCGGAATCTCATCAGGCAAACCTGGAAAAATCTAGAAATTATCGAAAAGTTATGCTTTTAAATTAAAATTCAAATCTGATTAAGTGTCAAATTATTTGACACTTATAAAAATAAAAATTATACCTACTTGAAGCCAAAATGAATAAAAAAAAAAAAAAAAAACTTATTTTGAAAAATTCTAAACCGGAAAACTAAACTAACCCCCAAAAAAAACCTAAATTGAAACGTTAGTTGTAATTTAAAATTACAAAAGTTGTAGATTGCCCCAATTTCAAAATTTCATGTGTATGAACTTAGAGAAATATACAGGACAGATCTACGTATTAATTCTGTTATATGTTAATATAACGAATATGATAATTGATAAAATGGTAAAAGTTATTAACATGTGATAATATTTATATTAAAATTGATTTTTACATGTTAGATAAAATTGAAAATAATTAAAATCCATAACTTACATAAAATTGTGCAAAAACTATTTAAATGAATTAGTCTGCGACACCCTGTTATAACTTGGTGTTTCGATTTTCGGAATCTCATCAGGCAAACCTGGAAAAATCTAGAAATTATCGAAAAGTTATGCTTTTAAATTAAAATTCAAATCTGATTAAGTGTCAAATTATTTGACACTTATAAAAATAAAAATTATACCTACTTGAAGCCAAAATGAATAAAAAAAAAAAAAAACTTATTTTGAAAAATTCTAAACCGGAAAACTAAACTAACCCCCAAAAAAAACCTAAATTGAAACGTTAGTTGTAATTTAAAATTACAAAAGTTGTAGATTGCCCCAATTTCAAAATTTCATGTGTATGAACTTAGAGAAATATACAGGACAGATCTACGTATTAATTCTGTTATATGTTAATATAACGAATATGATAATTGATAAAATGGTAAAAGTTATTAACATGTGATAATATTTATATTAAAATTGATTTTTACATGTTAGATAAAATTGAAAATAATTAAAATCCATAACTTACATAAAATTGTGCAAAAACTATTTAAATGAATTAGTCTGCGACACCCTGTTATAACTTGGTGTTTCGATTTTCGGAATCTCATCAGGCAAACCTGGAAAAATCTAGAAATTATCGAAAAGTTATGCTTTTAAATTAAAATTCAAATCTGATTAAGTGTCAAATTATTTGACACTTATAAAAATAAAAATTATACCTACTTGAAGCCAAAATGAATAAAAAAAAAAAAAAAAAACTTATTTTGAAAAATTCTAAACCGGAAAACTAAACTAACCCCCAAAAAAAACCTAAATTGAAACGTTAGTTGTAATTTAAAATTACAAAAGTTGTAGATTGCCCCAATTTCAAAATTTCATGTGTATGAACTTAGAGAAATATACAGGACAGATCTACGTATTAATTCTGTTATATGTTAATATAACGAATATGATAATTGATAAAATGGTAAAAGTTATTAACATGTGATAATATTTATATTAAAATTGATTTTTACATGTTAGATAAAATTGAAAATAATTAAAATCCATAACTTACATAAAATTGTGCAAAAACTATTTAAATGAATTAGTCTGCGACACCCTGTTATAACTTGGTGTTTCGATTTTCGGAATCTCATCAGGCAAACCTGGAAAAATCTAGAAATTATCGAAAAGTTATGCTTTTAAATTAAAATTCAAATCTGATTAAGTGTCAAATTATTTGACACTTATAAAAATAAAAATTATACCTACTTGAAGCCAAAATGAATAAAAAAAAAAAAAAACTTATTTTGAAAAATTCTAAACCGGAAAACTAAACTAACCCCCAAAAAAAACCTAAATTGAAACGTTAGTTGTAATTTAAAATTACAAAAGTTGTAGATTGCCCCAATTTCAAAATTTCATGTGTATGAACTTAGAGAAATATACAGGACAGATCTACGTATTAATTCTGTTATATGTTAATATAACGAATATGATAATTGATAAAATGGTAAAAGTTATTAACATGTGATAATATTTATATTAAAATTGATTTTTACATGTTAGATAAAATTGAAAATAATTAAAATCCATAACTTACATAAAATTGTGCAAAAACTATTTAAATGAATTAGTCTGCGACACCCTGTTATAACTTGGTGTTTCGATTTTCGGAATCTCATCAGGCAAACCTGGAAAAATCTAGAAATTATCGAAAAGTTATGCTTTTAAATTAAAATTCAAATCTGATTAAGTGTCAAATTATTTGACACTTATAAAAATAAAAATTATACCTACTTGAAGCCAAAATGAATAAAAAAAAAAAAAAACTTATTTTGAAAAATTCTAAACCGGAAAACTAAACTAACCCCCAAAAAAAACCTAAATTGAAACGTTAGTTGTAATTTAAAATTACAAAAGTTGTAGATTGCCCCAATTTCAAAATTTCATGTGTATGAACTTAGAGAAATATACAGGACAGATCTACGTATTAATTCTGTTATATGTTAATATAACGAATATGATAATTGATAAAATGGTAAAAGTTATTAACATGTGATAATATTTATATTAAAATTGATTTTTACATGTTAGATAAAATTGAAAATAATTAAAATCCATAACTTACATAAAATTGTGCAAAAACTATTTAAATGAATTAGTCTGCGACACCCTGTTATAACTTGGTGTTTCGATTTTCGGAATCTCATCAGGCAAACCTGGAAAAATCTAGAAATTATCGAAAAGTTATGCTTTTAAATTAAAATTCAAATCTGATTAAGTGTCAAATTATTTGACACTTATAAAAATAAAAATTATACCTACTTGAAGCCAAAATGAATAAAAAAAAAAAAAAAAAACTTATTTTGAAAAATTCTAAACCGGAAAACTAAACTAACCCCCAAAAAAAAACCTAAATTGAAACGTTAGTTGTAATTTAAAATTACAAAAGTTGTAGATTGCCCCAATTTCAAAATTTCATGTGTATGAACTTAGAGAAATATACAGGACAGATCTACGTATTAATTCTGTTATATGTTAATATAACGAATATGATAATTGATAAAATGGTAAAAGTTATTAACATGTGATAATATTTATATTAAAATTGATTTTTACATGTTAGATAAAATTGAAAATAATTAAAATCCATAACTTACATAAAATTGTGCAAAAACTATTTAAATGAATTAGTCTGCGACACCCTGTTATAACTTGGTGTTTCGATTTTCGGAATCTCATCAGGCAAACCTGGAAAAATCTAGAAATTATCGAAAAGTTATGCTTTTAAATTAAAATTCAAATCTGATTAAGTGTCAAATTATTTGACACTTATAAAAATAAAAATTATACCTACTTGAAGCCAAAATGAATAAAAAAAAAAAAAAAAAAAAAAAAAAAAAAAAAAAAAAAAAACTTATTTTGAAAAATTCTAAACCGGAAAACTAAACTAACCCCCAAAAAAAAACCTAAATTGAAACGTTAGTTGTAATTTAAAATTACAAAAGTTGTAGATTGCCCCAATTTCAAAAATTCTAAACCGGAAAACTAAACTAACCCCCAAAAAAAACCTAAATTGAAACGTTAGTTGTAATTTAAAATTACAAAAGTTGTAGATTGCCCCAATTTCAAAATTTCATGTGTATGAACTTAGAGAAATATACAGGACAGATCTACGTATTAATTCTGTTATATGTTAATATAACGAATATGATAATTGATAAAATGGTAAAAGTTATTAACATGTGATAATATTTATATTAAAATTGATTTTTACATGTTAGATAAAATTGAAAATAATTAAAATCCATAACTTACATAAAATTGTGCAAAAACTATTTAAATGAATTAGTCTGCGACACCCTGTTATAACTTGGTGTTTCGATTTTCGGAATCTCATCAGGCAAACCTGGAAAAATCTAGAAATTATCGAAAAGTTATGCTTTTAAATTAAAATTCAAATCTGATTAAGTGTCAAATTATTTGACACTTATAAAAATAAAAATTATACCTACTTGAAGCCAAAATGAATAAAAAAAAAAAAAAAAAAAAAAACTTATTTTGAAAAATTCTAAACCGGAAAACTAAACTATCCCCCAAATTTATTTCAATAACATTTTATTTATTTCATTTATTATATAAAAGTATGCCTGAAAATAGTACTTAAAACTCTAAAATAGCAAAATAGCACTAAAAACCGTAAATATGCAAAAATTAGCATTATAAAATTTCGTATATAACATCAGGGAAGTGTGAAACAAATTTGTATCTTACTTTGAATATTCTAAGACTTACCAGAAAATATATGCATTTGCTAGAACTTCCGAGCCCTGATAATAACTAATAATTGCTCAGATGGATAAAAGGTGTCGTAATTTAACGACGTAATTTAACGTCTCCACGACGAACTTTGAACACGGGCTCAAATTTTGTAGTTACGGCGCTGGTACCAACGTAAGCATTATAATTTTTGTAATACAAACGCGTGCTTTTAGTAATTTATTTAAAACATTTACCTGTACAACTTAAATAATGCCGCCGTTAGTAAAAATTTAAAATTTCTAAATTCAAAATTCAAAAGATTCAAAAGAAGTATTTAATTAAGCTCTTTCAAAATTAAAAAAAACCCAAACATCTGGTCAGAAATCCAAATCCGACGAACGGCTCAGATTTACCTACTTATAATTAGTTTTAACAAATACTATTTTATATAATGTATGGATTATACTTTACTGACGCCCCTGAAGTAAAATTTTAATTTTGCGCTTGCATTTGCTGATAAATTTTCTGTATGCAACGGTGTTAAATATTTTTATAAAAATTTACATGTAAATTTTATGTAAAATTTAACGTCCTGTCAAACAGGCTTAACTCTCTATTCCGGATAGGAGACTTTAACGGACTACAACTTTTTTCTAGTAAGAATTTTTGAAAAACCAATACATTTCACAGAAAATCAGAAAATAATAAACAAGGCAGCTACAAAACAAAAAATTAAATTCAGAAAATTTTTATTTTTTGGAAAAATTTATTTTATTAATTAAGTTCATTGATTAATTAATAATTAATTAACCAAAATTAATAAAACTAAGCTACTTCTATAACGATTTCGTCTTATAAAAAGTATTTTATAATTTTCGCCCCAAAACGTCCTCGCGCCAAAACGGGCTCGCGCCAAAACGTCCTCGCGCCAAAACAGGCTTGCGCCAAAACGGGCTTGCGCTAAACCAGCTCGCGCCGAACCGTCTTTGCGCCAAACCGTCTTTGCACCAAACCGGCTGCGCCAAAACGGTCGCGCCAAAACGGCTGCGCCAAAACGTCCTAGACCGTGTTTTTCATTGTTAAAAAGTAAGGTTAGGTTACGACTAGGTGCATGAATCAGTCACAAATGCGTTCCAACGGTGGTAATTTTTACATCAACATTTTACGGTACATAATTCACGGCTGCGCATAAAAGCTATTCTAACAGTTTCTGTACGGTTTCAAAATCGTACAAAAGTGGCACGTTGGAACAAACCTAATGGCAACTGTTGCAGAAATAGAATAAAACCAATGAATTATTCTATAGAATTGTGGTTTTGCTATCGCATATTAATATTATAATACTATTTTATATTATATGTTATGAATAGTAATAATAATTAAGCAACAGGTAAAATAAACTAATAACTGGGATTTGCCCTAGCACAGGTAAGACAGCGACGCAGATACTACTGCCTCTGCCTCAGTGAACACAATGTACCGTATACGAGCGAGTCCTATACGTTAGTATACATTTTAATGTTTTACTGAAGTCTTCAAATACGACGATATTTTTTAAAGTTCTGTATTATATTTAAACAAATTAATTAAGTTAATTTTACAAAAACTGTAAATAATATTTGAAAATTAATGTTTTTAGCCAGAGTTTTAAAAATATTTATGTTTTAATGACAAGTTAACGCGGTGCAAAGGAATATATTATTACATAAAGCAGGTTTTGGTGGGCTTTTCAAAAGCATCGGTTTCATGAATTCCATTTATTTGTCCAATTTCATCTTTTTAAATTAACACTCGGTTTACAGACGATAATTTTACGTGATTTTACGTCATAAGAAAACATAATTCAATTCATAAAAGTATGCAATTTTTCATCAATGTTTTCTCATGACGTTATCACGTAAAATTATCGTCCGTAAACCGACTTTACAGACAACCCTAGTGCCACGTGTTTTTAACAACATTTGTCTTATAAACATTCGCCAAACTATAGAAAAATATCAATATGTTCATTATTAACTAGTAGTGTATAATGAAAAAATTATACACCAGTAGTCTGAAAAACGTCACTTCAGGTGCAACTTGGCTAAGTTATAATGATAGCTTATATGACTAGTAGTGGAAAAAATAGCATTTTTTGTTATACAATTGACCTTTCACTTAACAACTAAATTCAGTTGTTATAATTAACACTTTTTTTTAGAAAATCGCACCGATTATCGATTTAAAACTTAAGAGCTGGCTGCATCTTGGAGAGAGGGAAACTTTTCGTATAGTACAGATCATTACCATTTCTCAGTTACAGGAAAATACTTAGGTGGCGCTGGAGGTACTTATAATCTACAGTCACTAGATAGATACAGTACCGCAACGTCCAGCCATTTTGGGGTCTTAATTTATGCGCGAAATTTAAAATTTTTTAACAAATTATAACTGAGTGCTAATTTTTGAATATGTTAAGTTAAAACAATAGATTTATTCTTATATATGTGTTTCCGTCATATTGTTGTTTATTTATTATTTGTTACTAAACTTTTTACACGTATTTTATGTTAAATTTTATGACATTTGGTTATGCAGTACAACCTGTGCGTCTGATTTATTTTCATCAACACAGATGAAGCTCCAACTAAAATTAATCAAAATGTTGTCAGAGCATCCTAACGAATATTTGATTACAAAATTTTTAAGTGAATTACAATCCTTTCCTACGTTAAAGCAGGGAATAGACATGCTACTTAGTAGCACGAAAGCATGCTACTAGGTAGCAAATGGCTTTTAGTAGCATGTGTATACAGCCTTGCTATTAAAAAGCTTGCTACTAAAAAGCGTGCTACTAAATCGCAAGGCATTTGATTTTTATCCTGCTATATCAAGACCGGGTAGGCGGGGGGGTGTGGAAAAAGCATGTGTGAACGCTTATATAGTAGATAGCATGCTATCAGCTTTGTCAATGTGTCAAAATGTCTCGATAGGGTGACAGTAAAATTTTAAATATTACAATTGACTACCGACAGTACGAGTGTTTGTGGAACATAGGTTCTTCTTTGTACAAGAATAAACTTGCATGTGAAAATGATTACAAAGAATTATTCGTGTTTATAGGTGACGAAAATATAACTATGAAAATAATAAAAGCCAAAATAAAAGATCTGCGATCGGTGTATCATCACGAATTAAAATAAATAAAAGACTCAATCCGTTCTGGAGCTGATACAGCTCAAATATATAAACCCACAATACCGTGGTTTGAGGAAATGCATTCCTTCTGGGTGACACTGTGGAATATAGAAAAACAATAAGCATCTATCTTCATTTCTCATTTCTGTAAGCAAACAGTTTGCCTTCTACTAAGCCAATTTTTCACCCAAATTTTCTGGTTTCTTTTTCTTCGGGTATATTGCACACTGTGTAGCCAGTAATAATAATATACTATTTGTTTCATTTCGTAATGAAACTTCCATTGTCAGGTTTGTTAGCACGTAGGTACTACAAGACTAAACTTCTAGCTGACAAGTTGTGTGTATTCTTGTCAGACTTAATAGCATGCTATCTGATAGACTGCTATGAGAAAGCATGCTATTTCATCAGCAAATGTATTTTGCAACAAGCCTGCTATTAAATAGCATGCTCTTTAAGCGTGCTCTTTTAATAGCATGTGTATCTAGGCCTTAATACGTTATTTATTTAAATCGATAGATTTTGTTTTATTTTGGGTTTGTTGTACTAAATAATATAACTTAAAAATTTATAAATTAAAGGTCATAGTTGTCTTCTTTCAGCATTTCTTTCACCACTAGGTAGTCTAAATAACCTAAAACCATTAGATGGCTTATTGTTGCACTTCACAACAAAACCAGTAGGCATTTTTGTTCTTAATATTATAAAAATTGATTTTAATACACAAACTTATAGAATAGCGAAAATTAAGATTGGTATTAACTGCAATTACTAAATTTTCACAATTTAAAACAACTAACGTCGATTGACATTTGCAAATGACGCCATTTTGGGGTCCAAATTAGCGTTCTCTCTCTAACTCATTGGCCCATAGGGTTGCGTCTACCGTCTTAGGTTTTTCTTTCGTCATTCATCCAAAATCTTTAAAATCGGGATAAATACGATGAAAAACATTGTAATACTTTTTAAACGATAAAACATTTTTATTAAAATTTCATTTTTATTAAAATTTGAATAATAAAATAAGCTAACACAGTAGGGATAGGTATTAATTTGTAATCCCTATCTCGAATAGGAGTATCAGACGACTTATCATTTTCAGCCTTTTTTTGAGCAATGTAAATATTAGTGTAGTACTTGATTATGTTGATTATGATTTCCAAAAAAATGATTTGGAAGTAACATTTAAGCCTTGTTTTAATCTTTCTCCGAGTCACTGCTGTGTTTATCTTGTTCAATGACTTCAGGTTCAAAATTAATATCGTCTTGATCGTCAATTTACTCTTCTTCATCCGAATCCATCTCAAGAAGTCGATGTATTTGTATCTTCCGGATTTTTCATGCCCTAATATGAGACCAATACATGCAATATGCATTAGTAAAAATGTGAAATCTGATATGTGACGTCACGATAGTGACGTATTTGGAATATAGTTTACTAAGTTGTAAAAAAAGTAATTTGAATTGTGAATACCTACGAAAAATATAAAATCGGTAATTACATTTCCTTGCAATGGCTGAAGAAAATAAATATCACTAATGTAAGCGTAACTGGTAATCTTTCGCCTATATTCGACTGTACAAGTTTGGCGTTGGCTGAGACAATTAAAAATGAAAAGTAGGTAACAACGACACTTCTATCTAGTGTCATATTAAGTCAATTAGGAATACAAAGCACTTCCACCCTCCTTAACACCTGCACGCAAAAGTTTGCGCGTTATTATAAATAAAGCGGTAAATTACCGCCCACGCCCCCGGATGAAGGTTAATTAATTTTTGGAAAAGCATTTACTTATTTTGTTTGAATTGGAAATATTATTTTGAAAACAGTTGGCTTTATTTTTGCAAGAAAAAAAGTTTGGTATTAGAATTGGATTTGGAATTGGATATTAATTTTTTGGAAAACAATTATATTTGTTAATTGGTAATTATATTTAGAAGTTAACATTGCATTATTTGGCGCCGCAACGTGAGGCTAGATTTTATTGCAACATATATTGTATATTATTGTATAACTGCTTCCAAAATGCTCAAAATAAATAAAAATGTTTATAAGACAAAAATAACTCAAGATTAAATTAAGTTTATTTATATTATGTGAGACCACACCGCAAATTTAAAAGATGCCGGCCCTGAATTCCATGATACAACGAATTTGAAGAATACCAAATTATTATGAGTGGGGATAGGTTAGTACTCTTGCGGGGCGAGGTAACAAAAATAACCACTTGACGTGTGGTTCATATTTCCATCTATAAGGGAACCCTTGAACCCTTTGCGCATTTAGTTGACTTTATATGGTTTAAAACTCTACTAAGGACACTTTTTGATTTCAATGTTCTTTATAATTTTCGAGTAATTCACCATGAAATTGCTTGTAATTTAAGTTTTGTTCATATAATGACCTGCGGAAGGCAATAACGAAGTTTCATCAAGATTGGTTGTTATAAAAATTCAAAATTGTCAGTTTTTAAACATTAAATTTACCTATTTCCTCTTAATTTAAAGAACTCAAGATTTGTTATTGCCTTACGTCATCTTTCCTTATTAATATAAAAAAAAATTACACCGATACAACGTTTAGTTTTTGAAATTCTTATAAAAGACTAGAGCCTTGTTTTCAACGTTATATTTACTCTTTCCCTCTCTCTTGGCTGCAGCGCGCTCTTAAACCCCATTATTTTAAATGCAATTATAACATTTTTATTTGGAACACGTTAGGAAAAATGAATTTTGTGTAACTTATGGGAATTGCGAGAACTGCTTAATCTGCTTCACAAATATGCAAAGTGGGGTAATCCTAGCTGGTTACATAAGTAGCTATTTTAACGACAATTTATTAAATTTTTATTTGACTTACAATTTGTTTTAGTGAAACCATTTTTTTATAAGGAACCCCAAGATCAAGTCAGTTGGCTTGGAGAAAAAATTGTGTTTCATTGTGGTGTTAATGGTGATCCTACACCAAACATTCTCTGGAGAAAAGAATATGGTAAAATGCCGATAGGTAGGGCTCATATTCAGGAAGATAAATCTCTAATGATTGAAAATTTACAAAGTGGAGACGAAGGCTTATATGTGTGTGACGCAGAAAATTTGGTTGGCAGTATATCTTCAAAAGCATCGTTGGTTGTAAATTGTAAGTATTTTTAAACATTAGAATTGACAATATTAGAAAAATTTTCATACGGTGTAAGTAGTCGACCGGGCTTCTCCATAACAACTGCAGAATTATCAAATCTAAGTTTTGCATGTCAATTATTAATTAATAGGTGCCTTTACGCACAAACCTCTGATGAGCAGATTATAGTGGTTATCACGATAGAAGCTGACGTAATTTTCTATATTGCATGAAGTAAGATGAAAATTGTAAGTCAAATAAGTGTTAGATATAATAAATTTAGATTATAATATAAAAACGAAAAATTCAAATGGCTGAATACAATCATTATAGAGCCCTTGTCCTACAAAAGTTTTTAAAAATTTTTATTGTCGTCCTTGCAATTTTAAAGTTTTAACTTTAAATCTACAATCTTCCTCCGAATATAGCGATCGATCGCTCGAGTATTTTAGTCTGACCAGGGCCGGCGCTAGGCAAACTAGGCGACTGCCTAGGGTGCGAACGATAAAGAGGCGCAAAGCAGATGTAGGTGAAAAAATTAATTGCAGTGGGCAATGTAAAATGAAATATGTAACGGTTTAAAATTAACAAACGATATTTTGTTAATTTTTGAATACGGTCCTGTCGTGTTTAGAAATTATCTGAACTATTGCAGGCTTTGATTTGTTATCTTGAAGGACACATTTTGGTATTAAAAGTTTTCGAGGTGCAATTTTTCCAATATTACGGGAAGTGAGTCTTATAAAATTTTGGATGAACTAAATAATTTTTTTTTACCTATCGTATATTTGGAGTGAAAGAAGTTTTCTCTATTAGAGGATCAAATTATCCATTATTTTGTTGTTCTCAACGCCATATCTGCCGTTATCACCGTTAGAAACTTTTATTGAATCTGTGGTTAAGCTCTCGATACCATCTACGAGGTAAATTTTGCTGTTTTTTTTATATAAATTTTGATTTATAAAGAAAACCATATTTTAGGGTCCTACCCCATCCCCCATTCATTTGTTTGGTCAGCATTCATTTGCTAGTTTTTGTTATGAAGGTGACTGTGGATGAACACATGTAGTGAGCATCTAGAAGTATATGATTTTGAGCATCTGGAGAATGGTTATATGGTTCTTTGCTAGTGGTTAATGAATAGAAAAGTATTTTGCTTCGTTCTACCGGTGTTTTCTGGGATCTAACCGCTAGATGAAGATATTATTGGTTGGTTGGGATTAAATTGGTTATTTTTCTACTAGTGCATATCCAACAATCATAACCCAGTTTTGGGGATTTAAAGCCATTGGTACATCTTTTTTGATGCGTAAAGAAGTTTAGTTACAGTCCTATGTAGGGTAAAAGCCGGATAGTTGCCCCACTTTTCAAAAAAGCTCTATTATTAAAAAATATGCACTTATTTAAAATAATACAACATGTATATAAAAAAATAGGTCTTTGATCTTTTATAGTAGCATATTTTTCTAAACATAATTAATATTGGTTTTGAGTAAATCCTGTTTTATTTGACCTCTCAGAAAACGGATAGTTGTCTACTGTAGCGGATAGTAGCCTAACGTTAAAAATGCTTTAGGGGATACTTTCCTCGTGCAGAGATAGTCGCCTTACAATGATTTTTTTAAATCATTTTTTATTTAAAAATTTAAATAGAAACAAATATATATCAAATTAAATAAATCCTTTATTAAGTAATAATCAAAATATAAGTGATTTAACAGCTCTAGTACAGCTCAAAAAACATTTATTTTTGAAAAACGTTAAATGAACTTGTAATACAAATATAATAACTCTTTATTTTTTTCTTAAAATGGCGGCAAAAATTTTGATTGCGCTACTCTCTAAATATACTGGCTCTGCCGCAGAATTAAATAGGGCGACTATCCTTTTTGGTACGGATACTTGCCTTTTTTATTTGCAAAATAAATAAAAACTATTCAACAATAAAACGTAATAAATAGTGTAATTTAAACTCTAATGCATGCAAAAAAAAATAAAAAGTTGACTGAAAACACAATCAGTAATAAAAATATTCAATAAAAATTACTTACCAATATAATTACGATGCTTGTCAAAGTTTCGCCGCGGAAAATTTTTGCACACACGGACAAAACGCGTTCGTCTATTTCGATGGCTTAAACGGCACTGAGGCCTGTAGGAGAGGCACTTCTAATTATAGTAAATTTGTAACGCCGCTAACATCTCTAACATTGTGTATTTAAAACTGGGGCATGTATCCCACTGAGGCAACTTACTATCCGGCTTTTACCCTATATGTTTTCTTCTTGAATCGTTTGGATTGACGTAATATTTCCCATCGAGTTTGATACGTCCGATCTCATCCAAACATCAAAGCAAGCTAAGTTTATTTTCATTATTTTGATTTCGCTGTTAAACTTTTGTTCCAATAAATTTTGTGATACTTTTTTGATTGATGTAAGAACTAAATTTAGTGCGGCACAATTTTTTTTGGATGTGATTGAACATAGCTTTCGGTTATTTATTTCAGTTTTTTTGTGATATAATCAAACTTATATGATTTTACTGCGCCTTGAAATTATAAATTATTGAATTCTTTAGTCGGTGTTAAGATAATGCGTACACTTGTAAACGCAAAACGTATCGTGCACGATAATCCTGCGTACGTATAATCTAATTAGGAATAATTTTACTCAATTAGCGCATTCACCTTTTGTATTTAATTTACTTTTATCATATTAGCGCTCAATATCACTTTTTAAATTGTTAGTTGAGGCAAGAAAAATCATATGCGACTATTTAGATGTGATTAGTTATGGTTCTCGATAAACTTGAGTCGCACGAAATTGACTATTAAATTGTCCGATTATTAAATTGTATAATTTCTAAAGCCATCAAGATAACGAAATTCGGCTGTAGCTTGGCTTTGTATTACAACATTTCCGAAGGTTGTGAACTTATTTTTTGTATATTAAAAATTATTTTTGGTTACAATTCAAGTGCAGTATTTTTTTTATATCCCTGATATCGTGCGAGTTCTTAATTTACGCTATTTATTCGTGATTTTGAGTAGTGGGCTTATTCAAGGGAAGATAGCTAACAATCACGTGGCGCCCTGGGTTACTTAAGCTTTCCTCTTATTTTCCTTTTATCTAGGAAGAAACTCGCCGATCTGGTTTTTTTTATTTTGCTACATTTAGAGCTAGCCAAGGGCATTGCCCAAAATCCCTGAGATTGGGGAAAAATTGAATTAATCCTCTTTGTTTAAATAACATCGTGGCAAATATTTATACTAATAGTAAAAAAAAATAATTTTTGAACTCCGATATTAAATCCAATAATTGGATAATACCGAGCACATTAATTAGTGAAAGTGAATAGAGAGTGAAGAACATAGTTAGAGATAATTAGAAAAAAATAAAATAAGGCTACTGTGTATATACTGTTAAAGGAAGTTTCGGAAGTCCGAAGGGTAGACTTGTGAACTGTCTTTGGCGCCAGATACGAGTTTAATAACTGAATCTGAAGTACCCTAAGCGCAGACATTTAGAGGGTGTGGAAAATAATACTGGACTACCTGTAGCAAAAAGGAAAAAAGAACCTTTATATTAAGTAAACGAGGTTAACAACGAAATTTTTGATACGTCAACATAATTTGTAAAAGATAAAACACGTAAGAGAGTAGGCAACACAATTAACAAAGTAAATTTTGCAGTTTGTTGTTGACATATAGGTTGCTATATCGTATTGTGATTAAATAAATGATTTTGTAATAATGAACAACAGGGAAAGACTAGCTCAACATCAACAAAGAAACAACACAAGACACAGAACAGGCAGTGTGGGAAATTTGGACGATTATATTAAAAGATCACGTCCCAAAGAAATAGAAGTTGATTGTGAAATTTTCAAGAGAAGCAAGAGAACAAATAGAACACCCACTAGACAAAACAAGAATACCGAAGAGGAACTGAAAACTGAAACAGAGGAAATAGAAGAAATAAAAAAGTTTATGGAAGCCATAAGTGTGGATATGGATGTATTTTTGTTTGGTTAGAGTTGATAGCTGTGGTATGGTTTTGTGAAATTGAGACGAAAAAAGATAGGATTCTAGGATTTTGAAGTGACAGAAAGGAACAAAGAAGATCAAAGATCTGATACAAAGTTGGGGGAGAGATCAAAGCACTGATTTGATTAAGAGTAAACTTTTTAAATTTGATTAAAATTTTTAGGTTAACCACGGTTATTGGTTTTGTATGGTACCAACCTCTAATAAACAGGGAAATTGTTGAAACGCACCGAAGAGAAACCCAACACGAACACCTTAAAGTGATAACTATAACACAGTACCTCCGAGACGTTGAGTCGGGTTGAGTGCTATACGCGAATCGAAATAGAACTGTGGAAATAGAATAGAAACAGAAGACGGAAAAGAATATAAAAGAAAATAGTATTAGAAAAACTTTTTTAAGATAAGCGGCGAGAAACCTAACAAGAGCACATTTAAATGTACACAAAAGAAGGAAGATCACGATCAAACTCCCAACCAACTGTCTTAGAATACGTTAAAAGAGCAAGAGAAGAAGAAGAAGAAGCTGAGGAACAGGCACGGGCTTTCCAGAGAAGTAGGACAACAGTGAAGACGCCAACAAAAGGTAGTGACAAGTCGTTGCAAGTACATCCGGGAGAACGTTTCGATATGGAAGAGCTGAAGAAAATGCTATCGAACCTGACGGAGGCTGTAGACAAGGGCTTCAAAGAAACCAACATAGAGATCAAGGAAAACGTCAAAGATATTAAAGAAAAACTAGATGGACTAGAGTTGAAATGGTCCGAAGAAAGACAAGAACTAAAAAAGGAAATTGATGTACTTGTGAAAACAACAAAAGACCAGGAGAACAGAATTGAGAAACTGGAAACCCAACTTGAAAGAAACGAAAAAGAGAGGAAATTGTCCAACATCGTTATTAGGAATGTTCCCATCACCGGAACAGTTACATGTGACAACGTCGAAGAATTCATAAACAAGAGAATGCATTTACAAGTAGAAGTGGTGGATACTTACAAGATCGGGAAAATGGAAGAGAATAGAATGGTGGTAGCGAAACTGAGAGATTTCAAACAGAAAATGATGGTAATGGACAACAAGAACAAGCTAAAGGGTTCCAAAATTTACATAGAAAGTGATATGACCAATCAGGAGAGAGAGATTCAAAGCAAAATATGGAATATAGCTAGGGAAGCAATGAAAAACGGAGAAAAGGTAAAGGTTGGATATCAGAGGATGTACAACCAGGAGAAAATGTACGTGTGGGATCGGAAAGAAGGATGTCTGCAGCTAAAATCAGAAGCAGACGACAAGCGGAAGAACGAAATAGAAATAAGAAACCCAAAAAACTAACCGAAACGGTCGGAGCGGATGGGACGTCTCAACCGGAAGCTCCAATTACGATCCCAGAGACAAAAAAGACGGCAAGGCAACTCAAAAGAAAAATCGAAACGGACAATAGAAAAACTAAAAACAAAAGAAAACAAAATACGATGAAGATAGCAACATGGAATGTCAGAACTCTTTTGAAGACTGGAAAGATGGGAGAGATTGCGAATGAATTGAAGAGATACAAAATTGATGTGGCTGCTTTGCAGGAGATAAGATGGAGTGGTTAATTTAGTTTAGAATCGGTTGAGTTTAATTTAGTTTGAGTTTGGTTATGAATTTGTTTGGTTTGGTGTTAATATTTTAGAATTAATGTTTTAGAATTTAATGATATAGTTTAGGAGTGAATTGTATTTACCTGGAAATGTAAAAGAAATGAGGACTAATCCACCTCAGAAATTGGATTTGTAAGTCTCGCGAGAGACAGCCTAATTCCAGTCGGAATGTATGGCTCTATTATTATTATTATTATAAGTGTGGATATAAAACAAATGAGAGTGGAAAATACTGAGATAAGACAAGAAATCAGAGAAAACACGAAAATTATGAAGGAGCAGATAGAAGCCCAAGCGGAAGAGATAAAGATGATGAGAGGAGATATGAAGAAATTACAGAACGATTGGGACCAGGATAAGTTTCTAAAGAAAAAACAAATTGAGGCACTTGAAAGTAAACTGGATGCGGCAGAGTATAAAATAGAGCTCCAAGAGAGAGAAAGAAGAAGGAATAAACTAGTCGTGACAGGAATGAAACCAGATGAGTATGAAAAAATCGTCCTGGAGGAGAAAATGGAAAAATTTATAAAGAATAACCTAGACGTGGAAGTGAAAGTAACAGCAGCATATAATATAGGAGTTACGAAGAAGGTGATCGAGGTGGAAAGCTGGGGAAAAAACAAGAGATAATAAAAAATAAGTTTAAACTGAGCCGACTGAATGGAGAAAGAATTTTCATAGAAAATGATTTGACGGTCACAGAAAGGAAAATACAGTCCCAAATAAGAGAACAGGCAGAAGGCTTCAGAAAAGAAGGAAAGAATGTCAAAGTGGGCTACCAAAAGTTGTTATACGATAATAAGGTATTAAGATGGAATAGAGAAGATGGATGCCTAAATGAAATGCCAAAAAACTGACCGGATGCAAAGCTCAGGAAGAACTTATAACGAAATCGCGAGAAAAGGACTACGAAATGATTATGCGGAAAAAAAGAAATAGGCTGGAAGAGAGGGTTTTTTTAATTTGTACTTGGAATGTAAGGGCAACTTATGTAGGGGGGGGGGCAATTAAACAAATAATAAAAGTTTTAAAAAAGTATAAAGTCGATGTTCTGGCGTTGCAAGAAACAAAACAAGCCGATAACGATGTATGTAGAAGGATATACCTTTTTTAAAAGCAGTGGAAAGGACAGAAGGCTGGGAACAGGTTTTATGGTCAGAGAAGAGGTGAAGAAAATGATAGTTGATTTCAAGCCAGTATCGGACAGACTGTGCCTGTTAAGACTGAGAGGCAAGTATAGAAAGATAACCATAATGAACGTACACGCTCCAACAGAGGAAAAGGGATAAGAACTGAAAGCTTCTTTTCTTTGCTTATTTTATTTATTTGTATCATGTTGCTGACTTTGCACTTTCTATTTTTAAGCATCTTCCATACTTTTCTTTGCGAACCATACATGTCTCTTTCCATACCTTTGGTAAACGCCTCCCAATAATCTTCTTTAATTTGCCTTATTTTTACGTTTGCTAAATTTCTTTCATGTATGTAAACTTCTCTGTCTTCTCTAGATTGTGTTCTTCTATATTGCATGTATGCTTCTTTCTTTTTTGCGGCAATATCTTTAACTTCTACTTTTTACCAGGATTTATTGTTTTGTGATGATGTACCCGCCACCTTTCTTCTGCCGAGCGCTTCCTTTGCAGCTTGAATACTACCAATTTTTAGTTTGTACCTTGCATCTTGCGCTAGGAAAGAAAAGGAAAACAAAAAACAAGAAAGGGCTGAAAATATGGAACCAGGAAATAGCAGAGGCGATAGAAGAAAAATATAAAGCCTACAAGACACATTTATACAAAGAAACACAAATCTAACAAAAGAGAAATACAAAGAAAAAAAACTATGTAAAGAGCTTAATTAGCGCGCCTGGCCCCGACGGTCTGAATAATGAACTATTCAAATATGAAAGTCTATTCTTCAAACTCAGAATATTGCATCTGATAAATGAATGCTGGCATAAGTCGGAAATACCAGCAAACTGGAAAAGAGCCCAAGTGATATCAATATTTAAGAAAGGAGATCGGAAGAACTGCCAAAACTACCGAGGAATAAGCCTTCTCGACAGCGTATACAAGATATACACCAAAATTCTAAACAGACGAATGCAGAATATAACAGAAGCCCTAATATCTGAGGAACAAAGTGCCTTTAGAAAAGATCGATTATGCAGCGACAATGTTTTTGTGTTGAAACAGATAATAGAAAGACAAAGAGAATTTAATCTCGAGACACATCTAGGATTTGTAGACCTAACGAAAGCCTTCGATAACATCAACCGACGAAAGCTCATTGAAATAATGCAAAAAAGGGGATATCCCAAACACCTAATCTCGGTCATCAAAAACATCTACAGAGATACCACGATAAAAATTAACACAGGACTCTCCATTACAAATAAAATTACAACCAATAAAGGCCTACGACAAGGATGTGGCTTGTCACCTACGCTATTTAATATGTATCTCGATGACATGATAAGAGAGTGGAAAGAGCAAACTAATCTAGGAATACAAATCCAACGTGGTTCATTCATAAATTGCCTGCTATTCGCAGACGACCTTGTAATAATACAAGAGACAGAAAACGACCTTCAGAAAGCGATTTTTGCTCTGCAAAAACTGTGTATCAAATATGATCAAAAAATATCGAAAGAAAAGACGAAGGTTATGGCATTTAAAGGGAAGGAAATAGTCAGGATTAAATAATTATACAAGATCAACCCGTAGAACAAATATCCCACTTTAACTTTTTAGGATGCGACGTAAGCTTCGACCGAGACAACGACATACCAAACAAAATAAATAGGTTTCAGCATATATGCGGAACGATTCATAGAAACCTTAAAAATCTAACCCGAAAGGAAACAAGAATAAAATTTTACAAAACATTAGCGATACCTGTCCTAACATATGGCTGCGCAACATGGGTCCCCTCCAAGAGAGAAGAATCAAAAATACAGGCGGCGGAGATGCAGTTCCTGAGAAGAACCAAAGGATGTACAAGACTGGATCTAATAAGAAATAAAGACATACGGGCCGAATTGCAAATATTCTCGATCAATGAAAAAATCACAGAATATAAAGAAAAATGGAGAGGACACCTAAATAGAATGGAAAACAAAAGAATTCCGAAGAAAATGCTTTCTTACAACCCAAAGGGAAAGAGGGATATTGGCCGCCCTAGAAAGCGTTGGCGAGACTTGTGAAGTCGAAACAGGCAACAGTGCCTAAACCATGTAAGGAAGAAGAAAAAGAAGATCGCGGAAGTATTGTCAAGATGACAACAAACACAAGCTACAATGATTTTTCAAAATGTGAGTACTCCTTTGATATATAGTGAACATTTACAACCCCACGATGAAAATAACGAGACTTTTGATTCTTACTTGCAACGTTTAGATAATCATCTTAAATTAAAAAAATTTGATGATTTAACAGTTCAAAATGATAAAATGTGCGTACAAATACTTATTGACTGCCTTAGTCCGAAAATTTAACATACATTGCGAAAATTAACTGCACCTAATTTGCCTGGTTCAAAAAAATACAGGGAATTAATCAAACTTTTAACGGATTTCTTATCACCTAAAGCTAGTATTATCGCTGAGCAACACAAATTCGCGTCAAGGTTACAATTTGAAGGTGAAACAATTTCCGAGTATACAGCCGAATTAAAACAAATTACAATCAACTGCGGTTTTCAATGCGGGGAATGCAAAGAGCATCCACAATCGACACACACTTACGATCTCAATTCATCGAAGGTATCCGAGACGACGAAATTAGGCAAAAACTTCTACAACAAAAAGCTAGTATGCCATTTAAGGAAATTGTTCAAATGGCTCGTTCTATTGAGATTTCAAAATTAGAATCAAATGCGAGCGAACAACATGGGTATAAATTCTATTAAAGGCGTACTCGATGCGAAAAATAACAAAACTAAGTACAACACTCACCCGGTACAAAATCTATGCGGCAAATGTTTTCGATGTGGAGATCTAGATCACCGGGCCAACACATGTTTTGCTAAAAATTTAACCTGCAGAAAATGCAATAAAATTGGCCACTTACAAGCAGTATGCATGTCTGGGAAATCAAATCGGAAATTTCATAATTCTAAAGTAAAGCAAATAAACATAATTAACGAAACATATTTAGAAGACGACGAAAACCTTGTATTACATTAAATAGTAACCATTAATTCTGTCAATAATCACGATAAGATTATGTTATTAATTTAAATCAATAACCATAACTGCAAAATGGAATTGGATACTGGAGCTGCCGTTTCTACCATGTCAATTCAAGAAAATGTATCCCAGAAAGAGATTAACTGCAACGGAAGTAAAACTGCAAACGTACACAGGACGTATCCATCCTTGCGGTACAGTAGAAGTGCAAATTAATTACAAAGATCAAGAGGCAAAAGGATGTTTATACATTTTACCAAATTTTGTGAAACTTGTTTTTGGACGAGAGTGGCTAAAATTAGTTACGAAGAGAAACTTCGGTGGCAGTCGAGCTAACTCTGCTGATGTGAAGCTAACACCTGCTATTGATTTCAGTAAAATCGGCGGTAGTTTCATCGGCCAAACTGACAATAGCTTTCTTCGGTTTACGTACCTTCTTGTGCGAAACGGTTTGGAAGGGGACTTTATTATTTTCAGGAGTAATAATTTAAATGCTCTCTCGATCGCTGGCTATACAGGCGCCGGGCGTACGCAGAGAAAGCATAGGCTAGCGCTGCGATCGACAGGCGACTCTCACACGATACTTGAAGATAGATAAGGTAATTTCAAAAAAATACTACTGGCAGCAACCAAGAAAGCGTGTGGTATTACTAAAGTCCAAACTAATAAGAAACAAACGTCGTGATGGAATAAAGAAATTATAGAGAAGAAGCAAGAATGGATAAAATATCTGTCACAAAAAATTAAAGAAGCGTACAAGAAGCAAAGAACTAAGACTAAACAGATGATAATAACTGCAAAGAGAGTATCGTGGGAAGAATTTTGAAAACAAATGGAAAAGAACAAAAACGAAAATCAAAAGCTGTTTACAAAATAATAAAGAACTTAGGACAAGAGAAACGTACTGCTCTAAAACAAATTATAGACAGCAAAGACGAAATAATATATGAAGAAAATCAAATTATTCGTAGATGGCAAGAGCACTTCGAAGAACTGCTGGAAAGCGATAAAGAAGTGAAGGAATCGACCAATGATGAATTTCAAGAGAAAACAGGAGAAAATTAAATCACGATGGAAGAAACTGTTATGGCTATACAGAAGATGAAAATGGGAAAGGCAGCCGGCCACGATGGAATAAAACCAGAAATGTTGAAATATATGGGCCAAAAAGAAGTGAAGGAATTAAACAACATTTTCAATTTGTCATAGAAAACGGGAATAATACCGAAAGACTGGGAGGTTGCGATAATACTCCCAATATATAAGAAGGGCGATAATCAGCTGTGCGGTAACTATAGAGGTATCTCGTTGCTGAGCGTACCAGCTAAAGTATACGAAAGGATCCTTGAAACTAAAGTAAGTAAAATAATCAAACCGACACTGGAAAAAACACAGAGCGGCTTTAGGAAAGGTTTTAGCATCCAGGACCATATTTTCACAACAAGGCAGATTATAGAAAAACAAAAGAAACTTGGAAAATGTACATATGTATGCTTTGTGGATCTCGAGAAAGCATTTGATAGAGTTCCCAGAGAACAAATATGGAAGATTCTAAAAGAGAGAGGTATTGATGCTAAATTGTTGCGTGCAATACAAAGCATGTATAATAATACAAGAAATTATGTAAGAACGGGAAACCTAAAAACGAATGAATTTAACACTGTGGAAGGCCTGAGGCAGGGTGGAGTGCTGAGTCCAATGTTGTTCCTGGTGCTAATGGATAAAGTACAAAAAGAAACCCAAGTAAACACCAAAAAACTAAGACTGGGTTATAGAAATCTCGAACAGGTAGAAATAACCGATTGCGCTTTTGCTGATGACCTAATTTTATTTGCAAGAAATGAACAAAACCTACAACATAACCTAGAAGTATGGAACGCAGCCTTGAAGAATAAAAACATGAAAATAAATGTACAAAAAACTAAAGTAATGGTGATAGGAAAAGAAGATGAAAAAGTAAATATTAACATCGAAGGAAAGACAATAGAGCAGGTCAGACAATTTAAGTATCTCGGTGCAATGATAGAGGAAAATGACAGCATGGAGTCTGAGATAAATAACCGGGTGGGAGCGGCCGCAAGAGTATACCATGCAATAGGAAAAGCAGTTTTAGGAAAGACAGAAATTACAAAGATGACAAAAATGATAGTATATAAACAATTTACTTGCCAAAAACCTTCGGCTGCGAAACGTGGAATTTATCAACAAGACTCAAAAGCAAAATCCAGGCGACCGAAATGAGATATCTCAGAAGAGTAGAGGGAGTCTCCAGAATAGATAGAATAAGGAACGAAGAAATAAGAGAAAGACTAGAAATAACTCCAGCGTTAACAAAAGTTGAATGCCAACAATTGAGATGGTTCGGGCATTTAAATAGAATGCTAGACGACATGCCTGTGAAAAAAGTATGGCAAGCGAAAGTAATAGGGAAAAGAACAAGAGGCAGACCATCAAAGACATGGAACGATAACATCGGACAAATACTTAACAGGAGAGGTAAAACCTGGAGCGAAGCAAAGAAAGATGCACTAGACAGGAAAAAGTGGCGTAAATTTGTAAATACGACTGAGTGAAGTGAAGAACAGCTCCTCAACACCTTCGGGTATAAATGAGGTTTTCTTAAATTAATTAATTTCGTTTTGATTAATTTATTTATTGCTTATGATGTTATAATTTAAATAATTTAAATGCGCTCTCGCTCGCTGGCTATACAGGTGCCGAGCGTACGCAGAGAAAGCATAGGCTAGCGCTGCGATCGACAGGCGACTCCCACACAGGGCTGCCAGATCGTATAATTGGATACAAAATTTGTATAATACACTTATTTTTTGTATTCTGTATGTATAGCAGATTGCCTTGAATAAAATTGAATTATATAGTATACTACACATTGGTATTATACCAATACTGGTAATTGTATTGTATCTTGTCTATTCACGACAAACCCTTAAGAGAGGTATTTTAAATACAGATGTTATTTGTGATCACTGGTCAGTAAGTTAGAGATGTTTATATAAGAAGGCTAGATGCCTAACTTTGGTTTTTAAAGTGAAGCCTCAATGTCAGCTGGCGGCACCCGTGAAGTTGGCCTCCCATCTGAAACATTTTGATATAAAAAAATATGGAATCGTTAGGTCCTCGTTAGGTCTTGAAAGGTTACCCGGTTTTATCGTTAGGTCACTTTTAGTTTTATCAAAAAAATTATTCAAGTTTTCAAAAATTTTCCTGGTAAGTTAGCTTCCCCAATAAACGATTTCGATGAAATAAAAGTGGAAACCGGTAGGAAATGCACTGATAAGGATTGGTCACGTATATTTATCGTTAGGTCACCTTTCATTTGTTTGCAATTAATTAATTTCAATTTTATGTTTTTATTGCGCATGCGCTAAACAAAAATATAGTTGTGATGAAATTTTTCTTACAAAAGTAAGAAAAATATAACTATTTGATATAAAAAAATATGGAATCGTTAGGTTGTCGTTAGGTCTTGAAAGGTCATTTGGTTTTATTGTTAGGTCACTGTTAGTTGTATCAAAATAAATTATTTAAGTTTTGAAAAAGTTTCTTGGTAAGTTAGCCTCCCCTTTAAACGATTTCGATGAAATAAAAGTGGAAACCGGTAGAAAATGCACTGCTAAGAATTGGTCACGTATATTTATCGTTAGGTCACCTTTCATTTGTTTACAATTAATTAATTTTAATTTTATATTTTTATTGTGCTTGCGCTAAACAAAACTATTAGTGTGTGCACAATTACATGTTAGGGTGCGTTTTTGCCAATGCCAACACTTGACTTGGGGTGGGTTCTCGCCAGCACTTTTGCTCTAAGTGGTAAGAAAAGTATCGTTAGTGCGAAACTCGAAGGCAGCTATAGAGCACAGAAAAAATATATATATCCCGTGACCGCGGAGAACCTTTAAGGCTGTGATAAAGGACACTTTTATAAAACAAATTTTTAGACAAAGTTTAAACCTTTGGGGGGTACCACCTTTAAAGAAATTTTATGAATTTCTGATTTCAAACGACCATAGCTCCGATATTATTGATTTTTAAGCTTAATGAATTAGAACTTTTTTAAAGATCATTCGCTTATGTACAAATTAGGTTATAGCCTCTTATCGTCTAGAATCAATGGATTTAAAGTTATAAATTAAATTAGGGGAAAAAATGTTTTAAAAATTTAAGTTTTTTTTTTACTTTTCTTGCAAACCCATATCTTTTAAACGAAACGTCTTAGAAAGAAACTGACCGCTTAAACCGGATAGAGAATTTAACGGGCTACAAGTTTGGTCAAATCTATTTTTTTGGGTAACCAACTGTTTTCACAGAAATTCTGAAAATAATGAACAAAGTGTAGGTAAAAAAGACATAAATTCACTAAATTTATCTGAACAAAATTGTAGCCCGTTAAATTTTCTATCCGGTTTGTACCGTTAGTTTTTTTCTAAGACGTTTCGTTTAAGAGATACAGGGTTTGCAACGAAAGTAAAAAATGAATAAAATCTGATATTTTTTTAAAAATTTTTTTCTTTAATTTCATTTATAACTCAAAATCCGTTGATTCTAGACGATAAACTAATTTGTAGATAAGCAAATGATCTTTAAAAAAGTTCTAATCTATTAAGCATAAAAAATCAATAATATCGGAGCTATGGCCGTTTGAAATCAGAAATTCAAAAAATTGCTTTAAAGGAAGGTCCCCCTCAAGAGTTTGGACTTGGACAAAAATTTTATTTAAAAATTTGTCTTAAAAAAGTGTCTTTTATCACCACCTCAAAGGTTCTCCACGGTCACGGTGACACCCTGTATATATCAAACAATGCGTTCATAGTGTGAGAATCTTTTATGCTGTAGCATTTTACGGTGGATTTTAATATTGACGGAATTTTTCGTTTAAAATCAAGCAGCTGTTATATTTGAGTTTTTTAATTCTAAAAACTTTTTTAAGTTATTTTCTATTTTATAGTAAACGTGCTTCAGGTACAAAAACGTGGTAAAATTTTAAAATTTTTTTCAAATTTAATTTTCGAAGTTATAGATGGCATTGTATGTCTCTGCTTCAATACCCCCTCCTTTGTAAGGAGATTTAGGATCCATTTCATTTTAACTAACCTAAAGTTTCATTTAGTCACATGGCGTGGTACAGTTTGGTTATTTGGTAAGCGCATCATTTAAAAATTTGTTTAATTTATTAATTTTAAAAATTTTTTTCAATTTTGTTTGGTATATTTGCTCTTACTTCTTTATATTTTTATACATAACTGATGAGCGGAAATAATCGTGAAATAAAAGCTTTTATATTATGTTACAGGTTTTTCTAATTTTTAGTAATTTTTTTCATTTCTATAGCATAATTTTTTCAGATTTCTAATTTCTTGTTTATTCAAATATTTCTAAGTTCAACCCTGTTCAATGTGAATTATTGTCATTTTGGTTTCTTTAAATATTATGTTTCTTTGTAGTATGTAATTATTTACTTAACAGTTAAAATTTATTATTTTAACATTTTGTTAGGTTTTATTATTTATACATCACATACTACTAAATACCACATACATACTTAAAAAGTTCTAAAAACTTTTTTAAGTTATTTTCTATTTTACAAGTTATTTTATTAACTGAAAGTACGCTTTTTTTTAACCGACTTTAAAAAAGGAGGAGGTTATCAATTCGGTTGTATTAATTTTTTAATGTTTTTAATTTTTATAATTTTTAATGTTTATTACCTCAGAACTGTCATTTATTAACCGATTTTCAAAATTCGTTATTAATTTTTTTTTTAAATTAGAAAATAATAAAAATAAAACCAACTCGCTAACTACTCAAGAAATTTTAATTAAAAAATATTTTTAAATTAGGAATTAGTTGTAGGAATTCATTAGCTGCTGGGCTTTATGGTTTTTTTAAAATGCATAAGCCGGGACATCCTGTTAACATAATTCGGGAATTATAAGAAAATCATAAAACCAACTCGGTAACTATTTAAGAAATTTTAAATATATATTTGCCTAGACAAAATTATTTTAAATTTAATGACAAATTTTATCTCCAAAAGAATTATGAGAAAACCCATATTTTGTATTAAATTTACAAAAGAAATAGAAGTTAACAATAAAATCAATTACCTCGATCTCATAATAATTAAAGATAATAATGTGCACTCTTTTCATATTTTCTATAAACATACTAAAGCAACTACTTCAAATTTAACAATATATAATTATTTGCTACAAATAAAAACAAACTTATTAAAAACATGATTAAAAATAGTGAAAAAAAAACTACTAAAATCATTATTTCGTAATAAAGTGCAAACACCTTGTTGCGATTTGATGCCATACACTATAGATATGTGGGACAGTGCAGCTGCTGTACGAATTAAATGTTTTGATTCAGCACCTAGTGCATTAGTAAATATAATTATTATAATTGTAATTGTGGATCACCATCAAGTACATCAATAATAATAGACGCTACTAAATAGGAGATCTTCGCACTACGAAAGTTTGATTACTCTCTATAGCTGCCTTCGAGTTCCGCACTTACGATATTTTTCTTACCACTTACTTAGAGCAAATGTGCTGGCGAGAACGAACCCCAAGTCAAGTGTTGGCATTGGCAAGAACGCACCCCAAGTCAAGTGTTATTGGCATTGGCAAGAACGCACCCCAACATGTAATTTCGCACACACTAATATTTTTGTTTAGCGCAAACGCAATAGAAACATAACATTGAAATTAATTAATTGAATCGCTTATTTCAGAAACAACCTAAGTCACATTTTGATAATTTTGAGTTTGCCAAACCATTATGTATTTTTGGGGGGTAACACATAATTTAATTTATATGCTTTTGTTTATGATAAACTCTTACTTAAGAGGTAAACCTTTGACCTCAAGCTCGAGTTTTTTTGAAAATGTTTAAATAAACTTATCTAACGTTTTAATTCACCTCCTGAAAACTGCCAAAATGTGACTTAGGTTGTTTCTGAAATAAGCGATTCAATGAGCCTTTTTCCTGAGAATAGTGTGGCAGCACTTGTGGTAGGGACAAACATCAAACTTTCTACATTTAGGTTAAAAATTTTTTAAAAATTTTGAATGACGTTTGATAGAAGTCTTGGGTAACCTTATATGTCCATCAAAAGTAAGCGGCAAGTTTGCCGCTTACATCAGCGTATCTTGTGTGACAAACTATTAAAAAGTAGTTTTGAGCGTCATTTTTATACTCGTATTTACATTTTTCTTGCACTTTTTTTGCTTCAATTGATCTATTTGATTTCTCATTGCATTTAATGAATGATCTATTAACTATTTTATCATTTGCTTGCACTAATTTCAGTTTTATTTCAATTTTTTATTAAAAAGTAAAATAAAAAATTTACAATTAAAACTTTCTTTTATCTGGCACAGAAATAATATTTATAGTACAGGAGCTTCTCAAAATTCTAGTGCACATTTTTATTAAATTAAAAATTATCGATTTACTCGCCATCTAGTGACAAATTTACATGACCTCTCAGAAAAATCACAAACATTCGTTCTTCTTGCTTATAACTACACTAAATATTCAGATTTCAGCTTATATATGATTGCAATATTATGCTTTTAATAACATGTGACAAAATCAGCATATATTAATTCTATAATCGTCAATTAATTTATGTAATAGTAACATCGTCGATTCGTAGTCACTTTATTTATTTTATTACTCAGATAATGATTGTTAATATTTGCTGTTATTTTTACAATGTTTTCGTAAAGCTTTGAATAATAACCTGTACAATTTTCATTGCTGCAGATTACTTAGTATTTGAATTGAACGAATGTTTGTTCTTATGGCCAAATACATGTTTGTCCCTACCCAGAGCCAGTATATTTAGAGAGTAGCGCAATCAAAATTTTCGCCGCCATATTTAGTCCAGTGAAGTATACGCCCTATAAGAAACAATAGTAATTTTTAAACTTTTTATTATTAATTACACTTTTAATATACATTTTAGGAACAAAAATAAAGAATTATTATATTTGTATTACAAGTTTATTTAACGTTTTTCAAAAATAAATGAAAAAAGGCATTGGAAACCTTTTCAAACAGAGATAAGAAAGTGCACTGCAGTGCAGTTTATGTTTTTAACTTTTTTAACGCATTTCTTATTCCAATACTCCGGCTTCCACATTGAACCGATTCTTCTGAGTTAGTAGTGAAGGAACACTTTCTTAGCAAAAAGTATAATCTAGTTCTGAAGAATATTGTTAAAATTTTTTCATACACATTATGACACTTGGGAAGTTCGTTAATCGAAATAGGAAGATTAAAAAATGTATTTATTAAGGTTTTTAAATTGATTTCACCTTTTACAACCTTTGCACTGTGATTTCGAAAAAATACTTCTGCCTGTAAAAAGTAGTCGAAAACTAATTTGGTAGGATCTACCTATTTTATAGGTCTACCTATAAAGTAATTTGTGATAATTTGAAATTTATTTTGACTATTATGATAAATACCTACTACTTCTCCTGTAGTATTGTCAAATTGAAATCCAGGTTTTATAGCCATTTCGTCCATTAAGAGAACTGCATGTCGTTCTTCAAGTTTTATCCCTTCAATTTTAGTTTGTAATAATGGGAATATGTCTTCTAATATTCCAGGACGAAATTTAAAGTTTTCTATTCTCTTCTGCAAAGTTCGGATACCAGGCAGAGGATAATTTTGTTTTCTTAGTTCTTCGTAACCAGTCGTACCACATGATAAATACAATTTAAGAGACTTTTTTATTGTATCACTTTCTCATGTATTACCAATCATCTTTCCTTTTTGTAAAAATCTAATTTGATCTTTATTAAAAATGGTATTCACTTGTTTTGTAAATGTTTTATTTTCTTCCTTCAAATTTTTGATGGTTTTATACGCTAGTTGTAATTTTCGCTGTAATTCCAGTACCCGTGGATGTGTTTCTTCTTGTACAGAACTATTACGTTGTATATCATCTGGATGTAATAAATGTAATTCTATAGGATCTTCAATCATCTGGTCACAGTCCGGGATATCTACAAATAAGTTTAATAATCATTATAGTTCTATAATTAACATGTAAGAGATAAAAAGCACATACTTTCTATTTTCATTATTGTCTTTTCGATTCTAACTTTTGGTGGTTTTCGTGGTGTTGGAATAACCTTATGTGAAAATAAGGTAGGAATAGCATTCCACCGTAGAGGTCTTTTATTATCCTGCCGATTATTTTCAAATTGATCGTGAGTGAAATGATTCTGCAATGTAAAATATAATATTATGTAAAATTATATTACGCAATAATTAAATTATGGTAATTAAAAATCCGAGTCTTACCTCACAAACAAATGCTTCTCCTGGCAGATTTGTCCGATTTATATTGTTAATCCATTGTTTTTTTCTATCACTATTTTTAGGTCCCTGGGGCAGTTTAAAAAATCTAACACCTTTTTCAGTTCTTTGACTGCAGTTATAAGCACAGCAACCCGGCATTTTACACGTTTATTGTAATCAAATTTTTTTCTAAATTATTAATTAATTAATATATAATATTATATATTATTAGTACAAATCAGTACTAGTTATTTCTGTAACAATTTATCACATAATAATATTATGAAAAACTAACACAACTGAGTTTATAAACTTTCTACAACCATTAAACACTGTTTACTTATGTATGGTTATTACAAAACATGGCTGCCGTGTCGGCTTTCGTTAGATCAAAGGACGGCGCTACTCTCTAAATATACTGGCTCTGTCCCTACCGGACTACTAGCGCTTCTAGTGAGCAAATTTTCGTATTTCAGGAAAATGGCTCATTTGAATTACCGCCTTCTCAAATCAAAGTTCCAAACCAAACCAAAGCTGTGATCGTCGAACAAATCTTACACATTGTGATCTCCTCGTAGTAACACTTACAAGTCCTTTTAAATCTGCGGATGGCTCTTTGAATGTTAACATTGTTACCTTGTTTTACTAACCTCAAACTTAAACTTATCTGTTCAGTGGCGTAACCACTGCTAGGACACCTGAAGCAATAATTAGTACACACAAATTAAATAAAACACGGGATTCGGTTTAACGATGAATATATATTTAACCGAAAAGAAAAAGGTAGTCCAACAACCAATTTACCAGCAAAGTTAATTTCCTTGATATCATTTAATTCAGAATACTTTAGTTCGAAATTTGATTTAATAACTGTTCGATAATTAATCCCTCTGATCGTAATGTTTTCTAATTGATTATTCATATTTAATGACCAACCACAATCTTTATAATACTTTGTAAAGAAGCGCATATATGTATTTCGATGTTCAACTCAATTGTTTTTATATTATGTAAGATCTTTAAATAATAAACCCTTATATTATGCTAAATTATCCGCTCTATTACTTCGTCAACTTAAAACTAAGATCGTCCTTATTGCTAATTGGTCATTTCCTTAAATCTAAATAAGTCGTCCGTACTTAACTAAATAAATTCCCTATACTTAAAGCTAGCGTCATCATCTTAAACTATTATGTAGCCGCAAATAATCATAAAGAACTTTGTTAAAAACAGTTCTTAAATATCATAATTGGTATTATCTCATATGTGGTCGCAAATAATCATAAGGTACTTTGTTAATATTTATTAATAACTGTCCTGAAATATCAGAATTGGTACTATCTCATTGAGAGATATTTGAAAAAAAGAAAAATAAGCAACATGTTCACAAAATCTGCCTTATCATCTTCCGGCCCTTTTGCAGTTATCCTTTTTAATGATTAGCCATTTCTGCGATATATTGCCACGGTCATCTTCAGATTTTAAGCGTCCACCTCCCTTTGTTGCGCAATTCATCTAAATTAAGTTATCTAATGCTATATATATTTATTTCTACTTCAAATAACCGCCTTCATATTGTTTATCTTAAACAAGTACTCCTCCCTTTTATTGCCGCAAATAACCCCTAATGCATTATAAATATACGTCGTAGGTCACATGAGTAATCAATTCCTTCCATTAAATTAGCACATCCCGTTTTAAATATAATAATTTATAAATCACAATCTCAAACTATAATTAAATCTTAAAACTGAAGATGAAGTAATTTTGAATTAGTTTAAATTCCTATTAAAATTATCCAACCACGTGGCTGACGAATTGTTACCTAAATTTCTAACGTAATCCTGTATTAAATTCTTTTAGAAAAATAAATCAAATATTTAAACTTACGTATTTTAATTTTGTCGATGGCTACGATTTTATTTAAACAAATTTAAATTTAAATTACTGAATAAAATTTACACACTCGTTCCACTAAAACCACCCGTTCAGTTCTGACGCCCGAGTAATAATGGCTACTCCCTTAAAATCATAACGGTAAAATTTTCTAACAGAAACGACCACCGCGTCTCTTTAAAGCCCTTATTGCCAAATCGCTGTATTTTAAAGTAACCAGAAATGAACTAAATTTAAAATTTCGCGCCCATTATATTCAAATTCAAATTTACAATATTACAAGCTGACTATAAATAAATTTATATAATTATCTTCTGCTTATTATTTTGTATATAAAGTTGGTTTTGTGTAAGATACTAACAAAATTTATAAGCGCGCCTACTAGTTTGCCTACACTACAAATGGCCGCCACTTAAACTTGATGCTTCACTTTTATCCTATGTCAGGTATACGTAGTAGGGTATCTAGCCTTCTTATATAAACATCTCTGCGGTAAGTATACTAGGCTGCGATGAGAAAACTGCTATCTCTTACCGGGATTTTGGATCTCATGTTACATGTTTCTTTTAAAACTATATCAAAATATTTATTCATTGTTTACAAGTTTTCATGTGTTGCGGCGGCCCTGACGACTTCCTACTTTGCCTACTTTGCGTCCTCTTTATCCAATATTTTACTCCCATCCTCTTCAGGTCGTCCGTCACCTGGTTCCACCACCTGATTTTTGGTTTTCCTTTTCTTCTATCTTCAGCCAGGCTCTACAACGTTATCTTCTTCACTATTTTATTGTCTTTTTCTCATTACATGATCAAGGCATCTGACTCTTTGTGATTTAATGTGCTTTATGATATCTTAGTCGTTTCTTTCTTCCTAATCTCATAGTTCATCAGCGGTTTTTTTACGGCGTTATCACATATTTTGGTCCCATAATAATGCGTAGAATTTTTTTTTAAAACTATTTCTGTGTTTCTGCTTCACGCTTCGAGTAACATGCAGTTTCAGGGTTTTATAAATCTATCTCTTGGTTTCTTTGTTTAATTTTTATCTCTGAATGTTTTGTTATGATAGAATGTTTTATTCTCGGCTTGCATTATTCTCTTCACCTCTTCCTCTCTTTCACATTTGTTGTTTATTATTATTCCCAAATAGATAAAGCTGCTTACTTCCTCTATTTCAAGTTTGTCTATGATTGTAAAACACTGTTTTCGTTTATTGTCCTTGCAGTATCTCATGTACTTTGTCTTTGCTTGGTTCACCAATAGTCCCATTTCTTTGGTCTTCATCCTCAACCTTTTGAAGATCTTTTTCATCTTTTTTTGTGATCCATCCATGATGACGATGTCGTCGGCATAAGAGAGTATCTGCCGTTCCTTTGTTGTTTAACTATTTTCTGTATGGCTACTGGCTACTATTTTGAAACTTTCTGTCCCGTCATTCTCTGTTCTGATGTATGTAACTACTTTTTTCATTGTCATCTTTGTCAGGTCGATCAGTTTTGTTGGTATTTTCATTTCTTCCATTGCCTGAAATAAGCTCTTTTCTCTTTATTTCATCGAAGGCATGTTGAAAGTTAATCGAGAGTATGCTGAGTTCCATGTGATGTTCTTACTTTTTTCTATCGTTTGCTTTGCCGTATGTATTGCCGTGATATCTATCGTGGATTTGCCTTTAGTGAAACCAATCTGGTATTCGCCTACCGTTTCTTTTGTGTAGTCAATCAGTCTTCTGTGTATTAGTGTTGATAGAACTTTATACGCCGAGCTGAGCAGCATAATTCCTCTATAGTTTCTGCAAACACTCGAATCGCCTTTCTTATAAAGCGGAATTATATTCTTTCCATTTTTCTACTTAGATGGAATGGAATATTAGTCGGATGCAATCCTGTTATGTCTGGTTGTATACCGACAATGTATAAATCGACAGATGTTAGAAATAAGCAATTATTTACTTACTATTTACATTTATTACAATGTATTACAACTTATTATTTTATCACGATATAACTAAATTTCTGAATCTATTCGAAAAAAATTTGCAAGAAAGTAAATTCATCTCTAGTACTAGTACCTAAATAATGGGAGCTGAGAAAGGGGCGGCTGGTACTACACGGCCTAGGGCGGCCAACACTGTAAATCCGCCACTGTACATGTATATAAAGGTATGATATCTTTGAAACCTATTTTTTTCCGTTTGGCTCACTACGTCATTATGACGTACCTTGGTTTGATTCAAATTCAAATATTTAGCGGTGTTCGCGAAATAATGAAAACGTGTGATTATTTTTTACTAAATCCCAAATATTGAAATAAAACACATAATAGGAGTATAAAATCATAAAATATATTTAAATAATGCACTAAAATAAAAAAAAAATATTATAACTTTCAAATAAATCATAAATTCAAGAGAGATAATATTGAATGTTGACTTTTATTCAATATAATATAATAATTATATACATATACATATATTTTTACTTAAAATCACAACTATTGAAATTAAACACATAATGCAAGTATAAAATCATAATCGTAATATTTATTTTTATTTCAAATAAAACATAAATTCAAAAGGAAGAGTCCATTATTGAAATCATCATCCTAGAGTACCGTGCAATCGACCGACAAACCCGGTGCTTGGTGAGAACCTAAAACAAACATGTAAAGATTAGGATTACTCACACCCCGGCTGACGGGCGGATGAGGATGTCTTTTGGCCGGCTGTGGCCTAGATTGTAGCCTGGTTGGTACTGTCCTAGCTGCGAGATGAGAGGATTGTCCGAGAAGCTCGCGGTCTTGTACAGTTTTTCCGCCTGGCTTTTAATGTGCACCTCGATGGTTTCCATCTTGGCATCGGCGTGGAGTCTTCTGTTGGACAAAACTACCCTTCCTAGCTTAAGTACTCATACCTGGAATTTAGAAATTTAAATCCTTTTATGACCATTGGGGTGAAATTTAATACCTGCTTTCAAATGTTTTTGAATAGTTATTACTTGCCATACATTTAAAATTTCCCAAATATCAAAAATTGTATTAAAAAAACTAAAAAATTAAAAAAATTGTAAGTGGCCCTAATTCGATTGCACGGTACTGTATTTTATCTACCATTTCCTGTAGATGTTTCTGTTATGTTATTATGGTTATACCGCCAATACTCGGTCGTCAGGGCCTCGTTACTTAAAACCGAGTGTACCGTGAAGGTGAGGTTGACTATTGAGTGTGAGAGACTGTATGTTCGCTTGCAACACTCCATATACCATACATCCTTGTTTTCAATAATCACAAAAAGATTTAATACAAAATTTTATTTTGTAACCTTATTTAACTTCCTTTTTTTGCTAATGAAAGAATCTGTTAACTCCTTATTTAATTGTCGCAATCTAAAAAAACATCCTCGATCTTAAAAATAATTTTTTGGCATCTTCAGAACATTCTACATGACTACCTTTTTTTAACAAGTTTTTTAGATAATTTTTTGAAATTAAAATACTGTCGGCACAAAAATTGCTTCCAATTCTTCCATTTTAGTCATCAAATCTGATGAAGGTTTAGTTAAGCCACCCTTCACTTCAATGGTCAATCCAAGAGTAAGACGACACGTTAGCACTTGTTATTGAGCTGCTTTGCTCTTTCAATTTGTGGCAAATGTAACCAGCCAAATGTTCAAAACTGTCATAGACAACGTCTTCTAATTCAATCCAATCGGACTCTTCGTCTTGCCATATTTCAACCTCTTCATTAAGATCAGTGTTGAAAAAAGCTGCACCTAAAGTAGACTCTGTAGTGGGTAAATCGGATGTACCATCCTCTTTAACGTTTCCATATGTTGAAAGTGACCCTTCGTTTCTGCCCATTATATAAGACCGCAACCCTAAAATCCAGAGGATCTGGATGGTCATGAAGACCTTCCGTAGCTCTTTTAGCTCAAAAAAAAATTTCCAGCACATCTTGGTTAAGTCTGTACGTTAAAATATATTTAGTTCGAAATCTGTTCTTGAGATCTTCAAATAGCAATTGTAACGCTCTGTTTGTCATCATGACTCCTGTAATAAATAACTTATAATTATAAATATTTACTTTATTAAATTTAATATTAAAATGTACCTTTTTGAAATGGCAGAAGAAAAGACTTGCCTTTAGCTCTCAAATTATTCATAACATTGGTCATATTATTTATAATGCTGTTCTGAACTTCAAGCGACAAACCATGTGTCTAGTATGTAAATATATTTATTAAATTTACTTTAACATTGAATAAACTGAGTAATCAAAATTAATCAAAATATCAAAAAAATGTTTTGTAAATACTTAGATACTAATTTAAAAAATTGTGCACATTCAACCCAATTATGACCTTCCAACCCACCATTCATTCCACATCCTGTAATTGCACAAGAAATTTTACTTTTTGTCTACTAGCGTTCTTGACGTTTCGAGTTTCTTTAGAGATTTTATGCATAATAGTTAAATCAGACTTGCTAGTGACATCGAGAAGCTTTTCTATAACATTTTTGTTTATTTCCTTGCCGTTGATTAAATAGCCACTACCAACAAAATGATTTCTAATCAATTTAATAAGATTGAGACATCAGCGAAAACGTAAATTTTGTGGTCGTTTGAAGGATTTTTAAACCAAGGTTGTTCGGGGTTTACTTGCAATTCAGTATGTGCGCTTCTATTTCCTCCACCAAGATCGCTAACCATAACTACAATTTGGAAACCTATAAAATAAAACAATTAAAAGTGGTAAGGTAAACAGATTGTTGTTGAAGCTTACCTGAATTTTCAACATAATTTATTATTTTAAATAATAGATCTTTGGTTGTCTTGCAGTCATAATCGTAGAAGATTGGTCGTTTCCAATTTGAAAATAGTCCCCTTAACATAAATACTTGTGCATAACTGTATGGCTTTAAAGTTTCGTCGTTAGCCTTGTCGTACAAATATACCTTTCGAATCTTTATCTCATCAAACGACAATATGCACACTTTGTCCATCTCATTCATATCAGTCAATTTAAACCGATTTCTTTTATCCAACTGCTCTTGCCTTTCGGAAGTATACCTATTAGACCCTGCAACAAAAGAAAAAGTTACTGTCGGTAAGTTTTCACTAGGAATTACTTCCGGCTTGAGCAGCCGAAAATGATCTGGTACACTGCTTTTTAAAAGCTCGTATCTCAAATATCTTTGATAATCTTCTTTTTTGAAATGTTTTGAACACACTCGTGCACCTTCGACGTTAAACTCGTCTTCTTAACCGCACGCTATTATCCAATATTTACAAATTTCACCATCAGTCGGAAATCGAAATAACTTCACATCACTTTTATTTATATACCAAACTTCACATCCAAACACAACACACCACATTATTCCTAATAAATTTTAAATATTATACAAAAAAACACAAATTAAGAATACAGGTTATAAAGAATCAAATCGAATAGTTCCCGCCAATACTCGGTCGTTCTCGCTATTTGTTTAACCCTACAATGCTATCGTACGTAAAATTAAATATAATACGATACCCAAACGCTTACCACGACTTACGTCGGTAGCATGCTAGGGTTAATATCTAAACCAAGGTACGTCACAATAACATGAAGTCACATGAGGCCATGAGGCATTTTCGAAAATTGATCCGGTAGATATCTACCGTTTACCCCTCGGTAAACAACTGATTTGCTGGTGCATGTGCGGTGCATGAATAAGGTAGATTAATTTTCGAACGTTTATTATACCTACCGGTAGATTATTAGAACAAATTGTTCACATAACCTCAAAGTTTATGTATAATTTTTATATACTTAATACTGAAATATGTATGCTGTATATAATATAAATATGTATGCTGTATATAATATAAATATGTATAACGCTGCGTACTGAATACCACGACTGAATGAATTGACTAAAAAAGATAAGTTAGGTAACCTCCGGTTATAGTATATAACATTACTAGCAAGGTAAGAGGGTTTTTACTGGCGAATGGAGGATATGGGATTTTTGGATGTTGTCGATGTGACGAAATTCTCTCATTAAACATGAATAATGTAGAAGATATGGGAAAATACGTTATTGTGACATTGCGGCAAACAAAAAATTTAACAACAAGAAGATTCACCATAACCGATGATGGCTGCAGCTTCAAGCCCTGCATGTTATACAGAAAATATGTAAATCTTCGGCCTCCTGGAACAGAAAGCCTAAGATTTTTTTTGACATACCGACATGGAAAGTGCATTTCCCTTAATGCTGGCCAGCACACTATTGGTGGTGTCCCAAAGCAAATAGCGAAATATTTAGGTTTAAAGACCCAGAGTTATACACCAGCCACTCTTTTCGCAGAACTGGAGCCACTATGGTTGCGGATTCGGGTGGAGATATTTTAGCACTAAAGCGTGCAGGAGAGTGGAAGAGCACCGAAATTGCGATGAGTTATGTCGATGATTCGGTCAACAAAAAAATCGAAATGTCTAGCAAATTATTTGGTAGTAAGGAGAGTACAAATGTTCTGCAGTCCTCGAGTTCAGCAGTTTCTGAGTCAACAGATGGTTCATCATCATCAGTATCAACTCTTTTATCATCAAAAATCTGTGTTACTGGAAATAACAATTGTACCATGATTTTCAACGTATATGAAGATAAAACAAAATTTCCTAATGTAAATAATACTACTAACTTGTAAAAACTTTGCAAGTTAACTGTCAGTTTTACAAGTTAGTGACTTGATAAAATAAACTTTCTTGATTAATATTGTGTTTTTGGAAACTGACGTTTACAAATGAGAAACAAATAAATAATTTACCGACTCGAAATATCGATCCACAAACGGTTAACCTTGGTTAATCTGGTACATGCACCTGGTGGATTTATTTACCGATTTACCGATTGAATTTTCGAACGCAAGCTGTGAATGCGGTATCTACCGGTCATCTACCAGATCAATTTTCGAAAAAGCCTATGATGATCACATGTACGTGCATAAGTCATCACCTGCGCAAGATCATATCTTGTAAATTTATTGTATCATATGTATGTAGTCTCTATTGAAAAACATTGATATTTTGTATGAACTAATTAATACTTAAGAAATTAAATGTATTAAATATGTAACGATAATACGCGTTATTTTTTTAATTTCAATAAAATGTCGACCGCGATGCGGACGTATTTCTCAAATCTTAACTTAACTGAACTGGCCTAGTATAACTAATGGTCCGAAAATTGAACAATTAAAAATTGTTAAAAAAAGTACCTACTGGGAGGTGTAAATCACCCTGGTAGTATGATATACCCGCGCTATATGCTACTCTGGATAGTTTCGGGAAATTCGAAGTAGAATTGAGACGTTAGGGTAAAGTGTCATTCACGTAGATTAATGAGGTTAGAGATAGTCTATCATCACTTCAATTTTGAAGAAACGTTAAGATCCAAAAGGAATATCTTCGGCTTATAATTTAAAGCAAGAAGCAAAAAGCTTAGAATCCTGGTTCTACTAATAATATGTACAATAAATGATAAGTAAATTCAATGTAAAAATAGAATCGCCACACAAATAAGAAAATAAAAATTCAAAAGTTAAAATCTCTCTGAATAACAAAAATAGGAACTCTCGATAAATAAAAATAACTAATAATATGCACAATAAATTATAGGTAAATTCAATGTAAAAATAAAATCGCAGCACAAATAAGAAAATAAAAATTCAAAAATTAAACTCTCCCTGAATAACAAAAAGATAGGAACTCTCGATAAATAAAAATAAGTAATAATATGTACAATAAATTATAGGTAAATTCGATAATCTGTAATAGCACAACGAACAGTTGAGATTAAATTTTTAGTTGTATGTACCTAGTATGAAACTTTGTTTGACTAGCATGAGTTACAGCACTTCCAATATTGCATAAATCCTTGATACGAGCTTGTAGAACATCACGAAAAAAAAATAATAAATTAGTCACATACTATGCTTTAAAATTTTCAATTTCTTTGAAATACTACTACTACAAACTATTAGAGAAAATATGGCTACGTGTAATAGCTATAGAAAAAATATTACCAAAACTGTCGGATAATTCAAAATTTAAAAAAATTGTAGGAAAAATAGTGGGCCTTTTTCGTAAAGTTTTCTTCAATGTACTTGTAAAACAGTTGTCTGAAAAATAATCCTGATATACACGTGAATCAGTAGTTACAAATTGAGAAATATTATTTGCTCCATTTATTGCATCTATCCATTTAGCACGGTAATCGATGTTTTGCGGAAATTTAAAGAAATGTTGAACAGAAGGTTTTCCCTCATAAAAATTTAAACAATCAGAAACAATGCATTTTTAGACGTAGCCATGATTTCAATTAAAACATAAAGTTAAAAACTCAAAGATAATTATACAGTTTTTTACTTACCCGTAAATTAATTAAATAAATTAACTAATTCGCGATTTCGATTAAGAAAAATCACGTGATCAAATATTCAAAATGGCCGCTTAAAGCGAGCAGTTCTATGTTTTGTCATTATAATTAAGGTTATTATATGGTGGTTATATGCACATTAACGGGTTCAGAAACGTGTTGTAGTTTGTTTATTATATTCATTTGTGTTTAAATCATATCTAAATATGAATAAACAATTAACAATAAACATTATTTTGAAATTCTGTGGGAGTTCTGAGGTTAGAAGCTTTGGCAAACGCTATAAGCACATAGTGTTGTGTGGAGAAACGCCTAGCGACGACGGATTCCATTATATTTATGGCTTAGTTTTACAAACTCCAGCTTTGTCTGCACCGCTTCATCAGATATCAGGGAGATATTATATAATCACAACCATATGCATTTTGAAGGCTCCTTTCCCATTTTAAAGCTTTTAATCCACGCTTTTCTGCTAACAATTACTTACACCTCACCGAACTGATTTGTTCATTTCACTTTGAATTTCCCTTTCTTGGGAAACTTGTGGAAATTAAGGTCAGAATTCTTTCTAGCTCTAGAATTACATCCGTCAACACAACAAAACGCTATTGATTTTGATTTAGATGTATTCATTTTGTCGTTTACCTAATAACAAATTAATTTTAGGGCAAATTTTCAAATACACGAACTTAGAAGCAATATTTAACGTTAATACCTATAGTAAACATGCATGAGATGCATATTAACTTATGACAAGTACCCGTTTTAGCGAGTTAACATTTCTACCGGCACACGTCGCAGACGTCGTCGACGTCGAATCGCGAATACACACACACAAACGATTAAGTTGCAGCTGGTACAGAGTTTGGTGTTATGTCACCTGGACTACTGCAGTGTGGTTTATTATGGATACCCCAAGCAGCACAAAGACGTCAAAAGTGTACATATACGGTATCGATATTTATATAACGGTACGGCATTGATTTGCCCAATTTATTGTTACTGTTTTAAGGTGTCATTTATGTATAGATACGGTACAGATATTTTCGAAACGATATGGCATTGATTTACTACCGCTTTTTCCGTTACTGTTTTGATGTATCATTAATAACAGGAATTTTTGTAACGGTACGGTATTGATTTGCCCAATTTTTCGTTACTGAATTGGTGAATCATTTATGTACATATTATGTGTTGATTTTTTATGAACGGAATATTTAGAAATTTACAGTGTCGTTTGGGTACATAAAATTTACGTGCTTAATCGGCACTAATTTTTAATTAAGATAAATAATTAAATAGTATTCAATAATAATTAAAAAAATTAATTTTTGTAATTATTTAGAAATTCGATGTTTAAATTGATGATTTGCGCCAATTGGTTTTTTATTTATATTTATTCAGATACCATTACACATTTATTTAAATTTGTACTATAAATTTTAATTATTTAATTAGAATTTACGATGTTGCTCCAGCTATTAGGCTCTGGTGGATGATTGGTTCATTCCTGAAATATCTGAAATTTGACATTAATCACCTAATAATATTTCCTTAAATTTTTTTTCTGAACGTAAGCTGGAAGATTCGAACCCGTGCTGCTTGAGCCCTTCTGTCTGAAAGTATAATCCTTAACCCCCACGCCTACCTAGGGTATACAGAGAATTTAAGTTTGATGATAGTCAATATCAACTTTTCAATAATAACTATATTAATTCAGTTTAAAAATATCAAGGAATATAATTTATATATTACCTTAATTTATTACTTCAATTAGTATTTTGTTCAAAATATTTAATAATATTTATTTAAAACCACATGTAATATTTTTTAAATTAAGACAAGTAAATAACTGTTTCTAATTTATTATTAAAAAAATATATTTATTGTTATATTTTTTATAATTACAGAAAAGTATACAAAATAATTTAGATTTCGATTCTAAGGTAAGTTTACACAGGATATTCATTGTTTGATTATCAATTTCAATTACTCATTAATCACTATTTTAATTCAGTTTAAAAATATCAGTGTTGAATTAGAATAAATTAAAGTTTTTAGAAACGTTTCAGATCAATTATATTATGAATTATTTTAAATGAAATAAAATTAGCAGAAAATTAAGGAACACGTGTCATACTGTATTTGTTATTACTTTCAGCGCCATAACTGTTTATGGTTAGCAGGTTAGCAGTAAGGTACTAAGGTCTTTAGTAGGTTTAGGTCTTTAGTAGTAGTAGTAAGGTACCTTACTGCTAATCTAAAACATAAATTACAGGTTCTGCAGAACTCTTGCATGAGATTTGCCTGTGATATAGACTTTGGTAGCCACGTTACCCCTTCTTTTATTGAATTTGGTGTGCTTAAGATTTCTGCTCGTTTTGAGCTTCTGTTCGCTTCGTTCCTGTGCAACTTATATAGCCGTGATGGCCCGGGATAGCTGTTGGAGTTGATGGTAAAAAGATCTGAACGCCATCAACTAGATCTTCGCTATAGTGGGAATTTATCTATCCCATCTCACAAGACGACTAAGTTTCGGGGCTCCTTCGAGTACCGAGCGGCGGAGGTCTTTAGTAGGTTTGCAGACGTGTTTTTGCCCGGCGGTACCAGCCGTTCCTTTAGAAGCATGGTCAAGGAAATGCTGCTGGTTGCGCAAAATGCGGCCTAGGGTGAAATTGAAAAACAGTTCTGCTGATTGTTTTGCCCCTTCGTTGACTCTATGAAATGTATTTACTTTTTCATTTTTGTATTTATTTTTTCCTTTTTGTATTTATATTTTATTTTTCATTGTAAATAGAGTTAACGAATAAAGTTATTATTATTATATGAACCTCACAATAACCTCAAAAATTTTGGCCGCTATAACCAAACCACGAAACTTGAATTAGCGCCACAGCCTGAAGTAATGTAAACTAAGTTAGTAGAAATTTTAATTTTTCATTGTGAACTTTGATAAATAGTTAGCAGAACTCCTAACTGCGTCGCTACAAACGGTGTTACTGTGTTTCCCTATGTAATTAAATCATCTCCCACTACTTAATTTATGGTCATTCACATCCAAGTAACGTACGTAGCGGACATGACATAACGTACAAAACATAGCAAATGACTTGCCATTGACATCAACATAGAAAACATAGAAACATGAAGAACGCGCACGCGTATTTCTACCCGATCGGTTGACTACGGTATCGGTTTCTCTACGATCGTGGAGAAACGGATACGAATGTATCAGATCTATAAATTTTCCGTCATCTATAATTAACCAAATATCAATAAAAAACACACGCACAAGAAACACGTGACACGCTGTAATTTAACTTGGATGTGCATGACGCTTAAACGTTTAAATGTTGGAAGTGTAAACTTCCACCGGGGGTGTTACCTCATAAAATGAACGCATCTCATTGGTCAAACATAGAATACATAATGTAGAAGTTGAAGTTGACCGAACTTTTTGTTACGTTATGTCATGTCGGCCCCATCGCAATCTCGCTGAAACTTGGTGGAAAGATGCCTCCAGGTGTGCTCGATACGAAAATATAAATTTTGTTCTGCGGAAATGTCGTTCTTCCACACAATTAATTATTTTCTGGAGCTATATTTGAGGTTATCATCGGAGCGAAGTGTGATCCCGACCACCCACCCCAAGCTTGATTCTTACTTATATAATGCTAAGTTATCCCCACCGTCAAGTCGTAGTGGGAGGAAGTTGGTATGCATTTAGCCGTGGACTAGATCAAGATGTACCATAGTCCACCCACTCAACATGCAAATTAAAATGTTAAGTTTTAAGATTTAAAATTCGTAATTTTAATTGCGTTTTCGGTGGATTTTGAATTAATATTTCGGAATACCTTAATATTGAAAAATATTAATGTGTTAGTCAAAAAAACAGGCTCGGATGGCGCCGAAGGCGTCCGGAGGGTCTGTTTTTTTGAATAACTCATCAACGGCAAATCTCGAATTCCAGGTAAACGTAGATCTGTGTTTTCGAGTTCCACCTTTGGCGAGTTCTGCCATTTTTCAGGGATATTTTTAAATTGTTATGAGTAAGGTGAAAAAATAAAACAGGCCCGGAGGGCGCCGAAGGCGTCCGGAGGGTTTGTTTTATTTTTTTGCCTTACTCAACACGTCTAATCATGCAGCCGTGTTAAAAGGTGTATCTAAAATACATGTAAATTTTACATTTTTAAAATCGATTTTTTTCGAAACCTCCGGGCCTGTTTTATTTTTTTGCCTTACACAACAACGACCTATCCGTAAAAATATCCGGCTCCGAAAAGAACCGTTTTCCTGTTTACACTGGGAAGCGAGTGGCTATCTGATCAAGCATATTTTCGAATGCCAATTCCGACGTACGTCCGTACATGTGTATGTGCTCCGGCAAGTAGTTGCTAACACAATATGTCAAGTAAACGGTTTCTTGCCGATGTGAATTTGTAAACATGTTCATCAATAAATTGTACAAAATAGTTAATGCTCGGGGTAAGATTACGTACTTTGTTATATTACTTCCAACGAAACTTCAGCAACGTTCTGTGATAACTACTGTGGACTGAATTTACAAAGCCTAACCAACGCCCACTTTCATGACATGTAATTTTGAGGTTAAAAATTTTTGAACTTTAATTGCGATTTTCTACATTATTTAATGTTTCCGCACCAAAATTTTGCCATTATCCTACTAATTAACACCCCCCCTCCCCTTCCCGCCTCCAAAAACAAAAATTGGTGTGTGGCCTGTAAACCACAATCCTGCCTCAAATTTAAAATTTTAAAACGGGGGTGTTGCCTTGTAAAATGAACGCATCTGATTGGTCAAACATAGAAAACATAATGTAGAAGTTGAAGTTGACCGAACTTTTTGTTACGTTACGTCATGTCGGCTATATTATGTACGAATGTCACTGGTGGCGCTTGAAACCATGCATTTCAACTTTCCTCGCGTTATGTCTTGTATGTCCGCTACGTAAGTTACTTGGATGTTATTAACGCTTTAGTCTCGGGGTTCCGAGAAGTTTGAGGAAGGCAGGATATTCCCTGTCTCTGGAAATCCCAAGCAAGTGTGGGTTAGTTCCGATACAATTTTAAAAAAACATACGTTAATACTATAATAATTAATATTAATATTCCTACTAATTGAATTAGGGCCAATCATTAAAAATAATTTTTTTTATAATTACCTGTAATTAAAAAGAAAATATTTTGAATAAATCTTTAATTTTATTATTTAAACACACGATTTGCTTAATATTTTGTGATACTACCTCTAGCTTTTATTACTGCAGCCACCCTTTTTGGCATACTCCTAATACAAGCTAGAGCTACTTCTTTTAGATGTTCATCTGTTTCCCACACCAAACGAATGTTTTCTTTTAAAGCCGCTATTGTGGGATTGTTTTGTTTATAAACCAACAGCTTTAATGCTTTCCAAACATTTTCAATTGCATTTAGGTCTGGCGAATTACCTGGCCAAGGCAACACCTTGATATGCAACCGTTTCAACGTGTCCATGATTGTTTTAGCCCTATGACAGGGTGCACCATCCTGCATAAACGTGTAACGTTTACGGCTACTACCTAAAGTTGCCATATACGGTACTAAAACCGTTTCAACCACTTCTTTATATTATATTGAATTTTATTCATTGTATTGGTAACAAAATAAAGTGGTCCAAGTCTTTCAGAGGTAATAGCCGACCAAATCATCACTGCCAGTTTATCACTCTTCATTTTCGAAGTCAATTTGGGTTTCTTTGCTGGTCGCCGACTCTATATTCCAGCTTCGTACATACGCAACTTGAGTGTACGTTCATAAATTGAAACACCATCTTCGCGTAGGACTCTATTAATTTCTCTCACGGTCGGTTTTCGATTTTCTAAGTTTGTTCTGATAATTAACCGATCGTTCCTGGTGGTAGTTTTCCTTTTACCCCTACAATTTGATCTCCCGGTTGACGTCGTAGGAATATTTTCTTTAATTAATTTTGCAATCCGATCAACCGATTGACGCGAAATTCGTTCCATTTTGCAATTTCACGATTGCTATAATTTCCAGATCTTAAAAGACCCTCAATTTTAACTTTTTTACCTCATTTAAGGTCCTTGTTGTTACCTATTTCGTTAAATTTCTTAAATATCAAAAATTGCATTAAAAAAACTAAAAAATTAAAAAAATTGTAAATGGCCCTAATTCGATTGCACGGTACTGTAAATGTAGTAGATAGAATTATAGCACTTCTTTAATGTTGATATATGTTGGTAATATTTTAGCCCCTCCTACATTTATTGATCGTCCTCAAAATCGAAAAGTAAATTTAAATGGTGTTGTGCAATTTTATTGTACCGCTACAGGAAATCCATCTCCTTCTGTGTTTTGGAGTAAAGAAGGTTCTCAGCTACTTATGTTTCCTGACACGTCATATGGTCGTATGCACGTTAATTCAAACGGAATTTTAACAATTCAAGGAGTTTTAAAAGAAGATTCTGGGTTCTACGTATGCTCTGCCCTTAGTATAGCTGGATCCACCAGTGTTAGAGCACTTTTGCAAGTATGTTAATATATAAAATAAGTTTAAAATAGAACAAGTTAAATAAACGTTAAATTATAAATTATTTATTTTTTGAGCTTTCAGCGAGATAAACTTAAACTTATTTGATATTCTTTATCACAAGTTAACAATTAATATATTTAAGTATGTTAATATATATTATATTATTTTAAAATATTTTATTTGGAAATATAAACAAACTTTTTTAGGTAACTTCTATAGCCGACTATCCACCACCTATAATTCAAGTAGGTCCTGCTAATCAAACTTTACCACCCCATAGTATGGTAACCTTACATTGCAAGGCATCAAATTCCGAAGGGGAACTCGTAACCACTCATTGGTTAAAAAATGGAAAGTTACTAAAAAATAGTAATTTGCCAAACAGATATTTTATTAGCTCATTTGGAACTCTCGATATTGATGGTACATTTTAAATTAACATTTTAATTACTTACCTGTACAGAATGCAGAAAGTATTCGTACACCTAAATAAAATGATCTCATTTTATTAACATAATAAGCAATATCAATATTATAAAATAGAAAAAGAACTTTAAAAAAATGAAAATTTTTAAGGGAGTAGTGTATTTTAGTAGTATATGTAATGTTAAAATAACCAAACTAAAGAAAATTTTAAAATAATGAATTTTAACTGTTAAAACGTCCGCGGACAAGGCGACATATGCCGCTCGATGTCCTAGGACAAAGCGGTATTTCCCGCTCATACTTACTAGTAAACTATACCTAAAGTTAAAGGAGTGCGTTTCTGGATGCACCTCGGTTTTATTAGGTGTCCGCGAACGTGTTAAGTAAAGAATACATAATATACTTACATAAAAAAATAATATTTAAAAATCAATAAAAATGACAATAATTTTCTTTTAACAAGTTTGGACTTTAAAAAAAAATAATAAAAATGAAAAATAACAAAAAAGCAAAAAACAATATAGTACCAAACAAAATTGAAAAAATTAAAATTAAAAAGACCAAGAAAATTAAAAAATTTACTTTAAATTGAATGTGACTTACCAAATAATTTTTATTCACATTTGTATTGTTTCTTGCTTCTCTTTATTTTTACGTTTTTGTCATGTTATATACGACTGATGAGCAAAAATAATTGTGAAGTAGGGACGTGTGTGAACTTAGCCCCGCACTTTTTCCAAAAATGATTTTTGAAAGTTGTTCCAGGTTGTTCTAGGTTTGTTCTATATTGTTCCAAAATAATTTTGCGCGAATCGAAAAAATAATGCAAAAAATCGCGAAAAACCGTTTTTCGAGTTAGCCCCGTACTTTCAAAAAAATTAAATTTTTGTTGTTGTTCCAGGTTGTTTTACATTTGTTCTATGTTGTTCCAAAATATTTTTTCAAAATTTGCAAAAATAACCCGAAAAATTGCAAAAAACCGTTTTTCCAGTATTTTTGTAATTTAATAAAACATCAACAGATGACGCTACTAAATTTAAATAATAAATAAGTGGTGCTACCATATTAGAAGTCCCCATAGGAAGAAAGAGTTCAAAATGATATATTATAAAAATTCAAAATTTATTGTTTTATTTATTGTTTGTATTTAATAAACAAGCAACTACTATCTCTACAACCCCCCTCCTTCCCAAACCCCAAAATTTATGCACTCGCCCTTGCACAATCCTCTGTATTAAATAACTAATAACTAATATTAATATAAATTTACTACCATTTTGGCTGAAAATTCGCCACCATTATGGCTGTTAAATTCATATCATTCGCTAACTGTTGGCGCTACCATATCGGCTGACTGGATCACGAAGCGCTTTAAAACATATATTACTTTCTCTATATATTTTGACAAAATATACTCAAAAAAGAGTGAAATAAAATAAAATTTAAAAAACTGTACTCGAAAAATTAACTTACCATACTCCCCCCTCCCCGCTACACTTACGAAACCTGTTTATATATTCTATATTAAACATTCTTCGTTTTCCCTGACTTCAAAATTAATGTTTAAATTTTGTAGGGGGAGGGGGGGGCGGAGGATAATAAGTTAATTTTTCAAGTACAGTGTCTGAGAATTCGTTGTTGAATGAAGAAGAAAAAATTATTTTTATTTCTTTTTAAAGGGAACAGTAGTTTTTAAAGTAAGGTGCTTTTATTATTAATTTTTATTTTAAGAATTTTTTTAGTTAGGGGTTTTTAAAATTTTTAATTTTTTAGTGCATTTTTTTCACAGTAGTTTTTTATTGAAGTCGGTTTTATTTTTTTCTTTTAATTTTTTATGTCAAAATTATTACAATTTCTGGTAATTTTTTAAATTATTTTGGTTTTTAATTATTTAACTAATGATAAATTTTTACTATTTTAGTGTAATGATTAAAATCAGTATGGAAACCAATGTTTTATAAATTATTTTTGTAATTGTTTATTGCTAAAAGGAATGTTTTTACTTTGAGATTTTCAGGTGTACGAATACTTTCTGTATACACGTATATAATTTTAATAAATGTAATTGTTTGTAGATTTACAAGTAGACGATTCTGCTCTGTACACATGCTGTGGAGTTTCTAAAAGTGGTGAAAGTTCGTGGTCTGCCTTTTTAAACGTTATAGAGGGTACAGGTGTTTCTTTTCATCGCAGTCCAGATCCATCTACATTTCCACAAGCACCTGGGCAACCGCGCATTCTTAATCTTACCTCATCTAGTATTGGTTTAACTTGGGAAAGTAAATCTGATGAAAGTAGTTTAGTGGGATATACTGTAGAATATTGGAGCCCCGATTTACAAACTGGTTGGGTTGTTGTAGCTCATCGACTGCTCCCTAACAAAATGGTAGTGAGAGAATTAAAACCAGATAGTGCGTATGTTTTTTTAGTTAGGGCCGAAAATGCATATGGTTTTTCTCCAGCCAGCGCAGTATCATCCATTGCTAGAACTTTAAACAGTTCACGTTCAGTACCGATCTCTGAACTCGATGCTGCAAGATCGATATTAAGTACTAAAATTGTAGAATTACATGAAGCTCTAGCTTTCACATCAACTTCAATAAAATTAGAATGGAAGTTAAGTTATACCAACTTTATGGAAGGTGTGTATATTCGTTTTCGAGAATTATCTGGCGGAACACATAATTATAATATATTAACCGTACTAGATTTTCAAAGTCAGAATTATTCAGTGAGTAATCTTAAAAAATATACCAAATATGAGTTCTTTATATCACCGTTTTATAAATCTTTGGAAGGTCAACCTTCGAATTCACGAATTTGCAAAACATTGGAAGATATACCATCAGCGCCACCTGATAGTATTTCTGCTGGTTTATTTAATAGTACAGCTGGATGGGTAAAATGGCTACCTCCACCTCCACAACATCACAACGGAATAATAATTGGATATAAGTTACAAATTAAAGGAACTGCTAGTCGTTCTCTAACCGTAAATGCTAGTACTACATCCGTTCTTGTAAGCAATTTAACTATTAATGGTATATATAATGCGCGAGTGGCAGCTTTAACTCAGATTGGTTTGGGTCCATTTTCTAATTTGGTACCATTATTACCATTATCTCGAGCTCAAAGTCCTAGAACGTTAGGTCCCTTAGTACCAGTAATAGGTCAAACTTGGTTTGTTCTCTTATCGACAATAATAATTCTGTTACTGTTAACGATAACTTCAAGTGTTATTTATGTTAAAAAAAAACGGACGTTAAAAAAACAATTGGGCCATTTAAATGTACCCGTAGTTAATGTAAATCAGTTAAATACAAAGGAAACTTTGTGGATTGATAAAGGCTGGCGTCCAAGTGACGGCGATAAAAATTCTGTTATTCCTTTAACACCACCACCACCAGCAGACTATGCCGAAGTTGAAACCAAGAGTATGTCTACATTTTACAATTGTATAAAATCTTCGGATAATCCCACTCCTTATGCGACAACAATGATTATACCAACACCAACGTGGGCCGAATTAATACCTCCACCCCCTGATCATCCGCCACCACAACGTCCACGAGAAACCGTAACTCTTCTAACTGTTAAAAATGAAAGTAATTACGAAAGTGAATCAGCTGGATATGCATGCTATGCTATTCATGCTCCCGACTCATCAGTTATTCAAAATAATCAATTTTTGCTTTATTCTAAACCAGATACTCATCACAACTGTGGGAGTCACTGTTCCTTAAGTAACGATAGTGAAGAAAAACATTCATCTTATAATAATCAGTATCGACATTTTCATAGTGGTAATAATAAAAGTTACGAAACTGTAAATTTAAATGAGAAACACTTATATTCGGGAAGCCATAATACAACTTATTCATGTAGTGGTGAATCATCATCTTCATCCACAGAAGCGGGTCTTTCCCCACTAGTGTTAAAAACATCATTTAGTGAAGTGAACTGAAACACCTTGGAGTGAGTTTTCATTAATTAATTATTAATTTTCTAATCTACTTACTATCTATGTACTTATTAGTCCCCCCGGATAGTGCATTCCGTGGTAATTTTAATGATACAAATTTGGGCCATACATCGTTTATTCAATTAAAAATTCCGATAGTACCAGGCTCTCGGTGATGGTAAGCGCTAAATTAGCGGTAAATTTACTTGTTTTACTTTTCTACATAAAGTGCATCATAATTTTTTGTAAAATTATAAATTTATTATAAAAAATGATCGAAAATTTTTAAATTGCTTTAGTAGCTGTGTTTATTTTGCAACGTCTTAACAACAATTTCTTGGGAAAACGGTGAATATGAAATTATAAAAGCATTTTATAAAACGTAAATTTTCCTCATTTCCCTACATCTGAATTTAAGCCAATTTCCTTAGCGCAACCACGATCGCCATTGACTCGAAAATTCCGTATCGTCTAGTATCAGAACCCCTTATGTTGTGCACAATTCATGAACCGAAATACTACAAATCCAAGTGGTGAGCCTCCTACAAAGCAGTAAACCTAAAGGTAGTTGGAGAGTCAAGAAATAAATCAAATTTAAACACAATAATACACATTAAGATGGTTCAGATGATTTTATAGTTTTTTTGTTACATTTGTTACATTATTTGTCATTGTCAACATATCGGTAGATTTGTTATAATGTTACCTTGTAGGATTTTATAATATTGTTATTTGTTATCTCTATGGGTTATTCTGTTTTATCATTTATCACGTGGTCGGTTAAATTGCATACATGTATAAAGTTTATAAGAATGCTCAATGTACATAATATGCATTGTCATTTTAGTTTATAACATTAGGATTATTTGCATCATATTCAACATAAGATGTAATAAATTATAATTCAGAATATAAAATGTCTATTGTCGAAAACCACTTTTATTTTGTATAAACCATAGAGGTATATTAAAACTAATGGAGGAACCACTAGGTATAACACATAGATAAATGATTAGAGATGCTCTATTTAATGTTAAAAAAGTGGAAACAATTTTGCGACAACAGCGGCGCAATTGGCAGTTTTGTGAACTAAAAATATTAGCGGAACATTTAAATGCACTTGAAATGTTCTATTTATTGAAAATAATGAATAAATCAACAGTAAAAAGTTTTAAAAAAATTTGGTTTGATAACTAACTATTTTTAATTAAAAGTAAATTCACTTTTAATAAGAATAGAAAAATTCTTAAACTAAATTTTTTTTAAACCAATAGTTGATTTATATCACATTAGTTCATATTTAACAATTAAAAAAGAACAGAAAATGTAAATACAACGATTTTATTTTTTTAAATAACAATATATACTAGACTATTTTTTTGTGTAACAGCGTAATATAGCTTATACAAAGTAAAAATTGAATCGCAGCGCAAATAAGAAAATAAAAATTCAAAAATTAAACTCTCTCTGAATAACAAAAATAGAAACTCTCGATAAATAAAAATAACTAATATGTACAATAAATGTGTAAAAACAGAATCGCAGCACAAATTCAAAAATTAAACTTTCAAAAAATAAAAATAACTAATAATATGCACTTCCAATCTTGTACAAATCCTTGATACGAGCTTGTAGAACATCGTGAAAAAAAAATAAATTAGTTACATATGTTTCAAAATTTTCAATTTTTTTTTTTTTTTAATAATAATATTTATTGCGTTAAATAATTACATAGTTTATATATATAAGTAAGTAAATACAAAGGGTTAAATATATAGAGTGAAATTCATGATTAAATTTAACCTTGATTCAAAATTTGAAGTAGTTAATTAGGATATTCAAGGATCCATTCCGTACCTCCTCCTTAAATTTTTTCTTGAAGCCCATCACTGACAAATTCCAATATTCCGTAGGAATGTTATTTAGCAAATAAGCCGATAAGTAAGAAAATGATTCTTCATACTTTGCCGACAGGGGCGGTTCTATATCTTGTAATCTGCGAGTTTAATAATAAACATATTATTATTGTAGAAAAAACCTACATAATTTTAATTTTACTGATATTAGTAATTAAACGTAATTTCATTTCGAGTTTCTAATATAGGATCTGTCAAAAAATAATTTTACTTCTACTTTGATAATAGTATTTATAAGAGACTTGGTAAAATTAAAATTTGTACTAAATTTTCAAATTACACTATATTACGAGTATTAAACTATTGCATTTTATTGTTTAAGAATGTTGTTGAACAATCAATGAACAAAAATCAACTTACTAGTTGTTTTCATAAGTCAAAAATTTTAAATTATATCACAAAATACGACATGTAAAACTGCAATAAGATGCAGCACAATTTGTAATGTGTACCGTGGTGTTGTGGTGATGTTAGGATTGTCCTAACACCACGATGTATACTGATATGGATACGATTCCACCCGATAGCTCGCGTCATTTCATGTTCAGAATCATTTCCAGCACATCGAAGTTAAACAGTGATTTCGAAAGCGTAACGGACATTTGTCAATTCACAAAAAATCAAATTATGATCAGCGATGGTACATTCTAACACGCCACTGTTGTTTATTCCAAGTTCTTCATTAACTATCATAATATCAATTAGAGTTGAAGATGTCGCAGTCGTTCTTGTTGGATCATATATCAATTGTTTACAGCTATGAAGGTGTATAATTTCCTTTAACTGCTTTGCCTCAAGAGTCGTCCTTGAATAGATTTACGTTAAAATCACCCATAATAATAAAATCATTGAATCCATTAACTGCAAAGAATGAGAGAATGTCATCAATAACCTGTATGTTTTTGGTGCCCGAGTTAGGTTGCCTATAGATATTTGCCACTACAAGGTTTCGATTATTAACTATTAATTTCAAAATTAAGTATTCAACTTTGGGATACTCATCGTTAGGAAGGTCGATGAGAGTGTATTGAATTGATTCTTTGAGGTAAGCCGCAACCCCTCCAGCTCGACTACTTTGATCTTTCCTTATTAGATTATAGCCATTAACAGTAAAGCTAGAATCCAAATTGAATGAGCTGAGCCATGATTCACTAATACCAATGAATGCGTACTCGTTCATCCCAACAAGGTTTTCAATTTTTGAAAAATTTTTTGGTAGGGATCTAACATTGATGTGATACAATTTAAATATTTTTTTTTGTATCGAGTTACTTACTTGAGTATTTTTTGTGAAATCCTTTTCTGTAATGTGTAATATTTGATTACTTTTAACTGCAGGTTTTTGTTGAAAATCATTTTGGTGATCTTCATGATGTGATTTATGGCATATTTTATTTAAACTTTTTCTACCGGTGTAGAAATTTCTAAAAAATGTTGTGCTTTGATGAAGTCATATCTTCTAAATAATACTCCAGTAGGCCAAAAGTTTGCATCATAGATTTGATATTTTACTGAGAAGTCGACACCGATCTTGAAGGTTATTTTTCTATTATTATTGTTTAGTTAATTTGTTCGATTACAACCTATAGGTTAATACTACTAATAGGTTAAAACTAAAGGTTAATAATTTATATATTTAATAGTATATTATTTAACGAGCATATAATGTAGACTATAATTCACGAGGATGAAGTTTATACGCGAGCCGTAGGCGAGTGTATAATCATCCGACTGAATGATAGCCATTATGTGCGAGTCTAATACGACATTTTATCTATGACTCAAAATAAAAAATTTCATATTTTTAACAAAAAGTTTATTTACAATCGAAATGGAATTTTGACAGCTGATTTCGGCATGTGTCAAAGTTGATGTAAATTCGCAATCATTCGGCTTTTTTGCACATTAGGCTTTAGATAATTTTTTACCTACGGATGGCATTTTTGAAAATCGAAATTTTCAAAAATTTTTGCACTTTTTTTTCAACTCTGAAAATTTTTAAAATTATTAAATTACAATGTTTTCTTTAATAATTTATCGGTTTATAGTCCGGTCAATCTAGACATTCGAAGGTACAATAATTCCCAAAAAGCTGAAAATTGGTAAAATTGTTCTAAACATAATTATAAATGAAATTTAAAAAGTCCTCATCGATCCGGTACGTGGAAAAAAATTTATTCGAGGTTAAAGGTAAAAGAAATTGGTTTTTCGAGATTTTCAGCAAAACGGAAAGTTTTATCATAAAATTATCTCAGACAAAAATTGTAGATCATGTAATTATCTATAAAAAATGTATGAATACTTTTTTTTCCTAAGAAATGAGTTTATGAATGTTATCACGTTTATGCAATCGTTTTTGTTGGTTTTTCGCATCACAAAAAAAAATTAAAAAAGAGTGTTGATGAAAAGTTCAGTGCCGGCTACAGACAATATTCTCGTAAAAACGATCAAGACAACGTCTAGGACAATGACAGGTTTGACGACAATGTTAATTCGAATGGCGATGATGATGAACTAGATTGCTTTCAAGCAGAAGATGATATGGAACAAAATTTCATTAAGTTGGACTTGTCTGCTGTCCTTAGTTTCGGATACAAATAAAGTGTAGATCATATTTTTTTATCTCATAATTCTATCAATTTTTCTTATTTCAGATTTTAAAATAAATTCTGTTTTTTTTTCGTAGTTGTACTCTTTTTTCTCTTAATTTTAAGTGAACTTTTAAACAAGTTATGACTTTGGTTTTCACCATGTGAAAGAGCATCTCAAACTCAATCCGAATCGGCAAAAAACTGGAAAATGAGTTTTTAACACCTAAGACCCCTTTTTTACGTAGACCAAGTCACATATATTGAATATAATTGAATATAATATAATTAATATAATATAATAATTAAAATATTTTTACTTTATATTACAGCTTCAGTGATGTATGTATAGTCGGATTTTTTAACTCGCGTATGACGTATCGAAAAAATTGTATGAATCAAAATTTACAAAACGTATGTCTTAGTGTTCTTTATATCAAACGAGATGTCATAATCTTTGACGAGATTGCCGTCAAAAATCAAACGAAATGACAGTTAAAATCATCAAAATCGACGTACGTTTAATTCATTTTCATTACAAAGTTACGACGACGTATTCTTTTTTTCTATCTCTTTTCTAATAGTTATTTTTTTCTAAATATGACAAAGATAACCAAATGTTATACGTTAAATCTCACTACATTTGCAGATCAGACATACGCGAGTTAAAAAATATTCGACTATATATACTACGTGGCGTACTTATGCATATGATGACAATTACAACTTTTCCAACTTTTTGAATCGTTATATCTCAGAAACGGTGGCTCTTAGGAAAAAAGTATTTATTCATTTTTTATAGATAATTATATGATCTACTATTTTTGTCTGAACTAATTTTATGATAAAACTTACCGTTTTGCAGACAATCATGAAAAA